>JAVBJF010000013.1:1300609-1900609 GCA_033439095.1 Pseudococcus viburni
TTAATTTCGCATAATTTGTCGACTTTCCAACCATTTTTTTATTGCTGGTGCGAGCGGAAGCCTTTTTTTGCAATAATTCGACTATACTAGAAAGGAAATGTGGGCCCGGTACAAATCTTTTTGTGGGCCCCTGTTTTCAGATCATTTTTCAAGCTATCTGCATTACTTGGGTAAACTTGAACATGGATCCAAAGTGACATTTTGAAACAAAGGAGAGGGGGTAACTTTTTCGTTTTTTTGAGTGAAAATCGAATGAAAATTCTGAAAATATGGAATATACCTAACCTTACTATAGGCCGAGGGAAGCAAGGACGAAATTTTTTGGTAAAATTTTTAAAAAATTGAAATTTTGACCTAAAAAGGTAAATTTTTGGCTCAATTTTCTTGTTATTTTACAAGCTTTTTTAAAAGCATTTTTGGGCCCTTAATATTTTTAAAAAAATGTGAGCTCAAGAAATTTTCAACTTCATATTTTTGAAAATGTTTTCTAACTTAATGAATAAAAAGGAGAAATTTTTAAAAAAATTTTCACAGAAGTACAAAATTGAAAAAAATTGAAAAAATCAGTTGAAAAAATTATAAAATTGGATACAATTTTGGAAAAAAAATTGAATTGAAGAAATTTAAAAATTCGGACCTATGAGGGAGGCTGTAGGTGAGTTGATTCCCAAAGAAATATTTGTGGAATAATACAGGGGAATGGATTCCCATTTTTTTTTTTGGAGATGTACGAATTGATTCCCCCCTTTTCAAGAGTGAATGTGCGAATTGATTCCCATTTCTTTGGCAGGGTATGTATGAATTGATTCCCACTTTATTTTCCAAAAAAGGAATTTTTCAGGAGAGCGAATTAATATGCACAAAACGTTTCTACGACTTAAAATTAGGTTCAGCAAATGTTGGTTTGTTTCAAAATGTGGATTTGGGGCCTACAGAGCAGGTTTCGCTCCAGTTCTCAAGAATTGAAATGAAAAATTTTCCCATCTGGATGCGCTTATGCTTGGGAATTTTTTAATCGCAGTTTCGGAAATAAAATTTTACGAAAAAAACAATGGTGTTATTTATTTTGGATTTAAAAAATTATTTCAACACCTTTTTTGTGTTTTTTAAATAAAAAGCTCGAAAACTTCGAAGATCTGTGATTTAGAAACATATGGGAAAATTTTTTATTTCAGTTCTTGAGAACTGGAGTGAAACCTGCTCTGTAGGCCCCAAATCCACATTTTGAAATAAACCAACATTTACTGAACCTAATTTCAAGTCGTAGAAACGTTTTGTGCATATTAATTCGCTCTCCTGAAAAATTCCATTGTTGAAAGAGGTTGGGAATCAATTCATATATGTATATACCCCTGAAAAAAAGGGAGAATCAATTCGTATATACTCCTGAAAAAAAGTGGGAATCAATTCGGACATTTCAAAAAAAAAAAAAAAAAAAATGGGAATCAATTAGAACCTTTTTCAAAGCTGGGAATCAACTCACTATCTCCTATGAGGGAGAATGGACCTACCCCACGTGTTACAGGTCAATCGAAAAAAAAATTTACAGGCGGATAGAGCATCAAAAAAGGCTCCAAGAGCGAAATTTTCAGCCCCTAAAGTTGACAAGGGGTGGAATTATGAAGGGTTAAATATCAAAAAATCGCCCAATTCACTAAAAAAAATTATTAAAATCGCAATATCTCGACACTTTTGCCACCCTTGAACGACGTATAAATGGAAAATAGTTCGCGGTTAAAAAAAAAAGTCCTAAACCGAACAGGGTGGTGAGATAGTGATTTAGTAATTTTTTTTAATGAATTACGCAATTTTTCGATTTTTAATTCACCCTAACTTCACCCTCTGTTAACTTTAAGGGCTAAAATTTTGGCTCTATGCTCTATGCGTCTGTAAAAAAATTTTCGATCGGAGTGCAACACTTGGGGCAACTCCCGTGTTGGAATAAATTTAAAAATCATCTCTTCACTCTACAACATCGGATTCTAAACGAGCTTCTACTACAAAATCTTCAAATTTTTTCTTCGAACACATTTTTCAGATTTTTCAATTTCGAGATCATTTTCGGTACATATGCTAACCGCTTTGATATACAGCTCATTAAAAAGGTTGGCATTTTTCTTGTTATCTTCCATATTTTGAATTAAAGATTCAACGAAAATCTCTGGCCAAACTGTACAAATAAAGTCTAATTCACTTATTATTTTTTTTTTTAGAAAAAAAATCAAAAATTATTTGAAAATGACTGGTTGAGCCAAAATTTTTTTTCAAAACAAGCTCATCCTACCCTTGTCTTTGCTGCTGCACATACAAGATTAAAAACACCGAACGTGTACCTGCATACACCTTCATAGCAGTTCACTTAGGTATAGGTATTATAGGGTCAATGTACAGGGAGACTCCGCAGCATCCACCGTACGCACCTCATACCTCAACACATCCGAATAAGAGAGAAAAAAGGCAGATGATACGAAAACCTGATTGAAAAAGGCGACAGATGTGAAATGAAAACCACCATCATAATACGTGCACCTTGGTCTAGGTCTCGGTTCGACTCGCCCTTCTGTCTGATTCTGCACACAAACCTCGGTTAATCTCCCAGGTTATGATTAGATATGTTTACAATGTACACATTTTACGATGCTCTGTGCTGTGTGCTCTCTTTAACGTAAGTCAGCTTAGGATTCGAGACATCATCGCCACCGGTCTGGCAGCCACACCATCTACCGTGTAAGGTTTCCTGCATCATCGGGATGTCGCATGTCGTCGGTGTGAAAGGTGGTGGCTCGTGGGTCAGATCGCCGCCAGCCGGTCTACTTTTTTTTTTCAAATGCTTTAATTCTTCGACGGTGAAATATCCTCGGTGTCGTACTGCGGTACGAATTTCCACCGAAATGCTATTATCAGGATTCTTCGTCAAGGAATCGTAAATTTAACCGGTCGAGAGCTTTTTAATGTAATTATCAAGACGAAATACGTGTCGGGCTTTTTACTTCCGCAAGGACGTAAATGACCGTCGAGAGCTTTTAAGTATTAGAATGATTTTTCATTCCGAAATGCGTTTTCGCCAAATTGATTTAGAACTAGAATCTGACTTTGTACAAGATTTGTTTTTTGAATTTTTCCATGTGATTGGTTTCCCGTGATTCATTTTTGCATGAATAGGGAAGGTAGTGATGTATGTGGTGGGTTTACATCATAAAATGTCTGTGAACTACGTATACGTTCGTCTACATAAATTGATTATTCGTTTGAAATTTTAATGTTTCGTAGTTGGGTGTTGAACAAAGGAAAAAAGGTATGCCAAAATTCAGGATCGATAAAGTTTATCATGAAATTGTTTTTAACGATTCGATTTGCTCGAAAAATTTTTTTGGTCATTTTGCCCTGCAATTCATGTATTCGTATCTAAACGCGATAAATTCATTTTTTTCGATCTCGATTTGGTTTTATGGAAAAATATTTCTCGCTCAGCATTTTGTCTCTTTCTTTAAGATAATCTTACTTATATATTTTTTACTCGAGTAATACAATCCACAAAACTGATTACTATTTGTTTTCATGGCACTAAATTCAAGACTAGGTCACCAGATAATGAACTAATTAGCTTGATCAAAAAGGGAAATTTCGTGATGTTTTGCATACCTGTTTACTTTTCACTATTTCCTTTTGAATCAAATCAAAATCCAAAAAAATGAATTAACATTTTGAAATTTCTACTTATTGGATGACTTTTGATACTCAAGGTCAGTAAAAGCCATATTCGATTAGACTTTAGTTACTAACTCAAAAACGTTTTCCGTTTTTTTTCCACCAACTTTTTCGAAGTTTTACGTGACCATTTTTAATGAAAATGGAAGGGGGCGAGTGAATGTTGTGGATTACATCAAATTTGCATAAGATACTTGTTAACGAATTGCTTCATACATGAAAAAATATCTCAAATAGTTCGTAGTGACGACATACAATAAATATATCAAGACGGAGAGAGAAGAAATGAATAGTGGATCGAAGAATTTGCGTTGTATTCGTTTTTTTAACGTTTCGATCTTGCGAAAATCAATTTTTCAAGACTTCCTTTTTCACTCAAAATTATTGTTCTCTCACTTTCTATTTTCAACTAATTTTTCTCCAAATATTCTCGAATACATCTTCAATTTGGCTTAATCTTGCTAACTTGACTATTGAATTTTAACTAACCTACTTCGTTATCATAAATTCTATTGTTCATGAAAGTCACTAAATTCCAATGAGCTGATCCCATGATAAAATAATCCATAAAAAGAAATATCAAAATGGTTAGAAACCGTCGTTAACTTTCACCATTACTATTCTATCAATCCATTCCAAAAACCATACTTTAACTTTCCCCTTTCAATACCATTGTTACGGTCAAGACAACAATCGCTTAGATGGCAGGTGTCCACATCAATCTTTCCTGCTTTCAGTTCGCATTTTTGATTTTCCAACTTTATTGAATCGTGACCGGGGGGGGGTTTTCACGTGATGTCTTCTCCGATTGCAATAAGAAAAAAAATACAATCGATTTTTTTTCAAAATCATTAGAAACTTTTTACGAAATTTTTTGATGCTCCTTTTGGGGCAAAAAAAGATTCAAATTCAATTCTGAAAATTTTTGAACCCATCCAACTCCCCCTCACTACAAAAATTAGAAAAAAAATCAAAAAAAAGGAAAAACTAAGTATTCCAACGCAAAATTAAGTTATAAAAGTGAAATAAATTATGCCAGGGTGTCTACCAAATCAAGCGAATGAAAATTCGGATTTTTCCGGGCTGAAAATTCAAAAATCCCCCTCCCCCCCAAGAGAAACACATGCCTCAAATTTATAAATTTACACAATCTCCGAAAATTTTTTAGTTTGTACCAATAAAATAAAAAAAAAACAATGAGGAGGTGAAATATAAATTATTTTATGGAAATATAAAAATCGTGTTGAGCCCGAGCGAAGCGAGGGCGAAAATTTCAGCAAAAAAAATATCATCAAAAGATAAAAATTCACCACTTTTTTCTCATTCATGTTTTCCAAAACATGATCAATAAATTCGAATTCTATTCCATTCCCTTCCCTTTTTTTCAACATTTTCTCATCACAGCTCATCAAAAAGTTTCAAAAAAACTTAAGATTTTAATTTTTGAACAAATTCTGTAGAAAGAAAGAGTGATGGACAAAGAAATGCATTTTGAATATCAAATTTATTGAACATTATGATCAACAAAAAATTGTGAATAAAAAAATTAGATATAAGACGCAATAATTTGGCCCGAGCGGAGCGAGGGCGAAATTTTTTGAAAAATTTAGAATAAAATAAGCAAAGAAACATTTTTCTAAATGATTTATCCTTTTTTTTGATTTTCGAAGAATTCCAGAGAAAATTCCAAAATTCCCTGACTTTTCCCGGTTTTCCAGAGAATGGACACCCTGACTGGTGATACTGGCTTGATTGTCATTTAGTGACTTTTTAGGATGAAAAAAATTTCCAAGTCCAAGAAAATTTGGAAAAATATGAAGTTGAAAAAAATCGTGAAAAAAATTGGACCTAAACGAAAACGTAATAATTTGTCAAAATGTTCAAGAGCGAAGACGAAAGAATCGTTCAAAAGAACGAATTCACAACTCTACTCCTGAAAACACCCCACCCTCCAGGACGAATTGTGCGTTGGACAAAATAGAGAACGCTCATTTGCCTATCTTCAGTGTAGTAGGAGCTCTGTTCAGAATTTTTTTTGAAGAATTTTAAGATTTTTTCATTTAAATTGAGAAAAATCACTAAAAATGAGATCTTTGATCAAGAGCAGTCCCTTCCATGCTCGAATTAGGCAATACGTGTGCATAATATTTTTTACTTTTCTTAACGTCTTCTATCCATTGGCCATAACAGTTTATAATTTTATGACAAATTCTATAATTGTCTCCAAAATTTCAAAAGATTTTACGACATTTTATGCAATTTTTGTAGTAATTTCAACATTTTTTCAACAACTTGAATAATTTTTAAACTCAGTGATCAACCTAAATATTTTTTGAATGACTTGACAAAACATTTTTCTTTTGTTTTGACAAGTTTTTTTTCAAATTTTCAAAAATTCCATCATTTTTCTCACATTTTACTAAATTTTGACCCAATTTTTAAAAACTGTTAAATAATTGAAACAATTTCCTTGCTTTGTTCGACCTGAAGTATTCCTTAACAATCTACATAGCAATTTTTACAATTCGAAGGATTTCTAGGAAATATTACGTAATTTTGATTATTTTTTTAAACAAGTTTAGTTTTGAAAGGTATCTACTAAATTTCGAATAGGAAAATCTTGCCATATGCCTTGATTTTTTCTGCATCGAATTTTCCCAAAAAGAGTAGGTATCCTTCCTTCCTATCTCTATGCACTATTTTACACTGTTACAGGTGCGAAACTTGAAGACATTTTCTCAGACAGGAAAATGAATATGCCATCTTTCAATAGGGGCGAACCGAAATTATCTTATGGGGGGGGGGGGGATCAAAAATTTTCAACTAAAATAACATTTTTCCTGTTTTCCTGGCTTAATTCAAAGTATCTATAATTTCCATCCTTTTTTCAGGCTCAATACAAAAATTCCTTCCCAAAAAAGTCACCACTTATCCCCACATCTTCGAAAATATTGAAGTTTTTGAGTAATTTTTAATGAAAATTAATTTTTTTTTACAATTTGAAACTTTTTATGCTAATTTGAGAAATTTTAGCTTCATTTTTATCGACTCCAAAGTTTTTTTTTCAGGTATCAAAATTTGAAAGAACTTCGACAAATTTTCTCGCATTATAAATTTTTTCAAAAAATATTGGTAATAATTCACACAATTGCAATAACATCATTTCAAACGAACTGCATTCCAATATTTTCACGAAAGACGTAAAAATAACAAAATTCAAGTCAACTACTTCAATTCACACAGTAAAAAAATTTATGAATTTTTCTTTCAATTTCGTCCTTCTCTTCTCACAGAGCACAGACCGAATCCGCATCCCTCCCGCCCCAAATCGACAATTTTTTCAACCTGCAATTCACCGCAATCGCACCCAAGTACGGTGCCCAACTGATACCAGATTCGTTTAAAAATCAAACCTCTAACACCGCGAAGGGGACTCGAATAAATATTCATACAAATATACCTACTCGGCGATAAGTCTCGAAATTTCATTAACCTCTTTACCGTTCTGTTTTGCGATTAATTTACACATTAATTACCTACAACAACTACAACGGTCCCGATGGTATCGGATAAATCATTGTTGACACCCCGACCATTCTTTCAACTACCGGGCATCACTCCATGCATCGCGAGCCGAAGGCGAATCGTTGCAATTGCGGAATTATCGCATCTCGAGTAACAAAAAATAAAAAAATGCGCATATCGCCATTACGAAACAATATCTCGGCACCGGAGTGGCCGTAGCGCGTAGAAATATGTGAGCTTGATATCGATACAATTGTACAACAAGCACCAAGCATATTATTCCGTCGTAGATGTAGCAGAGATTTCCTCGAATGGATGTTCTTTCAAATCCATTAGTACAGAGATACTTCCCGGAAAAAGTTTCCTTTTGGTCGATTACTGGGTATTGTTTCGCGATTCATTTTTTTCAAACCTCCACCCAGGGGGGAAAAAGGTTCCCGGTATCTGTCTTCGATCAATACCGTTATAGAAGTAGGATGTTTTTTTTACCCGATTTTTACAAAAGTAGATACTTCTTTTTTAGTCTTGGAATTGGAGTAGGGTAGCTAGATAGGCCCAGGTAGACTTTTTTTTGGGACATCGTCGTCGAGAGAGAGAGTTGTTGATAGTCCAACAGCCGAACCTACCGAAAATGGACCGAAATAATTGAAAGTTGGGACTTGTCTCCTATTTCAAAAACCATCAGTCTGCCGATCCACAGATTCTGCTTCAAAGCACAGCAAAGGAAAGCTCGAGAATTCACAATTTTCACGAACTTCCGCCCGAAAACATTGGTGGTAGAAATTGAGGTCAAATGACCGGGTTTTTTGCTTTGAATCCAAATATGTAGGTCTGCCGACCCCTAAGTACTGCTAAAGAGTTGGCAGACGGGGTGAAGAGGGGAGAAAATTCGAAAAATTCACAGAAAAATCACTGGAATCTCATTTTTAGCAATTTATAAGAGAAAATCACAAATCAAGTCGAAAATTTTATGAAAATGATGCATTTTGGAGAACATTTTATTTTCTTGTTGATGCCCCAGTAACGAACAACTTTATTGTGAAATATTACGAAAATCTGAACTTTAATGGTTCAATATTAGTAGTTCAATCATTTCAATTGTTTCTGTTTTCTTGTAAAAAATTTTCAATCATAAACTTACTACAAATAAATGTTTTTAATTTTCAAGCTCATAAAATCATACAATGCACTAAAAAATTAACCAAAAAAAAAAAAAAGGAAGAAAAAGAAATCCCATAAGCCAATTACCTACAATATTTCGGCAAAAATAACAAATTTTTCTCAACTCTTTAAAAATGTTATTCGGAAAACATGCCAATTTCATTTGAAAAATACTCTACTTGATTCAAAAATTTCCGATTTCCAATTTTTATCCCTCTCCTTATCTTTCGGCAGTGATAATTCTAGAGTTTCCTTGCCAAAATCAGTAATTTTTCGGAAATGCAAACAAAAGTAGATGTTTTCTGACATGGTGTACATGTACTTGATCCAAAAAATGAAAATTCTGTCTATTTTATGAGGTTTCCTGTTTTAATTGCCAGTAGATACCATGTATGAAAATTTTGAGAAATTTTGAAGCTGAAAAGTCACGTCTATTTTCGAGTAATACTTAGAATCATTCATAAACGTAGGTACCCAAGGAGGGGCTCAAGGAACTCGCCCCTCTCCCCTAAAAGCTCGGAAAGGAAGTTTTTTATTACAAAAATGCGAAATAAAGTGCATTTTCTTCCTCTTCAGACATGATTTTTCAAAAAAAATTCGTCTTCCCTTCGTTTGGGCAGTATTTTAGTCATTTTATTTCTTGAATTAAAAAAAAAAACTGTAAATCTGAATCAGTCTTTGATGAAATTCTACCTTTGAGAATCAGTGAAATTATTTTCATCGGAAATTAATGATTTTTCTTCAATCTTTCAGTAAAAAATCACTGCTTTCTCAATCAATTCCAAATTTGATAGAAAAATTACTAATTTTGACTGAAAGATTAGTGAAAAATCACCAATCATGGTGTCCACTATATTTCAGAAATGATTTTCCCTGGCTTTTCCAGGTTTTCCAGACCAATTTTTCCAGACCTTTTAAATATGATATTCGTAAACCAAGAGGGGGGGGGGGGGATTCTTCACGTGATGTACTTACATCCCGAAATTTTGCATAAGAATGATATAAAATGCATGGAGTCTAATAATTTTTTTTTTCGGACCAAAAAAAATATTCAACAATTCTGAAAGTTTTTAAACCCGCACCCAACTCCCCCATACCCATACCACAAAAATTTGAAAATTTGAATTCATTAGCTACAGAAAAAATTTAAAATAGAAAGGAAAAACTAAATATTCCAAAAATGCGAAATAAAGTGCATTTTCTTCCTCTTCAGACATGATTTTTCAAAAAAAAATTCGCCTTCTCTGCGTTTGGACAGTATTTTAGTCATTTTATTCCTTGAATTAAAAAAAAAAACCTGTAAATCTGAATCAGTCTTTGATGAAATTCTACCTTTGAGAATCAGTGAAATTATTTTCATTGGAAATTAATGATTTTTCTCCAATCTTTCAGTAAAAAATCACTGCTTTCTCAATCAATTCCAAATTTGATAGAAAAATTACTAATTTTGACTGAAAGATTAGTGAAAAATCACCAATCATGGTGTCCACTATATTTCAGAAATGATTTTCCCTGGCTTTCCCATCCAGGTTTTCCAGACTAATTTTTCCAGATCTTTTAAATATGATATTCGTAAACCAAGTGGGGGGGGGGGGAATTCTTCACGTGATGTACTTACATCCCGAAATTTTGCATAAGAATGATATAAAATGCATGAAGTCTGATAATTTTTTTTTTCAAAATCACTAGATACTTTTTAGATGCTCCTCTTTGGACCAAAAAAATATTCAACAATTCTGAAAATTTTTGAACCCACCCAACTACCCCTCACCACAAAAATTAGAAAATTTGAATTCATTAGGTACAGAAAAAATTTCAAATAGAAAGGAAAAACTGAATATTCCAACACAAAATTAAGTTTTGAAAAATGAAACCAATTATGCCAGTGTGTCTACCAAACCAAGCAAATGAAAATTCACCGCTCCCCCCCCGCCTCCCAATGAAAAACACACGCCTCAAATTTATAAATTTGCGCAATCCCCTGAAATTTTTTAGCTTGTACCAATAAATAAAAAAATCAGCGAGGAGGTAAAACATGAATCATTTTATGGAAATATATAAATGTGTTGAGCCCGAGCAAAGCGAGAGCGAAAATTTTTGCGAAAAAATAGCGAAGCGAGGGCGAAAATTTTTAGAAAAAATGTTCAAAAAGGTGAAATTTCTTTACTATTTCTGTTTTGTAAAAAGCCAAAAAATGGAAGTAATTTCGGAAAAATTCGCGACTTTTGATGAATTTTGGGTCAATTTCGCGACTTTTTCGCGACTTTCGCGACCGGTAGACACCCTGATAATTTAATGGACAAAGACATGCATTTTGAGCGTTAATTTTATGGTACATTATGGTTAACAAAAAATGACGAGTAGAAAAATCAAATAAAAAATGTATAAATTTGGTCCAAGCGGAATGAGGGCGAAATTTTTTGAAAAATTTATAATAAAATAAGCAAAGAAACACTTTTAAAAATAATTTATCCTTTTTTTGAATTTTCGAAAAATTCTAGAGAAAATTCCAAAATTTCCTGACTTTTCCTGGTTTTTCAAGTTTTCTAGAGAATGGACACCTTGCTGCTAATTTTTAGTCAAATTCATTTCACTGACTCAAACAGGTAAATTTTACTAATTCAAATTTAAAAATAGTGTATTGATAGTTCGTTCCGAAAAATTCCGCAATTTTCCGATTTTTTTTTCGCTCAAACCCTGACCACGCCAGCGCCATTGAAATAACAAATTAATCAATTTTTTCATTGAAATTTGCCCCCTCCCCATTTTTCTCAAATTCTAAGCCCCTTCGTTAAATAATTTCTAGGCGCGATTATGAAGCCATTTACAAACCCCTTTTAACCTAATTACGCCACTTTTAAGAGAATTCTACCAAAAATCAGTGAATATTTCGAATGTTTTCCTCCTTTTATTCTGTATGGCAACCCTTTTGCAACACTTAAGGGTTGGCAAGCCTACTCTCTCAATTATAAATCAGTGAAAATTATCGACAATCACTGAGAAACAGTCAGAATTGCAGAACAGGAGAAAATCAGTGAACATTTTTTTACTGAAAACAAATCAGTAAGAAAAATAACTGGAAAATCAGTGAAAATTCGCTGAAAAGGCAGTAAAATTTATGAAATTTCCTGAAAAATCAGTGAAAATCGTTGAAAAATCAGCGAAAATTCGCTGATTTTTCCTGTGTTCCAATTTTGACTATTTATCAGTGATTTTTCACTGATTCAGAATGATAAAGTACACATTCGGATTCAGCGCAAAAAATCCTGTAATTTGACACCAATTTTGGCCATCAATGCTTTCGATCAAAAATTCACGAAAATTGTCAACTTTCGAGCTTTCGCTGCGCTCAAAAGCAGCATTTGAGGATCAGCATGCAGGTGGTTTTCGAAACAGGGTTCATATTAACTTCTGAGACAGATCCCAGGTGCCAATTATTTCGGGTCATTTTCGATAGGTTCGGCTCTTGGACTCCGAGGAGCAAGCGACACAACATCAAAATATTTACCAATTCTTTCTCTGCTCTAATTCGATGGCTGCCATTCTATTTTTAGTCTTTTCGAATACGTCTTCATTAGCGTGAATCCATAACCTATGCTTTAATTGACCAAATTTGATTAAATGCTTGCTGCAACATAGAAAACAGTAAACAAAAAATTAGCTCCGGTATATCCTGCTCGGTTATAATAATGATACGTACTGGTATTTGGTACATGGTACACGATAATTACATAAAAGATCGGCGTATTCGCCGTTTAAATATCGCAGGTGGTTACTAAACATCATTCGATGTACCGAGAGGGAACATTGTTATTTTTATATTTTCAAATACTTGTACGATACTCGACACCAACACAATACCAGATAAATCTGGATATAAGCACAAGTTAACGAAATCAGATCGAGCATTAAAGCTCCATACAATTCGAATGGGTAAAAAATAAATAAAATAAGAGAAAAAACTTGCAAAAAAATATCTCTAATGGCGGTAAACAACTTGTTAATTACAAATCATCTACTGCGAAGGTTATTAAGAAAACATCGTCGAATAAATTCGATCCAGTGGGTAGTAAAATTTGTACACTCGGCAGCGATAAACCGGTAATATCGTACATTTCGCTTTCGCGATGACATCATTACCTAACAAAAGGTAATTTCTATCTGTTAAGTGGAACGACGGCACGAAGCGGCGTTTAGATACTTGAAAGTGGTTTCTGTGTATCGCGTACGTACATACGAATGTGTACCTACGTATCGTATATTCATTTATAAGTGTACAGCGTATCTGTATACCTCTCTATATAAATACATGGCCGAAGCGTAACCGCATATATAGGGTGATGCGGCCAGTCTCAGTATCGTGTGTGATACTTATGCCATATCGACGCCTGAGATTAGAGAATAAATTGAGATGTCGGCTATGCAGGGCTAGAGCTTCGCAGAATGTAGCCCGGCATTTCTAGGTACAGGTACCTCGGCCAAGTTCTGCGTAAGAGCTCGAAAAAAAATCGCTGTTTTAATATTCCAATTCCAAGGATACAGGAGGCGAGGGGTTTAGTAATTTTAATGGATCTAAAGACCAGACACGAGGTATACATTTCGGTGGCGATAATTTACACGAGCTAAATTTATTCAGTCGCCTAATTTGAGCATTCTTGTACGCTATTTCCCAATATATAGGCTACCGAGTACAAGGTGTCCCGAAAAAAAGGCGTCGGTGTTGAAAAAATTCCACTCGAATGAGTCCACCAGATGGAGAATTTCAAAATCTCGTTGGAACGATGATCGAAGCTGACGATGAGATGTTTCGAGCAGTGGCGATTTTGGAAGAGAAAATCTGAGCAAGTCAGAAAGTTGGAAGAAACTGAACATTTTCCAAAATCTTTCTTGTTCAAATTTATCAAAAAACTATACAAAATTCAAATAGATTCGCGTGTTTTATATTTTTATTACCTTTTGAAATTTTTTTTAATTAGGTACTCATTGTGTTGGGAAGAAATTTTGAAAAACATGAAGTAGAAAACTTTTTTAAGAAATTCAGTCCTTATTTTCGAGTTGAATGAAATTTTAAAAAATATGGATTTGAAAAAAAATTGAAGAAATGTTGGAAAAATTTTTATTACCAAAATGTTTTTCAACTGTAAATTTTTTTTAATTAACATTTTCAACAAATTTTTCCAACTTGGATTTTGAAAAAATTCAAATTCATATTTCTTGAAATTTCGTCTAATTCGAAAACTTTCTCCAATAATTTCAAAAAAATTTTTTTTTTTAATTTCAACTTCGTGTTTTTTAAAATTTCTTCTGACTAAATAATTGGAAGGAACTTTTAAAAACGTAAAATTTAAATAAAGTGGGAAAAAATCAAAATTGTAAAAAAGTTGACAAAATTTAGGTTTGAAATGATTTTTTATTGTTGAAAAATTTTTAAATTGGATATAATTCTGAAAAAAATATGTAATTAAAATGATTGAAGAAATTTAGAGTTGAAAAAATTTGAGCTCAGAAATTAGAAAAAATAAATTTGGACTTAGATCGTTGAAATCCCATTTAGGAGCTAGCCCAGCTACCTTGTGTTAGAATGGAAGTTACTATAATTTACCTATTTTTCTGGACATTCACCAAAAAATTGGTACTTGAAAAAATCCTTAATCTTTGAAAAAATCAATGGAAGTCTGACTTCCCTAACTTCCCTTGGAAAATCGCCTCTGGTTTCGAGAAGTAAATTTACTTCTGTCCGGCTGATGATCTGTCACAATTAAGCATTTGAATACGAATTAGTAAGGAATATAAACTCGAAATCGAAAATTGAAAATCCCTGTTCAAATCCTGTCAAATATAGAAATAATACAACCTTACGAAATTTCAAACTTGGTAAAAATTCCCAAAAATGATAATACAGATACAATTCGTAAAATTTTGTCAAAACTGTTTTAAAAAGAATTTCAAATTGATAACAGTAACGATTTCCAAGAAATTCGTACAAATATTATGGTTTTTAAATTCTCGAAAACACTTAAATTTCATAGAAAATTATAAATCACAGAAAAAAGTGTTGAGAATTAGAAAATATTTTTTTCTGAATTTAATGAGAAAATGACAATTTTCAGAAATATAAGCACGAGCTTGTAACGAAGATTGGAAAAAATGACCAAATTTTTCGTAAAAGTGTTCGGAAATTTTTTCAAATTCTTGTAATTGTTTTGCACAGAAATCTTTGAAAAAGGAAGTGAAATTTCGAAAAAAAATACTGAGAAATAAAACTAAATTTGTTCAAGAACCAGAGGAACGAACTTAGAATCAAAATCGATTCAAAAAAACCAAAACCTGTATAATAAAAACGTTTCCTGATGATTTCTGAGAAATTCTTGTACATATTGTGTACGTAAATTTTAGAAAACGGAAGTAAAATTTCGTTGAAATCACAAATAAAACCACTGAAAAACCAATTTTTTTCTAAAATCAGAATAGTTAAGACACAAATAAGTAAAAATAAAACCGAAATTGACAGAAAATAACCAAAATTTGGGTATAATTGGGCACAAACTTCCACATTTTGAATCTTTTTCGAATGTTTGAGAAAGGCGACCATCAGCAAAAGAAAATAAATCGAGATATCAAACAAAGTTTCGAAATTCAACTGCAAAACTTGAAAAAAATAATTACAGACCACTTCGAGGTATTTTCACACCTCTTTCCTTTTCAAAAAAATCACTTCCGCAAAAAATTAAATTAACCTTGATGTTTGGCAGACCTATTCAAATTCTTACGAAAATTATATGAATAAATTATAATAAAAAAACGAACGAAATTTAAAGTCGAATCAACACCAATTTCAAAAAAGGGTAGAAAAGACGTCACTGTGGGACTTCTAATATTTTTTTCCGGTTTCAGCATCACTTCAACATTTATTACAAAAAATTTCCATCAATTTCATTGAACATCTCGCAAATTATTCAATTGCAACGATTACCACCAATAATTCGTAACATTCAGGAAAACAAAAGGGTCCAAATTAACAACCAAAAAAAAAGAGGACACATAAGATTTTCATGAAAATTAATTTAAAAAATCAAAGGAACCCTAAAAAAATGAATTTCCAAATTAGTGCAAATAACATCTTCAAAAAATGACAAAAAGTTCCATGTAATATTGTAAAAATCTGTAAAAAAGACTCATTTGCATAGCAAAAAGGAGGAAGAGGGTGAATTAATCGTTCAATTAACACAATTTTTAGCAATAATTCGTCACGTTTGCAAAAAATGAGGTCAAAATTGAAAAATATGTGAGCCTGGATAAAGAAATCACCCTTAGGTGTCAAAAATCGGTTTTTGAGTTTACAATGATTTTGGACTTTTCAAAAGGAATTGAATCTAAGGGGAACCTCACAACTCAAAATCCGATTTTTGACACCTGAGGGTGGTTTCTATAACCAGGCTTATCTACATATGATAAATCTAAACGATTTTTGATCACAAAAAAAACATTAAAATTTAAATCTAACAAAAATCGTTGAAAAAATTGGCAAGAATAACGAAGAAATACTGATACTGAAGGAAGTAGCTGAAGACGGAGGAAGGCGGGTAGAGACAAATCGGATTTGAGAAAAATAAAAAAAAATAGAAAATTAAACCCAAAACTACAGGCACGTAGAATTTACGATAAAAATTTATCCAGATACATATATGAAAAAATTGAAACTGATGAAATTTTACTGCAAGATTTCATCAGTTTCAATTTCATTTATAGATATTTGGAAAATACGTAAAATTCCTGAAAAATGTCACAATTTGTTTGAAAATGTTCTTTAAAGACTCAGTATCGATCCAAATAAGAGACAAAGCGAAGGGACAGAAGGGTGTCATTTTTCGCTTTTCCAACATGATTTTTTGATAAGAGTATCTTAAATTACATTAGATGAGTCAAAACTTGGAAAACTTCTCCTAAAAATCATGTCATTTATTGATTAATACTTCTTTTTGAAAGTTGATCACCATTGAAAATTGGCAACATCCTTCTCTCCGATTAAGTGATTACCCGGGAAAAAATTTAATTCAGTTCTGTTCAATTCACTAAAAAATTGGTCAATTGATCATCAAACACAATGAATTTCTGTTTGAATAACGAAAAACCATTGAAAATTACAGGTAATTTTTTTCAATTCTACACAATTCACGAACAATTATCGAGCACTTCACAAGGCAATTTTTTTCGATCGATTGTAAACTTTTCAATATTTCAGATCGAAAATTTTTAATCATCGTTCGAAATTAAAACACCTGAAAAAACATTAACGAAAGTTCAACCTATAAAAACTTTTTTTTTGATCCAACTGTGACAAGTTTTTTGAATATTATTGATTTATATTAAAATTTAATCGTTCCAGCTGGCTTTTTCAAATCGATTTAAATTGATTTCGACAAATACAAATACAAATAATACGCTATTTATCATTTTTAACGATTTGTAAACAGTTTTCGGCGAAATGACGCACGTTTTTCGGAGGGATTTCGGGTACGGAATGCTATTACGTAGACTACTATCATTTCTCTATTTTTTTTGTTTTACCTCAATTGCGCATTATTTCGTAACAAGGGCAAAATTATTTATTAATGATGTTTGTCAAATTGCAACTCATTCGCGTACATTTTATATAAATTTCAGGTAAATCTTAACTACTGCACTTAGTGGTTCTTAAATTTCCGACAGAGAGGTAAAATGTGGTAGGAATATGTAGGTTTTGTAATTAACTCGGTATAATGCGGACGCAGAAGGTGGAACAAATTGGAAGACTGATTCAAGCCAGTTCGATGTGTTGGTAATGACTTTCTATGTGATTGAAGATTTGAAGAAATCTACAATAAAATAGTATTGAATTACTCCTCCCTCCTCCCTTCATTTCTTATAAGTTCATTATTTCTCTGACAAATTTTTTAAAAAGCATAAAAATATATATGTACAAATAAATTTGAAAAAAAAGATGAACCGATCTGATCTAAAATTGGAAGCAAAAATAATGTGGTTTCAGAAAATCACGATTTTTTTAGAAGTTTATTCTTCGTTTGAGGAAAAAATTCCGAGAGGATAATCAAAGCTAAAATCAACTCTGTTTTACATTCAATGAGGGATTGGCCCACTATGACAAAATCAGTGCTACGCTTTTCGTAATATAACAAAAATTCGCATATCAAGACTTAAAACCGAAAAAAAAAATCTAAATCTGAATCAACCAAATCCGGCGAATTTCTCTTCTTTCGACTCAGTGAAATCAATTTTCACTGAAAATCAGTGATTTTCCATTGATTTTTCAGTAAAAATTTACACACTAATCAGTCAACTCGCTAATTTTCAAAACAAAAATCAGTAATTGTCGATTAAAAAATCAGTGAACTGACTGAAAATTTTGTAATTTTTTACTAAAAAATTATTTGAAATATTGCTGAATTCCAGTGAAAATTTGTCTTACCAATTCAAAATAGCGGAATTTCACAAAATTTGACTGATTTGCATTTGAAAAGTATGTCGTCAGCAATATGTAAAAAATCTTCCCATTTTGAAATTCGAGAATAAATTAACGAAAAACATGCATAATACTAAAATTCTCTGGAAATGAATATTGTTTTTATTCTTTGGACTAAAAAATTATAATTTTTCTCACAATTCATCGCTTCCCGTCGATCCTCCCCCTCTCCCCCTCAATACAATGCTGGAAAATGATTGTTTTTAGTGGATTTTGAAGAAACGACCTATTTACTAATTAGAATGATATTTTTTGTCGTTTTTGAAGAAACGACCAGAAACGATCACATGACTTTTTTCTTGAAAAAACGACCATTCAGAATATAAAAAAATATCGTTTTACGTCGTTTTTGGAAAACCCATCAAAAACTACCATTTTAGAGTAGGTACTGGAAAATGATACGTTTTTCGTCGTTTTTAATGGCATAACCAGAAACGACCACATTACAATTTCGAAAAATGATAGGTTTTGAAGAAACGACAAAATTACATGATTAAAATAGTGGGTTTTTGTCGTTTTTATAGAAACGACAATTTTGAATGCAGGAAACTGGTAGTTTTTCGTCGTTTCTAATAAAACGACAAGAAACGACCACTCTCTCATTTTTGAATCAGTGAAATTTATCAAAAATCCCTGAAAAACAGTCGGAATTGCAGCACAGTAATAAATTAGTGAAATTTTTTTCACTAAAAGCAAATCAGTGAAAGAAAATTACTGGAAATTAGAGAAAATTCACTGAAAACTCAGTGATATTTATGAAATTTACTGAAAAATTTGTAAAATTATTTGAATAATCAGTGAAAAATCACTGAAAATCAGTGATTTTCACTGATTTTTTTTGCTCTGCAATTCTGACTGTTTACCAGTGATTTTTCACTGATTCGGAATGAGAGAGCACTTCAGAGTACCGGAACATTATCGTTTCTTGTCGTTATTGATGAAACGACGAAAAACGACAGAATTACAATATTACTCTCTCATTTATAAATCAGTGAAAATTATCGAAAATCACTAAGAAACAGTCAGAATTGTAGCACAGTAGAAAATCAGTGAAAAAATTTTCAATGAAAACAAATCAGTGAGAAAAATCATTGAAATTTCAGTGAACAGAAATTTGTGAAATTAGTAGAAAAATCAATGAAAATCTTTGAAAAATCAGCGAAAATTCGCTGAAAATCAGTGAATTTTGCTGATTTTTTCCTGTGCTGCAATTCTGACTGTTCAACAGTGACTTTTCACTGATTCAGAATAAGAGAGTAGAAAATGGCAGTTTTTCGTCGTTTTTGATGAAACAACCAGAAACGACCACAAAAACCCACATTACAATTTCGGAAATATAGGCAGTTTTTCGTCGTTATTGATAAAACTATAAAAAACGACAAAATTACAATTTCAGAAAATGGTCGTTTTTCGTCGTTTTTGATAAAACCATCAGAAACGACCGGAAAGGGCCACATTACAATTTTGGAAAATAGTCGTTTTTCATCGGTTTTGAAGAAACGACAAAATTACAATTTCAAAAATAGTGGCTTTTGTCGTTTTTAAATAAACGACACGAAACGACAATTTTAGAACACAGAAAATTGATCGTTTTTCGTCGTTTTTGATGAAACGACAAGAACCGACCACATTAGATTGTTGAAAAACAAAAAAAGAAAAACGAAAAAGATTTGTAGTTTAACGACCTTGTATATCGAAACCCATTCGGAAAAGGAAGGTCCAGCACATGACCCCTCAATTAATGTAGGGGGGTGAAATTTTGGAAATCTTATTTTCAAAGGAAAATGAACCACATGGACCTCCAAAGCTCGAAAAAAAATTTCTACTGTGTTTTAAGAAACACCTTGATACCTACTCAATCATTTTTTCAGCCTTTCCTTCATTTTCCACCTCATTTTTCAAAGCATCACCACTCTGAGATTTGAGGGAATGGAAATTTTAGCATTTAAATGAGTTCCGGGTAGTAAATTCCACGAGTAAAGAGCCAAAATGAGCAATTTTCTACCAATTTTTTTTAAAAACCGAGTAAAAATTATTTAAATTTTTTAAAATTTTGTTCAAAAAATGACTTTTAAACGACTTACATATCTACATGACCAATGGACACCTTGAAAAATCATACCGAAAATAATTTCGAAGAACTCGATTCAAATCCCCACTTCTACCTTAATCTCATCTCTCAGCCAACAATCGATCCAAACCTTAATCCTCGATCGAAACAATGAAAAAAATGGTAAAAAATTTCATCACGACGCGACTCTAATCACGTATTCACTGTTTGAACTTGCATATTGGTATTGGGCGTACTCGGTGTCGGTACCAGAACACGTTCGCTTTTACCTGTCGGCCAGTCAGTCGATGCTGCATCGCTGGATATTGCATAAAAATCGCCACGGCGCCGCGATTCTCGTGATCGCTTGATCATCGATCGGTGGACGCGGTGGCGAGAATGGGATGGTTCTATGTATATTTTTTTCCAGCATATTTACGAAATCGAAAGCGGTCTTTTATAATGTACATACGTACTTATGTGTGTGTGTCGATTACCGATGTATGGTATTATTATTATAAATACTAACGTTTAATAATTTTCGTATTACCTTCCGCGTTTATGTTGAATACATTCGAAACGCCCTTGTTGACCTTGCATCGCTACATTGCTATCAACGTTAAATTTAAATTGGGCCATACATTTATCTGAATCTATAGAACCTTTGGAACTCGTTGGAATGAATATTCGCTGCAACACGCAAAAAAACACTAATGAATATATCGTAAAATTAATCGTCACGAATTACAGTAGACAAACTACTTGACAAAAAAAAAAAGCGTCATCCGATATAAAAATAAACAACTGCTCGAAAATAATCATCTCGTTTGCCGGTCGGATTATAATACGGTGTTAAAAATCTTAGTTATCGGTGTCTTTGTGAGCGTGTGTACGCGTTATTTATAGTTCGAATTATATTAGTCATGATTCCATGATTGTGTAGACCATTCGGATGTCAAAGTACAAGCTGCTAGATAATTTTGCCACGAATGGGATTTTGGCGATTCGAGGGATTCAAGTCCAAATTTATTCCAAGTTCTATTTTTTCTAACTCTAGATTTTTCAATCTCGATGAATCTGATTTTTTTTCAAAGCTGTATTCAATTTAAAAATTTCTTCAATTTAAATTTTTCCAAATTCATCATTATTATAATTTCCAAGTTCAAATTTTTTCAACTTCAGAATTTTTCAATTTCTCCAATTCTAATATTCATTTTAAATTGTATCCAATTTTGAAAATTTCCAGACAATAGAATTTTTTTAAACTTCCATTTTATCAAGATTTTCCCCATTTCGATTTTTAAAAAAATTTTCCAATTATTTAATTGAAAAACACGAAGTTGAACATTTTTTTCAATTCAAAGCTAAAAAAATTGGAGGAAAAATTTCAAAATTATTGGGAAAAATTTAGAGATGGAAGAAATTTGAAAAAATGTAAAAAAAATCAAAGATGGAAAAATTTAAATCAGAAAGATATACGGTTGGAAAAAATGTTAGTACCTATTCATAACACAGGTCAACATACTGTTTCATTTCTAAATCAGTGAAATTTATCAAAAATCACTGAAAAACATTCAGAATTGCAGCACAGTAATAAATCAGTGAACATTTTTTCACTAAAAGCTAGTCAGTGAAAGAAAATCACTGGAAAGCAGTGAAAATTCACTGAAAACTCAGTGATATTTATGAAATTTACTAAAAAATCTGTGAAATTCTTTGAATAATCAGTGAAAAATCGCTGAAATCAGTGAATTTCACTGATTTTTCCTACGCTGCAATTCTGACTATTAATCGGTGATTTTTCACTGATTCGGAATGAGAGAGTAGGAAATGCTGTTTGACATTTTATCGATGATTTTGATACGATTTTTCACAATTTAAATTTTTTTTGGAAATTTGTTTTACACTTTTGACATTTGAAGTGCATTTCTAGGCAAAAGAAGAGCCCTACCAAAAAAATGAATAGAACATAAATTGTAGCGGTCGAAATTTTATTTCTGTAGAGTTCAATTATTTATTTCCTAGGAAGCTTATTTTTCGATATTTCAGCCGAAAGTTCAAAGTTCAACCTTCATCTCCAATTGAAAATACCTCAAAATCCAAGACTTCAAGAAAAAACTAATTAGACTCCACAGAAGGGAAATTTTACGTCCTACAATTTATGTTCTATTCTTTTGTATCATAGAACCCGTCCTGTGCACATAAAATCGACCTTTAAGGTAAAAAAATTTCAACAAAAAACTCAAATCGGAAGAAACACCGAAGTAATGGAGAAAAACTGATATCATATTCGAACTCAGCACTAAAAATTAGGTCAGAATCACCTACCAGAATTGATTACGCAGCAAAAAATTATCAAATTACCGGCCTGTGATAATTCAATTATTGTAATAAGAAATGTTGAAAATGTGATTCATTACATTAAATCAATTTTCTGAGAAAATCGAGCCTTAAAAAAATACGAACGGAATTTCAATTGTGAATCGTGAAATTTTCTTTCTGTAGAGTCCAATAGTTTTTTTCTAGGAAGCTTAGTTTTTGAGATAATTGCAATAAAAAATCGAAGTAAAATTTTGGAATTTTGAACTTTCGGCTGAAATATCTCAAAAACTTCGCTTCCTAGGGAAAAATTAATAGGACTCTACAAAAAGAAAATTTCATCCCCTACAATTTATATTCTATTCATTTTTGTCGTAGGGTCCTTTTTTTGCCCAGAAAATCGACTTGAAGTATCAAAAGTCATCAAAAAGTGTGAAACAAATGAAAATTCAAATTATTTGAACTGAAATCATATTCGAACTCAGCACTAAAAAGTAAATCAAAATCACCTACGTATCAGGGTTGATTAAGGGGTATGAAATCAGTTTTGGTGAAGAAATCCAAAATTTAGTTTTCTAGGGATCTGAATTCTCTATTTTATTCTCTTCAAAATGATACATAATACTTTTTAAAAATCTGTTTTCTTAAGGTTGAAAAATTACTTTGTCACGATTAAGATTTTCCTAGAATTTAGGAAAAATGTTGGTAAACTGAAAGTTTTCCAATCAGATGCTGATACAAACGAACAGTCACAAACTCAAAATTCTCAACCAAAATTATTCGATCAGTCTTGTTCTTCAACAAAAATTTAAAAAATAAATGATAATTTACACATGGATCTCAGTAGTACATCTAAACTGAAGTTCATTTGTGAAAAATAAAGTTCGAACTTTAAAGCTGTGTTTCTCAAAATGTACTTTTTTCTCAGGAACGACTGTATCGATCAACTTCCTTTTTTTTTGTTTTCTTCAGCAAGTTATACTCTATAAATACAAGAGGGCTTTTTCATTTATCATGCATGGAACAGGCTGAGGAATTATTTGCATGCCAAAAACCATGGTGTTTTAAGAGAGATTTCTACTTGTAAGCTTAATTTCGGAAGCATAAAATCCCCTTGTTAAAGTGTAGCTCAAGGTTGACTCTAGTTACCCTCCAAATTTCAGTCTTCCACCTCTTCTGATAATCGAGAAAAAGGAACATGAAGATACACATAAAAAAATTGATTTCACCCCCCCCCCCCAGCAGAAAACCGTAGAAAAAATGCAGGCTTGTTATTTTTCCAACTTTACTTTCCTAACATTTTTTTTAACTTCATTTTTTTTAAAATTTCTTTCAACTAGGAAATTGTTTCCAATAATTTCAAGATTTTTCTTCAATTTTTTTCAACTCTGAAATCTTTTCAATTGAAAATTTCTTAAAATTTTTTCCAACTTCGAATTTTTCAAAATAAATTCAAACTTAATTTTTTTCAAAATTTCTTCTAGCTCGAAAATTATGTAAAATAATTTTTAAAAAAATTTCAATTTTTTTTCAACTGTAAAATCTTTTTAATTGAAAATTTCTTTAAAATTTTTCCAACTTAGAATTTTTCAAAAAAAATTCAAACTTCATGTTTTACAAAATTGATTTTAACTCAATCAGTAATTCAGAATTAAAAGTAATAAAAATATTGAAAAAAATTAACTCAAAATTGGAAAAATTTGGAAGAAATTCAATTTTAAAAAATTTTACAGACGAAAAAATTTTAAAATTGGATCCAGCTTTGAAAAAAAATTTAGGATAAAAAATTGAAAAAAGTTGACCTTGGAATAAATTTGGACTTGGATAATCGAAATCCCATTCACAGCAAAATTATTTAGGACCCAGTGAGTTTCATTTGGGCAGGATGGAGCTGCGCATGGTGCTAGTACAGTACGTACGATTACGTAATGACCACGAACGCGTGCCGGACCCCCTAGCCTCCTGCTCAATCTAGATGGCATTTTTAAGCATTGAGACATCGCGTCGCGCATCGAAGAGACTCTCAACGTATTCGGATTAAACCATATCTGTCTGTCTGCTGTGAATTTTTTTTGTGTAAACATCTGTATACATACTCTCGTACATTCGAGTACTTATGACGTAAATTGTACGAGAATTCGTACATAATACCACCCGTATACGCGAATGACGAGCAATCATCATAAAGTACATTCTGCTGAAAAAAAAAAACCATACAATCAAGGTTTCGATGACCTATCCAATACTGATATAAATCATGCAAAGGTCAACGCTATCGGGATTACCGAGCACTCTGATACCCAAGTACAAAAAACCCAACTGACTCTCTCAATTAACGTTGAACCTAACACCCCGGGAGGGTTTTTACATTTATGTTGCGCGGCTGGGCTGCAGCACCTAAACCTCTATGGTGAGCAATGAATATACTACATATGAGGAGAAGGAGAATATGGTACTGAAAAACCAATGCGGTGGTGAACGACTGAACTGAACATATACGAGTATATGGTAGAATTACAGACTCACGCACCACATACGAGTCGAGTACTTTAGAAATACAATGAGGCTGGAGAAATTTCTCAATCATCCGAAAGAATGCCTCGAAATCGTTATTCGCACTCTTGGCTCGCCGCGTGAAACGCCATAAAAACCGTCTCTTCAATGGATAAGTAAACATTTCTATTGTTTTCCAATTCGCCTGCATCATTATTTATACCGAGCGTCTATATAGGTACGTACTACGTAGTACACATACGTCCGATATACATAACGCTGGGCAGACCCTTTCGATGTTCTAATTTTCGCTTTTACGCTGTGAAATGGAATTTCAGCGAGGTTCGGGTCAAAAATGAGGTATAGACAGGCAACATAGCGAAATTTTTGAAGAAAAAAGTAACTTTCAGTAACTTTTTTTGAGAATTCATTTTTTTCGGGAGAAATTTTTTTTACAATTTTCTGGTGGGGGAATTTTTTTTGGTAGTTTTCTGCAAACATTTCAAAAAAAATCAACTGAAAAGACGCGAATAATTTCATTTTTTAAATTCCTTCGTCAAAACAACAAACTAGAAAAAATCAATTTTTTTATTTTTTTATTGAAAAATTGCAATTTTTACGTGAAAATTTGAATTTTTGCCCGGAAGTGCGAAGAAAAAGTGAATTTTATTGGGAAAAAAGTAACCAAAGTGACCTTTTAGACGTGAAAGTAACCAAAAGTGACAGAAGTCGAAAAAAGTGACGAAAATTTTACTAAAATAGATCAAGGATGGAATAAAATTGAAAGAGGATTTCAAAGATTAAATCGAGGAAATTGCAAGTTGACAACTGGAGATAATACTTTAATTTTCATGAAAAGTACTTTCCAAACTGAAAAAAATTAAGTAAATTATCAATTCACTCGTCAAAATATTCCAAAATTGAAACCACACAACAAGCTACATATAATTTGTACGAAATTAGCAGATTTAGTTGTTGAGTATTTTTTGAACCATTGCATTGTAACTATTAATTTTGTCAATTTAAAAAAAAAGGATTTCGAATTTTTTTAAAATCAAGTCCTTGAAATAAATAAAAAAATTCAACTCTTTAGATTTTTATGAAATTGAGTTTCTAGGTAGTGTTTCTTATCTCTATTGTTTTTCGCTTTTTCTGGCATTTGAATAATGAAAAAAAAATTGTAATAACTTTTTTTTCTATTTCAGAGAACCAATACTTTATATTATAACTATCGACGGGAGCTTCAAACCGACCCCACACGACTTTGTTTTGATGCTTTTGCAATTTTTCACTTTCTTTTTAGAAAAAGGCACATTTTTCATTCATAAATCTTGACCAATTTTTCAGAAGGAAAAGACGGAAGTGAAAAAAGGAAAACGCGAACTTCGGAATTTAAAATTTATTTCCTCCTGCTTAATTTTGAAAAAAAATCGGAAATTCAATTGAAAAATGAATATTTTATGTCATAAATCTTTTTTAGAAAGATACCAAAAATATCACTACCTAGATCGAAACAAGGACAACATTTCTGTCAATCTAAGTTTTTTTACTGAAATAAAACGTCTTTTCAAGAGCGAGAAACAATCTTCTAAAACACAAAGATAATATTTTAATATAATGAAGATGTGCACATGTTTTAGAGAAATTTCGTTGAAAAAATGTGCTCAAAAACAGTGGCATAGACAGATAGAGGGGGAAGGGGGAGAATTTCACTTTCTATGTAAGTACAAATTTTGGGACACCCGATTTCCTCACTCATGGTGTTTACTGGATCTGAAAAATAAAAATTCCTCCTATTTTCTGGACTTTACTTGCCATTTTTCTAGCTTTAAATTTGCCAAAATTAATATCCTCTGATTTACTGTTGCAAAAAATCTTGGGATTTTGTTTGCTCTTGCCGGACAATTTCAATTCATATCATAACCCTTCCAGGACACAATTGTTCAAATAAGAAAATGGCTTGTTTTTCGTGCAAACCAATAAAATGTATTCACTTTCTGGTCTTTCGTATCCCTCTCCTTCCCCCACCCAAAAAATTACAAAACGATGTCGCTATTTTAAAAAAAAAATCCAAGGTACAGGAGAATTTCCACCCTTACCACTGAGTTGGGAAACTTAAAAAGTTAAAATCAAATAGAGAACAGTAAAAACCGATAAAACTTCTTGATTTTTAATGAAAACTGAACGAAAAATTAAACCTCTCTCATGATTTAGAAGTCACTGAACCATAATAAATTTTTTTTGAAGGTTCTTACGATTATTATTTCAAGTTTTTTTTTTTTCAAAAGAATAATAATTTTTAGTTTGAAAGTTCATTTTTAACTATTTTTCAATGAAAACCGGTCCTGTGGTGGAATCTTGATCAGAAACAAATAAACAAGTTATTTTTGAACACAAATGAAACGAGTGAAACTTTTTTATAATTTTTTTCCTGTGCCAAATTTAAAAAAAATAACGCAAGATTTTTTCTTTTTATTATTATTTTAGTTTACTTCAATTTCCCAATTTTCTTATTCTTTCGTTCCCATAATTTTTCAACTCTTTACGAATTTTTGGGCAAAATTCTAGACTTTTTTACTACTTTTCGGCCTACTTCGAAAATCTCGTTTTCTGTCAACTTTTTCGACCAACTATACACCTCAAGTTCAGATTTCAGAAATCCGAAAGGGAGAGTTGGAAAAATCGTCCCCTTTCAGACCATCACCCAGGTACTAAATCGGTAAACGTTTAATCTCAACCAGTGATGAGTATATCGATTCATTTAAATAACTTTACCAGCATAAAAATCAATTTTAGTGGTTTGTAAAATAT
Source organism: Pseudococcus viburni (assembly GCA_033439095.1). Classification (NCBI taxonomy): domain Eukaryota; kingdom Metazoa; phylum Arthropoda; class Insecta; order Hemiptera; family Pseudococcidae; genus Pseudococcus; species Pseudococcus viburni. The sequence goes on from JAVBJF010000013.1 coordinate 1,328,197, forward strand.
TCTTCAAAAAACATACGAAATTATTCAATTTTCCTGGAATGATAAGTTTATAAGTCTAGACGCCAGACTGATGATTTCGCAGGGAATGAGTCATTGAAGTTTTCATAAGTACACACATACAAGGAAACTTCATATTTACACAAATCGCTGTAGCGGAATTTTTTCTCGTAAAATTCCAATAGAATCGATATCACTGTTCCTTATACAGTTGTTTCTGAATTCCCGACCGTAATTGTACGCATTCCTCAGGTGTAACCAAATTTTAAAAATCGAATTTTGCAACTTTTCACGACCATTTCTTAATTTACATACAAATGAAGACCTCAATTTCAAAAAGTGCTTAGTTGAAAAAACCAAAAATGAGTTAGTGACGTCATCGAGTAGTCTAGTAATTTCTCACCAGTTTAGAACGCCATACAGCCGAAAACTGAAGATGGGCCATTTTTATGGGCTTTTCTAAAGTGTTGAAAAATGCCAAAATCTTCTGGAGGCTCCGAAACGTCCCAAAACCGCTTCCAATCGATTCGGCAGGTCAAAATTAGGGTATATACCAAATTTCAGTTTTTTTTCGTTTCAATTTAGAATTTTTGCTGAATGATCAAAAAGAAAAGAATAATTAATAATAATTTCATTACATTTATGTAGGTCCGAGATTTCACCCCAACAATTTCAAAAAAAATCAGTACTGTTCCAAAATGTACTTAGTCCAGGAAATAATATCACTACATTATGTTTAGGCCTGAGATTTCGCCATAAATATTCGAAAAAATCGTTACTATTCCAAAAAGTACTTAGTTCAAATTTCATCAGCCCCTCACACAGAGTCGCAGTGGTGGGAATTTTTTAAATGGGTTTTTCTAGAGGAACCGTTGCACTACAGTTTAAAATATGATTCATCAGCTTTTTCAAAAAATTATGGGCCTGGGAACATTTTTTTTTTGATTTCTCAAAAAAACATTTTTGGGTTAAGCACTTTTTGGAATTGAGGTCTTCAAATGATTTAAATCGACAAATTCCACGTAGCCTTCTGCAAATTTTCGGCTCGTTTCCGAAAAACATCAGGTTTTTTTTTTGAAATACGTAAATTTATTGACCTTGAGTGGAGCAACAGTAGAGTGAAAAATTACGCGATTTTTTTTTTTTTCTCTCCCTGGGTTTAGACATCAAGGTCTACAAAGACTTATCCAAATTATCGGAATATTTTTAAAATAACGTCAACTAAAGCGAATTTTTTTAGAAAAATGATGTTAAAATGAAGTACAAAATTTTGCCAAATTCAAAAATCGAAATTTTCAATTCTATTAAAATTGGAGATTTTCAAACAGTTTGCCCAGTTTTTCCAAAGTTTGTCGAATTTTTGAACAAAAACTGATTAATGGGATTTGTTACCTTCACCACCTCTTGCACAGCCTCTACCAATTTCACTTATAAATTTATCAAGGTCAAATAAATCGTAATCAGGTAACCTGGGTTCATGATAAAATTAAAAACCAAAAACTCATGCTTCTTTTGTTCATTGTTGGATCTAATAATTATTTCTCATTGACCAGAAACGATTACTTTCGTTGATCAAATTTCGTACTTTCTTGCAATTTTTACTGAAAATTCATACTTCTTGCAAATTTTTTCTGACAGTACTTCTTTAACATTTGCATTTTTGTACTTTCCCACTTTTTTTCGGAAATCTCAAATTTTTTTGTACTTTTGTGTTTTTTTCATACTTTTTGTACTTACCAGCAGTCAAAAATTGCTGCAGGATTTCTCAAATCAACAAAAAATTTACAAATAGGTGGCTGACAATTAGGAATTTCGTTCCTATTTCTTGAAGAAAACAAATGTTTTAGGGACTGTTCACAAGCATCGGAAATAAGAAATAAGAATTAAGAAATAAGAATTAAGAAATACGAAATAAGCCAAATATTTCTCACAAAGTCGCTATTTCTATTGGTTAAAAATTCTTATTTCTTATTTCCAAAGCTTGTGAATGCTGCCTTAGTTGTTTATTTCCTGTATAAATTTTTCCTGAAGCTTAAGAACCCCTAAAATTTAGAACTTTTTGGTCATTGGTAACCCTATAAAAAGTGTCAAGATATAATCGTCAGACAGTAAACTTCGTATTTCTTTAATTTTTTTTTCAAAAATCATTGCTTTTCAGTTCTTGAAAAAATCAATAATGTCCACAACGAAGGAAAAACTAAAATATTTTTCAAAACGTTTGACAAAGCAGAAATTTTTCTCATTTTTTTACTGCAATTCAGCCTTGGAAAAGAATTTACTTTAAAAATTTGGAAAAAAACAACGAAAAGATGAGCAGAATTTTACTGCTAAAAATGGATCTTTTGCAAGATTTTTTGTAAAGTAAAACCCATGAACTGAAAACATTATGAAAGGGCAAACTCTGATAGGTAAGTAGTTTTGACGTCTGAAAACACTTCTGAAAATTTTTGAGCAATTCTAAACAATGAAATGAGTAATTACAAGTACTATACATTGAAAGATTATTCAAGTTAAAAAATGAACAGGAAGTGCCTACAGGTTTCAATGTCCTCTTTTCTGACCTTCGATCTTCCTATTTCTGTTCAATCCTAAAAAAATCTTGAAATTCGCTCGAGAAAGTAGTTTTTTTTGTAGAATTCGCATACCAACGAGACTCTTCGTTACATTTTCAAGAATATCTTCACTGAAAAACTAAAAACACCCCTTTTAATTCCACTCATTAATAAAAAAAAAACCGCATATAGTTCAAATGCCCTAAACTAACCTCTATTTCCTCTCGGCCAAATTCATCATTAACCTTTCACATTTCGTTTTTTCAGAACCAACAATGCAGCCAATGCCCCTGTTCATAATTCCATCCACCATCAAACGAATATCACCCATCCATACCACCTTTCGCGTATCGCACACGCTTCAACCCTAGTATTCCTCTGCGTACAGCTATTATTGAATAGAAAAGAACACCGGCATCATCGGCAATGCAACATTAGACACAGCATCGTGCATAACTCCACTCAAAAAGACAGAACAATACAACGGTAACCAGTTCTATTGTGGACGAATTCTAGCATCGATGGCGACGACCGGAGAAGCGTTATTTGCCAAATATTATTTGCATTGTGCATCGCGAGTGCAAATTTGTTGCTGGACGTTTCGAAGAATCGTGTTCTGGCCCTCTGGTCCTAGTCCTACGCTGCGGATACAAGTGTGACAAATGATTAAAGAATGAACCAGCGCGGCTCGTATTTTGTATTTTTGTTCGTCGTGTCCGGTGTCCACTTTTACCTTGTATTTTTTCTTTTACGAGCGCCGAAACACACGTAGGTTATCGTGCCAGAGTTTCGGCTGATATCGAACAGTTTTCATTTCAAGGTCAACGTTAGGTACCTTACACTCAGGAAGCGATAAGTTCACGAAAAGGTGTAAAACATCGTCGTGTCGTTGATAACGAGTCGCATAAAATAGTGCAAAAGATTTATTTTAACAAGAAGCGTATCACTATTTCGGGTATTTTTACCGTATTTTGAGCTCTACTAGTGGAGAGGCGAACAGTTAATTTTGGATGGAAAATTAAGTTTAATGAAAGAAGCGTGAATTTTGGGGCTAAAACAGGGCTTGCTTCGATGAGGGGGGGGGGGTGTCGCTATTTTGAAAAATTTCTAAAAACAAGAACGCGTTTACAGTTAGATATTTATCCATTGATTCTATTTTCACCATTAAAATCATCGCTCCACCCCCCCACCCTCACTCCCTCTCTTCTTCACTTCCTCCCTCCCAAGAAGGCACAAACCCCTAAAAATGAATTTCGTAGTAATTTTGTAAAAATATACGACGTAAAGTGAACAAATCATTGCTATAGTCTATTTTTCAATTTCCATCCCCTCTCACCCCCTGTGGACCCTTAAAACTTGGAAAACACTCAAAATTTCCATTGTAACGACAAAACTCGACGGAAATACAGGGTGTCTAACAAATTCCGAAAATCTATGGGAAGGATCTCGGAAGGACCTTCAGCACGACCTTTTCAAAATGAAAATTATACCCCCCCCTCCTAAAAAAAATCAAAAATCGATAACTCAAACAAATTTTGGAAAATAAACACCACAAAAACAATTGTTTGTTTTTTTTTCAATAATTTTCAGAAGTCTTCTTAAATTTTTATTCGAAAAATTAAAGAATAAGAAATTTTAAAATGAGTAAGAATGAAAACAATCTTATCCGGAATAAGTATAAAAAACAAAAATAAAGATAATTAATACTGGAAAGCAAATTTTTGAAGTGTTGCCTGTAACGACGTTTCAAATATTGGTGATTTATTTTATTTAGCTTTTGGCGGATGAGTCTCAAAATTTAAAAATGGGAAGGACATTTTGCTCAATACAAGGACCTCGGAAGGACCCTTCGGCCAATATAAGGACCGGAAGGACCTGTTAGACACCCTGGAATAACCAAAGGGTACTTTTTGTTGGAAATTTGTTTTTTTTTAAAAAAAAAACAAGACGCGAAAAAGTTGGCTTTCTTACCCCCTCCCATCAGCGCGCTCCCACAGAGCTCGCACCTAATTATGAAAAAATTCTGCTGCTCCAGATTCTGTCAGATTTGAAATATTATGACATTTATCGATACATTACTACATAGAGTACAGAAATGTTCTCTATATTACATTTCACCAAATTACTCTCCCTTTCCCCCTCACCCTGTGGCCCTATGACAACCCTAACTCAGAAATCAGTAATGGAAAACTGGAACTGGAACTAGAACTGAAATGAAGAGAACTGAAAACTAGAACTGAAATTAATTTCAGTTCCATTTTCAGTTTCATATCAGTTCCAACCATTCATGTCCTTGGGTTCAACCCTAAATTTTTTCATTTTTTTAAATCCTGAATTTTTTTCAAAGCTGCATCCAATTCAGTGATGGCATCCTAAATTTTTTCCTGGTGTAGCAAACCCAAGATTTTTGGAGGAAAAACTGGAATTTTTCCGGGTGCAGCAAAAATTTCCAAGATTTGGTAACCCTGCCAAGAAAGATCAGCAATGTAAAAAAAACTTTTAATAAGTGTTCAACTGTTTTCGGTCTAAAATTTAGCGCTGATTTCAATTTCTCCATCCCACTAAATTTAGGAATAATAAAAAAAAACTGTGATCAAAACGAAAAAAAGAACATACTGTTTGCAATTCAATGAGTAATTATTGCTATAGTTTTTTTTCGCGCTGATCACGAGAAAAATAATTTAAAAATTTCAACACGTCAGGATTTTTCATAATAAATGGAATTTTTTATTAAAAATTTGATTTACATTTTTTCAAAGTAAATTTTGACTTTTAAAGTCGATTTTCTGGAAAAAGAAAAAGTCCTACGAAAAAAATGAATGAAGCATAAATTGTAAAGCTTAAAATTTCCTTTCTGTAAAGCCCAATTAGTTTTTTCTTAGAAGACCTAGTTTTTGATATATTTCAATTTAAAAACAAAGTTGAACTTTGAACTGAAACACCTCGGAAGCTAAGCCTCCTAAGAGAGTACTAATTGGACTCTACAGAAAGGAAATTTTACGCTCTTCACTTTAAGTTCTATTCATTTTTTTCGTAGACCCCTTTCTTTTCTTAGAAAATCTACTTTAAGTGTCAAAGTTATCAAAAAAAGTAGAAAAACTGTTCAATAAAACATTCAAATTGTGAAAAATCCTTGAGTGATGGAATTTTTTCAGTTTTTCTCGTGATCAGTGCAAAAAATACTATAATAATCATTCATTAAAATTCAAACAGCATTTTCAACGTCGATCTGTGTTATCCGCAATACAACAGATTTCTTTTCATCTGAATATATTGCCAACTTTGCGTAGAAAAATGTTTTTATAGTATTAATATGTATTTGAAAAAAATTTGCATGTAAATTGTAAGAAATTGAAAATTTTCCGGGTGTAGTAATCTTTTTCCGGGTGTAGCAAACTATTTTTCCGGGTGTACTCTCTTAATTTGAATTAGTCAAAAATGCCAAAATTGACTGATGAAATAGAGGAAATCAAGTCACGGATAAATCAGTCAAATTCCACTAATTTCCCTGTTAATCAGTGACATTTTACTGCCAATCAGTGAAAAATTACCGATTCAAATAGTGAATTTTGATTATTGAATTAGTAAAAATTAATTGACTGATTTCAATCAGTGAATTTTCATTATTGAATCAGTAAAGGGCTATTTCTGGGTTTAGCATCGTGCTACACCTGCTATACAAAGGTTGCCACCCCTGATCCAATTTCAAAATTTTTCCATAGGTAAATTTTTTTGAATTTAAATTTTCTCTAATTTATTGTTATTCTAATTGCCAAGTTCAAATTTTTCCAACTCTGAATTCTTTCAATTTTTTCAATTTTTTAAAATCAATCAATTTTGAAACTTTTTCAACAGTAAGTACATAAAATATTTTCAAACTTCAATTTTCACAAAATTTTATATTTAAAAAAATTTCTTCCAACTATTACGCGGGAAAATTTTTTGAAAAGCAACTTGAAATTTTTTCAATTTAAAGTTGAAACAAATTTGGGCAAAAATTTTAAAATTGATAGGGAAAATTTTTAAAAATCAAAGATGGGAAAATTTGGAGAAAATTTAAATTAAAAATAACTACAACTGAATTTTTTTTAGTAAACTTCATATTTTTAAGCTTTTTTCCAACTCGAAAATTGTATCTAATAATTTTAAAATTTTTCTTCAATTTTTTTCGATTCTAAAATCTTTTTAATTTAAAATTTCTCAAACTTTTTCCCAACTTTGAATTTTGCAAAAATATTCAACTTCATGTTTTTCAACATTTCTTTCAACTAAATACGTTAATGAAAAAAATTTCAAGAAAATTTAAATTGAAAGAATTTTATTGATAAAAAATTTTTTAAATTGGTTACAGCTTCAAAAAAATCTAGAATTTGAGAAACTGAAAAAATTTGAGTTGAACATTTTTTTACGTCCTGTTTTGCTTTGAAAAAATATTTTCAACAAGAAGTATCCTGTGGTTCGATATTCTCGGCGTGTTTCGACGTCACAACGCCAATTTTTAGTGTTTTTCAAGTTTCAAAGGTCCACAAGGGGCAGGAGGGGGTAGAAATTAAAAAATGAGCCCACCTTGAGAAGTATATTTTCATAAAATTTCAATTTCGAGCGTCCACTTCCATGAAATCCACATTTTAGGGGGTTGTGCCTCCTGAAGGGGTAAATATGGAGCGATGATTTTTTTTTAGTAAGAATAGAATCCATGGATTAATATCTAACAATAGAAATCAAGATATTTCATTTCTACCAAAAGCTCTACTTTTCAGATTTTTTTCAAACTTACGAGCCCCCTGGGAGGGGGGTGCGGATGGCTTCTGGTCTGAAAAATTTTGTTTCGGCCTCAAAATTCACGCTTCTTTCATACAACTTTTTTTGGTTTGCCTCTCTACTACGAGTATACAGAGATCAAATGCCCATCACAGGCAAACAGATAGACAAGAGTAAACAAACGGCTGTTTTTGCGAAACCTTTGGAATTATCTCGCCAGCTCGTACCATAATTTTCAGTTCCCACACTACAACACATCGAAAAATTACTATCGAAGAATTGAGGAATGATAAGAAACCCATCAGATTCTATAATCACCGGGATAGCGGTTTTGCCACGATAAAATACACTCTCATCGTTACGGTTGATTTGCAACAACGACGCGTGCGGTTATCTTGTGCCGAGCGCCTTATCAAAATATTTATTTTTGGAAGCCAATTGAATTTGCTGCACAGATACGGCGCAACGTTTCGACAATTTTTTTTCCGTCCCAGAAAAATTTTCAAATCGAAGGGAACGATGCAATTTTTCAAGGTTTACATCGGATACTCCGAGTGGCCGGTAATTACAGGGCGAAATTGTGCTATTTAACGAGGTCAAGGTAGTACTTTCTAATTCGGTGTCGCGTATTACTTCGCCCTCTTCTACCTTCTCCTCCATATCGTCATTCTGCATCCCTCTCAATAGACCATGTTCGGTATTACGTACCAGACATCACATAGCGATCTTCTCGTTTCTCCCTGTCCCCCTCCCACGCCACCTAAAACCACGCGACTCGCGCTATTATTATATTGTTTCGAGCGGATTTGGCTTCGATTACTCTTTTTTTTTCAATGAAATGAATTCTCGAGTTGAAAAAAAAAACGAAAACAAATTAGGAACCAATTGACCCGAGATAGAACATCATATTTTACTCACACGAACAGAAACAGCTGAATTATACGAAACTCACGTCTCGTATATTTTCTCGGCTTAAAATCACGTATAAAGAAAGATAATCTCGCCCAGGTATTAAAATTAGCTGTATGCGCGATGTCTCAGATTACAATGTTGGTTGTGTGAAAATTAGCTCCGTTTTCTTCGACGTCGTTCTTTTCACGTTCGTAGGGCAAAAAATACTCAAATTCTCGGAAAAATTTATCGAAAAACACGAATCCATTACAGATATTGTAACGTATCAGGTAATTTTAAACGGATGCGTTGCTGATTCATTAATGAGAGATTTCCTTTCATTTTCCCTTTCATGTTATCCTGTTGAAATTGATAATTATTGATATTTTTTATGCAGCTCGTCTCAATTTACCCGAAAAATCTCATTTTGTGATATTTTTATCGCGAATAGTGTAAAACGTTACAAAAAGCTTCCGTGTAATTATTTTCATTATCATATTTTTTATAACAATATTTGACTAATGATGACAAAATTTCGCTTTTAACAAAATAAGAATTTCACCAACGGTCTACATATGATTTTGATGATAACCAACTGGTACTGGTAATTTATCTTTGGAAAAGGAATATTCATATTTGACTTTGTGAAAGCGATGCCATTTTTTAGTTGAGAAAATTTTGATTTTTGAATCTAAAAAATGAAGAAAACTACGTCGAGGCAGAACAATCAGGAAAAATGTGACCTCAGATGAAAAATTATCATTTTTAGTCACTTCTCATCCCTCTGCTTCAAAAATACCAAATTCGCATCATTAGTGTAGGCGAATAAGCACAATTTTTAAGAAAAAAAAACATTTTTAGCTAGCCAAGATTTTATCGCCAAAAATTGTCGAGGGTGATCCCCTGACTAACCTCTAAAAAGTCCGCACCCCCTAGACCTCGTGCTAAATTTTTTATGGAGGCTCCACCCCCCTCAAAAATGGGTTTTCCCGAATAACTTCTCAGGAGTTGGTTTTATGGCAAAAGTAGCTCAGTACTTTTTTGTTCTACACTCAATTTCCAACATTTTTTGTATGAAAATTTTTTTTGTACGACCAACAGCAGAGGAGATAGAGAGTCCGGAAGGAAGGGGGTTTTGGAAAATATGATATCATTTGAAAACGCGATAATAGGTATAAAATCGTACTAAACTGTATATTTTGGGTATGAAAATAGTAGTGTTATGTAAATTTATGGTATTAATACAACTTGACCCACCTTCCCCTCCCTATGTGCCTACCCCACCTTACCCACTTGTTTTTATTTAGCCTTAGTAATATGACTGAAGGGTTGGGAGGGGTGGGCATATAGGAGGGGGAAAGATTATCAAGAAGCATTTTTACCCTCTCCCCCTCCCATGTGTCCACCCCTCCCAACCCTTCAGTCATATTACTAAGGCTAAATAAAAACAAGTGGGTAAGGTGGGGTAGGCACAGAGGGAGGGGAAGGTGGGTCAAGTTGTATTAATACCATAAATTTACATAACACTACTATTTTCATACCCAAAATATACAGTTTAGTACGATTTTATACCTATTATCGCGTTTTCAAATGATATCATATTTTCCAAAACCCCCTTCCTTCCGGACTCTCTATCTCCTCTGCTGTTGGTCGTACAAAAAAAATTTTCATACAAAAAATGTTGGAAATTGAGTGTAGAACAAAAAAGTACTGAGCTACTTTTGCCGTAAAACCAAATCCTGAGAAGTTATTCGGGAAAACCCATTTTTGAGGGGGGTGGAGCCTCCATAAAAAATTTAGCACGGGGTCTAGGGGGTGCGGACTTTTTAGAGGTTAGTCAGGGGATCACCCTCGACAATTTTTGGCGATAAAATCTTGGCTAGCTAAAAATGTTTTTTTTTTCTCTTATTCGCCTACACTACATTTCAAAGTGGATTGAACTAAAGAAAGACTGCAAAACAAGGGGCGATGGAAGCATCTGCTTCAATTTCCCTGGCCTCGCTTCAACTCCATCATCAAAACATTCATTACATACCTACCATAATTATCATAAAATATCATAAAATTTTCTCTGTTTAAAAAAATTGACCCTTTTTCGAATTGACATCTGGAGCCCCAAACACCACCCAAGTATGACGATTGATAATGAAAAAAAAATTCCCAATGATTTAATTTTTTTTCGAATGACCAAAAACTACCTGAAATAGGATCAAAATTGTTTCAATCAGAAAAAAAAAAATAAAACCTAAAAATAATTTTTAAATGTCTTGAACCTTTGTAGGATTACATAAAACTATTTGAAAATCCAAAAAAAGGTTAAAATTATTTGAAAATCCAAAAAATGGTTAAAATTATTTGAAAATTTAATTACAACAAACTGTACAAAAAATAAATCAGTGAAAGAAAATCACTGGAAATCAGCGAAAATTCACTGAAAACTCAGTGATATTTAAGAAATTTACTGAAAATCTGTAAAATTCTTTGAATAATCAGTGAAAAATCACTAAAAGACAGTGAATTTCACTGATTTTTCCTGTGCTGCAATTCTGACTGTTTATCAGTGACTTTTCACTGATTCAGAATGAGAGAGTACTTTTCTAGAATTAATGAAAAAAAATGAATTTGTTTTTTTTTACTCAAGAAAGTCAAACAGGTAAAATGAATTTTAGATGAAAAATGCATAATTTTTTCCAGTTTCAGAACCTGCTAGACACCTTGTTAAAATATCTCAAAAATATTCAAGCCTGGAATCAATTGTTTCAAGCATAGTAAAAATGGTTGAAATAATATTGGTAAAAATTAAACAAGAGAACCAAAACTGTTGAAATTGTTTTTAAAAATGATTGAAATAACAAAAAAAAAAATTCACGTTATTTTCAGTCAATTTTCATAAAAATTCTACATTTTTTTGTAGACTTCCTTAATGCATTATTTCAAATTATTCAATGGAATTTCGTCAATTTTTCCGCAGTTACGATTTATACAATTTCCATCCCATTTTCAAAAGCATTGGACATATCTGAAGTAGTTTTATAGATGCTGTATCAAATTTTTGTGCAATTTTAGCACTGTTTTGAAGTACTTGACCATCTCTCTCATTTATAAATCAGTGAAAATTATCGAAAATCACTGGAAAACAGTCAGAATTGCAGCACAGTAATAAATCAGTAAAAAACTTTCACTGAAAACAAACAGCGAAAAAAAATGCTGGAAAATCAGTGAAAATTCACTGAAAAATCAGTCAAATTTCTGGAATTTGCTGAAAAATCAGTGAAATTTTTTGAAAATCAGCAAAAATCCACTGAAAATCAAAGTATTTTGCTGATTTTCCATATGCTGCAATTCTGACAATTTATTAGTGACTTTTCACTGATTCAAAATGAAAGAGATCATTTTATAAATTTTTGGATAAATTTCACTTCATTTGTAAACTTTTCAACTTTAAATCAATAAAACCTAGTAAAACCATGCTTATTTGAATCTATGAAATCAATTTTCACTTAAAATCAGAATAATTCATTACTGATTTTTCAACCAAAAATCATCAATTTTTTCTGATAAAATGCCGAATTGACAAAAAAATTTAATAAAATAATCGCCGATTCTCAGTAAAAATTCAATTCACTGTTTCAGATTTTACAAGAAACACTTGATAAAATTTTTTCAAATTATAAGAAAGTTGTGAATGTTGCTTTTAAAATTTTGATAAAATTACAACAAAGTTCCTTTGAAATTGTGTTAAACTTACTTGAAATAGCGCGAAAAAAAGGAAACTGTCTTTTAAAAATTTCGAAAATTAGTAATGAAGGATAAAATAGCTTAACCTTAGAAAAGTTGGCTAACAATGTTCTATATAAGCGATGAAGGTGATGAAAATATCATGAAATTGATAAAATGGCGGTCAAAATGTTCTGCAATTGACTCAAAAGTTCTGTGTTTTCAAGTCATTTTCACTAATTTTATCAATTAAACATTGAATTTTTTGTTTCGTTCATTTTTTATTGGAATGGAGAAAATTTCTCAAGAATTTATTGAGATTATATCTGCTTGGAAGAGAGGGAGGTCTTTTCTGAAAAATTATTTATGTATTAATAGTTAAAATTGTTTCGAGGGCGGAGAAATTGACGGAACATTTTTATTGAATTTAAAATCAGTGAAAAATCATTGAAAAGCAGTTAATTTTGTTAATTTTTCCGGTGCTGCAATTCTGACTCTTGAGCGATTTTTTTTCTAATTTGGAATAAGAAAATTGAAATATTGCGTGAACGTTTTTCAAAAATTTTGAAAAGAGCTTGCATTTGAATTCGATAATTTTGTTAGACATCTTATACCTAAGTACATAGCTTCTGAAAATACAAGAAACTTCTCAATTCAACATTTTTAAAACGTTTTACGTGATTTTATACAATTTCATCAATCTTTTCATCCCTTCTAAAAATTTTAATGAAATTTGACCCATTTTTATCATTTTAAACAATTTGATGAACGATTTTCATGATAAATCGAGCCATTTTCGACTTTATTTCGGAAAGAGAACCTCGAAGGAGAGAGGGGGTGAAATAATGCTTAAAAAAACGCCCAATACCAAATATTGCACTGATGAAAATCAGCTCCCCACAAACCACTCTGCAACGCTCAGAAAATCAACGTATCAAGGCAAGATAAGAAGAGTCTTCATTTTAATCCCAACCTCGATTATTTGATCGCTAAGGGACTTCTCGACACCGCGACGACAATTCTCTTAATCACGTCTACTTGAAATTCTTGCGTTCGCGAAAAGAATTTACACTTGTACCGAGAGAGGCTCCAGGAAGTGGGTATTACATCATCGCTACCGTGCATTACGGCCACTGCGGTAATTTATCACTCCTCCGGAGCATTCTTTCACCGTACTAACGAGGAAAAAATATCTAAAAAATTCGCCTTTCTATTAACGTCGGTCGGCTCTCGGGTCGCGCGTTTATTAGAAACTCTATATATTAGTCTATCTATTTTACAGAGAGAAGAGATACAGCACAGCACCATCGTCTCGATACACTCTGACGTCTTCGTCTTTAACAACTCCGGTCTTCCGATAAAATACTGGTTTTTTCAACCATAGAAAGGTTATAATGATACCGGGCCGATGTGTACGGAAGTACTTGGAGCACAGCCGAGTATCGATGTATGCGAGCAATAAATTCGGTATGAAAATCATTTACCTCGATAGAGTAATTATAAGAGTACACTTACCCCGTCGTCTTTATTGAATTCGATTATTGGTACTTTGCATTTATCCTGCAACAGATGGTAAAAATGAAGGTATATTAGTAAATCATCATCACTACACGATACCTTATAGCAATAGCCCATTTGGGCTAGGATGGGGGGGGGGAGGGGTGGAAGAAGACACATTAATTTTTTTACAATTCTTCTTCATTTTTTCTAAAAGGAGTCTAAATACGTAGGCGCACCTAGAACTTAAGCTGTCTCAAATCTGAATCAGAATCATTCATTTGAGTCAAATTTGGCCCATTTCATTCAGTGAAATAAATTTCATTAAAAATCAGTGATTTTTCACTGATTTCTCAGTCATTTCCTATTTTGACAGAAAAAATTGGTAATTTTTGACTGAAAAATCACTGAATTCACTAAATTTGCAAAATTCGAACCAAATTTCACGGATTCAAATTTAGAAAGTAAGGGCGTGATTGAATTCGAGAAAAATGGTGAGTGGTCAAAATTCAATAAATAAAATTGAGTACTCTGTAAATTTGAATCAGGTCAAAGTTTGGTCATTCCAATCAGTGAAATAAATTTCACTAAAAATCTGTGATTTTTCACTCGTTTTTAGTCACTTTCTAATTTGATAGAAAAAATCAGTCATTTTTGACTGAAAACTCACTGATTTTTTGTGAAATTCATTTCACTGAATGAAATAGGCAAAATTTGAACAAAATTTGACTGATTTAAATTAAGAGGAAGGGTGTGGCCGAATTCGAAAAAAAATGGCGAGCGGTCAAAATCCAATTAATAAAATGGGTTACTCTCTAAATTTGAATCCGTCAAATTAGGATCAAAATATGCCTATTTCATTCAGTGATTCTAACATGGATGTCTTAAGCTTAGCGGTTAAATTTTGAGTAATGTTTTCAAGGTCATTCAAGGTCAAATTTTACAGATCAATGATATAATGACATTCTGTTTCTCTAAATTGTAACACTATGTAAAAATATCTAATACAATATAATTTAAAAAATGGAAAAAGTGCTTTAAAATGTTGGGAAAAAATTAAAAAATTGGAAAAAAAATGTTCGAGTGATATATTTTTGTTCAAAAAAAATATAGAATATTAAAATTATTCGAAGTGTATCAACTTTTTAAAAAAAATAAAATTCTGGTTAATTTGAACATATTCAGTAGCGCCGGAAGCTTTTTTTTTTGGGAGGATACAAAGTAAGTATGGTGAGTTGGCGACATGAAAAACCAGAAGGATTGCTGGGAGGAGGGCGTTCTTTCGCACAGTACTGTCATCTCAGACAGACTGTAGAATTGTGATTTTAATTGTGCCCAAGCAAAGCTCTGAAAAAATTGAATTTTCAATGTCCAAAAAAAACATTTTTTCATGTTTCAATGCTTTGAAAATCCCTATCTGATGCGTTTGGGGGGGGGCTTTATTTGATACTTTGTACCCCAGCCAACGATTTCGAAGGGTACTCTCTCATTTTTGAATCAGTGAAATTTATCAAAAAACACTGAAAAACAAGTCAGAATTGCAGCACAGTAATAAATCAATGAAAATGTTTTCACTGAAAGCAAATCAGTGAAAGAAAATCACTGGAAATCAGTGAAAATTCACTGAAAAAACTCAGTGATATTTATGAAATTCTTAGATTAATAAGTGAAAAATCACTGAAAATTAACGAATTTCACTAATTTTTCCTGTGCTGCAATTCTGACTGTTTATCAGTGACTTTTCACTGATTCGGAATGAGAGAGTACAATGTACCCCACCCCCTTGTTCCTCACTTTTCGACCCTGCTGAACAAATCAACGATCTAAAGTTTTCACTCGCTTAAAGAAAAAAAGTGCGTTAATTTGTGACTGATTTTTCAGTCAAAAATTTTCGATTTGTTCCGTAAAATTAAAAAATGGCTGATAAATCACTGATTTTTCACAAAAACAAGTAAAAATCACGGATTTTTCACAAAAAAAAAGTAAAAATCACTGATTTTTTACAAAAAAAAAAGTAAAAATCACTGATTTTTAATAAAATGGTTAGAATTTGACCCGAATTCAACTGATTCAAATTTAGAGAGTAACTTGTTATTTCAGAGGCGTAGTCAGGGTATTTTCAATGGGCGAAAGATACATTGTACAGATTTCAGCAGAGAGAAATAAAATATTGTGGGAGTATTGAAACCAACTATCAATATACTCTTTAAATCTGAAGCAGGTAAATTTTGTACGGTAGTCAGTGAAATACTGATTTTTTCTGACGAATTGGGAATTGACCCAGAAATTAGTGCTCTTTGAATGACATATCAGTGAAAAATCACTGATTTTCAGTGAAATTATTTCACTCATTCAAAAATATAAGATGATTCAGATTTTTAAAAAAATATGTCCATTCAAAAAAAATGTTTGAATAGCAAAAAAATATACTTTTTTGACATTTTTATGATGAAAAATCTCATTGGCGAACTCAAGGGGGAGGAGAGCTAGCGTCTCCCGAGCCTCTCATTGGATGCACTCGTGTCTAAATAAGTCAAAAAACTAGATTTGTACGATGAAAAATCGAAAAATGATATAGTTTTCGAAATAATATTCCAAAAATATAGACATATTTTAGGAAGAGAAGGACAAAACAAAAGTACTGTTCTTACTCTCTCATTTATAAAAAATCAGTGAAAATTATCGAAAATCATTGGAAAACAGTCCGAATCGCAGCACAGTAATAATTCAGTGAAAAAATGTCACTGAAAGCAAATAGTGAAAAAAATAGTTGGAAAATCAGTGGAAAATCACGGAAAAGTCAGTAAAATATTTCTGGAATTTCAGGGTGTCTAACAAAATCTCAAACCCCAAAAGAAGGACTTTCAGCATGACCTTTTCAAAATTAATATTGCCCTTCCCCCCACCCCCAAAAAAAATAAAACTCATTTTAGGAGGACAAATTTTTTCTGTTTCAAAATATTTCATTGCTTAAGATGGAAGAGAAGAGTTTTTACCATGATTTCGAAAAAAAAGTAAATTCACTGAGCCTAAGTGAAGCGAAGGCGAAAATTTTCGAAAAAAAGGGCATCCAGAATCTAAAAATTTCTTCATTAGGTAAAATTTGTGCTTTTTTCCGTGTTTTGTTTAGACTTTAAAAAAAAACAACATCTACGGATCCGTTCCTGATTTCCTTCCAAAAAATCAAAACATTTTTGAAAATTGCAATCGAGATCGTTACCTCCTTTGATAAGTGAGAAGGACAATTTTTTCACTTGAAAATATTAATTGCCAAGGCTGGGAAAGGAAGAAGTTTCATACCATTATTTTGAAAATAAAATTGTGTAAATTTACTGAGCCCGAGCGAGGCGAGGGCGAAATTTTTTGGAGAAAAGAGCATTAAAAAGCTGAACTTTTTTCAGGCACCCATATCATCTTTCGTCATCTCACACAAAGTTGCCACTAGCGACATTTCATATATCAATGATTTATTTTAGCTTTTGGCGGGTGAGTCGCAAAATTTGAAATGGGAAGGACTTTTTACTCAATATAAGGTCTTCGGAAGGACCGGAAGGACCCTTCAGCCAATATAAGGACGGGAAGGACTTGTTAAGACACCCTAAATTTGCTGAAAAATCAGTGAAATTTGCTGAAAAATCAGCGAATCAAAAAATTTCACTGATTTTCCCTGTGCTGCAATTCTGACTATTGATCAGTGACATTTCACTGATTCAAAATAAGAGAGTACTTTGTCCGGGCGAAAATTTTTAGAAAATTTACATTTATAAAGCAAAAAAAGACCACGATTTCATATTTTACAAGCCATTTTCGGTCCCAAGGGAGACAAATTTCCAATGCCTCCCCCGATAGGTCTAGGCCTGCCCTGGAGTCTGGCAATGCAGTAGCTTAAGCTATGATATAATCTACTCTGCAATTATTACTACACGCAGAATGCTAGACACCAACTAGGAGATGCGGAGCTGGGGAGACATGATCGGTGGTGTGGTTAGTACAATTACAAAACAAGACCATAGAGTAGTGAAAATGTTAAGGACGATGAGAATTCAACGAGTATTGCATCTGAATAGGACACGATGTAGGCTACACCAAGAAAAGAGAGACTGGGAGACATCTGAAGCGCGACTGAAGGCCAAGTTCGATAGGTTATGGCTACACAGCGAGCACACGCACAGGCACACATAGGCAGAAGTTATCTATCGCATCGTCGTGTTGTTCTCGACACTCGCAAACAAACCCATTGAGAGAAAGAGAGATACCCATAGCCATAGACAGCAGCAGCCGTAGCCGCAGCCCGAAAACCATCATCCGTAATAAGGCCATCGTGTTTACCTAATCGTCGCGGATGGCGCGCGCCACCGGCCACCGCGTTCACCGTTGATGAAAAATTACGCCGAGCTGCGGACGTATTTTCCACGAATCTGCCGCTCTCCGCTGCTGTCCCGGCCAATGCGTTCTCTGCATCTCGACAATGTCTACTTGTCAATTTCGCAACTTAAACCGTACTCTTTCATGATCGAATGTTCGACTCAGGCACGATGATTACGATGACGATACCGCGACCCTCTGTCGAGGTACTTTTGAAAAGGACACGCCGATGCAACCGGCTCACTCTGGTCTCAGGGGGTAACCGGATATCGTGTTCGGTCGCTTTATCAAGGATATCGCTAATTCCTGGTTTCTCTCTCGTACTCTCGCGTTAGACGATGAAAAAAATACATTTCTTTCGACATTACAAACATCTACATCGAAGAAACCGAAGAAAAAAGTACACATATCTATTAATGGAATCGCCAATCTAAACTCGCATAAAAATAACTCAATCTTTAATCACACAGACAGAAGTATCTCGAATACCCACGTAAGTATTTTTTGCCTCTCCGCATGTTCCAGTTTTTATGTACGCGGTTGGTCGCAAGAAATTTAATGTTTTGCAAATCGTATTCCAAAAAATGTTAAGAAACTGAAGATTTGTATCGGTTCGAATATGGTATCCAGGGAGAAAAAAAAATCAGACGGGCTATTTAATTTTCATAATATATTTATGAGATTAAACGTCGACTTCTTGATGACCTTGGAACATGTCTTGTCCATTTCAATTTTCGACGAATGTTAATATATTTTTGTGTACTTCTGAACTACATTTACGACTATCCTGGCGTATTCGAAGTAGCGATTACATTGTCGATAGGATTTTTTTTCTCGTTTTTCTTCCAATATATCGACGGGTTGTTTTTTTCTGTCGTTTGAAATACGTTCTCCTGTTTAGGTAAACGAAAAACTAACAAAACTAATCGAGTTTTCGAAATGTCGATTTGTTATTCATTTTCACAACTTTTTCGCCTCGTTCGGTGTGTAAATTCGTCGACTGTTCGATAAATATTTCGTATAGACGATCTACGCCAATGATTACTGATTAGCATTTCAGGCGAATACGAGCTGAGATGTTGGAGTAATCGAACGATTAAATTTTTTGTAATTGAAATTATACGAGGCAGGTGTCAACTCAAAGACGGATCAAGAGGAGGAGCAGGGGCAAAAGTGTCACCTTCCCCTCAATTTGATGAAATCGCTTCATCAATTGAAAAAATGAGGTTTGAGTAGGAAAATTTGAGAAAAATATGCCTTTTATTGAAAGATTTTCAGTTGAATTGAAAAAAAAATCATTCGAGCTCAAAATTTTCAATTGTTTTGCTCATATCAGTTGGTCCTTGGGTGATTCGTGGCAATTTATGACCACTCTTCTACAATATTTTAAATTTGGATCAAGATGAATTTTTGTAGAAAATTGCAAATTGTGAGCCTGGATATAGAAACTACTCTTAGGTGTCAAAAATTAGTTTTTGAGTTGAGGTTTCCCTTGGATTTCATTCCTTCTGGAAAACCCAAAATCATTGTCAACTGAAAAACCAATTTTCGACATCTAAGGGAAGTGGCGTAGCCAGAATGGTCTGAAGGGGGGCGGGTTTGAAGCAGTGGCGCCGGAAGCTTTTTTTGGGTGGCTGTAGAATATATAGACTTGAAAAACGAGAAATTTTTTGGGGTGAGGGGAAGGGGGAGGGGTAAAAAAGAGCCTTTATTTTGCACTTTAAGCTTAAATAGTTCATATAATAGCGATTTAATTCACGCCCGAGCGTAGCGAGGGCGAAGCTTCGAAAAAATCGGATATTCAATGTCCAAAAAATTGTTTTTAAGCGAGGGCGAAGCTTTGATAAAATTGAATTTTTTAATGTCTAAAAAAGGCATTTTTCACAAAAATTCTTAACCTCAAGGGGGGCCTCCTCCTCCTCCTCCTTGGCTACGCCCCTGTCTAAGGGTGGTTGTTTATATATCCAGGCTCACATATGTGAGAAACATTTTTCCAAAATGCAAATTATTTTTTTCAAGTGAAAATTTTTTGAAAAATACAAATTTAGAAAATGAGCCACACTTCGAGTAAGGAATAGGTACAAAACGTGCCATATTTTTCAGCATTTCGTTGTTGGCCAATGAAAATTTAAAAAAAGTTAAAATCGAACAACGTCCTGAAAAAATTCAAAAAAAAATTTCTCGAATTTTAATTATTGAACAAAATTATAACCCTTGTTGCATTTGTAGTCAAGGACACAGAGATTATGTAGCAAAAAAGTTTCATGTTCTCTTACTCGGACAAGTAATTTCTCATTCTGAATCATAAATAGTCAGAATTGCAGCACAGGAAAAATCAGCGAAATTCGGTTAATTTTCGCTGATTTTTCAACGAATTTCATTGATTTTTCAGCAAACTTCATGAATTTCACTGATTTTCCAATGATTTTTCTCACTGATTTGTTTTTAGTAAAAAAATTATCACCGATTTTCTCCTAAGCTGCAATTCTGACTGTTTCTCAGTGATTTTCAATCCGTGCAGGACAAACCAAAGTTGGCAGAACTAGAAGAGCCAAAAATAATTAGAAATTGTTGACTCTGATCACATTTTCTCGAGTTTTCCCATTTTAAATACATTTTTTGTCGAATTTCCCAATTTAAATCGAATTTTTCTAAAAAAAAAAAGGTAATAATTACTTTTTACGAATTTCCAACTTAAAATGCAATTTTGAGATTATTAGGAGGCAAGCTGTCCCCTCTCCCCCCCTCATCAGTTCGGTGCTGAATGCTGATACCACAGCCGTTTAAAGTAAGATATCTCAAGAAAATTAACAATACCCGACTCAAAATATATTTCGAAGTCGGAAAAATTTCTACTTCCCACTAATTTTGAGTCGTAAAACATGAATTCGCCATTATCTTTTCTAACGTGATTTCCTTGTCCGTGACGGTCGATTCGAATTCAAACCAGAAAACGAAGAGTTCAGAAGAGGAAATGACTAAACGGAAAAACCAATTTCATATTTACGTTCAGCAGGTCAAATTACTCCTGTGTCACCTACACATTTTATGCAATAGTTGGACGTAAATTTTCAAAAAAAATTTCACCAAGATTTTTTAAAATTTTTAGTATTTAATGTGCTGAAAAAATTAGCAAATCAAAATTATCAGATTAACATTCCTTTCGCGATTATTTCGATGAAATCAAATTTTTTTTGCTATTTTCAATTTTTAAAGACTGAAAAAATTCATGAAAAGAAGTCCAGAGAAGAACCTAAAAAGCATGAAGGGGGAAAATTGAAAATTTCAGCTGAAGTCGATTTCCCATTCATTCCTGTCATAAAAACCAAAATTTCTTCAAAAAAATCATCATTTTCAAAGAACTTCCAATTCAAACCCAATTTTTCCAATTGAACTTACATTTGGCCTCAATGAAGGAGCAAGCAGCCCCCTACTTCTTCCGTCTCTCCTCTGAAAAGGCTAATAAATCCCCAAAAAAAGTTGAAAAATGTATTTCTAAAACAGACGAAGTGAAAATGAACCTTCAAAAAAAGAACTTTGAAGGTATTACAAATTAAGATCTTTTTTCAAAATGGAAACATCTGCCCTCGTAACAAAACACCAAAGCAATCCAGAATATTTTCCTATGAATTTTGTGAGGAGAGCCTCTCTAATTTTTTTTTCTCGATTTGGTAATTTGAGGCTATTACAATATTTGGCTCCACCCAGAAAATTTAGTCAAGATGACTAAAAATCTTTTTGAAAGAATTGTCTTCAATTTTAATGCAATTTTTTGAAACTTTGCTTTTTCAGAATTTGATATGTAATTTCCTTTCAACAAATTATGGGGAGGGGGTACAAAAATCGAAAATTCTGAAAAAAATATAATGGTATTTTTTCAGTTTTTTTCAACTGAATATGAAAATTCTCCAGAAAAGGTCATCACTTTCGACTGACAACTTTTTCAACCGAATATACCGTTTTTAGATCATTGAGAGGGAGGAAGGGATGGAGGAAACTGTCTCATCTCTCCCCATTCAATCTACTCTGATCGAGGTCAAATATTCACAGCGATTTTCTCCCCTCCTCTCCTCCCAACCATAACAAATCAAGTTTAATGCTGTACTATTACACATTCTCTTTCTAATCTTTCCAAAAATAAAACAAATAAAACTCGACCATAGAATACGTCAAAGAAACGTTTCTCAAGATATCACCAACCAACTTTTTAATTGATGAGTAGTTAGGTACGGTAAGCTACCTGATCTAAATATGCAATAACAACCGATCCAAGGCGGGGTGCTGCAGGAAATGATCTCGCATGCAGTATAATTAAAATCTACACGTGTAAGCTTCCCTCCCATTTATTCTTGTTTTCACCGCAGCAGCCATTAAAATGATCATATAATTCGAATTGGAAAACGGATTATTCGATGTTATCGTAATCAAGATTACCATTCGAACTGAGATCATTTTTTTTCAAACATGGAATATTACTTCCGAAAAAAACTCGAAAAAAACACGACGACTTAAAAAGGACGAATAAAAGGTTAATTTAAACGTGAAAAAATTTGAAATACGATAAAAAACTGATTAACCTCAGATACCTAAACCGTGCTAAAAAAATTCGAAAAAATTACATGTACGATGTCAATTCATAAAACGAAGAAAAATTTCGTCAAAACGTTGAACTTTCAAGCAAAATGTAATTTAGAGATCAAATTTCATCATAAATTTCAATTGAATTATCAACACTAACCGGTTTATTTTTAAGTAGAGAGAGAAATTTCAACGTTAATTACGAATTTTTTGCACAAAAATATTGATAAAAAGCAATCTAATTTTTTATTTTAAAAATCAAGATTTTATGATGAACTAAGTATTTATTTTTTCATCAGAAATCGAACGAATTGATCCGAAACACGACTTTTACACATCATAAAAATAATTACAGATAATCTGATACCTTTTCGGGTCAATTATCGAAAATAAATTTCCAATGCTACAATTTTTTTTCCAAAAATAGAAATATCATTTGGACTTGAACCGATTAAAATTTGTAGAGTGCAGTGGAAAGAAGGGAGGAAACCAGTCACAAGAACATCCCACCTCACAATCCTCGTCTAATTAAACGTCCAGCGAATTAAAAAAAAAAAGAAGAAATATCAAGTACGGCAATCAGCCATTTGTCGAATGATCAACTATCTCAATATCACAGCCTGTTTCCGATCGACGACCTATGTCCATTCATATTTCATACGATGCCCAGTTACCCGTCTTTTTACACGATAACGCGGATTTTCTTCAAACTGGACGACTCGAAGCCGGTATTAATTTTAAAGCAGAAATTAACATAGGTCAAATTAATCGGCGACCATTTTCGACCTCACTTTCCCGCTCACAAATGAAAGGTCAACGAGAATTTCAAACTTTGACATTTACCACTTCCTGGATCTTTCATGACCGAGGCGAGAACTCCAAACGAGAAGAAAAAAATCGCGAATAAATCAATAACAGATAAAAATATTATTTATTCGAAAATAAATTTTCCGAGTCATTTTTAGCACGCGGTTTACGTCATCGAAGAAATTACGTACGATAATTATTTCTCATCGATCTTTTTTTTATCATTATTACTCAACAGGCACTCGATCAGCTTAGAGATTAGTTGAGAACGAATACGAATTCACTAATCAGAAGAGGCTATTTTTCTAGAAGTTTGAAACTTTGAAATTCGAACCTTTGTAACGTTTTCGTGAAAATTTGGTTGATAAAATACAATGAAGTCGTTCAGAATACACGGTAGATAAAAATAATTAAAATTTTATAGTTAGGTATACAAAAGGAAATCGTTTCAAAAAAACGTAAAAGAAGTCGTTAAAACGTAATGAAAACTGTATTATTAAAAATAATGTAAATTATCAAAGTAGGTAGTTCAAAATACAGAAGAAATCGTTAAAATGGTATAAAGTTTTTTTTTCATTTCTAGGAAAAATTGATAGGTGTTCTCGGATGGAAATAAAAACAATGGAATTAATTAACGCCTTTTTCCAAGTACACTCCACAATACATCGAAAAAAGATCTAGGTGTACATATAAGATATGTTGACTAACCCTTATGGAAACCTGAGGTATGATGCACCAAGGGGTACTCCCTCAATTATAAATCAGTGAAAATTATCAAAAATCGCTGAGAAACAGTGAGAACTGCAGCACAGGAGAAAATCAGTAAAAATGTTTTTACTGAAAACAAATATGTAAGAAAAATCACTGGAAAATTAGTGAATATTCACTGAAAGGTCAGTAAAATTTATGAAATTTGCTGAAAAATCAGTGAAAATTTTTGAAAATCTGCAAAAATTAGCTGAAAATCAGTGAATTTTGCTGATTTTTCCTTTGCTGCAATTCTGACTATTTATCAGCGACTTTTCATTGATTCAGAATGAGAGAGTAGAATGCAAATCGGTCTATTGTCGTCTGTGATGTAACTGAAACATTTTTTATGCGTGATTGGTGATTTGATTACTTTATTGCAGCACGAAACAGAAAAAATTTGCAGATCTGACGGATTGTTTGTCTACGAGTTATTATCAACAGTGTGATTCTGTGTTATTTGCGTAAAATTTTCAAAATGTGGTTTTCGTAAAATATTTTGTTTTCGAGTTTCAAAAAAAAAATTGAGGTAAAATTTTTTTGTACACCACGTTCAATTATCCATCGATTGGTGTACTCGGTTGGTATGTACTTTCCCTCATATTTTCTTTCCAATAAAGTGCGTTAAAAAAACATAGTGCCGAAGGGCCAAGTTGCAAATTGAAAATGGCACATGTTGCAAACATTGTTTTTGAATACAATTTTTTTTTTGAAAAAGTCACATATGGTACTAAATCGGCTTCAATTGATATTCTAGCGATTATTTTTTCCAGAATATCACATTTTTGCTTCAATTTTTAGATAAAATATCAAAAATTTGCCCAAAAAAATCGCGAAATCAAAGCAGACAGCAGAAATTTCAACTACAGAGGTTTTCAGACATCCCAGTCAAAATTTGAAAAAAAAGTAACTTTAGGAACCCCTGACAGTCGGAAAAGTAACCAAAAAAGACCAAAAAAGTAGAGATAACCTTTTTTTAAAAATTTAATTCATGATTTCACCTAGAAAATGTAAAAAAGTCATTCGAATTTTTACTTGGAGGATTCGTA
Organism: Pseudococcus viburni; assembly: GCA_033439095.1. NCBI lineage: Eukaryota > Metazoa > Arthropoda > Insecta > Hemiptera > Pseudococcidae > Pseudococcus > Pseudococcus viburni. The sequence continues at coordinate 1,353,158 of JAVBJF010000013.1, forward strand.
ATACATACTAAAATGCCATGGTATACTTTTTTCAAATAATTTTTTCAAGCAAAATTTTTTTCAAAACAATTTTTTGAAAGCAAAAACCAAAAAATTGATTTTTTGCTCGAATTTTTGAAAAAAGTAACTTTTTGGAATGAAAAGTAACCAATAGTAACTTTTGAGTACAAAAAGTAACTAATGGTGACTTTCCCTGAAAAAGGCAACAAAGATACTTTAAAAGTAACCTACTGGGATACCTGAGGTTTTAGAACTACTTTTTCCGAAAATTACACTCCATTTAAATCTGTGATATCCACCTCAAATTTACTTTTTCTTCAGCAATGAAATATCATTTTGCATTATCTGCTGTGCCGCTGGCCTGATTATTTTCATGTTTCCCAATTTGGGGGAGGGGGGTTGAAAATTAAAAAAAAAAAGTTTATTTCATCTATTCAGTGTTTGGACTGGTGGAACTTGATCAAAAAGGAATAAAATTTTTATTGAGCCAGCTCCTCCGATCATAAGGAGTAAAGAAAATGTTGGATCTTCCGAACTCATCAGTAAGCATTTAGGTATACTTGAGATTAAGCGAAATCGAGACTTTTTTTTCGTCTCTCCTGTCATAAGACCGGTAAGGGAAAAGGGATCAATATGTTTTCAATTTTTTTGACCATGTTGCAATTATTTGAGGATGTGGGAAAAATATTCACGCAATACTTGACCACATAACGAACATTTAAAAAAAAATTCCACCCATTCCACCCCCAAAATTTTCAAATTGAAAAAAAAATTTCAAACCCATCCAAAATGGAGTAAATATGAAACAGAAATTCAAAAAATTACCATTTCAAAAATTTTTCCGTTTACCTTCCGAACATAATTGAGTAGGCGCATCAGGAAAGGGACCTTCCGACCAAAACCTACTTTTCGCTACAGAAGCGTTTCAAAAACTTTCAATTTTTGAACATTAAGTTTCACTTTCTTCGCTTAAAAGTTGAATATCTCGCTCAATTTTGAAGATAGAGGTCTGGGACCACTTCCATTCGATTTCTGAAAATTTTAAACTCAGAAATCGAATGGAAGTGGTCCCAGATCTCTATCTTCAAAATTGAGCGAGATATTCAACTTTTAAGCGAAGAAAGTGAAACTTGATGTTTAAAAATTGAAAGTTTTTAAAAAGTTTTTACAGCAAAAAGTCAACCTTTGAACCGATTTTTTGTTTTTCACTTTTTGACCTAAAAAAGAAAAATCGATTCAAAGGTTGACTTTTTGCTGTAAAAACTTTTTAAAAACTTTCAATTTTTGAACTTCAAGATTGACTTCTTTTGCTTAAAATTTGAATAACACACTCAATTTTGAAGATAGAGGTCTGGGACCACCTCCATTCGATTTCTAAAGAAACACTAATTGAATTGTCAGCAATATAGTGCGATAGTTCCAAAAGGGGTGGGGGTAGGGAGTCGAAAAGTTGGTGGAATGTTTTTAGGTTCCTAGTAGATAACATTTGGCATCACTTTCAACCGAATTCAGGTTCAAGAGCCGATTTCACTATCTTATCGAGGGAGGCCCTTTGACATGGTAATTCATGATTTTCCGTCATGCATTTACAGTTTACATCTTGTCCCATCTCCCATGGCATTTTGCATCTTACCTCATACGTATAGGGCAAGATGCAAAAAAAAAATCGAAAAATTTTGTAGGGTTGAGATATGCAAGTAGATGCAAATGGCTGTTTTTGACAATTTTTTTAAATTACCGTTTGTATCTACTTATGCAGAAAAAAATGATTTTTTTTAGTTAAAATATGGGAAATGTTGAATCATTTATCCTAGGTGCTAGGTTCCTTTACGATTGCTCAAACTGACGTTTTGAGTGTGGACCTTGCAGGGAATTTTTTTTACAAAAAACGTGATAAACTTTTTTTGCCTATCTTTAAAATTGAAGGACTATTCAGCATGGTAATCTTTGAAAAATTATTAGCCCCTTCACTTTTGAAAATAGGCAAAAGTAACCTTTTTGTTTTAATTTTTTGAAATTTTTACGGGTCGCCCGCCCCCCCCCCCTAAAATAATCTATTTACGAAAAACTCCAAGCAAATGGAATTTTAAAAAAATCATGAGCTCCTAAATTTAAATTTTTACGAACAAATTCAAATAAATGATTTAAAAAAATCACAATTGAGCATTTTTTAATTTAAATTATTTATCAAGAGTGAATGGAATTTTTTTTCAATTTCTGAAAAAAAGCTCGATCTTTGAGTTGAACAGCTTAACTTTGCATGCCTAGCTTGAGCTCTTGGTCTAAAGCGTGACTTATTTTGACCACCTTGACTGAGCTTGATCGTTGACACCCTGATATATCACATTTTTTATGGCAAATTTTTTCTCCTACAAGGTCCTTCACTCATGAAGTCAGTTTGAAAAAAATTGTTTGTCAGAATTTTTTTCCCAATCTGAAAATTGAAAAAAAATTTGTTCATGAGTAATGGCTGGCGAATGATCCTCGAACGTTAAAAATCTGCAGCACCCCTGCGTTGAGCTACCCTCCACCAATATCCAGGAGCTCAGTCCCAAAAAAGTCACCAAAAATGAATTTCACCAACTATGCCACAGAAGGATTAAATCCTCGTGTTATATTTCGCGACACTCGAGTTAATTGGCCGAATTAGTACTCTGCCAATTCGTCGGCGGGGCACACACTACAATGACAGAAGAACAGATGTTCGCAAAGTTAAAGCTACACGGTCAAGGTCTTTCGGTAATGCATTCAAATAGCGCAGACAAAATCTACGCCGACGACGATTTTTGCACAACGGATTTGAAAATTTTCCAAATCTTTCGACTCTGCGCGATTTGCATCCTTGACCGTATAAGAGGCTTCGATTAGCCAGGTGAGTCGTCATTTCCTTCCTTCGGAAGACGATTCGCGGTCGAGTAAGTCCTCGGTTGGCTTCTGGTACAAGATGATTAATAATTTTCCTTCTATTTGGGAACGATAGTTGAAGTACACAAATACTTGTAGAATAACGCAGAATGCATCAATTACCATCGAAAATAGATGAAAAAAATACTTATAACGTAATGGTTATTAAGTCATTAACTATTTCATCATTGATATGCGTTACATTAACACTTTACGCTTCGTATGTGCAACCGTCTTTCGCGCCCTCGTCTCTATTCTCCCTTCTACACTTCTGCGTCTCTTAAATCCATTCACTTTATTCAGACCAGCAGTCGACAGGATCTAGATATTAAATCGCCACGATATTGGAAAAAAAATTACGTCGAATATTTTCCACCTCCATCGATCAATTTTGCCTTCCTGTTTAGCAAAAAACATCAGGGACACACCTTTGAACCTCAATTGGACACCACATCAAATCTATGATCACCAATTAGCCCATAAAATGTCACGATTCGCATACCAAGACCTAAATCCAATATGGCTCGCTTCTTTTTGTCTGGAAAAAAATTCGTACTTTTGAGCCACTCGATTACGTAATTAATGCATTCGTGGCTACGGCGAGAAACAAACCCTCGAATTTTTTTTCCATCGTCTCGATTACATCATTCCGACGAAATTGTTCGTTTCGATCGGCCAACAAAGAGATAGGAAAAGTTACACTTGACGTAACTTTCACTCAATAGCGCAGTGCAAATTGCAATGCATTAAATTTATACTACATACACAACATACACCGCCCCACTCCGCTCGACGTTCGGTCTTTCTCTCTCTTATTATGATATCGTGGTGGCGTGCAACCTTCTAATTTGCAATACAGACAAAAGCCGGATTGCAACCGCATACTCTGCTCCATAGTCCATACGTACAGATTTGGAAATAACTCGACTACCTTGGCACTTGTGAATTTGCGGTAAAAATTATACCATTAAATTACTTCCGTGGTTTTGACAATAAAAAAATATATTCGCGTAGAGGAATTTAGTATGTCAATACCTTTGGCGGTGGAATGGGTTTCATTTTTTTTCTCTCTTATTCTTCTTCTCCGACTATGTCTCTCTCGTGCTGCTGTACTACGGATTCGGTCTTCGAGATGTCGTCGTTGATTGGGTAATTTATATTACAAGGTATGAACCATCGTCAGTGTCGTACCTGATGCTGTATTTTCGCGTAGTAATCGTCAGATTTCATGGTACAGACGAACGGATAGAAGGTTACGAGTGTATTGAAGATGGTATTGTAGAGATCAGGAGAGGGGGTTGCTTTCAAGAGGAACATTTTGAAAAAAGTTCACGATTTGATTTCGATAAAAACACAAGCCTAGACGAAAAATGCTGACTGTGACGTTTAAATTAGGATTTTTCACGCTGATTATGGAAAAGAAATGATGAAATAATTCACTATTTTTCATCATTCACAAATGATCGATTGATCGATTTCTCGATCGAATTAAAAATCTCACAAAAAAAATGAATAGAGATAAAATTGTAAAACATGAAATTATCTATCTGCTCTCTGATTTTGAATCAGTGAAAAGTCACTGATAAATAATCAGAATTGCAGCACAGGAAAAATCAGCAAAATTCATTGATTTTCAGCGGATTTTCGTTGATTTTTAAAAGAATTTCAGAGATTTTACCGACTTTCTGGGGAATTTTCTTCTCGCTGATTTTCCTGCAATTTTTTCATTGTTTGCTTTCAGTGAAATTTTTTCGCTGATTTATTATTGCGCAGCAATTCTGACTTTTCCAGTGATTTCCGATAATTTTCACTGATTTATAAATGAGAGAGTGTACAGAGAGACTGGTACACCATCGAAAAATCGAAAGTTCAGCAGTATTTTTTTAACGTGAATATAAGATGCCTAACAAAATTTCCAAACAGAAATGCAATTCTTTTTCAGAATTCTACGTTCACCCCCTACCCCTCCTCCAATCGCCCTCGCAAAAAAGTTGAAATAATACAAATATTGTAGCCTAGCCGGACTTTAAGAAAAATACCATCAATGCAATGAAAAAAATTAGGGTTATACAAAAAAAATCATTTTTTTACTCGAGTTTTTTAAAAATTTTGGTGGTCAATAATTCGTAAAGAAAAGAGTTTTTAATGAAGAATTCAGGACTTTTGAGCCTATTTCAGGATATTTTCAGCACTTTTTTTCATTTTCAGCGTCATTTTGTCAATTGCAGGACATTATTCGTGATTTACAGGACCTGCGAGACAACTTGATATGTCTCAAAAACTAAGTCCTCTCAAAAAAATATATGTAGATGAATATTTAAACAGAGATGTAATTTCATAGCGAATCATTTTTTTATAGAATTCGGTTAAAAAACGATTTTTCGTGTCCAAAATCGTCATTAAAAAATACAGAATTTTTTCCGAGAAAAAAGTGTTTTGAAAAGTAAAGTTATGTGATAGAGAGAAAACTGATGTCATTTTTTAAACCAGAGCTAAAAGTATATCAAAATCCCCCCCCCCCCCCCGAAGGTCAACATTCAACAATCTTCCCAAAAAAAATAAGAAGTAGGTATCTAATGTAGTAGTCTCCAAATTATTTTGAATTTCAATTTTTAAATAAGCAAACAATGTTTTTTTTAAAATTTGAAAATTTTCATTATTATACCTGGTCAGCTACCCTTTATACTATTTTTTTTAGCTTGTCACAATACCTAAATTCAAACATTAATCCTCCTCCTCTCCTCATTTTCTATCGTTCCATTTTTTCGGATCTCCAGGCATATTTCTCTAAAATTTCCAAAAAAAAGTGACTTTATAGTGACCTTTTGGAAATGAAACAGTGACCACAAAAGTGACTTCATGAATCATGACTGAAAAAGTGAGCGAAAAGTGACCATTTTTTCTTGAATTTTGATGTTTCATGGAACAAAAGAAAAAAAAATTCTCAATCATTCTCAATTTTTACCAATTTTAATAAGCTTCTGGCCAAAAAATGTTCGAAACTTGTCAAAATAATTCTCATTTCTTTTTGGTCGTAATACTATAATGCCACCAAAATGTAGTATATTCAACTTTTTTCAAGGGAAAAAAAACACTTTTTCATTTTTTTTAATGATTTTTTTCAATTTTTTCAATTTTTGGTCGGGGAAAGTTACAAAAAGTGACCAAAAGTCACTAAAAGTGACCTTTTTGATGAAAAAAGTGACTTTAGTGACTTTTGATGAAAAAAGTGACCAAAGAAATATGCCTGGATCTCACGTAAGCTCACACTGGGTTTAGATAATTCAGGCATCATAGCGAAATTTTTGAAAAAAAAACAACTTTCAGTAACTTTTTTTAACCAAAAAGTGGCCAAAAGTAACCAAAAATTCAATTTTTCGGGGGGGGGGGATTTCTTTGTAGTTTTCTGCAAACATTTCAAAGATAAATCAACTGAAAAGACGTGAATAATTTCATTTATTAAATTCCTTCGTCAAACAACAAACAAACTAGTAAAACTCAATTTTTCAATTTTTTTCTCGAAGAATTTTGAAACATGGCAATTTTTGCATGAAAATTTGAATTTTTGCCTGGAAATGTGAAGAAAACGTGACTTTTGAGGGGGAAAAGTAACCAAAGTTACCTTTCAGACGTGAAAAGTAACCAAATGTGACCGAAGTCGAAAAAAGTGACAAACACCCTAAAAAAAAGTGACCCGCTATGATGCTTGAATTAGAATCCCAAACTTTTTGTTGCAATAGATTGTTTTTTAGAAGGGGAAGAGGGAGGAAGCGACGAAAATTCAAACTTGAAAAATTGCAAAACATTGGCTTTCTTCAAATTTTTGCTGTAAAAATTTTCACTTTTTCGCCATTTTCGAAGAAATAAATACCTCATACATATTTAATTTTCAAAACTTTTTTGCTAAAACAATAATGTTCTCAATTTTTCATCATTTTTCGGTGAAATTTGAACAAGATTAAACATTGTTTCTTCCTGGTTCAATATTTATCAAAAGCCATGAATTCATCCACTATAGTTGTGATTTATATTATGGAAAAAATTCTATTTTTCAAAAAAATATGACAAAATTGCTTCATTTTTGGACAAACTACTAAGCCCTTTTCAATGATATTATCGAAAAGAAATAATCATTAAATTATTCACTAAATGGCAAAATAACTTTAGAAGAAGGAAGCAGAAAGCAGGAAGCAGATATTCAAATCAGAAATGGAAAGATGATGATTTCAATCTGAAACTATGTATTTGGGCCAAGACATAAAGAAGCCTATTTGGCTTTTTAAAGCGCTGATCCGATTAAATAAAACAATCAATCAATCATAAAAAGGCCCAAAACTTCCACATTTTTGATTTTTCAAACAGAACTGAAGAACTGGACAAATTTTCTAATTTCAATAATTCTTGAAAAATAGGGTACCCGATCAATTTTCGATCCCCCCTCCCCAATTTGTAGACAAAAAAACGCTTTTCTCTCAATTTAATTAATTATTTCAATTTACAAAAGTATTGTGTATCGAAATAAATTAAATATGCAACATGATAAAAATTAAATTAAAAAAAAAATATTTTTTTTGTCTTCAAACTGAGGAGGAGGAGGGGGAGGAGGGAGAGGAGGAGGAGGAGGAGGAGGAGGAGCCAGAATTAATATGGGCACCTCTGACTCAAATGTATCATTTTATCAACTTTTTAGACTCGCAACGCAAAATTTTCCAAATTTTCTGAAAAAATTCATCACTTCTGCGAATTTTTTCCTCAAACATAATCTTTTTGACAAAAAAAGCGATTTTTCCGACACTGAAGTAAACTCTCACCTTCCTTTACCCTCCCAGTTCTCTTTGGCCCAGCTCCATCGCTCTGTTTCAGTCACACATCACATTTTACGTAACAATGAATCCAACAACCACACCATTTTCATCGCTTCGACTCCAGAACCCCACATACCAACTGAAATTACATCCCCTCACTCTAAAACATGTACCTGTTGATAACCAATATTCTTCGATTCCATTACCGTTCGCGTGCTCTATAAAATATTCAACTTTAGGTCATACTTCGACTGGTATAGTACCGTGAAAATGTCCGCTCAAAGATACAGGGAAGTTACTCGTGCCACGACGACGGAAAAATTTACTAATTTGCTTCGAGTAACGTCATTAAGCATCGCAAGTTATACCACCTTTTTTCTACGAAATTTGTCAACTGACTGGCTCGAAAACTGATGGGTAATATGTATTCACTGAATGAATTTTTTACACAGCTGCTACAATATGACACGCGGTCATGTGCGTTGTAAAATTCAACGAAAATTTCCTTCGTAGGATTTCGAGGGTTTTTAAAATTCCGGTTACGGTATTACAAGTTCAAAAACGTAAAATTTTTTCACAATGTGGAGGCATATTGCAGTTCAAATATATTCTAAACGAGATCATTATTGATTACGTAAATTATACATTTTTCAGCCATTTTGCAGCGGCAATAAATTACACGAAATTCAATATTTTTTGCTGCTATTTTAAATTTTTTACCATACGTGAATTTTCAAAATCGACTCGAACGATTTGGATTTAACTATTTTAACGGTGGGTTGAATCAACAGAATAATAATAAATTCTACGCTATCGAGCAAACAATAGAAATCGCACAGTAAAATTTTTATTTTTAAATCTACGGTCCCTTTGTATGGGTACTTACAACCTGGGTGAAAAAATTCACCAATTACGTCCCATTACGTCAAACGTGTTAGCAATTTTCCGACTATAACGTTCGCCGGCGATAAATAATTCTCTGGGATCTATTGATCGAACTAGGTAAGTCGATATTTATGGTACACGGTGAATCAACGCCGCAATAATAGAAGTAACCTTCTACATATTGAAATTAGCTCGCTGATTATTTTCGGCCAATCAATTAAAATATTTTTTCGTATTTAACAATAGTATTATAATGATTGGGAGAACGCGTAAATACCTCTATAAATCCGCGTTCGTAACGTACTCGTACCTCGTAGAGTCGTATTTCGATATCATATAAAATATGATTTTTCTCATTGAACGTATTAATGAAAGATAATTATTCAAGGTTACTTTTAAAGCGGTACAGTTCTAAACAATACGAAAAAAAAAAATAAAGTCATTAAGAAGATACACGATACTGGTAAGTCGAAAAAAACCCAAAAATAAGGTCATTCGAGTAATAAGGTGATATCAGAGAGACCCATATTAACCCTTTGGTGTCCATGAGAAACCCGATGGATGAAATAAAAATATTTTCAAGCCGTTGAAATGGATTTAAAGCAACATTTGACATCCCTTCTCCTCGAGAAAAATCGAGAAGTTCAAAAAAAATTCGAAAATGAAGTAATTTATAAAATTTACCTCGTGAAATGGAGAAATTTACCATGGTGGGGGGGGGGGTGTGTCAACATGCAGAGAATACGATATTAAACCAACGTCGATCCAAAATACCTCAACTGATTTTTGAGAAAAAATGTATGATGAGATATTCCTTGAAATGAGAAAATTTACCAAATCTGGAATGTTTTCAGGTTTCACACATTGAGAAACAACTGAGAAAAATAAGGAAATGCTTCAAAAGAAAATTAGGCTAAAAATATATTTAAAAAATTCAAAATTCGAGTTTTTAAATTTCAATGTCAAATAAATCTTTGAAATGAATTGACAAAAAATTTTTAAAAATTTTCATACTTTACGAAAAAAAATTCCCAGAAAAAGCAACTCGATGAAAAATTGTCAATCTTTTTCGTTTTTCATGTCGAGAAAAATGAAGGTCTGTAAGAATTAAGAAAGAAAAACGTAACAAAACGTTCTGAAACCAAAAAAAGAGAGGACATTTCGCTAAACTACCATCAGCTGACGTTTAGCTCCAAAATAATGAACAAAATGTCAAGTTCGTTCGACTTGACGTTTTTTTCAACAAAGGTGCCTCTCCAAAAAAAATACGAAAATGTAGAATCAATGTAAGTAATGTTCGGTTACTTTATATACTGCATTATTCTGCATTTGGCATTGATATTTGAGGGGCTTAGTTCCAAAACTCACTTTTGCCAAAAAAAATCGATGTCGTTTTTTTTGCAGATTTCGATTCAGTATGAAAAACTGAACCAGAATCCGCAAAAAAAACGACATCGATTTTTTTTGGCAAAAGTGAGTTTTGGAACTAAGCCCCTCATTTGTAGATACTTGCTGAGTTTTGTACTTCTAGTGCTAAAATGTTAAAAATTCGAACTAATTAATCTGATTTCTTCGATTTTGTATCATCAGTGAGGAAGCACCTCAAAAATTTCATCAAGATAAATTTGATGAACTAAATCAAAAAGTCCTCATTCGAATTTGTTATCATTTTTATTTTGAAAGCATTATCAAAAAAAGATTTTCGATTTTTGAAATTACTATTTTGGAATTTGTCAATGATCTATTAGGAACTTTGTAGGAAAAAATAATTTTTCTATACAAAATATACGCCTCCTTCCATTCCTACGTATCAAAAGTTGAAAATGAATAAAAATTTTCAATTTTCAGCGTATTACCAAATTCAAAAGACAGATTTTCATCAAAAAATAATTTTCGTTGAGTAAGAAAATTCCATAAAAAAGTGATCTAAGTGATTCAAAACAAAGTAAAAAGTAATCAAAAAAAAGACAAAAAGTAATCGAACCTTTTTTCAATAAATACAAAAAAATTTCATAAAAAAAGAAGCCATAAAAATTTTATAAAACAAACAGGTCTTATACTAGATGCAATTATAAAACAATACTCATTTTCATGGTGCCTAACAGAAATTCTAAAACAAAAAAATCTTCGTCACAACATTTCACATTACAATTTTTCCCTCCTCCCACCAAAAAAAAAATCGTAGCTTCGAAATACATATATCCCAAGTTATAAATAATCGTGTTCTAAGATATCTATTGTCTACTAATTCAATCAAAACATTTCAAGGCTCTTTAATGATTTTTTCACGTCTGTTTTGCTTTTTGGAATATAAGCAAGGCTTCGTAAAGAGAAATAATGGTTTCTTGCTTTCTGTCCCACCTCAAATTTCTTTCAACACAATGAATTCATGATCGAGGACATCATGGCATTCCTTCTTTACCACTTTTATTTTTAAAAAATACACGTTTCCAAAAAAAAAATAATACGAGTTTAACAAATTTCACAAAATGGAAATAGTATGTTCAAAAAATGTAGAAAAAATTGTCAAGAAATGAAAAAAATTGCTTCGAGCGAAACGAGAGCAAGTTTTTTTTCAAAATTCTACAATTTAATGGGCAAAGAAAATAATGTACTTCAATATAAATCAATTAAAACCTAAAAAAATATGAAATGATAATTTGGTCCGATCAGAGCGAGAGCAAAAAATCTTCGTAAAAATAATTCAATGAGCAAAGAAACTCTTATAGGTACATAGATAATTCATTCAAAATTAAGCAGAATTGATCAAATTAATTTTTTCTTGAAAAAAAAGTGACTCAAGTGACTACCTACATGTTAAAAAATTACCAATAGCCACTTCAAGTGATTAAAATGACAAAGGCACTTGAAAGTGACGAATTCGAGCCATGCATTTTTACCTACGGTAGTTCAATATGTGAAAATTCATATTTATTTTCTCGCAATCGTAAATTTTTCCATCTCAAAGTTCACCCCACAAGAAATTTTCTGGCTTAAAAAAAATTCTCGAAAATCAATATTGTGATATTTTGAAGCGAAATGATCTGGCATTTTAGTTTGATATCGTATCATCAGTTTATGTTGAAATTACCCCCCCCCCCCAAGCAAAATTTCCCACTCTGGAAATCAAAAAAAATTAACTTCAATAGTTGTTATCAATATTCTTCAGAATCAAATTTTTTTGAGAGGTTTCAAATAAGACACTACATCGCCTCTTAATTTTGTTCCTTTCTATGAGGAAATATGAGGAAACGAAGAAGAAAAAATACAAATTTGAGTTCTTTTGACCTAAATTTTCAAAAAATTAGGTATATTTCTATACTTTAAATTCTTGTCTTTGTTTGTTTACTTCATTTATTTTTTAAAACTTTTCTTACTTGTGCTTTTATCTGTACTTTAGATTCTGATCTTTGTTTTTTTGTTTGCATACTTTGTTAATTTTTAAAACTTTTCTTTTCAAGATTCTTTTTCCAATTGTTTTCTTTCTTCCTCCTCTTTTGTTACTTTTTCTTTCTTTCTTTCTATCTAAGTCCTTTCTTTTATCCTCTTTTCATGTCTTTTTTTCTTCTGCTGCTCAGTTTCTAGTTTTTATTTTTACTAATGGTAGCTATTACAACAAAAAAAAAAAGAAGGTCTATCAAGGAATTTTTGGAAACTTGGTCAGCCCATTCAAGTAGCTTTGCACATAGGGCCTATGTTCCATTTGCTATGTATCTTTCCACCATGTAAAAATATACATATTCATTCAATAATTCATTCATTTAAAAAAATATTTGTCCAAAAAATCATTTTTTGGACACAAATGAAATTTTTGGGTAAAATCATCTATATCAATAACATTTTTGGAATTTTTTTTTCAAAAATGATTGGATTCCAAGAGAAATTGTGCAGGGGTAAGGATTGAGTCAGGATAAGAAGAGTGAGATTTTCATGTTCATTGAGGGGCCTGGAAACAACTTCCTGACGACCCTCCCCACCTCCTCATCTACCCTTCGAAAAAAATAACGGAATGACGATTTGTGCCAGTACACTCCACATCAGTGGCGTAGCCAAAGACCCCCTCCACATTAAGTCAAGAATTTACGAGAAAAAATCCCTTCTTAAAGCAATAAAAATATAATTTTCTCAAAACTTCGCTCGGACATGCAGGAAATCACAATTATATAAACTATTTGAGGTAACTTTGCGAAAATTTGCTCCCTCAGCTGGTATTCCAAGTCTCCATATCCACTTCACACCTCCTCCCCAAAAAAACTTCCGACGCCACTGCTTCGATTTATTATTTTGCGTTTTCAATGTCAAAATAATCAGTATGGAAGTTGTTTATCCCAAAATCACATTTCCATCGGTCCTTTTCCTAAATATTCTATGCAAATCGCGTAAGAACTTCATATTTATGAAAATGATTCAAATTTTAAATTCAGTGTTTTTACAGTAAAATAAAATTTAGTGGCAAGGGGAGGGAGGGGGAGGGGGGGGGGGGGTTTGAATTCAAAATTTTTCAAAAAATTATGAAAATTTGGACCCCCTCCATGAGAAATTTCTGGCTACGTCATTGCCATACATTCATAAAAATCGCTAAAATTTTGTGATCTAGTCATTTCGATCGAGGCCCCTCACAAATAAAAAAAAAAATCATAATTATCAACCCTACCAATGATTCGAAAAATAATCCACGAAACCGCTCGGATTGTAATATAATCGATGGACTAGTTGAAAAAAAAATAGTGACAAGCAGAACAGCACAATTTCTAGATTTAACCTGAATTATTCGAATGGCATTCCATCACTTGGCATACCAACGACAACCTACATAAATTTTCACTCTAACGTTAATTTACGAGTAAGACGACGATAAACAATATGCACACACGAAAATCCCTATCCCTCCGACTCTCGTGTACAATTAAACTGCACTCTTGATCGTTAAGCTTCGAGTTATCTCTTCACACTAGTTTATGATTACGTGTATCATTTCCTTGTATTATTCATGTTAGTGGGTCAAGTCTCGCCGCTCAACAGACGTCCAATACATTACGAAAATCACGAAAGATCATTTTCTCCCCTTCGCCACCTTATTCCTTCGGTTCGCTGAAAATCACCATTCCAAACTTTATTCGGAAGACACCCGAGTAAAAAATGAAACCGAAAAGAAAGTAATAGCGAAGAAAACGAAGGTTTTTCAGATGCTCGAGAGTCGATTTACATTGCCAACTCCAACGGCGATGGTATTTTTCCATCTTGACCATATCGTTGGGTTAAAGCCAAACACCAGTATGTCACATTTTCAAAGTTTTGAGATAATCGCATTTGAAGATTTCAAACCTCGTTTACAATGCTTTCCATAGATGGCAGTTCGTGATTTTTTTTTTTTTTTAAAGATAATTTATTCAATAACATCTTTAATTAAGAATGAAAATATTATCTCCATCAGTATTAAATAAAAAAATTAATTTATAATGATGAAATGGACATACCACGTTTTGATTCTTGACAGAACATGCAAAAATACGGTATGTCCAAGTTTTGAATGCAATAGTGTGCTATGTCCTAATTTTTGTAATTTTTTATATTGAAAAAATGAATTATTTTTTTAAAATAAGGCAATTTTGAGCGTTAATTTCATTTTTAAGACTGAAAATCTTGAATATATTTTTTTTAACGATAATTATTCATCTTGACCACATAGGAAACAACAACTAAATTTTCTGTTTGCTCTCATTCTATAAATAATTTTTCAAAAATTAATTATTCTCGTTGTAAATTTGTAATTGAAGGATAACAAGTAAAAAAATAATAATAATTATATAAATAATGACAAAAAACCCGATATTTTATTACTTAGAATTCAAAGTGTTTATACATATCTTCCGTCTCTATCACAAGATTATCAACACAGGATTTTGGGGACTGTTTGGTTGAACTCGCTGATGCTGTTGTTGAACTCTGTGATGGTTTTGCTGATTTCGCTAAACTGGTTGATGGTAAATTGGTATAAAATTCGGCGTAGGCTTTTGGAATTATTTCATTTTTCACTAAGTTCATCAAATCCTTTTTTTTTTTCACTGAGATCGGTCTCTTCTCGGAAAACAATTGTTCAGGAAAAAGAGTGTGCAGATGTGAGACAGGAACGACTGGAACGAGATCGTTTTCTACTTGTTTTTTTGATTTTCGAGTTTTACTTTTTTTTGGCGAATGGTTTTGGAATTTCATTTTTCGAAAATCTTGATCATAGTAGTTATATTTAAACAATACTTCTTCGCTATGTTTTTGAAACCTCATTATTTTAATTTTCAACCATTCTATGTTTTCGCCTTTATTATCTTCTTTAGTGTTAAGTACGAAGTTGGTCGATAGTTTTTTCCAATCAAGGAATTCACTAAAATCAATAAGTCTTGTTTTAAATGGTGATGGGGTTTCTCTAGCTGACTCTATAACTGTTCGTAATTCTTGAGTGGAATAAATTCTCAAGTATTGTTTTTTTCGCTCTATCAAAGAATGCATATTGTCACAATCTAAATAAGAGTGTCCAGATTCCATATATTTAATGTCCACAGTCTGTAAGTTTGGGATAACATTAACAGCATAGATTATACTCGCCATAAAGAACTGATTCCGATTTTGTCCTGAACATGTGTCCGACCATGTTATCACATGACTAATTTTTGCTGGTAAGGACTGCAAGTACCAAAAAACACAAGATGCGATTTCATTGCAACCCTTGCTCCCATTACATTCATCCCAGATAAAACAATGACAATCTTCCTTGTCGTAAATTGTGAAGTTGTAAACTGAAAGTTTTCTTTTATAATAAAGTTCCTTGTTTCGAGCATGAGGGATGAGCTGGTTTCCTTGCATATCAAAAGAAATTGTTAAAAGAGTACCAAATTTACCCAAATTTTTTAAATTTTTTTTTCTTTGGTAATGAATTTTTTTCCCGTTGTCTATTAAATTTCGTTTTTCACTCAGTTCCTGCTCTGTATAGGTACTCCCATTATCTTCAAAGTGTGCACATTTGGAGCATCTGTCCTTTTTTGGTTTGCAAAATGATAATTTTGGAACTTGAGATTTGAATATCTTCCTATAAATAGGCAGTTTAACAGGATCAGTTGATGTTTCACAATACAATTTATACATCTTTGCAACATTTAGTTCAGGAGATAAATATGACCTCTTTGAGTCTTTTCGGCAGTAATGACTCTCCATTGTGGGAAAGCTACAAATGTGTTGAGTAACTTCAGATTGCTGCGAATAAGTTGTTTTATTATGAGGAACACGAGTAGGTGGTGGTTGTACAATCCCAACACAACTATTGGATCTTTTCGCTAAAATTCTATCAATGACTGTGGATGACGTTTGTAACACTAAGCAAAAAAACTTTAAACAAACTCGAAATTTTTCTTTATAAAAATTATAAAAGTGATAAGACCTAGAAACTGTTTTTGGCTTTCTTTTGCCTCCTTTTGTTTCTTTGCGTGCTCTATGTCTCGAAATAGATGTTTCTTCAACCAAGGATGAGATAAATACATACTGTTCTTGCAGAGAAGGTAAAGCATAAAATTTTCTAAACAATAGTTCTTGTTGCTGGCTATCAATTTTTGTTTCGCACTGAAATTTGCAGTTACACTTTTCCATTGTTTTTGGAGTTTTCTCAGGAACGAGTTCTCCTTTGTAGTTATTATATTCAAGTCCATGTAATCGATTTTCTTTTTGAATATTTCTCTTCCAGTTTTTTGGATCAGCAATTGGTGCTCGTCGTTTCTTTTTACGTAATGTTTCATTACCTTAAAAGAAGAAAGATAAATTTCTCAGAATTAGTAATTTTTAGGATTGGATTAATGATGTACTTCGAATTATAATACACTCACAGCTATCACTTGTACATGATGTATTACTTGTGTTATCGTTGGAGATATTTTGTAACGTAGTAGTGCTTGTATCTGAAATTTGGAGTAGATAAGGAAGTAGGTAAATGCAAGTACACTGTATAAAATACATAAGTTATTGTATTTTCATACTTGGTTCACTAAGGTCAGTTGATTGATTTCCTTTTCCACCATCAACATCTACTTCAATTGGCACCGTACATACGACGTCATTTATATCCGGGTTATTTAAATCACCAATTGAAGATGAAAGAAATTGATCCACATCGTTGTGATAGCTCTTGCCTTTTCAGAATTCAGATGTTCCGATAATAACAAAGTGTGATTATTATTTAGTTTATAGATCAATATTTATACCCTATGAATACCTATTAGTAGCTTTCAATTTTCATACCTTGTTTACATAAATCGAATACCAAGTTTGAAACAATTTTTCGTTCTTCATGTTCTGTGTTGATATAATCAACTCCAACAGCTGATCCCAAAACGCTATCTGGCAGTTTCTTTGAATCATCAATATAAATGACATCGATAAAGTCGTCGAAATAAACTTCTAAAATAAATTATAATTATTAATTATCATCCAAAAATGAATTATAAAGGTTATTCAATTACCTTCCATCTTCCATAGATAATCAAAAATTACACACTTACCGCATAATGGAAAAAAGGAAGCATTTTAAGGTTCTGTATTACACCTGGAGCCAGCCGATAAATTTTCAAATTCATTTTATTATGAAATTTTATATAAAATAACAAAAAAACATCTAATTATTGTAATTCATTAACTTGCAGTCATGTTAACATGGTCGGATGGTCCACTTTAACACCGTCATGTTATCAATGTTATCATAATTCATTCCCACCATAATCCAACGAATGCCACAAAAAAAAGAATATTTGATAGATGATTATCGATGAAACGATGATAAAAATTGAGTTACAATGGTGGACATACCACAATTATGCATTACATTATTGGACATACCACAATTACGCAATACATTATCGGACATACTACAATTTAGCGCAACGTAATTTTGCCTAGTCTGGACATACTACATTTCTTTTTTAGTGACTAGTAAAATATCCTGGATATTTCTGTGAAAATTAGTATATAGATATGATACATAATGATATGAACTATCCATATCAATCAAAACCCCAAAATTCATTTTTTTGGACATACTGGTGTTTGGCTTTAACCCAACGATATCAATACTTCGCTTTCAGCCATGTACGATTTTTTTTAAAAACTATCTCCATCACGTAACCATATTTTTTTTACGTTTTATCGACAGTCCGAGCATGGTCGATATCGATGTTACAAAATATCATGTTTCAGCAAGTTTTCATTATTCGATCGTACGGAATCGCGTAAATAAGAATTTCGCCTTGCGATTTCTTCTCGTTTCTCATTCGAAATACGCCAACGTAACTCAAAACAATTAATATGCGCAATATTTTCGAAAACCGACTCGAACCAGCGCGCAGTTTACGATACACTGCAAAACAACGTAAAAGATTCGCCAAGTTTATCTCGTAATCGAGATTCGTCTTATGTTTACTAGTCGAGACTAGGCGAAAAAATTCACCAAAAGGAAAACCGAAGGACATACGGTAAAACCGTATTGTCACAAGTGGAACATTCCAATATGCAATCGAAACTTTCACGTTAATGAATTCGTCTCTGAAAACTAGATACTTGCAGCGATTTCATAAGAAGCTACGATTAAAATCTGTACGCCAATTCAACGACGTAAACATCTTGTACGATTCGCGAAAACAACGGATTATTCAAAGACACGTATCAGACATGGAATACAAAATATCTAACACTTACTTGATTTTTGAAAAAATCATTCAACGCTCTTTGAGCCGAATCAGTAAATTTGACAAATATCATAGATTTTTTATCACGTACACAACTTTTATCCAATAAATTATAATCTCCGGAAGATAATAAAGCCATTTTCGAGCAACTTAAAATTAACTAAACGAACGACCGAATTATTAATAAAAACCATTAAACGTTACATGCAGAATTAATTAAAAACTTATTTCTTTTTCCAAATACATAAAATTTTCACAATACGAATCCAATGTTCACAAACACAACTGACACGCCGTATTTGACCTCAGATACTAACAAAACAGAGTATTGTTATTTCGATGAAAAATTTTTCAACTTGGGCAGTGTTGCCGGTTGCGCGAGCGTGAAACTTCGGCGAATGCGGAATCAAATAAGTAGGTAGTTGGAAGTATGGCGTTTGGAAAACAGTGATGCAAGAACAAGGGAAGAACGGGAGTAAAGAACGCTGAAGAACGCTATTGTTCCAAAGAATGGGAACGAACGAAGAACGAGAGTATGAAGAGTGAAGGAAGAACGAAGGAACGAAGAATGGGAATTGAGAATGCTCAAGAGTAAAGAATGGAATGAGAACGTCAAAATATTGAAGTGTTCTTCGTTCCCAAAAAAATTTCATTTTTTCTCATGTTTTCACCCAAAAATACCAAATTTGAGGGGTGGGAAGCTTACAATTCGAAATGGTATTTCAAATTTTGCATTTTACACCATGTTTTTTGCCTTTTTTCTCATTGATTGAAGCACTTGTAATGAAAAATGTAGTGTCCATATGCCTCAAAATCATGAAAAGGTGAAAAAAGGCAAAATTTGCAAGAAATAAAGAACGAAGAACGAAAGCGTTCGGAACGGAATAGAGCGTCGGAACAGTAACAGGAACGAAAAGGGAAAACGTGATTAATAGGATGAACAGGGAAGAGTGAAGAGTGAAGAGTAAAAAATTTGGAAAAATTGAAGAACGAAGGAACGAAGAAGAACGCTGATGTGTCCACTCTTGCATCACTGTTGGAAAATACGTTTTTTTGCGAAATTATTTTTAATCGGGGAAAATAAATTAGTGAAATGAGTTTATTAGATATTTCTACGGTTAATAAAATTAATTTTAATCGAATTTCGGTTATTTTGGAAAAATATAGTACCTACCTAATATTTTTTGGCTACGTTTTCTTCCCTGATCAACAGATGTTTTACAATAATGGCAACATTGGGGTAACATTGAACACATGCAAGTTGAAAATAATTCGAAATTATGAATTTTTAATTGTGACCCGTGCAGGGAAAAGGTACCTAAAGTCGGATTTTTCAAAAATGAGTTTTTTGGCTTAAATGATAGGGGAGACTATGCGGAACATTTTAAGACCTGGAAGAGCATCCGAAGTCAATTTTTCGGTGAGATAGAGACATTTGAAAATTAGAAAAAATCATGACTTTCAAAAAAAAAAAAATCGAAAAAACACGTTTAAAGCTGCGTAGAGGTCTGAACTACCTAAAAAAGCGAAAAAAAATTTTTTGAAAAAAATTGCCCATTTTTCATATTTTTGTCTCTAACTCAAAATTATGTTTTCCGACTTTAGGTACCCTATCCCTGCACGGGTCACAATTGATTTCAATCGGAATATTAAAATTTAACGCTAATTCGTTGATAATATTCGAATAAAGGTAGACTCAGTAATTACCTAACTATCATTAGGAACAGAATAGAAAAATTGTGTACTTGGAATCTGTCGTGTTCAAACAATTTGCAACTGGTAGATATTAGACGAGTACGTAGCTGATCTCATCATCGTAGAACGGTGACGTAGCTCCTCCTCCCCCAATTTGATGACCAAAAAAAGAGATTTTCCCTTCGTCGAAAAAAAACTTTTTCAACAGCAGTTTTTCTCTTCTTGAATAATTATGCTTTTTTTGGAAACATTTCGTTTTCGTTTTGCTCAGGTACCTACGTTACTGATACTAGTCAAGAAATTTTCTTAAATTAATTTTTCCCTGGTTTTAAAAAAAGATTCGTCATTCTTAATGAAAATGTTCGTAAATTCGAAAAAAATCCAAAAAAACCACCACTCAATATGAAAAATTGAAATAAACAAAATTCGTTTTTTTTCTCTTTAATTTATTGGCATGGTATTTTTTTCATTTCGTGGAGAGATTTTTTCAAATTAGTACGAGTGTATTTCGTTTCGAAAATTGGGTGGAATGGCGAGGAGGAGGGGTATATTTTTTCAAACTACAAAAATATGTGTATTTAATGAATTTTTTCTCAAAAATAGAAAAAAATGAATAATTTTGGGAAATTTTCAAAAAATCTTTCTTCTTTTTTCATTTTTTGAAGAAAAAATTAAGCACTTTCAATGTAGCTGGTTACATTTAAAAAAAAATTAACTTGAGTGTAATGGGGTAATGGCAAAATTGAAGTAATTGTAAAATGATGAGATCTACCCCCGCGCCCCGGTTTAAAAATTCTTCTTGAGGGAGAGGTGCGGTGATAAAAAAAAATCAGTAGCGAATCCAGGAAAAAATTTCAGGAAAGAGAGCATAACATTTTTTTATGCACAATTTTTTCATTTGTTCGCAAAAATCAGTTAAAATATGGCAAAATGGAAAATAACAAGGTTTGTATGAAAAAATTTAAAAATGACGAAGATTTTGAAAGAATTATTCCAGAACAGAGATATTTTATGGAAATGAAGATAGAATACTACACGAGTGAAGCAAAATTAATAATTTTTTTGAAAAATTACGTTTAAAAAGCAAAACATTTTCATTTTCCCATATTTTTGAGAGTCATTTTCAACCTACTGGTTTTTTTTTTGTTTTTGTAGGTGACTCTACCTCCCTCCCTCCATTCTGAAACCAGCTATAATAGAGTTCAAAAATCATATAAAATCAACAATATCTCGCGATTCTCACGAGGATTGAATTTTTTCAAGTTAAAAACTGTAGTCAATTTTTTACAATTTTTTCAGCTCATTAGGGATGAATTTTGCATTGACGTAGTTGGATTATTTTTTCATATTAGTAGGTACTTACGAGTGTATTTCGTTTCAAAGATTGGATGGAATGGGGAGAGGGAGAGGGTAAATTTTTCCAAACTACAAAAATATAACGAGTATTTTTTTCAATAAATTTTTTCTCAAAACCAGGGAAAAGGAACAATGTTGAGAAATTTTCAAAAAAACTTTCTCTTCTCTTCATTTTTCAAAGAAAAAATCAAGTATGCTCTCAACAAAGCTGGTTACATTTTTAAAAAAAGATAAAAAGCAGTTTTCCTGTGTTTTAAATTTGAGTTTAAGAGAGCAATGGCTAAATTGAAGTAATTAGTAAAATCATGTGATCCACCGTCGGTTTTAAAAATTTTTCTGGGAAAGGGGGTGATAAAATAGTGCAATCAGTAGCGAATCCAGGCAAAAATTGTAGGAAAGAAGGTATCAATTTTTTCAATTTTTTTTTGAAAAAATGGGAAAAACAAGGATTGTATGAAAAAATTGAAAAATTACGAAGTTTTTGAAAGAATTTTCTCAAAACAGAGATATTTTATGGAAATGAAGATAAAAATACCATCAGATTCAGAGTGAAGCAAAAATGATAATTTTTTCGAAAAATTACGTTTAAAAAGCAAAAAATTTCCTTTTTTCTATATTTTTGTCATTTTTTGAAATTTTTTGAAATTTAGGATACTCGAAACGAATGTAGAATGTTAATCAAATGACACTGATGCTTATTTTGAGGACCATTTCAGTAAATAATTATTTATTATACCAACATTTTTCGTTTTTTTTTTCAAAAATGCGATTTTTTTTCTCAAAAAAGCCGGGACCATAGTTCATTTCTTCATTAAAAGATTTTTTCAGTTGAAATTGTAGGCAATTTTTCAACTTTGATTTTCCATTGACTTGAAATAAATTAACATTTAAAATTTCGTAGGTGTGTTTGGGCCCAGTCGTTCTTGTTTCATTCTATAAATATTTGTACTTTGGTTTTACTTTTTCGTTCCTGTTTTTATTTTTTTAAGATCTAAAGTGACCGGAGGCTTGCCCCCCTTCCCAGATCCATTCCCCTAAATTGGCTCATCCATTTTCCAAATTTTTTTAGATCTTGACCACTTAAAAGATAGGTAATTTTGCGAAGAAAAAAAATTAACGCATTTTTTTCTTTAGGATAAAAACCTTAGATCATAGTTAAGTTCAAATCTACATTAGAAATGAGGCAAGAATTCTCAAACTTCATAACTTTTTATTAAAATGTCAATGCACTTAAATTTTTTTCAACTTTTTACTTTTTTTTCTTTTTTTCCAATTTTCAAAATTACTAAAAAAGAAGTACACATGACAAAACGTTGAAAAGTTATGCCAAAGTTAAAAAAGTTAGGGTATGTTTAAAAAAAAGAATATGTTTTGTAAAAAAATGAGAAAAAAATTGGAAAATACCGATTTTAAAATGTCAAAAAACTATGGAAACGTAAACTTTTTTGTCAAATCCAGCAAAATGTCATTTTGTCAGCGATCATCCAAATTTTTTCTCGTTTTTTCTAGTCTGTCAAAATTTTATAATGTCAGTGGGTAAAATTTGCCCTTCAATACTTACGTTACTTTTACACAAAAACCCACATTCTAAAAAATGACCTTCGGTTTAAACATTCCCCCAAAAAAATTCTGAAAAAAAAAAAAATTTAAATTTTTTTGACCTGGTTATAGTTAAATTCATCGTTGAAGGCTCCAATAAATAAATTTTTCTTCCATTAATACCATTGCATATACCTACCTATTTTAATTTGTGACAATTTTTTATTCCTATCCATAATATTAAATTTAAAAAAAAAAAAAATAAAATTGAGAAGTTTTTTTTTGAAAATTCCCCCCAATTTTATTCCATTTTTCTGTTTTTAAGAAGGAATTATTTTTCAAAATCTGAAAACGAAAACCTTACCGATCAAAAAATTTCGTTTTTACAACCCTTTCATATTTTTTGCGTCCTAATTTTTTCACAAAGAAAATTTTATCCTAAACGACCCCCCCCCCTCCCTAAAAATTTGAAAAAACCCCTTTTTACCCCCTTCAAAAATTTTAAAAAAACCCTCTAAAATCCATTCCCGTTAAAAATTATTTTAATTAAAAATTTTTTCTTTTCGTTAATGGTAACTAATTTTGAAAGGGTTTTTCAATGCTGTTTTTTACCGGGAACGTTTTTGCATGATACTTATTTAGCAACCCGGGGATTCACTTCATTATTTCGGCAAACATGATTTGTTTTTTGATTTTGTGAAGTTACTTTCTTTTGGGTTATGTCAATATTATTCGATTCTTTATTAAATCTTTCGAAAATGTTTTTCTATATATTTTAATGAATTACCTGCGAGAAAATTTTTTTACCCGAGAGATTTAATCATGCACAAAAATTAATTTAGATTTTTTTAAAACTAAAACAAATTTAAATACTGGGGTTTTTTCCCATCATCGTTCGCGTAGAATACTAATACTCCATTTGGAATATCACCATCGATACTATATTAGGTGTTTCGATTAATTGGCGAGAAAATTTCGACGATTTTTTATTCCCATCTTATGCAATCCGTAGGTAGGTACTCGAGATTCAGAAAGTAAATTTGTCCATTTTCAATCATCCAATATTTCACGTTCATCATTGGCAAATCGTTACCACCTAATGGAACAATTGCAGTAATAACTCTATAGGTAGTCGTTTTGAAAATTCATCGAACATTTTCCATAGAAAACCAGTTTCACTGAGCATATTTCAAATAGCGAATATTTTTTTGTAACTGAATAAGCAAACAGGTAATTAATTAAACTGACGATTAGGATGCATATATGCGGTTTAATATAACACCGAGTCAAGAAAACCAGTTAGAGAGTAAAAGTATCAAAGGTGCTACGTATAAAAATGTTCGGCAGATGAGCATAAAACTGTATGCTCGTACACTTGCGATAAGTGAAAATTATTCCATTTACCGAGCATCGTCTGCTCGTCGTCGTTGTTCAAAGATTCAATATGTATAAAAATGAAAAGTATGTTTAAAATTTTTTCTATATCAAATGCTAATATGTAGATCACGAGTTGACCTCGATTTGTCGCCGCTCGCTTTAAAAGGGAAAAATAATCCCTACGAAAAAATATAATATTTTAACCCGCCCTTCTCCATCCACTCGCCCTGTACCATTTATCACCCCAGTGTAACACCATGTACATGTACTCGTACCACAGCCGCATTACGTGCGGGCCCACTTTTTTGCCTTTTTGGAAATTAATAACACTGTTCCCCACGTACCCTTTCCCTTTATCCTTTAAGATTAAAAACCACTTTTTTTGCCCTCCAGGCATTTTTCGTTTATAAATTTAAACCCTTCTTTATTTAGGTGCCATTTTCACGAACAAACAGCCAAGATAGGCGGGCCAATTTTCTGGTTTAAATTTTCCGCCCGGCCAAAGACACTCGTCTCGCGGAAGAAACTTTGTTGCATACCAGCAAAATTATCGTCGGTGTAATTAAAATTACTCATTTCACTTTTGTTCCAATATAAGTGTACGCGACAAGAGTGTAAGTTGTTTTTGTATCGGTAAGTGGTACGATGAGTAATTCGTCGGTTGGTTTTGTTCTATTTGTCAGGTTTTTAAATTAAGAATTTTTGGATTGGAATTTACAGGCATCATAGCGAAGTTTCGAACGAAAAAAGTGACTGAGTGACTTTTTTTGAGCAAAAAGTGACCAAAAAATGACCAAAAATTAACCAAAAGTAACCAAAAATTGTATTTTTTCGGGGGAAATTTTTTTACAGTTTTTTGGGGAAATTTTTTTTTTAGTTTTCTGCAAACATTTCAAAGATAAATTAACTGCAACGGCGTGAATAATTTCATTCCAGGTATCATAGCGAAATTCTATCAAAATTAAGTAACTTTTAATAACTTTTTTCGAACAAAAAGTAACCAAAAAGTAATCAAAAAATCAACAAAATGTAACCAAAAATTCAATTTTTTAGATGGGGGGGGGGGGAGAATTTTTTTGAAGTGTCCTGCAATAATTTTAAAGAGAAACTGAAACGACGTGAATAATTTTATTAAATTCCTTCGTCAAAACTATAAACAACTAATAATTTCATTACGGTTGTAACACACAGTGTTGCCGAATTCTAATGTTGAAAAGTTTCCAAAAATGTTCCGGAATTCGTAAAAAGTTCTGGTTTTTTATTTCATCATCGCCATAGCTAAAAAAAAAGAGGGCTGAAAATTCAAGAAAAAATGTGGGGAGGGGGTCAAAATTCAATGAAAAAATTAGGTACTCTAAAATTACAATTTTTTTTTAGTAGCACTTTAGGAGGCAGATGTACATAATTAATTTAATTATACAGATTTGAGCAAAGAAAAATTGAAAAATGACGAGATTTTAGGAACAAACAATTTTATGACCTATTATAGGTATTAGGTATCTACTCTCTAAATCTAAATCAGTCAATTTTCGTAAAACTGTGCCTTTTTGAATCAGTGAAATGAATTTATTTGAAAATCTGTGAAATTTCAATTGTTCGATTGATTTATTTTAGTTAAAATTACTAATTTATTCTGTCAAATGGGGAATTGACTCAAAAATCAATTACTTTACTGATTTTAAAAAAACAGAATTTTTTCAAATTTATAAATATAATTATTGAAATACTGCCCGAGCGAAGCGAGGGCAAATTTTTTTTGAAAAATCATTATCAACTTTCAACTTTTTTCTCGAAGAATTTTGAAACATTTGAATTTTTGCTTGAAAATGCGAAAAAAGGTGACTTTTAGGGACATTTGGATGAAAAAAGTGACTTTTAGTGACCTTTGGTTGAAAAAAGTGACTTTTAGTGACCTTTGGATGAAAAAGTGACTTTTAATGACCGAAGTCGGAAAAAGTGACAAACACTCTAAAAGTGACCTGCTATGATGTCTGAATTTATTCTGAGTTGCAGACGAAATGAGATTTCCTTGGATAATGATTTTTTTGGGTAATTTTGCTCGGAAATTGGGATAAATTACAGAAATCAACTAATTTCCTGTGCCTATTAGGCCTATTTAATATTGAAAACTCATCTAGGTACTTACCAATTCTCAAATTTTCATCACAGGCGCAGAATCTTGGTTCAAAATAATTTGAAGCTGCATGTCATCTCATTTTCGCAATTATCTCGGACAGATTTTCAATTTTCTGTAAGGGAAAAAAATAGAAAACTAAAGAAACTCATCTTGAAGTAGGTACTTACCTAGGTAATTCACAAAATATATTCTTACAGACATATAATCATTCTATCAGTGAGAGACTAAAAAAATTGTAAAATATTACAATACTCGAGCCCTTCTTCAGATCACTTAACAATAAACTAACCTTCGATGACCCCCCCCCCCTTCCCTAGGTGTACAAGGAGCACCCCTTCGACTGCTTCAAAACGCTCCCTAGGTATGGAAATTTTCAACACAGATATTTGAATTGTTGAGGGCTGGAGGTAGGTTAAAAAATTTTCAGTAAACAAAAAAACAAAATCAGACATAGAATTTAAAAAAAAATTACATCAATAAGTATTAACTCTTGTGGGACATGAAAAAAAAACAGAAACATTAAAAATATAAATAAATAATAGGAAAATTGGTTTAAATAATAAATATACTTAAATAAAAAATATAGGCAATTTTTTTCAAATTCACATACTTACTTAATTGATTTAAGATTTTTTTTAAAATTTTATTATACTGGGCGTGTTTTAATTTTAATTTGAAAATTGCTTTTTCAGGCACCATAGCGAAATTTTTGAAGAAAAAAATAAATTTCAAAAACTTCTATCTTTGAGCGAAAAGTGGGCAAAAAGTGGGCTACATCGTTCAATTAGAGATTCATACCGCACTGACAGAAAGAAAACGAGGATTAAATTTAGTTTTGGAGACCACACAATCATTTTATCGCTAATCACAGTATTCGATTGCAAAAAATCCCCTTCCGTATCAAATTGACATCTTGAAATGAAATTTAACAAGAAAAAATTGATTTTACGTAATGTTTTCAACGGAGTCAAGTTTTTAAATTGAAGACCTGCTTTCCAAAGTGGTCTAAGTTAATTTTTGAAAAAAATTACTCAGTCAATTTTGAAGGGTCATAGCTCGTAAAGATCAAATTTTTGGAGATCGAGACTTTCGCCACTGTACAATACATTTTTAGTTTGGTAGCAGAAAAAAGGCTTTAAAGGCATACAGTACAAACGTATTTTTCGTTTTTTGAAAAAAAATTTATTGTGTTGACTTAGGCCACTTTGGAAAGCAGCTCTTCAATTGAAGATTTTCCTTTGAATTTAGCAAAAAATGTCAAATAAAGCAAAATTATTTCTATTTTTTTCTTAATTTTTAAATTGTTGAGCAGCGATTTTAACAAATTGCAAAATGATAGCATTCAATATAGGGCCTAACGTGCAGCAATGCACAAATTGAATAGCTCTAAGAAAGTGATGAGTAGTTTCCTTGAAAGCTATGTAGATAGGTACGTACTTATATGATTCAAAATTTTTGAAAAAATAACTTCAAACAAGTATAGGCAATGATAATTGATAATAATGATAAAATATTCTTATTTCTCAAATGAAATGATTAAAAACTTTCAAATAAATAGTACAAAATTTCATTTTTATCATTTGATTTTATAGTCAAGCAGAGAATTTAAAAAAAATGGCAATAGCAAGCTTCAATAATGTTCAAACTATTCTGATATGATATTGAAAATTTTTGTTTAAAATTTTTCAATTTTCCCCCTTGTTTGACTTGGGCAATCCATTTTTTTAACGATATAAAAATTTAGACATGTTTACATTTTTAAAAAATCAGAAATTGCTCTTCAAATTAATGTTTTCTTTTGTAGTCACTTCACCTTTTTAATAATTTCACGTTGTATACAGCCTGAGAAATTTTTCAGTAAGAAGAAAAATTTAGGACTGTCACATAAAATTGTTCAACTGGTAGCTCCGAAAAAATCATTATATTAGGCCTAGCAATCAAATTCGACATTTCTGTTACTTTCCTCAGATAGGTATTGGAAAACATAAAATAATTTTCCCAGGCACCAATTTCAATAAATTGAAAAATAATCTCACATCAAAATTTATTGCTAGTTTTTTATTGCCTACCTAAATGTTATAAGTTATGTTAGATCGAGTTTTCTACTTTTAAAAAATATCACAACTGAATTACGTGAATTATAGTCACAAATGTCAATTCCGAGGTGAACCCAATGCTGACAATACGATATGTTGAATTATGTTTTTTGAGAATAAAAATTTCAAAGAAATCCCAATCCTAAAACGTATTCGTGTTTTAAAAAAACATCAAAATCAAAAACGTAAGAAATGTTACTCGATTAGAAAAAAGAAAAAAACATGTAAAAATTGACATATAAAAATTTTATCCATTAATTTACAACATTTCAAAACTGTTTTATTTCACCTAGCAGAAAATTTCGAATGTAAAAAACAATACTTTCAAATGAAATGAAACAAAAAAAAGAATCCAAGTACATCATTATTTTCAAGATCTAGACATAATTTCGTGAGCAAATTAACTTACGTCATCAATTTTTAATTTAATTGATAACGATTTATTCCATCAAAAACTTTGATCTCGAATAATATCGATATTTTGCTTCATTATAGACAAATTATATCGCAAATGAAATATACTTTCATTAAAAAGAAAATGTCAAGCAAAACGATTTTGAAAAAAATACATGTAAATAGCTAAATATACATAATATTATTGCATTTACCTGAAAGAATGCACCTTTAATGATTATTGATGAATAATAATGCAGCACACGTCCTGGCATTTCATCTGAAAAAAAAAACGAATACAATAGTCAAATTGAAGATGGAAAGCAAACATTAAAAACTTATAGTTCCCTGCAATTTTTCTAAATATTGAAATAAAGATTATGCAAAATAGAAAGTAAAACAACGTTATACAGTAGTACTTTACACATCACTTAATTTCTTTCAAAAACCAAATTTTTCATTTAATTTCAATTTAACATTTGATTATTCCTTTCATTTGAAATATTACCAGTGTTTCAATCAAACTTCTTATTCTATTCTAATTCAAGTTGAAATGCGAAACTCGATTTTTTTTTCAATGTAATGGAAAAACGTTTCATCCATGACACAAATTGAAGGTTAAAATAAGAATATTGTTTAATACAACATGATACGACTGATATTTTGCAACTTTTTTCACGTCAAATCAAATTATACGACAGAATATGATTTATAGAGTACCTACCTACGTTTTTCTATTTAAAAAAAAAATCACACATTTCATCAATTTTAACCATTCGTAAAATAAAAAAATGCTCCTCAATTTAAGTAAATTTGGAATCCATTTAGATGATTTTTCAAAAAAATGAAGGATTGAAATACCCAGTCATTTTTCTGAAATTTTTTTCATATACCTACCTGTTCATGTTGTTATAATTTTAGACACAAAACATTCTTTAAAAATCACATAATTTGAAAACGGAAACAGCTCATTAAATTAGAATATTCTAGGAAAATATTGCTTAATATTCAATCAAATATTGACAAACAGACTTAAAAAAAATTATCATCACATCAACATGATGAGAATTTCAATCACAGGGTCAATGATCCATATGCCCTCTTTTGAGGAGCCAAAAACTAAATATTCTACAGCTGTCAACAGAGATGAACCGCTATTGGCGTATTGAGGAGCCGGAGGCGGGGGGGGGGGGTGTAAATATTTGAAAAATTTCGACTCAGATATTTTTTTTTCAATTTTTCCAATTCAAAATGGATATTTGCCCCAAAAAAAAGTAATTACATTCAAAAATGTTCCAGGAAAATCTAATTTTTTCAATTAAAAATAAGAATTTGCCATGCACAGAAGAGGAGATTTGATTGGTCAAAAAAGACATTTACGGAATCAGAGATTTGCAGGAAGCAAATACGCAAATAGGCACCCTTCTGCCCCTACCTCCTTGCACAGAAAAGGATATTTGAATGATCAAAAAAGAATTTCAATCTCCTTTATGGAATCAGAAATCTGCAGGGAACTAATTGCTACACATATCCAGAGAATTATGGCTCATATTTCATTTGGATTTCATTAGCGCCTACAACCAATCCACAGCAACTTATCCAAAAACAAATCCGATAATCCGAACCATCTCGGACCTTTCTCACTCATCAAGGTAATGCGCTGGCACCCGCCAAAACCATAACTTTCGTCTCGGCACTGGCAGAAAGATCCAAAGAGGTGCAAGACCTCCGGTGAAAATTTCATTTCAATTCAGAATGTACCAAATACCTGAAATAGCTGGCATTAGCAGCAATGATATTAAAAAAAATAGTGGTGGTGGCGCGACAGGACAGTTGTGAATGGCAGCAGTCATGATACACAGTACACAGACAATAGTGTTACCGAACAGGTGGGAGAACCAGTCGTTGACGTTGTTAGAACTACTTGTCCTTCCAACGGAACAACGCTAACGTTCTACCATCTCCTCATCGTACCTCGTTTCATGATTCGTTTCGAAGTCGAACCTCAATATTGTGTGCTTGTGCGTTTGCGGCTTTCGTGGTGAACTCGGTGCACTTCGGTCGTGATCAGGTATTGTGTTTGCTGTTTGGTGTTTAAGGCTATTCTTTACCATGCGTTATCAGTAGATGTGGATGCAAAAAAATACTCAACTTACACACCGGATTATTCCGCAAATTTTGGACCGATTTTAATGGGGTTTGTTGTAATGTAATGTTCAAACCTTTATCTAGCAATGTATTTTGAGCTTTTTTGTATTTATCAATTATTTTGCTCATAAAGTGCATCAGAAAAGCAGCAAGTCGCCGGCAGCGTAGCGAACAGTTGAAGGCAAAAATTGAAAATGTGGCAAAATACATTGCTTCGTCTACTTATTTTAAATAATTTTGTGAAAAAGAAATTTCCAAAAAGTTGAATTTCGTGGAGTAATCCAATGTGTGAGTTTGGTTTTGGTACATTGATGGGCGGAAGCGGGTGCCGGGACATATGTAATGTAATGACGACAGCATTCCATTCAACAGTTCAGCTGAAAAAGTGTAGGATGCGCGAGAGTGTTTTGGTTTTTAAGGTTCAGGAAAATCGTTTTTCACCACATTTTAGAAACTGATTGACATTATTTTCACAAGAGTGGTAGAAGAGCGAGGTGAGGATAATAGTACAATGAATACAACATGTCATCATATTTGTTCCTTAGAAATAAATCGACTGTGTACAGTCGTCTTGGGTGGTGGGAAGGGGGAGGTGAAACTGGTGTTCACGAATAAGTAGAAGGGTTTAGGCAAAAGAGAACTATAAAACAGACGAACAATTGATTTTAAAATAATCTAGAATTCGGAATTCGGAAATAGAATTTTTGAAATTTTATCATGTCAACAAATTGAAATATGAATTATGAACAAATCTCAATATTGATTTCGTTAAATGAAAAA
This sequence comes from Pseudococcus viburni, assembly GCA_033439095.1. Lineage (NCBI taxonomy): Eukaryota > Metazoa > Arthropoda > Insecta > Hemiptera > Pseudococcidae > Pseudococcus > Pseudococcus viburni. The sequence continues at coordinate 1,384,992 of JAVBJF010000013.1, forward strand.
TTGATTTTACAAAAGAAAGATAACAAAAAACAATTTTTAAAAAAATATTGCAAAATTAATTACTTACTTAGTAAGTATCAAAAATGATTTTTTTTAATTTGAAAAATCGCGATTTAAATAACTGTAAAACTTCATTTTCTTCAAAAAAAAAACGATCAAAAATTAAATTAAAAATAAAAATAGGAAAGGTATAAATTTATTTAAAAAATTGATTATTGAAAAAAATAGAATTTCAATTCTAAAAAAAAGGATTATTTTTTTCAAATTGAAAACTAATTTTTCAAAAATCAAAATCAAAGAGAAGATTCACACTTTTTAAAATTAACTTACAAATAGACAAATACTTGTGCCAAAATTGATTGAAAACTAATCCAAATTTGATTAGGTACCTACCGATTACATTTTTTAAAAATTGGGTATGGTGTGAAAAATCGCTATGATGTGATGAACTTTATACCTTTTTTCCATCAAAAAACGGTTCAGTATCACTTTTGGGACATTGAGATTTCAAAGTCTGAGGGTGGACAGACCACGACCTTGGAATTTTGACACTTGAAGTTGGATTACGTCTCTTTGTTAGAACAAATTATAATTTTTGAAAAATTTTTAACGATAGGTTAGTAAGAACATACATATCCATTACAAAGACATCTTTGGATCCTATAGACATTGTGTTATTGTTTTGTAATTTTTTTTCTCTGTAAAAAATTCCAAGGGTTATTTTTATTTAAAAATATAAGATCACTATTGATTTTACATGTAGGCATCTCATTTCAAAATTTAAAAACTCCTTGAAAAATGAGTAAAATTTGAAATTTTTTCTGACAAAAGCAAAAAATGTGACATGTCATGAAAAACCATACCTTAGGGTGAAAAAAATGTTTTAGAGAAAAACGCCAAAATAGGTCGAAAAAAATGACTTTTTGCCGGAATATATTTTCTGAAGTCTGATGAACATTTCAAGCACTCGCCTACTCATTTTCGGCATTTTCATCATTTTTTTGAATAACAAAGTTCAAACAGTTTCATAACTTTCTTCATCTCTTTCGCAAGGTTGGTTCACTGGGTGACGAGATATGGACCTAAAACTTGCACCATTGAATTTCTTGTGAAATTTTACTACAGGACTATCAATTTTTCATCATAATTTCATTTTTATACCTTCATAAGTCGTAAAAATTGAAAAAAATATAATGAAAAAATTTAGAGCTTTTTTCTCAAAATGTCAAAATCTCATTTTTGACCCCCTTCAACCTAAGGTAGGTTTCTCATGACGCGTCACAATATAGAACATTTCAGCCAATTTTTTGCATGTACCTACTTTAATAATTGATTCCCATAGACCAACAAGTGGGGTTCTTGATGAAGCTTTTTAATTCAACTCTAATTTTCTTATGATTTGTCTCCAGAAAAGTGAAATTTCTAGGTGAAGTAAGCACCCTATGAAAAAAAAAAAAATATGAGAAACAAAATTGTAGAAAATTTAATTTCCTTTTGACAATAAGCGGTCAAAATTTTTCCAACAGTAATTGTTTTCATGGTATTCTTCAATATAGTTGAACATTACAATTTGTCAAATCACAATTTTCAACTTTACAAAGAATACCATGAAAACAGGGCCTCCTAGAAAAATTTTGATCACTTACTGTAGAAAGGAAATTGAATTCTCTACAACTTTGGTGGCATTATTTCAAGTTTTTCTTACTAACTACCTGCCACTTGATCAAACCATCTGAATGTTGTCTACTGTTGTTGTTCATTGAAAAGGTATAAGGGATGCAAGGGTGAGAGTTAATGCTATGTAGAAAAGAATGACATAATTATGCTGTCCTTGAATGCACCCCAGTAGATGATACATGCATAGGAGGGGAAATAGGGCTGCACTGTAGATGCTGATAACAAGGTGAAGAATAGCTTTAAATGATTTTTCTCTTTTTTTTCACTTGTAGGTATGTACCTTGTAATATCTGGCGATTTGTAGGATTCGATAATTCGGCACTGACGTGAGTTTTCGCGTGTGTTTGTGCTCGCTCATCGTACTCTGGTGCGATGAAATATCGGTTTGTTAATGTGTAACTATGCGCGAATTATGGCAATCACCTTCCATACAGAATAACGTATCAGGTGGCGCTGTTTCTGTATCAACTTGGGTCCCAGTCGTGGAACAAACCTCGGCCACACAAATATACCGTATCAACGGGCCAACCATAGGCAAACATTTACTAGGCCAGCTTGTCGCCGACGATTCCATCAAATTATCGTCCATTCTCACCGAACCGGAATCCTATTCTCGCCGAAGTATTTTTCCAACGCCGATCGCCGCCGCCAGCCGGGATGGCGAAACTGAAACTCCTCTGGAGGCAGACAACCCACCGCCGGAAAATACCGACGACAATGGCTCCGGCAACCAGCAAAGTAACGACGATCGAGCTGCTGATGATAGCGATATAAACAACAACAACGATAATGCTGACGACAACAACACAGGTAATAACAACGATAGCGGAAGTAATAATCAAAACGACGATCCAGATGACAACGATCAGCAAAACAGCAACGATACCGGTGACTTGGACGATGACATGACTCAAGAATGTGACGAAAACAGCGACAGTGGCAATCCTGAAGACATCGATAAAATATTAGACCATTCGGATAAATTCGTCAGTATTAATACGCCTTACGACAGCATCGAAGCTCAATTCAAACCAGTTGCCAACTCGAGCTTCCAAAAAGATCCACCAACGTCGCCGGAGGGCGAATTTTCGGGCACTGAATCCATGGAATATGTACATGTCGCCGAACAATCTTCTGGAAAAGAAAACTGGTACACGAGTTTGATTACCATAGAGGATTCAAAAACTTACTCAGATCCGAATGAGCCAGACGAAGTACACTTGATCACTGGTAACGAATCATTATCAGCTGTCATCTGCTTGGAAGAAGGCCTAGCTGATGACGACTCTTGGGTTGAGGAACTAGATCGAGATGAATTTGCAGAAACCTCCGAAGAAGAGGAAGAGGAGGAGGAGGAGGAGGATATTCCATACGCGATGAAAGAGGAACCTCGCTATACCAGAACCGAGATCGACTTCACATTGCATACAATTATTGAAGAAAGCTGTGAAGAAAGTGATGACACAGAGACTGAAAAAACCACCACAGAGTTGGAAAAATATTTCTTTGAGTTCGCTGGCGAAGATACGATCGAATCGAAGGACCTGGATAGTGTCTCCGAGACGAGTTCGATTTTCAGCGAAGCCGCAGACAAACAAGACTTCGATAACAAAAAAGATCCGGCCGAATTGGCATCATCCAGGCTGGAAAAATATTTCCTATCCGGTTTCATGGGCTTTAACAAACGAGACTCAGACGGCAGCGTTGGTAGCGATAGCGAAGGTAAACATAGCCCGGAGCAAAGACGTAAGAAATTAGTTCGAGCCAGAGGCTCCAGGCAACATGCCTCGTCAGATAACCTCAATGAAACCGAACTACAGGAATGTAAATCGCAATCTGAAGATTCGGACGATGATGCCGATGAAAATAATTCATTTGACAAAAATGACAGCCAATTTGATACCGTTAAACGTACCAAAAAGAAGAAAAGGTCGATGCTGATGTCTTCCTCTGTAGAACATCTGGAAACCAACGAACAGCACATAGAAACAACGGTGGAAACATCAGAAACGAATATCGACTTGAAACCAGACACGCCATTTAATGATCTCAATGTTGCCAAAGAAAACATTATTGAAAAAGTATCCATTAAGAGTAGCAGCCTTCAAAACGAAATTAAAAATTTCCTGAATGCTCCAAATCCGCCGACTGAAGGATTATCTCGAAAAGACTCTTTCAACAATTGGAGCTCCGATGAAGAAACCAATCTCATGATGTCCAAGATGAGAACTTTTTTCAAAAGTATGATTGCAAATCAAAGAAAAACCACCAGCCCAGTGGTGAAAAATCGTAATAAACCTCCTCAGCTAATATACTTCGAATCTGAGCTAACACGGTTGATGAAAACCGTGCCAGGTCTTAGAGACGACCAAGTTAAGGAAATCGTTGAATATTTAAGCAGCGAGGATACCTGGAGTGATTCCTACGATTCCTCCGACTACACTAGTTCCGATTTGGAAGTAGGAACTAAAAAAAATCCCTTCCAAAGAGATCTGAATGTTCAAAACATCAACACCATACATCCCGGCAGTTTCCAAAAAGATTCCGATCTAATGTACCACTGCCTGATGTCCTCTTTCCAGCACATAGATCCGTCTCAAGATTCATCGGTGACTCAATCTCGAAATTCGCCTCCTTTGATAAGCAAAGTAATGCAGCACATAGGCACCAGATTGGTAGCTCTGATGCACGAAGTATCCGAAGGTGCTGCCACACCTAAAGGCAGATACCATCGCAGACTTCAGCCGAAACTTCCAACCATCTCGACCACAACAGAAGAAGAGGACTCGGTCGAAGAATGCAGTCCACTGCCACGTTCCAAATCTTACGATCCTCTGCTGGAGGAATCTCGTCAAGAAACCAGTGATAACGAACGATTCAGTTGGCGAGGCAGTTTCGAATCAGCTCTAATGACCGGCTCAGATTCTCGAACCAGACTTCCATCAACTGGCGAAAATTCATCATCCGCGTTGGTCGTGGCTGCAGCCAAACGTCGATCTGCTGGCGATTTGTTGTTCAAATCCGGTAACAACAGCAGAGAGCATTTAGATAGGGTGAGATCTTGCGGCAGTATCGGTGGCAGCGCCGAAGATAAAATATGGAGCATGAGGCATCCTCGTAAGCGACGAAGTAGCGTTCCCGATGCAGCTTCTAATTCTGGAGAGTCAGCCGACGGTGAAAATGACAGCGATGACGAAGATGAGAACGATCACGATAAGATTTTGGAGCAAGGAAAATCTACGACACTTCCGAGGACTTTGCAAACGTCCATGTCAATGGCCTCGACGACCAATTCATTGCCGAGATTATCTTCGGCGATGTCTCCCGTTAGTCCGAGTATTTATAAAGTCAACAGTGTTCATCAGTTCAACGTCAAGTCCGCCAGATACCGACCACCTGGGTATAACTCTCGTAATTCCGGATCAATGACCATTTGTGCTCCTCCGCGACGAGAATATGTGTATGGTAGAAGAAGACCATCTCCTCATCAACTTTCGCCTTCTATATTGGCCTCTATGGGTGAGTTAATTTAATCCAATACCTATTTAACAGAAAATTCCATTTATCAGTCGCGTATATTTGTAAAAATATAACCTTTTGAAATATTCCATTTCACGAACAACCATAAAAACCAGGTACCATCGAGTTGAAAATATTAATATTCTACTCAACTTCGCCGGTTGGAAAAACATGCAGCACGTTTTGCCTGCAGTGTTTAAATTTCTAAATCCGGTATTGAACATTGTACTTGGATTTGCTCAACAAATGTCATCTTTCTAATGTTATGGCGAAAAATACTTCAGCTCGGTTCCATTAAAAATGGAATGTACATGTAGCCACTCTTGAAAACGTAAATTGAAACATACAAAAGTGTGAAAGTACTACTCGATACGAAAAATTCAAACGTTTACATTTCATGTTCTAGGTCAACAAACACAAACAATTTATAGGTGTTTGTAGTTCGTACCTATATCCGAAAATACTTCTCTGTATGAAATGTAAACTTGAACTACGTCGAGTTTACAATATTTTAATACGTACGAGCAACAAACTGCAACTCTCTTAGATAACACACCTTCATAATTGATTAAACCAAGTGGGCATTAAAAAAATGAAATTTTTATACTAACGTTTTGCTTTTTAAGGAGTATTCAGGTGCTGTTTCTCTACAGCAGTTTGTTCAAGGCAGACAATGGGCTAGGCTTTGCATATTATATTATCCGACGATTTAAATAATATACTTACTATTTCATCATTTTATACATCTACAGGATATCTTGATTTTGGAATACGATTACTGACTATCGTCTAATGCGTAGAATTTATCCATAGGAGAGACCAGGTACAAATATCTTCATCTCTGAAAAACAATTCTTGATTAGAATAATAATCAGGCCTGTAGCTATGGTGGAGGGGGGCGAGGAGGGAATTCTCTTGGGAGAAATTTGTCAAAAACACTTTTTTATGTCGGTTTTGTGAAAAACTAAGTATGAAAAAGCTGCTTCTATAGTATCCTGCCAATTGGTCATCTAATTCCATACGTTCAAAATTTCGATCAGGAACAATTTCCATTCAAAATGTCGGAAATTTTGATAATTCTATACCAAGTTTGTGAAAATTTCATTTGATACGTCAAATTTTTTGGAAATCTTAACAAAGATTCATTAATTCTCATAAATTATTCTGAATAAGTAAATGTTTTTTTTTAATTTTGTGGCATTTTAAGAATTTTCGATATGAATTTTTACAGATTTTGATTCAAGATGGGCGATATTTTGATAGTTTTTTTTTAAACTGGCATTTAAAAAATACTAGAAAATGAATAAGGATGGGAAATTTATCAAATTTTGAGCCTTCATTTCTGCGAAAAAAAAAAAATAGGAAAATTGATTAGAAAATGCTAGTTGGCTCTTGGAATACAAAGAATATGCATTAAGGTGGGTGCAAAAAACCAGATCCTGAATTTTGACGAAAATTGATAAGATAGTTTACTCTGAGTATATGAGACTTTCCAAAAAAATTTCAAGTCCTCTCTCCTTCCTGCTCAGAGGAGGAAAAAATCGAGTTTCTACACCCTGCGCACAATTGACTTCAAAATTACAAGGGCGTAATCAAGGAGAGGGCAAGCGAGCTAAAGCTCCCCCCCCCAAAAAAAAAGAATCGAAAGTTTTTTAAAGATTAATGAAGCGCACCTATACTTAGCAAATGGAATTGTAGGGGGAAAATAATTTTTATTGCCTCGCAGGTATCCAAGGGAGAGACTCAAGGGGCTCGATCCTCTCTTCCCCTTAAGCTCGACAAGGAGATTTTTTTAATAAAAATGTCAAAAAGAAGTGTGTTTTTGCACGGGAAGTATTTTAGTCACTCTATTTCTCGAATACACCTAATAACTCTCGAGATTTTGGCTTCTTGAATCAGTAAAATAATGTTCATTAAAAATTAGGAATTTTTCACTAATATTTCGGTCAAAAATCACAGATTTTTCAGTCCATTCGCAAGACACAAAATCAGTAATTTTGACTAAAAGATCAATGGAAAATCACAGATTTTACCTACATTTATTGATACAAAAAGTTAAAATTTTACTAAATGATTTAGAGAGTACATTGATTGCTTGTTCCGATAATCCTACAATTTTCCCAACTTCGCGTAGGCGCAACCAGAAATTATGTAAGGGAGGGGCTGAGAATTCGAGAAAAAATAGGGCTGATCGAAATTCATCAAAAAAATTTAGTCATATGTTATTTTAGTGGCGCTGGCGCAGTCAGGGAATTTTCTGCAGTTTGATAATACAAATACCTAAACAGAATTTTTTGAAATTCGTTCCTGTGAATTAAAAACGCTGCTTCCCGTAACTGAGGTTGTTTTGGAAGGAGAGCAAATGACATCTCAGATGAGGCAATAAAAAATGGACAAATTAAATGGCACCCCCTCCATTTAACAAAAAATTTACATTCATCTTTCAAACTACAAGAATTTTTTTACTAAATTCAAATTACTCATTCAAACCCTTCAAAATCAAAGAAAAATTTTCTTGATCATTTAGAAAAATTTTTGATGAAATTTTTCAAAAAATTCTAGATGGCAATACTGCTATAAAAAATTTTTAATGATAATTTAGATTTATTTCAGTGACAAAAAATTGTGTTCTCTTTTTAAACCACTGAATGAGCAAAGCGAATTCTATGAAAGTTATGGGAATCAAAATCTAGTTAGCAGCACTTTCGTGAAATTTTTTCGAAAATTTCATCAAAAATTATATTAGAAGACCAAGAAAATTTTGAATCGCAATTTTTTATGCGTTTAAGTGAACAATTTGAATTTGATAAAAATCAAAAAGCTTTAAATTCGAGATCTGCAACTTTTTAACTAGCTTGCAAAAAGAAAAAGTATGTGATTCAAAGTGTTTAAAAAAATTCATAATGAGCAGACAGACATTTTACGAATTTGTTTTTGAATGGGGGGGCAAAAATTTCAATTTTTCTACCATTTTTCTTTATCGAATGAAAAAAAAATCAATTTAAAAAATTTCAAATGAAATTATTCTAAAATTCTAAAAAAAAAACGAGAGATAGATACAAAATTTTTGATTCTGGTTGAAAAAAATCAGAACATTTTAACATTTTAGACAAAAAACACGATTTGCAGATTTATCAAGACACCTTGCAATGAGAAAAAGTTCGCCATTCTTCCCCAAGTACATATCAACAATCAACATTCGATAAATAGGTGTTGAATACTTGAATAATTTATTACATTGGATTTGCAAATTAGGTTAGTAATCCTTAAAAGGCCCATTAAAAATGTGAAACATCTGCACCAACTTACCGAACGAATAGCGTTGGTGGTAACAATTGCATTCAATTAACGATTATAAAAAGATTATATTATTTTTTCATAAACCATTTTTAAGTACACTTGGGAACCTAGATAATTACGTAATGATTGTTTTTTGGAGGTCGGCGACATAACGCGTATTGTGATTTTTTGAATAGGCGAAAGAGGTCGAGAACCTCGGATGAATTCGCGCATATAATACAGTTCCAGAATCTCGTACGATGTAGATTGTTCGGTAGTAAAATGAAACAGGCACGTCGTAGATGGAGGATTTTTCACTCGCCGGTTATACGATGTAGTCGTTAGTGTTTTTAGAAAGAAATAGATCTGGTTAATTAAAAGTGAATTATGCACTTAAATTCGAATGCGATGAAAGAGAAATCCAAAGATATATTTTCTTTAAAACTAAAACGCCGAAAACGAGAAACGAAAATTAATTTAAAATCAAAATGACTTCTACCTCAAAGTTATTTTGAATTTTTTGAATAATTTTGTAGCCTGGTTTTTCTGAGGTGGACATGGGGGGAGATCGTTTTGCACGTTTTTTCAAAAAAGGAGGTAGCTAGGAAGTTGTATTTCAATTTCAAAAAATTATAATCGAAGGCCATAGTTTGGGGGCAGAGAGGAGAAAGAATGTGAGGAAATTTTACAAGTTTTTCAATATTTTTTTTCTTCAATTTATTTTTGAGAAGTTGCAGGAATCTGAAAATTCTCTGATTTTCTATTCCAAAAAAGTTTACTCTCCTGATTCCACATTTACACAAATTACACATCTCCACCGAAGCCTAAAATCTGGGTGTGTTCAAAAATCGTTGAAATTTTTTTTTAAAAATACACAAGTTTTGCTTTAAACCGAAAGTTTTCAAATCATGGATTGGATATTGTATTGTCCTTTACCTTTTTTAACGATTTTCTAAATCGCTAGGCAATTAAGTACACTGATTTGAGAAGGTGGCTAACATTATGTCAAGTAGGTAAGATGGTTTTATTCATGTTAAAAACTAATTTGGACATAGTGTAGTGACCCCACAAAAATTCACTCGGGCAATTTCGAACGTGAATGTCTAAAAAAACCAATTTGGCCAAAAAAACAATTGAGGCACAGCGTCCAAAAAAATCATGAATTTGCCCGATGTGGGCGATGTGTCCAAAAAAACCTTATTGTGGAGTGTAGACATGAAGAGTTGTAAAAAAAACTCCAAATTGGAATTACCTAGTGTCCTGAAACTCCTCGATCAGAACTTGATGTCCCAAAAAATCTCAATTCGGACGTCCCAAAAAATTCAATTTGGCGATTCAAAAGTAATGTCCCACAAAACCAATAAGAACATACACTGAGTTCAAAAAATTTGAAATTCGAACATGGTGTCCCTAGAACTCTCACTTTAGACATTGTGTTGAAAAAAAAAACTTAATTTGGGCATAAGGTTTCTAAAAAAAAACAAAACAATTTGGACATATGTATAATGTCTCAAAACCCGTCAATTTGAACTTTGACATAGTGTCCCCAAAAAACCATTTTGGCAATTTGAACATGATGGCTGAAAAATTTTCTAAATTTGGACATAATGTTCTAAAAACTTCAATTTAAATATAGTAAGTACCTCAAAAAACAAATTTGAACATATTGTCCCAAAAACTTTCAATTTGGACAATCTGTCGCAAAAAAACAATTGGGGAAATTAGAAAAGGAATTTGGCAATTTGAACAAGGGGGCTAGAAAATTTTTCTAAATTTAGACAATGGTCCCAAGAAACAATTCAGCAATTTGGACGTAAGTCTCAAAAAAACAATTAGAACAGAAATGTCCCAAAAAAACTCAATTTGAACAATGCACTAAAAAAATAATTCGGTCATCGTATATGGTACCAAAATTTTCGAATGTCCGATTAATTTTCAATTGATATCATGTATTTTCAAATCTTGCCATTTTTTAGTCCTTAGATTTTCGAAAGTCTTCATTACAAAATACATTATATGCATCAATGGTGTGAAAAATTTGTGTCACTTTCATTGGATGCCCCCCCGCACTATAACATACCCACCATATTTAAAAAAAAATTATTTTTTAGCATTTTTAAACAAAAATACTCTTAGAACCCATTTTTTACAACGCCCTACTTTTCAAAAGTCCTTGAGAGATATCACTTTCTTCATATTCTTTTAATATTCATGTACTTAGTAAAAAATCAAAGAAATTGAAACGATGTCAATAAGAATTCTTCAACCCATTAAAATCGTCAGTGGATATTTTCCAACATCAACCACCATCAAAGCCATTTTTTCAAACATTGGAATAAAGCGTAGAAAATCGACGCCGATAATTTTTATGGATTGAAATATTCATAGGTACCCACCTATTGACATCATATCCAGTAAAATTTTCAAGAACACGTTGAACAGTAAACGAAAAAGCCATAAATGATAATTGTTCGTGGCAGTGTAGAGAATCGATATAGCTCATCAAATTTCAGATTAAGAAGCCATAAAATTGAAACGGAAAGCTTGAGGATTGATTTACTGGTATTTCATACCCGACTTCACCTTTCTACAGTTTCCTTTTCGTAATACGAATACATTGTAGGTAAATTTAGCATGATTTCGAAAAAAGGAAAAAAATTTCGGTTGCTCAAAATTTTATGATAGAAAATCGTCCAAGATAGTCTCCTAAACATGTTCTGAAAAATACCATCTCCATCTAGACTTCAGGTTATTTTTTTTATGAGGGGATGAACCCCTAAAATGGGAGGTTTCACATCATCTCCCCAGGCTTTAGTTTTTCGCAAAAATGACTCAATCAAATTTCCTACAACTTTCGTATGAAACAGTTTTTCGTTATGGAGGAAGTAAAACGCTACTTTACTCCCTCTCGCGAATCACTCGAGTGCGTAAATTTGCGTTTTTCACCCACAATAAAGAAAAATATCGTTCAAAATTCGAAGAAAAAAAATGTCTCCCTTTTTGTGAAATAATACTATTTCCTATGACCATCTGTTGAGCAAAAGTATTTTGAAAGATGGGTCCATTACAGAAAATACAGGGTACGCAGTTTTTAGTGACACCACTTAAAAGCCAAGCCAACGCCACACAAATGGAGATCGAGGCGTCTAAGTTCTGAGTCCACTTCTTAGGTCATCATTCTGACCACAGCTCCAAACTATAGAATCAACAATCATAGGCGTCACTGGACCTTCAGAGTAGGGTATGCCAAAACTTTGGGGTCCTTCAATGAAATTAAAAAAAAATATCTACTTATGCTCAAAAAATGTTATATTAAAATAAAAATTACATTGAATCAAAATCTGAATTGAAATTAATTTTTTTTTCATTGAATAGATATTAGAACTAAATTAAAGAAACAATTTGATCATAAATTTCCAAACCTTTTTACTTACGCCATCATTTTATTCATAAAAAATGTGCAAATAATGACAATTGGAAAAATTCAATTCGTTAAAGTTCGTGGACTATTTTTATAGGTGCTGGAAAATTCCAAAATTTTCTGGAGGTTCCAAAACGTCTTTAAACCGCTCCAAATCAATCTGGGAGGTCAAAAATCGGCTGTTATACCAAATTTCATATGTTTTCGTTGATTAGATCAAATTTTCATATTTTGCAGGGTGATGAGGTAATTTAATTTTTTCAAACATTATCCAAAATTTGAGAAATGAACTTCAGCTCCAGAAATTTTAGATATTTCAACTCAAAGTACAATTTTGAGCCTAAACAAAAATAAATCGAACGTACATCATAAAAGAACCTCATGTGTAAAATTTCAGATACTGAAGTTCATTTTTCAAATTTTGGCGAATTTTTGAAATAAAAATTAAGCAAGTGACTTTTCATTGAAAAAAGTAACTCGTGGACTTTTTTCACTACATTGCAAAAAATATCCCATTAGAAAATGTAAATTAGAGCATTCAGAGTTATTTAAATTCTCAGCGATTGTGTACTCGAGTTTGAATGATTTTTCCATAACTTACGATGACTTTGCAAAAACTGGGAAATTATTCAAAACTTTGCATAATTTTCCAAAAGTGGAGCGACTTTTTTCCACAGCCTGAACGATTTTCCAAAAATTGAGGAAGCTCCCAAAACTTGGTCAATTTTCTAAAAAAGAAAGATTCTTTACAAATCAGAAAATTCTAAGAAATTTCCATAATATGTATCATAAAAATTGCAAGGTTTCCCAAAAACGAATAATTTCTCGAAAAAATGGGATGTATAGGCGAGTTTATTCCCGATAAATACCCATGTGAAAGAATGGGCGAATAGGTTCCCATTTTTTTCGGGATAGGTACGAGTTAAATCTCACTTTTTCTCACAAATTTCTTCCAACTCTGAATTTTTTTCAAATTTCAACTCCAATTTTTTTTACATTATTTTTAAAATCATAATTTTTTCCCAAGTATTTTCAACACCAAAATTTTTTCAATCTAAAATTTTCTAAAATTTTTTTATGTTTAAATGTAAGTAGGTATGTATACTATTTTTCTGTATGTTGGAAAGAAAAAAATTGAAAAATTTGGGAAAAGTAACCCTGCAGTCGCGCCTATGGCTAAAATTGATTTTTTTTAAATTATCAAATAAGATATCAAATTTAATAGACTTGATTGAAGCAAAGGTTATAAATTTTCAAAACAAGTTTTTGAAAAGTTTTTGGAAGTCTAAAAATACTCCTAAATCCTCTTTTTTGATATTTTTCAACCACTATAATCTATTTTTGAGGTAATTTTGACTCCTAACACAAACCGAGAATCTTTGGGATGGATAGAAGGTTGAAATCAAAATTATCTGACCCATTTTCTGAGAGCAGTACATGTAATTTATTGTTCCAGTGGATGTACTTACTTGCTCCAAATAATTTTGTCTTTGGCCCCCTCCTTACCCCGAGGAGGTAATCTGGGTTAGGAGTCAAAAGAACTTCAAAAATGTATTTAAAAGTTCAAAAAATGCATTTTGATGTCTTACTCGATAATTTTGACCTATTTTAATGTCCAGTTTTTCTCCCCTTCACCTTTGGAAATCAATTTTGATTTTTTTCGGTGAAATGACACTTCGAGAAGACTGGAAGTCCGAGGCTCCCAAAACATAGATTTTGAGCAACACTCGATACTGCTGAAACATTTTCAACTTTACCCCTCTCCCCTTCTTCACCTGAGAAAGGTTCAATCCTTTCCTCAATTGATATCACCTTTCTAAAATAACATTGAACAATTTGTAAAGTAATTCTTAAACAAATGAGTCTGTGAATCTTACTTTCGCAGATAATACATTTCCAATAGAGACCGCAAACTTCTTCGTATGCAGAACAATGTAAAAATTTCTTCAATGGTATCGTTTTTGTAGAATTCTTTTCGAAACATCCTGTGAAATGAACATAGCAATTATCGTACGGTTCTAACTTCTACCTATGTACGTTCGTCTTCAGTACGCTCTCAATTAAATTAAGACTAAAAGATTTTCCTAAACCTATAGTTATTCTAATTATATTATTTTAACAGGTAGTTACACTCGTTTTATACCAGCCTACGACGCGATACGTGCATATTTTATGCAAATAAAACTAGATCAGTAAAAGTTGTTTACTTTTTTTCAATTAATCGCCATGATGACATTTTATAAAGTGCAAATCTGAGTACAATTGAATTTACGTTTCCTATTCGCCATAGAAAAATCATTGCAGGTGCTAAATCACGTAGGTACTTACTTTTTCGTCCAAGACCTGACGTGTTGATGGGGTTTTCCAGGTTATCAATGGTTTTTTTTATTGACAAAATCTCTATCTGGGTTTATGTGGTTTTCTTCATCTCAATTTGTTAATTACCTCTGAATTCAACCTGTGAATGAACAAATAATCATAATTATTATTTGTTGATTATTTATATCGAGAGTTATCGAAATACGGTGTGAACTTTCATTCACACGTAGTATTATTGTTTTCTAATTGATGTTTTTGAACTTTTCGGCGAATATTTTCTTCGTAAAATGCTTTATCTACATATGACGCCTTAAACATTTTAGTCGGCGTATTTACTCGTAGAAAAATGAAAAAAAATAGACCAGCTGACATACATTTATCATTTATCACGTTGATAAGAAAATTGATATTATTATTAGTTAAGGTTTTATCTTATTTATGTTTTTAGAATTCACGTTCACACGTCACGTTTCTAACTTAAAGTAACCATGATAATAAACTTTAGGTAGAAAAATTGTTTATTCGAGTATTACTTCTCGTACTGTGCGAACTGCGAATGTACCGTAAAAATGGAATTTTTCGAATGTTCCGAAAGCGTATATCTTTTGTTAATACAGTACCCGATGGTTAAATTTACAGGTACTGGAGACGATTGCAGTGTTTCTTCAGATATTTCAGAGAGGACCGGTATACTGGACGATGAATGTGAAAAATCTCCTCGCCATCGGGTATCCACCATAAGCGTGGTAAGTACCGAGCGTGCTGAGCTCGTTACGATTTACGAGTATAAAATTTATTAATTAGACCGCGAGTTGATATTTTAATGATTTTAACACCTAATGAAATGATTGGAAATCCGGTAATCCACGTTGACAGTTGCGACATAAAACAAAAGCGATTCTCATCTTACTTTCGATTTTTCGTCTCTCTCTGGCGATCGACGGTGTTGCCAAATGGTGAAGAAAGTCGGTATTTCGATACGCTTTACCTGTCTCGAGCTCGTATACCTGAGCCAGGTTTCCTAGAATTTTATTCATTGTTTGAGTTTCGAGTTTTGTACACCCTCGAATTGTTGTGTTTCCCAGGTCATTCATCTTGTTCATTCGTAAGGTCAGTTTACACTTTACAGCAGTGGTGAATCTAGCTAATTTTTTTAAAAGGGTAAACAAACCCCTGAATAAAAAAATGTGATTGAGGAAGAAAATGATCGGCTGTTTTTATGATTTGGCTGTTTTTATGAATTGAAGTGAACTCTTCAACTGCTTGATTTGATCCAAATTTACACTTTTGGCCAAACTTTATTCCAATTTGAAATAAATCTAAATCGATTAAAACCTTCATTCTTTGGTCATCGAATTTCTTAAATAATTGTCAATAAATCTTTAAAAAAAACAAAACGTGTAAAAATTGAAAAAAAAATAATTTAGAGAAAAAATTTTTTCAAGAAAATTATTTAAAATCAATAGAAAAAATTTCGAGTTGGAAAATAATAAAAATCAAGTAAATACCTTGAAAAAATTTAATAATCAGAGTTGGAAAAATTCTAATAAAATTTTAATTTTAAAATTGGAAAAATTTTTGCACTAAAAATTTTTTCAATTTTTTTTCAACTTACTTAATAATTTTTGAAAATTTCTTCAACTTGAAACTTTCAGGGTGTCTAACAAAATTTGTTAAGCAAAAAGCTAGATTTAGCTCAACTTTTTTGTCTTTTTCATGGGCAAACTCCCCCACCCCTTCCAAATCTAATTTTTACGAAAAACTTCAAACAAATACGTAATTCAAAAAAATCACAATGAGCTCCTAAATTTAAATTTTTACGAACTTGAATCGTGAACTGCACCTTGAAGTGTTTTTAACAATAATTCAGCAGTGCATTGGTCAGGAAATACCAAAATTTTGAAAGTTAACAAAAAAAAACAGTACGATTTTTGATAGAATTTTTGAAAAAGGTACCGGCGGATAAGATAGGCAAATCTGCCCCAGAGCTGAAATTCGAAACTAACCGACGGAATTTGGTACTTATGGTCTGAAAACCACATGGTAAAAATTTTAGTCCCCTACCCTCTCCTAGTCCTTGTTATGGGGCAAAACGTTACTTTTTTCAGCCTTTCTATTGAGAATTTTTATTTCCTCAAGTTTTCAAACTTACGTGGATAGTACACCATACTGAGAAGTATTAGTGGGTAGATTGAAAAAAAATTTCGACAATTTTTTCTAGCCGAAACTCGTGCAATTTTTGATGAAAAGTCGAAATGGGGGGGAGGACGGGTCCACCCACTGATGGCCTGGAATTTTTTCTGTGTAATATGTATACCTTTACCTACTCATAAAGGAAACAATTGGCGAGGTGGCACGACCACAGGCGGTCTGGCTGTTTGGGGCGCACTGGGAAATTCGAGAACTAGAAGGACACTTCACAACAGAGAGACAGACAGACAGACAGACAGACAGACAGACATACAGATATATATCTTTAAAATTTAGACACATTAAGAAACATTATTTTCAGAGATAGGGATTTTTTGTTTACAGTTTTTTCAAAAGGGGGGGTTCACAGTAAGGGGGATTGATACAAATTTTTTGCTCACATTTTTTTACTTCACCGCATCACGCTGATATACAACAATGTGAGTTGGGTACCTACTTAGCCATTGCTTGAGCCTGAAATAAAAAATTGAAAAAGACTAAAAAAAATTCCTTAATGACTTCTTCCCCATCAAAAAAAAATCAATAAAATCTAGAAAATAAGTTTTCTAATAAATGAGAAGGATAAAAATTATTCTCTTCAAATTATTATTTTTTTTTTTAGATATCAGTCGTGCGATCTAAAAAAAAAAATTCCTCATGTAAATGTGAACAATCCTAGTAGCGACGTATTATTGAAAAAAATTGTAATCTGAAAAGTGAATTTTCGAAATTTGGGTGCTTTGATCGTGCAACTAAAGTTTATTGAGTTTGTTTGAGTTGCTCCTTTCGTTAATGTAATCAAATGCTCATAAAATTATTCTACTCAGACGTTTTTTATTTTTGATCGTCAAAATATTTCTGAGAAAATTTAAGCCAGAAAAAATTCAGGGTGTCTAACAGGTCAAGCTGTCCTGATAAGTCAAGATTTTTTCAAAAAGGTCATGCCGGCCCTGAAAAGTCAAGATTTTTGACCAATTTGCCCTGATTTCCTCAAAAGGTCAAGCTTTTTTCAAAAATATAGGTAGCTATTAAAAATTACGTTTTTATGAATTTATATTAATGTGTTCTTTAAAATTTTAATTTTCTATAAATATCTACAAGCACACAAACGTATAGATTTGGAGGGGGGGGGGTGCTCAGAAAAGTAATGCAAAAATTCATTCTAAAGGTCAAGCTAAGTCAAGCTTTTTGCTCAACAAATTTTGTTAGACACCCTAAAATTTTCAAATTGGATGCAATTGAACGTGTCACAGCAAAAAGGACATAGAAATGGCGTTTTTGGGAAATCGCGATTGAAGTTTGAGTATACTTTTTTAAATGGGGGAAAGATTTTACCTTAAAATTTCATCTTTTTGCTACAAGAAAACAGCTCGCCCATCACTTGATATCTTTTCTATTTTTTTCTATATTGAAAACAAAAGGTTGAGTTATATGTAATTTTTCGTTGTGACAAAATTTCATTTCCACCCTTCTACGTTTGATGACGTATAATTTTTCCGGAAGTGAAAATTAAAAAAAAAACTTCATACAAAAGTTGAAGAGAATGAAAAAAGGAACATTTTTGTGAAAAAAATTTCAAATTGTCTCTTCAGAGAGCGGATATATCACACTTTGAAAAATGACAACCTTTTTTTTTATTTTCTTGGTCACAAAAAAAAATGCTAAAAATACATTTTGGACGAATTTTATTATTTTTTCAAATTTATGACGAAAAATTAACTAAAAAAACACTTCATTAAAATTTTAAAATTTTACAATCATCTGCACAGTGAAAAAATTAAACATTACGCAAATTCTCGAAAATCAAACAAGTAATGTAGGTACTGAAATTGCGAACTTCGCATTTTAAAAACGTCGCATCAAAAAGGACATATGCTGAGTTATGCCTTTTATGTTGTGACACATTCAATTTTGAAAAAAATAGAATAAAAGAAAGTGAAAAAATTTAGGATAGAAAAATTTGAACTTGGAATAAATTTAAATCGAACACGTTTTTCAGGTTCTTCAATTTCGATATAATTTTCTGTACACATTTGAAAAGCTTCGTTATACAGTTCATTTAAAAAAAAAGTAATTTTTCTTATAATTTTCCATGTTTTGAATTATAAATTCAACGAGAATCAAAATTTGACTTATCTGTTCAAAAAATTTGTGATTTAGCCATTTTTTTAATTTTTTAAATCAAAAATTGTTTGAAAATAATCGATTGAGCCATTGTCTCCTTCACTGATCTACGGGCGCCTTCTAAGTAATTAATCACTGATTGTTATACCAATCTGGCAAAAAATGATTTTTCAAAACCGCCGAGACCTTCGTATGGTAAATAATCCTTCGTTGATAAATTAAATTCATACTGGCGAACTTGAAAATAAATCACGTGCAAGATAACAGACGCGTTTTTATATAACGCCAAGCTCGAGTTGATAAAGAAAACTATTTTTTACTCGTTAATTGCAAATGATAAAATATATCCGGCTCGAGTGAAGGAAATTCGCAGATCGACCGGCGAAGGTAAACTCGTTAGATTTTAAAAAGTTCATTTTCACGTTTTAATACCTCAATCAGTAAGATAGGTACCTGTATAATTTCAACCATCGTGAAAGTTTTCCTATGCCTATTTTCTCTCCGATCGGCTTCTCGTAATTATCAAATAGATTCGAAAAGGTGATAAGCTCATCGGTATATGCAAATCGCGAGTATTTCTATTGGAAACACAGAAGACATTCAGCAAAAGAGAATTTCATACGGAACGAGTTTTTTTTTTAAGCTCTTCGGTAATTCACTTTCACCTTGGTTCTGATAGTTCAAACCTGTAAATAAGGTTTAGTTTTGATTTCATCGTAAATTAACGAATCGGTTGTCATCGTGATCGAGTACGCAGCCAGATTGTATAGCATCATCGGGTTACACTTTATCCGGTCATTTGACCGTTCCTAATTTAATTTCGCCTTATTGGCCTGCGATGTCTCTAAGGCTTCGTCGTTGTCGTGAAATGAATCTGTGTAAGCGGTTTTTTCTTTAATTATGCTTCGTTGCGAAGAATCAGAGCTGCAAACTACAGGAAATTTTTTAAAATCTTGCTTCGTTAGTCATACCGGTACGTCGTTCTAGGATGTCGAATGAGCTCTCGTAATTGTACACGTAGATGATTTTTGCAAAGATCTTGATCAACGTTTGACATTCGCCCCACCACCGAGAATGATGCGACTGACCTTGATCGAGAATTGTAATGAGAAAATGGGAAAAGATTAATTGAAATCCGTTTTATTACGAAGTCAACGTTGAGAAACGACCTATTCATCGTTGTAATTGAAAAATTCCCTCGAAGGACTTTTCCCTCAACAATGGACCCTCTTTTTGCGAAAAATCATAGAATTTTTCTTCCTTTGTTTCCCTAGGTATTTAAAAATGAAAAAATGTTCGCTTTATATTCACGCTTCATTTGATTTGTTTGCGTTTAAGTTGCCAGTTAAGTGGTGTTTGAAAGTTTCGAACTTGCGATGTACACGGTCCGTGACGTTGAGTTTCAAGTAAATATCGATATCGTAGATTTCAGTCAACGATTACCACTGATTAAACCGAGAAAATTATGCTGTGTTATGTAACGTGTCTAATGGATTTAGTTTTAGTTATCGAGATACCTACTTCCTGAAACGTTTTTTCGGGTTTCGAAATGTCCGAGGTTGTTAGATTATTCGTTTTATTGACTCAGATCAATTCGAATCGAGTTCAGGATTTTTAAATTATATCTTCAATTTTTGAGAATCATTGTAGACTGCAGAGGTTTCGTTTTTTTCCTCAGTTTATAGTTCACTGATGCCTATTTTTGAATAGACAATGTCTTTTTTGTGCGTGGCGATTCGTTTGGTAATTGTTTATTATTTTTCTAATGCGTTTTATTGATTTTTTCAACGTTGAGTTATGTTGAAAGCTGTTTTGCGCGTTTAGTAGGAAAATTTGAACGGTGAAAGGGAAGAAGAAACACGATGATGTTTTGTAAAACGTTTGATGTGATAATTGAAGTTTGCATTTTTATTTTACTACTTAAGAAGCACTAATTAAGCGATAAACATTTTTTAAAGTGTACTTGGGAATATCAAATTTCTACGTCGTTTTTTTTGTATCATTTTTTTTTTTTTTCATTCGGTGATGAAGTCGTAAACTAAAAATGTTCATTTACCTAATTTTACTTTTTTAAAAAAAACAACGACAAAATAAAATCGTGCAATGAGATGTGTGATAGTTTTCAAGTTATAATCCTTCCAAAAAGTGAACAAGATTTCAAGTTAGAAATTAACTCGCAAGGATTTATTCAAAAAATGATTAAATGGTTCGATTGCAAAAATATTTATTAAGGTATATACAGTATGATATGACAGCAAAGTCTTTTCCACTTGAAACACTTCTCAATATTTCAGTCCAATCTAATTATAGGGTGTCCATAAATTGAGAAACCGGTTTGGGTCAAAAATTAGGGTCCGAGTTTTCTATTGAAATAAAGTATACGCACTGACACGATTCAAATGTGGTATGTTTTTTTGAAACCGGTTCAACAGTGTCAAACCAGTTGTCAATAATACTCAAAAAAGTAGAGAAAGAAAAAAAAGTTTGAAATAAAAGTTATAGAGAATTAAAAAATAATAATTTTTTGTTCCATAACTTTTTTTCAATTTTGCAATGGAAAGAAAATGTGGTATGTTTTTTTGAAACCGGTTCAACAGTGTCCAACCAGTTGTCAATAATACTCAAAAAAGTAGAGAAAGGAACAAAAGTTTGAAATAAAAGTTGTAGAGAATTAAAAAATAATAATTTTTTGTTCCATAACTTTTTTTCAATTTTTTTTAAAAACCGGTTCAACAGTGTCCAACCAGTTGTCAATAATACTCAAAAAAGTAGAGAAAGGAACAAAAGTTTGAAATAAAAGTTGTAGAGAATTAAAAAATAATAATTTTTTGTTTCAAAACTTTTTTTCAATTTTGCAATGGAAAGAAAATGTGGTATGTTTTTTAAAACCGGTTCAACAGTGTGCAACCAGTTGTCAATAATACTCAAAAAGATAGGGGAAAAGTTCTAAATAAAAGTTGTAGAGAATTAGAAAATAATAATTTTTTGTTCCATAACTTTTTTTCAATTTTGCAATGGGTTGTACAAAAGGTTTGAATATAATTTTTCATTTTTCAAGACATAACTCTTCTCCACTGCTGGATGAAAAAAAATTACAGGATATGAAATATTCAGTTTTTAATTCTCTATAACTTTTATTTCACTTTTTAAAAATATATTTCCATTTTTTCGAAACCGGTGCTTGAAATAAAACTTTCAGATATTTAAAAACTGAACATTTCACGTCCTGTAATTTTTTTTCATCTAGCAGTGGAGAAAAGTTATGGCTTGAAAAAGAAAAAAATATATTTATACCTTTTGTACGACAACTTCTTTCCATTGCAAAATTGAAAAAAAGTTATGGAACAAAAAATTATTATTTTTCAATTCTCTACAACTTTTATTTCGAACTTTTTTTCCTATCTCTACTCTCTCATTCCGAATCGGCGAAAAATCACTGATAAACGCAGTCAGAATTGCAGCACAGGAAAAATAGTGATTTTTCACTGATTATTCAAAGAATTTCACAGATTTTTCAGTGAATTTTCACTGATTTTTCAAATTTTCTTTCACTGATTTGTTTTCAGTGAAAAAAATTTCACTGATTTTCTCCTGTGCTGCAATTCTGACTGTTTCTCAGTGGTTTTCGGTAATTTTCACTGATTTATAATTGAGAGAGTACTTTTCTGAGTATTATTGACAACCGGTTCAACGGTGTCGAACCGGTTTCAAAAAAAGAAACCACATTTTAATTGTATCAGTATGTAGATTTTATTTCAATAGAAAACCCAGACCCTAATTTTTTGACCCAAACCGGTTTCTCAATTTTTGGACACGCTATAAGTTGAACTGAAAGTTTGATTATCGATCTTCAATGTCTTCGTCGCCAGGAACACATGATCGCTTGAATCATCTTGGGATCTCTTTTCAGTTCTGAGATATTGAAAGATGTTTCAAGGGGGTAAGACTTTTGTGTCATACTGTATTTTAAATTGAATTATTTTTGAGTCGCCATCCTACAGTGGTTCATTCTTCTCTAAAAATGAGATTCTCAAAATTTCGGCCCCTTTACATCAATTGAAACCATGCATTGGGATCCTTTTTTATTATGAGATTCAACATAGGATAACATGTCGAAAATGAAAAAAAAAATTAAGAGAAGTTATGCAAAATTTTCAAAAAAATCACTAAATTTTAATTTCTAGGAATGAACTTTAAACCTGAGGAATAATCTGGGGGTTTGGGGCCTTCAAATTGAGTATAAATAGCGATATACTATTTGTGGCCTTCCTTTTTCAAGATGACCTCCCAGATCCAAAGCACATCCCTAAAAATCAAATTGAATCATATTTTTAGATTTTAAAATTTGTTTTTAGCATGTTATCCAATGTTAAATCTGCCAAGAAAAAGGAAGATTTAAGTACTCTCTCATTTATAAATCAGTGAAAATTATCGAAAATCACTGAGAAACAGTCAGAATTGCTGCACAGGAGAAAATCAGTGAAAAAATTTTCAATGAAAACAGATCAGTGAGAGAATTCATTGGAAAATCAGTGAAAATTTACTGAAAATAAAATTTATGAAATTAGTAGAAAAATAAGTAAAAATTTCTGAAAAATCGACGAAATTCACTGATTTTTAGCGAATTTTCGCAGATTTTCACTCATTTTTCTGCTAATTTCATGAATTTCACTGACTTTTCAGCGAATTTTCACTGATTTTCCAGTGATTTCTCTCACTGATTTGTTTTCATTGAAAAATTTTTCACTGATTTTTTCCTGTGCTACAATTCTGACAGTTTATCAGTGACTTTTCGCTGATTCAGAATGAGAGAATAGGAGACTAAAATTAAGGAAACCACATTAGAAGAAAATGAGCCATCCTAGGTGATAGAAACCTCCTCCTCCCCCCCCCCCCCTCAAAAAATGTCTCTGTCTCAGTAGTGAATAATTATAGACACTCTAGTGTTCATGATATGGCGACTTAATAGGTGATGAAAAAATTTAGGACCAAAAACTTTTGACTTGACTTAAAAATATACTTCTCATTACGAGGGTCCTCAATCAAAAAATTTGGCTTGATCACGTCATATCGACGTTAGAAAGACCTTTCTTTGCTCTTATATTTTTTTCCCTGGGCCCAATTTTCTCTGCACAGCCCTGCTTTAAAATCGTAGAATCGTGATCTTAAATATAAAAAAAATACGATGAGAACTTGAAACGTGAACTTTTTTGAGCTGAAAAGAAATGGCCAAAATTATTACAAAAACAGACTAAAACAGCGTTCAAAATGCCCAGATTTATCCACGAGCACGTGCAGGTTTTCCAACGAATTTCGTCAGACTACATAAAATTATCTCTGGGAATTTTTCGAAATTCTTGGCTCCTTTCAGAAAGTTCGCTGCACCAATCTCTCAATCTCGAAGATAACTCATTTTCAACGTTTTAAAGAAATCAGACGAATAAAATTTTCAAATTATTAAACAGTAATTTTCAATGAAGTGAGACGAGATGATCAATTGAAATAATAATTAAACGATGGAATGGTACGAAGTTCATTCAGGGTTCATTTCATATAAAAGTTGAATGCACGAAAACTTTGATAAAATCGAGCACTTCTACGTTCTTCCCATACATTTACATAGTTCAAATATAAATTTCGTAGCGAAACATTCAAAATACCAAGAAAAAGAAAACTTGAACTATTTCGTTTCAAAATTTTTTTTTCATTGTCTGGCCATTAATCAAAAGTAGAATAACTTCATTCTGTCAAATAGGTAGCCAGCCAGGCCACCTACCTACGTCTCGATTTCGTTACTATAATGCGGGTACTCAAACCCGTTGAAAATTCGTTGCTTGAAAATAAAATTGAAAAATACCGAGTCATTTAACATTCACCTAAGCACATAACTCTTCGTATCGGAGAATTTTGCATTTATAAATCTATTCAAGGTATACGAGACGGAAGAGAAAGAGGAAATAACGAATTTGAAATTGCCAGCGTGGGTTTAAAATCTGGCAAAATATACCGGCGGCGACGCGGGTCGAAAGGCGAGGAAAAATTAAAACAATGTCTTTTTATGGGCCAATCCCGTTGTAATTTATGCATTTATCGTATACACCTAAATACAACCATACTGTTTTTATTTACCGTCGAACGACCGCCATCGTCGCGTCGTCATCACATTTTACGTAAACTCTGTATTTAAGCGGCAGACACAAAGTACTTATAACGAAATTGTCGTTAATTGGTTTGAAAATTAATGAAATTTAATTGTGTTTTCTTCCATACAGACCAGAAGCGACTCGATGGCGAGCGTGTACTCTGGAGCCGGGGAGAGTCGTTATGGAGTTGTTCCAGTTCGTGGAGAAGTAGAGTTCAGTTTGCAATATAATTATAAAGCAGGCGATGTCGAAATTCATGTCAAACGGTGTTCAGATTTAGCTGCAGTTGATGTTAAACGGAATAGATCCGATCCGTAAGTTGTAATTTGTTTAATTTATCGTTTTTTCTTTGTCAGTATGCTGCGAAGAGTTCGAGTTATTACATTTTATAGTAAGTATTCGAATGTGTGTAATTATCAAAATGACTTTTTGCTCGCTGATGGAGATATTTACCGATGTTTAACTTGACGTACCGCTAGTTGGTCTAATTATCACTTTTTCATCTTATAGATCGCTTCCTCGTGGTTGTAGGGAATAGGTTTTTTTAATTAATTGCATGTTACGTGTTGTAAGTTCTTATTAGACGAGTTGAGGGGGTGGAAAAATATCAATATGAGGGGGCGACGCGACGGTGTGGGAAATTGAGCGGGTTATTGGCCTTGATATTTCGAACGTAGATCAGCTAGGAGTAGATTTTTTTTAAATCAATGAGGAGAAGATTGATGTTTCATACTTTATGAAATTCCTACGAATTCGGTGTAGTAATTTTTTCCTATTGCTAAAAAATGTGGAGGTGAAAGATTCTAAAAATTGAAAAAGAAATGACCAGGTCCCATAAAATTATTTTGAATGTAAAAATTCCCCCAAAAAATCCCGTGTCCAAAAAGGAAGGAATGGAGCCAGGAGTTCTCGAAGTGCAACATACCCTACTCTCTCAATTATAAATCAGTGAAAATTACCGAAAATCACTGAGAAACAGACAGAATTGCAGCACAGGAGAAAATCAGTGAAAATTTTTTCACTAAAAACAAATCAGTGAAAGAAAATCACTGGAAATAAGTGAAAATTCACTGAAAACTCAGTGATATTTATGAAATTCACTGAAAAATCTGTGAAATTCTTTGAATAATCAGTGAAAAATCACTAAAAATCAGTGAATTTCACTGAAAATCAGTGAATTTCACTGATTTTTCCTGTGCTACAATTCTGACTGTTTATCAGTGATTTTTCACTGATTCGGAATGAGAGAGTACTCTCTCATTTTTGAATCAATGAAAATTATCAAAAAACACTGAAAAACAGTTAGAATTGCAGCACAGTAATAAATCAGTGAAAATTTTCACTGAAAACAAGTCAGTGAAAGGAAATCACTGAAAAGAATCAGTGAAAGAAAATCACTGAAAGAATCAATGAAAGAAAATCACTGTCAAGAATGTGAAAATTCACTGAAAACTCAGTGATATTTATTATGAAATTTACTGAAAAATCTGTGAAATTCTTTGAAGAATCAGTGAAAAATCACTGAAAATCAGTGACTTTCACTGTTTTTACCTGTGCTCCAATTCTGATTGTTCATCAGTGACTTTTCACTGATTCGGAATGAGAGAGTAGATAATTTAGACATCCCTCTCGAAAAAACTCCAATTAGCACATAAGTGGTGTCCTAAAAAAATCTAAACAGAGGATTCTATGTAAGTTCATCTCCCCTCCACTTCATTTGGACATAATGTCCCAAAAACTTCAATTAGAATACAGTGTTCTAAATTCGTTTTGAACATGACATATTTCTCCGAAAAAATAATTTGGACATGGTGTCCCAAAACTCTTAAAAATTGTACATAATACTCTCTTAATTTGAATCAGTCAAAAACTGAAGATTGACTGATTGTAATCGACAAAATTGAGTCACTGGATTGGCAGTGAAATTCTACTGATTCCACTGATTCCACTGTTAATCTGTGAAATTTGACTGCCAATCAGTGAAAAATTACTGATTCATTTAGTGAATTTTCATTTTTGAATCAGTAATTTTTTCTAAACTACTGAAATGAATCAGTAAAAATTTCAATTTACTGACTGAATCAATTCTGCCTTTTTTAATCAGTCAATTTGACTGATTCAGATTAAGAGAGTACGACGTCTAAAAAAAATTATTTAAACATCGTGTTTCAAAAATCTTCGATTGGAAATACTGTCCTGAAAAATCACTATCAAGACATAGTTTCTTAGAAAATTTCAATTTGGACATTTTGTGTCACCTTAAGTCTTACAATAAGTCATTATGAATTTCTCGAATTTTTTTTTGTCCAACCAAATGCTGTTGGTGAAAATTTGGTGTCTAAAATTTTATCCCATTTTATAAATTGGCTAACAGTGCTAGAAGTATAGCATACCAATGTTTAAAAAAAATTATAACTAAAAATGAACTGATTTTAATTCAGCATTGTTTCAAAAAATTTTCAAGAAAATTGGCTAAAATTTGAAATACTTTTTTAATCAAAAAATTTTTTGGATCAATTTTCAAGCTACCAAACGATCAATTTAAATTTTATGAAAAGTAAGTAAATATTGTAATGCGAAGGGCAGTCTTATTAAAATTAAAAAAAAATCACGACAGTGTTGACAACCACATTACGATTTACTTACATAAATTTTATAACATTCAAGTCACTCATTCAGTGATTTGAAAAGTAAGTTGAATTTTCATCACAAAAATAAATTAAAATTTT
Organism: Pseudococcus viburni; assembly: GCA_033439095.1. Classification (NCBI taxonomy): domain Eukaryota; kingdom Metazoa; phylum Arthropoda; class Insecta; order Hemiptera; family Pseudococcidae; genus Pseudococcus; species Pseudococcus viburni. The sequence goes on from JAVBJF010000013.1 coordinate 1,412,393, forward strand.
TCTTTGGAACTTTTTTGTTGCAGTGCTGTCAACTGAAATTTGATAAAAATGAAGTCAAACAGTGAGCAGCACTGCTATCAAAATTTATATTTTGTGACCAATAAAATTTTGGCTCAATTTTGAAACGTTTGAGTTTGAATGGGTGATTGAAATGAGGCTGAATTTTTCATTTTAAAAATATATCACTTCAAGGACTTCTTAGATCGGGAGAAGAGTATTTTGAGAAATCCATTTCGAGATCTCAAAAATTCTTCGAGATCACTTTGTACTATGCTTGTGTAATTAAATGTTTCTTTGAATGTGTACAATATTATTTTGTTTCCTGCCATTTCTAAAGATTTTCCAAAATGAGCTGAAATTTGGGAAATAAGCTCAGTTTCTCAGCACAATTAATGAATAAAAGTGGGGATGAACTTTGACCAAAATTAAAAAGAAAATCGTGTTTTTTCCATGAGAAGTAGAAAGGAAAAATTACACCAAGACTAAGCATACTAACGAAGCATACATGATCAAAAGTTTATTCAATATTTTTTTTAATCTGCGTCCTCGAGCAATTGAGAGGGCAAAAAACGATTTTCACTTTTCTTGACCTCGAAAAAATATTGTACTTTTCCTCTTCTGCTTCTCAAATTATTCTAGAAAGCAAAAATTTTACTTATAGATTATCGGACGCCCTAGTTTTTGTCGTTTAAATAAAGGTTGGCACTTTTCAGCCCTTTTCCACCTTTTTTTCGTTCAAAAAACTTTTTTTTCCTTTTTTTTGGTACTACATAATAAATCTGTGCTACATGCAGTTTCTCTAAACTAATCTAAGAAGTAAAAATTTATAATATGTACATTTATCTATTCACTACTTCCCCACCCTCTAAGTCCTATTTTCAAGGAGTTAGTAGAGGGGAGGAGGAATTGCAAAAATTCTGAAACAAAAAACCAAACGTTAGGTAATCAAAAGTTACATAACATATTCAAAAGTCAATTTCCTAGAATAATTAAAAGGAGGAAACCCTATTTTTTTCTCCTCTTTTAACACTGCAAAAATGTTGTCAAATCACAGGCTCTCTCTATCCATTACTAGCTCAGAATATTTTTATTTATTTATTTATTTATTGTAAATATTGCCACCCAAATCCCTTCGTAAAATTCAATCAAAATTCATCAAGGTGCATTACATATTTCTAATGATCAATTAATTAAATTCTTATACTATTTTGTTCTTGTAACAATACAATATTAATCAAATTAATTGTTTTTTTTTCAGATACGTTAAAGTATATTTACTGCCAGATAAATCAAAAAGTGGCAAGAGGAAGACTCGTGTTAAAAAACACACACTGAATCCAGTCTTTGACGAAACCTTAAAAGTAATTTTTCCGTTTTTAAATAAAAATATAATTATAAAATTATTTTCGTGTACTCACAAACTTATCATTCGAGATATGCAAATTTAAAAGATGTAAATGGCGAAATTACGTCATGCAAATTTGTAAAAAGTCACGATACGTGCCACGAAAAGTTGAAAAATAGAAACATTTGTGTTTCAAAAGCATCGTAATTTCATTTTTTTGGTGTAGGTGGTTAAAGGAATAATTAATCCCACGTTGTTCAGTTTTTCATTTTATTATTTTATTTTTAAAAAGTGCTGTTCAAATGTAATTATTATTTAAAATCGTGATGCTTTGCAATTTTTACTTTTTTTTTTTTAAATTTCATCGGTTTCTATCTAAGAGATACGAGAACAATACTATGTGTTCAATTTTAAATGATGAAATGAAATACTAATTCTATTATTTTTTACAGTTTCACTTATCATTAGAAGAATTGGAAACTAGAACGTTATGGTTGAGTGTTTGGCATTCAGATATATTCGGAAGAAATGATTTCCTAGGTGAAGTCATTATACCATTAGAAAATAAAGTTTTCGACGATCCTTTGCCAAAGCTTTATGCTTTACAAGAAAGGGTAAATATCAATAACTACTTCAACTATAATTTATTTTTTTAATTTAATACTAATTAATTTCTGATGTTTTACAGTCTGAAGTAATAGACAGTCTATCCAATTTGAAAGGAGAATTGATAGTAGCACTGAAATTCGTGTCAAACATCGAAGGTACTCTTAAAAAGAGACAAACCAAGGAAGCTGGTTCTTTGCATGTTTTAATTAAAGAAGCCAAGAATTTAAGTGCAGCTAAATCCAGTGGCACTTCAGATCCTTTTTGTAAAAGGTATCTTTCTTTTTTTTTAATATTTAAAGTTCAGTTTAAATGTGGATATTAATTGGGTTTAAATTTTACAGCTATTTGTTACCAAGCAAAGGTCGAAGTTGTAAACAAAAAACGCCAGTTTTAAAACGGACTTGTCATCCAATTTGGAACCATACTTTTATATACAATAACGTTACCCTGGATGAGTTATCTCAACGTTGTTTAGAGCTAACTGTATGGGATCACGATAGACTTTCTAGTAACGAATTCCTCGGCGGTGTTAGACTTTCATTAGGAACTGGTAGGTGATCAATGTGTAATCTTTTCGATTTTTTTCTGGATTATTTTGATATTTTTTTTAGTGCTGAGTTCGAATATGAGTTCAGGGATTTTTTATTACAAAAATGTAAAAAAAAGTACTTTTTCTCCTCTTCAAACATGATTTTTCAAAAAAAATTCGCCCTCGGTTCGTTAGGGCAGTATTTTAATCATTCTATTTCTTGAATAAACATTCAACTCTCTAAATCTGAATCAGTCTTTGAAATTCTGCCTTTGAGAATCAGTGAAATGATTTTCATTGATCTTTCAGTCAAAAATCACTGATTTCTCAATTAATTCATAATTTGTCAGGAAAAATCGACAATTTTGTCTGAAGGATCAGTTAAAAATCACTGATTTTCAGTTAAATTCATTTTACTGTTCAAACAAGTGAATTTTACTAATTCAGATTTAAGGAGTGTATTGATTGTTTGTTTCAAAAAATTCCGCAATTTTCCAATTTTTCTTTGCTCAAATCTGACCATGTATTATCAGTCTATTGAAAGTACCTCGACTACGCCAGCGGCACTGAAACAACAGATTACATAAATTTTTTCATTGAAATTTGACACTCCTATTTTTTTCGAATTCTCATGCTCTCCCTCTCCCTTAGATAATTTCTGAGTGTGCTTATGACTTCAATACAGAAAAAAATCAAATTTTTGAAACCTAATTTGTTTAAAATTTAGCCCCCCCCCAGAAAATTTCTGGGTACGCTACTGCACCTTTTAATAATTTCAATTTTTTGTTGAGAATTTGTTTTACATTTTTTTGACCCTTTGAGTCGATTTTATGGACAAAGAATGGTCCTACAAAAAAATGATTAGAACATAAATTGTGGAACGTAAACGTTCTTTCTGTACAGTCCAATTCGTTTTCTCCTTGGAAGCTTTGCTTTCAAGATATTTTCGTTGAAAGTTCTAAGTTCAACTGAAGCGTCCGTTTAAAAAACAACCATAGTTCAAATTGAGGAATTTTTTTTCTTGCAGTTTCAGAAATTGAAATTTTATGAAAAAAATAATGGCGTTATTTATTTTCAATTTAAAAAAAAAAAGATTTTAACACTTTTTTTGTGTTTTTAAATCAAACGTTTTCGAGCTTTTTGTTTAAAAAACAACCATAGTCCACCAGGTGACCTCTCATTGGTCATTCATAACCAATCAGAATCAACCTGTTGGACTATGGTTGTTTTTTAAACAAAAAGCTTGAAAACTTTGAAGTTTTTTGATAATGTTTCTACAACTAAAATTTCGATTGATCGTATATTAGTTAGTTTCAAAATGTAGACTGAGGGCCTGGAGAACAGATTTGACCCTCTAATAATTCTCAAAAATTGAAATGAAAAATTTTCCCGTGTGTTCCTGAATCAATAATCCAATGCTCTTGCTGAATTTTGCTTAAAAAACAGCCATAGTCTAGAATCGAAAATTTTCTATTTCAATTTTTAAGAATTGAGAGGAGTATTTAAAGGTGAAATTTGCTCTGTTGGCTCTCAGTCCACATTTCGAGGTTAACTAACATACGCCGAACCTAATTTTTCGTCTTGAAAACGTTCCGAGAGTATTGTTTTACTCTCCTGCAAAATTCCATTTTTGGACTATGGTTGTTTTTTAAACGAACGCTTCAACTTAAAGTTTCATTGAAAATATCTCAAAAACTAGGCCTCCAATGAAAAAACTAATTGGACTCTACATAAAAGAAATTTTACTATAATTTATGTTCTATTGATAAGTGTATATTTTTTTGGAGGCTTGATTTTTCCAGAAAATCAATTTTTTGTAGTGAAGCACATTTTTAACATTTCTCATTTGTTACAATTGAAATATCAGACCACAGGCCAGCAATTTAACAATTTTTTTCCGACTTAAACAATTTTAATTGATGATTTTGACCTACTTTATAGTGCTGAGTTCGAATATGATTTCAGTTTTTTTTCCGTCTCGTCAGGATTTCTTCCGATTTGAATTTTTTGTTGAATTTTTTTTCAGTCCTATGAAAAAAATGTACAGAACATACATAAATTGTAGAGCGTAAAATGTTCCTTAAAAATGGTTCAAGTAGTTTTTTCTAGAAAGCTTAGTTTTCGAGACATTGTCAAAAGGAAATACAGTTAAACTTTGAACTTTCGGCTTAAATATCTCGAAATCTTAGCTTTCTAGAAAAAACTACTTGAACTCTTCTGATAGAAAATTTCACGCTCTACAATTTATGTTTTATTCATTTTTTTTTTGTAGAATCCTTCCTTTGCTCAGAAAATTGACTTCGAGTATCAAAGTCATCAAAAGTAAAAAAAAATCCACAAAAATTCTAATTGTGAAAAATTCTAATATGCTGGAATTTTTTTACTATTTTTCTCGTGATCAGGGCAAAAAATACTATAAAAATTGACCTTTAAATTTTAGACAGAATTTTTTATAATATGTTGACCTATGTAATTGTTCATGGCGTCCTTTCTCTGAAAAACCGGGAAAAGTCCAGGAATTTTGGTGGTCTGGAAAAGTCAGGGAATTTTGGAATTTTCTCTGGAATTTTTCGAAAATACAAAAAAAAAGATAAATCATTTAGAAAAGTGTTTCTTTGCCTATTTTATTATAAATTTAAAAAAAATCTCCCTCGCTTCGCTCGGGCCAAATTATTATATCTTTTATCTGATTTTTTTTTGATTTTTCAGTTATTCAAAATGCATGTCTCTTGTCCATTAAATTATGAAAAAAAAATTTTCCTCGCTATGCTCGGGGTAATTTACACTCTGTCTTTCTACAGAATTTATCTAAAATCCAAAGTTTTTTGAAAATTTACTTTTTAATGAGCTATGATGAGAAAGGCATGCCATGATGCTCTTGACCACGATGTTGAAAAGAAGGAGAGGATGGAACAGAATTCAAAATTAGTGGCCATGTTTTGAAAAACATGTAGGAGGGAAAGGTGGTGAATTTTCATCTTTTGAAAATCTTTTTTCACAAAAATTTTTGCCCTCGCTTCGCTCGGGCTCAACACGTTTACCTATATGTTTCCATAGAATGATTTATACCTATTTCACCTCCTCCTTGACTTTTTTATTTATTGGTACAAACTAAAAAATTGCAAGAGATTGCGTGAATTTATAAATTTGAGGCATGTGTTTTTCATTGGGGGGGGGGGGGGGTAGAATATTCTGAAATTTCTGAACTTTTAGGCTGGAAAAATCTGAATTTTCATTCTCTTGATTTGGTAGACACCTGGAATAATTTTTTTCATTTTTCAAAATCTTATTTTAGGTTGGAATACTTGTTTTTTTTTTTTTATTTGAATCGTTTTCTGTGGGTAATAAAATCAAATTTTCAAATATTTGTGATGAGGGGGAATTGGGAGAGCTCAAAAAATTTCAGAATTGAACTTAATCATTGTTTTGACCCGAAGAGGAGCACATCTAAAGATCTCGTAAAAGTACTTGAATCATTTTTTTGATCCGAAGTGGAGCACATCTAAAGATCTCGTAAAAAGTATCTCATAGTGATTTTGAAAAAAAATCGTGAGACCCCCATGAATTTTATATCATTCTTACGATGCAAAATTTCAGGATGTAAGTACATCACATGAAAAATTACCCCCCCCCCCCCCCCCTTGGTTTACGAATATCATATTTAAAATGTCTGGAAAATTTTGAAAAATTGGTCTGGAAAACTTGGAAAAGTCAGGGAAACTCATTTCTGAAATATAGTGGACACCCTGTCGTTCAATTAATGCAATTAAGTATAATTCTCGTCGTTCAATTTTTGTTTAATTTTTTTTCAATTTTTAAGGTTTATGCAACGACAAATCGGTTGATTGGATGGATTCGAATAATAGAGAGATAGCATTATGGCAAAGAATGATAGACCATCCAAATTTCTGGGTAGAAAGTTCTTTAGTATTGAGGCCATCGTTGGATGCTCGCAATAAAACATGAAGAATTATTTTCTACGTCTGGCTACAGCTACAACAACAATTTATATGTGATATCTATGATTATTTTATTCGCTTAATATTTTGTACTTTGTAATTTTTTATTTTATTTGTACCATTGAATTATTTTGTACATATGGATGTTTAATCTTAAACGAAAAAAATTTGTATTATTAAACGTGTTACTACCGTAAACTACTCCCTGCATTTCTACTTCCTTGTGTACGCGTTTAGTATAAAATAACGTTCGAATATTGCGAATCTGTGCTGCGAGAATACGGCTTTTGAAGACAGAAAGGCGTCACCATCCCTTTCAACCTTTCCCTCCCCTAAAGACACCGCCCTTTGGCGCCTTATGCGGCTGCGGTAACTTCACACGTCAGGAGTGCGGCATATTTAACATTTATAAATTCGTTAGATCTGAAATCGAAAGTGTTATGTGCGTGTTTATTTATTCATCTTGTGTTATTTTTTGAAATGGTAAGATATTAATTACTTTTTTAGTAATTTCCAACGTTTCGAATGTGTCGGGGTAAGTGACGGTGGTAAATTTAGGACGTTGGGTGATTACTTTAACGGTCAGGTCACGTTATTATGAACACAATTGCTCGCGTTAGGGTGGAAATGAGGTACCAAATGCCATGCTAATAAAACGACATTTTTATAGGTGATATTTTTTCGCTATCGGAGTATCTAGACGAGGTAGATAATCGATAAATGCATTTTCTTTCATTTTAATATATTTTTACGTATTCTGAGTTCGTATTTAAAATATTTTCACGCTTATTTGCTCATTTTTCATTTCTAAGTATTTTCGTATCAATTTTTCGTCCTAATTCAAAATCGAATTCACTCCAAACTCTAAAAAAAAGTAGACACCTATAATCAATAAAAGTGCATATTTTTCCAATTGAATAATTTTTACAAATTTTGAGCTCATTTGTGTCCCTAAAACATTTTCTATTCATAATGGGGCATCTTTTATTCGTATTTTCATTTCAAACTCGTGTCCTAATTTAAAATCGAATTCAATCTGTGAAATCGAACACTTCAAACCTGAAAGCCATAACTTTACAAATGAACGTTACAAAATATCGATTTCTGTTCAAGCTTAACTCAGTGTGCTTTCGCTTTGATTGAATGTTCTCAACGAAATAGCCATTTTTTTTCAATCGTGTAAACTGAAAAATAGCACTAGACATTAAAATAAATTTGACCTGGGATGAAAAATTAATTATACGTGTTAGAATGGTTGACTGACGATTTTCACGTCAGGAAAACAAACTATTTTACGATATCGTTGGCGAATTTCGGTACGTTTTAGACAAGTGAGGTCAATTTCTCAAATTATGAAGTAAAATACGAATTGGATTTTTATTGAAATGATTTACGAATTATTGTCGAAATTTTCTCTGAAGAGGTGTCCCAAGTACAGGTGAATATATCTTTTGGTGAATATTTACTTTGTTTATTGCTGTCAGATTTGTCTCAAATTGCCTATCTGCACAAGTACAGGTAAATATGTCTTTTGGTGAATATTTACTCTATTTATTGCTGTCAGATTGCCTCAAATTGTCTTTCTGAACCACTAAGACGAAATATGGTTCAAGGTACCGATAAAAAATTACATTTTTATCAGAATTGAGTCAAATTACACCATCTTATTTTCAAATTGAAAAAAAGTACCCATTTAATTCATTGCCCCCATTGCCCCACTTCTCGCGTATTAATGAAACTATGTTTAGATAAAAGAAAAACAAACAAAAAATAGCGTTGTTTCTCGAATTCGTACACATCTCGGTAATTTTTTTCTCTTTAAAATTTAAAATTAACTTCAAGGTTGACAGTTGACTTCATTTATTTTTCAAACGACGCTGAATTTCTTTTCGGTCACCAGACAAAGCCAGAATAATGAATTCTCATTATTTATATTCAAACAATAAGGCGATATTCGCTTTAAAAATGGCCAAATGTAATTCTAGTATAATTTCGGAAACTCTACGAGCATGCATAAAAACTACCTCATCATGGCACTTTTCATTTTTGACGTTTTCCTCATTTTCACCTCGTAATGTCATACTTGCTATTTCAATTCCAGTTCTTTTGCAATTAAAATTACAAAGATTGAAAACTACGCCGTATTCCGGATTTGTTTGTTGTTCTCGCCGCTTCGGCGCTTCTTTATGGTATCGAAGGGCAATTCGATTCGTTTTTTTGGACAATGTGTATCTTCGAATCATTCGATTCGATTTGAACGACGTCTCGAGCACATGATTACGGATTTTTGTTGTTGTTTTGTATCATCCGACATCTATTCGGTGTTTTGCGTTTGGTTCGAAGTGTTTTACTAATTACGATGTGTTATTAATTTATTAATTAATACGATCGATCGATTTAATTCGCTGATTTTGTAAAATATGCGGTATTTTTATAGTCGAGTGATTTAATCGAGTGCGAGTAATGAGTCGGTATTCGTGTTCAGAGCTCGGAGCGTCTGGCGCGTAGGCCTTTTTGCAAAGGTATCGTATATTTTGATATCGTGTAGGCAAATGTATGGTTGGGAATTTCGCACGACGACGGTCATTTGACCTAATTCGGATGACAGAATTTAGGTAAAATTAATAGCGAAATTTGCTGTACATTTTTTCATTAAATTAATCAACCGTTTCCGCCCCTTTGAAAACAAACATTCGACTCGAGTAGAATTAAAATGCTCGCCATGTTCAATTTCTAACATCGTTTAATGCATCGGATCGAAATTATGACTAGAATTTAATCACGATTATTTTCTTGTGTTTTGTGCAGCGCGTGACAATCTATTCGGATGTTTAAAGAACGGTGATAAGGACGTGAAATACGATGGCAGATCAAGTCCAGGAGCCGATTCAAAATCACAAGGCTCCGGCAGATCATTTACTTAAAAATGTCGACTTGGGACCTCCTCAACAACCTCAGAAAAAGGTAAGATTTGGGGAACGATGTGTACCCAACCTACGTAAATTTTTATCAAACACATACGCTTGTAAATTCATGTCAGAATATTTTTCTAGCCGGTACAAGCGGCAGGTTTGTGTGTGTGTGATAATGTTACCTTTATGTGGATGTGTTATCTGAATTGTCACGGTTATGTAATTTTTTGCTTTCATAGACATTTCTGTCACTCGTGCACTATATTTAAATTCACTATACAATAGGTAGGTATACCTATAGCAAAATTCACCTCTGCCAATGGTTTTTTCCTAATGTATAATGCAGCGGTTCTCGAGTTGATATTTATGACGACACGGTGCGATTAATTGACTGTGTATGAGTTCGACTTCGAAGTAATTGTTTTTTTTTTCAAACGAACATGCTTGTGTTGGAGGTACATAACCGTATCTTTATTGTCAATTTAATGACCTTTTCCGAGGAGTTTACTTAGTCTCTTGTACAAATACGATTGGTATTACTGCCAAACGTGTAGTCAAGAGTGCGATACCATAACTGTAGATAATCGAAGTTTTCGCGTTTTAAAATCTTTATACGTGCAGTTTTGGAATTTCGAATTTATTCGAAGTTATATGAAAATCACGTAAGTTTGATTAGTCGAGGAAGTTATTTGGGATAAAATTGGAAAAATTGGATATTATTGGCGCCGTGGCATGAATTTATGACAAAATTGAAGAATTTCAGTTTCCTCTGCTAGTCTGACAAGCCAAAAAAGGGTCATAAAAATTTCAAAATTTGCCAAATTGATGATCGAAATTTCGTGAAATTTTCTAATCGAACGTATTGGAAAAAATTTCTGACCAAGAGCTAGGAAAGAAAAGAACGAGGGTAAAGAATACAGTTCGAAAATTTCAGATTCGACACAATTTCTTCTTAATTTTTCTGGCATAGAACAAAAATTTTTCCAAAAAAGGTCTCAAGTCTTCGTTTCAAAATTTTTCCAACTTTAACCCAATTTTCTTAATTCTTGACTGCGAAATTCTGCCACTATAGGAGAGTAGATTCCCTCTTCTCTGATTGTATTCTTTATAGAAGGCTACAAACTTTGAATTTCTTATTCAAAAGAACTATACAATTTTCTCTTTCTCGAAAGTCAAAACCTAAACAACTTATTGATAAGATATTAGAACTCCGTGTTCATCATTCATTTTCGAAATTCGCATACCAAATCCATTCAAGTTCAAAACCTGAAAATGATTTCAGCCAATTGTATAGCGTTTAAAGGGGAAGGAGTGAGTGGAGGGGAGGGAGACGTCGTTTCAATGTTCTCGCCACGAAATTAAAGCAGAATGTTATCATAAATACTTAGAAATTATTCAGTTGAATTCAAAAGAAGTTATCTTATCATTCGATCTTTTCAATTGTTGTTTTCTCAAAACCAGTCACAGAAAGTTCCTTTTTTTCGAAAGAACCTTTCAATTCCAGAATTCTCAAATGAGAGTAAGGATAGGTTATCCCCCTTTTCGCTCCAAGAAATCCAAAATAAAATTCAAACTCCCCCCCCCCCCTCTAGCATCAACAGTAATACATATCTAATTCTATGAACTTGCGAAATTGCAAAGGCTCAATTCACAAATCATCTATCTAAAATTAAATTGAATTGCTATCGACTTCCGAATTTGAAAATTTTACTAATAATTTTGTCAAATGACTGTTAAAATTTTGAAAAAAGTTATCTCAAATTTAGAATGTCCAGATAATTGCAAAAAAATATCGAAATTTTGCAGAACTTCAACTATCCTTACAATTTTTTCTGATTATTGTCAATTTTTAGAAAATTCACCAAGTTTTTCGAAAATAAGGTAAGTATGTTAATTTTTTCGATTTGCCAATTTTTTCTATATTTCGCCGATTTTGCCAGAAATTTTCCAATTTTTGATTTATATGATGTGCCCTTTGGTGTTGGTTAAGGTAGATACGTACATTTGAAAATTTTTAAATTAATTAAGGGCTCCAATGTTGTGAGAAAAGGTCTCATCGAAGGCTGGACGAAACGGCAGGGGCAGAAGGGACATAGTGTCCTTTCTAGAACTAAAAAAAAAATCATTCTCAGCTAAAAAAATGGGGTTTCCGTGATCGAAATATTTTTGAACTTGATAACATTTTTTCAGAAAAATTTTGATCTCTAGGTATTTGAAAAATAATAAAAAAAATTTTACACTGGGTGGTGGGTTGAAAAATCAGTGAAGTTTTATTGCAGTCGAAAAATTAAAAATTTTTGCCTCTCCAATGAATCAACTTTCTCTCAATCCTGCATTCTTGGTCGATTCATTGAAAGAATGTGGACTCTGTACGGATGTGTTCACTAACCCCCCCCCCCTCCCCACGAGCCCTAGATAGGAGAAAAGTCAAAAATTTTATGGGTTTTTGGTTTTCTGAGCCTTACTTGTCAATAAAATAAAATAGAAAAAAACAGAACAGAAACTCAATGATACGTGAAAAAGTGCCTTCTTGTGGCATTAAAAATCAAATTTTCTTAAAGCTTCGCCTTCGTTTCACTCGAGAATGAAAAAAATCACGATTATGAATTATTTGAGGAGAATATGCGAAAAAATGCTCTCTTTTTCTTCTCCCTCTGGTATTTCAAGTTTCCATACCCAGTTTATACCCTCCTAAAAAAGGCCTCCGACACCACTGCTTTGATTTGTTATTATTTTTGGTTTTCAAGGTCAAAATATTAAGTATGGAAGTTGCTTGTTCCAAAATTACATTTCCATCAAAGTCTTTATCCTGAATAGTGAATATTCTACATAATTATGCAAATCGCGAAAGAACTTGATAATACCTCTGTGTGACTCTTTAATATCTCCCATTTCGAATCAGTGAAAAATCACTGATAAACAGTCAGAATTGTAGCACAGGAAAAATCAGTGAGATTCACTGATTTTCAGCAATTTTTCACTGATTATTCAAAGAATTTCACATATTTTTCAGTACATTTCATTAATATCACTGAGTTTTCAGTGAATTTTCACTGATTTCCAGGGATTTTCTTTCACTGACTTGCTTTTAGTGAAAACATTTTCTAGTACAGTCATTTTAGGTTTCAACCAAAAAAAAATTAGCAGAAAAGGGAAGTTTCGTATATAAGCTCAGTAAAGTATGTACTTTAATATTCCCGAACTTCCCTTAAATTGGTGCATATTTAGATCCCCTTTTGGGGGCGAGGTGGTTCAAATTTTGGTTTTTCGGCTATAACTGTTGAAATTATGCACTTACAAAAAAAAAGTTGGAACAAAAGTTGTAGAGCATAAAAAAACAAACAACTTTGTTATTTATAGTATTTCCCTAGGACGTCATGGGGAGGAGCTGGAGCTTTGTGAAAAAAATTAATTTTGAAAATTTTCCAATAATACAAATAATCACCAAAAGTTGGGTCAATTGACTTTTAGGAGCAGTTCTTTTGCATAGTACATCCCATTACTGCGTAGAATAAGTAAAATGTATAACCGACCCCTCATCTCAAAGTTGGGAGGGGGGTGGACCCTCTGTAGAAAAAGCCGCATTTTCCCCCGAGCGTAGCTCAGCTACAGTGAGAAATTCGAAAAATTGGTTCAAACAAACGCTGTAGACCGTCAAAAGACGAACATTTTACTTTTTTTCTACGTGATCTTGGGAGTGAGCTATTGCAAAAATTCAACTTCTGAACCTAAATTAGGCCCCAAAAGAGGGGGTTCAAAATTCGTGAAAAAGTTTTGAACGCTCCCTCGCTTTTTTTTTCTTTTCACACTAGCTCACTCCCAAGACCACGTAGAAAAAAATTTAATAAAGTAAAATGTTCGTCTTTTGACGCTCTACAACGTTTGTTTGAACCAATTTTTCGAATTTCTCACTGTAGCTGAGCTATGCTCGGGGAAAAATGCGGCTTTTTCTACTGAGGGTCCACCCCCCTACTTTGAGATGAGGGGTCGGTTATACATTTTACTTAATCTACGCAGTAATGGGATGTACTATGCAAAAGAACCGTTCTTAAAAGTCAACTGACCCAATTATTGGTGATTATTTGTATTATTGGAAAATTTTCAAAATTGATTTTTTTCACAAAGCTCCAGCTCCTCCCCATGACGTCTTAGGGAAATAAGTGCATAATTTCGATAGTTATGGTCGAAAAACCAAAATTTGAACCCTCTCGCCCCCAAAAGGGGTCTAAATACGCACCAATTTTAGGAAAATTTGGGAATATTGAAGTACATACTTTACTGAGCTTATATACGAAACTTCCCCTTCCTGCTAATTTTTTTTGGGTTAGGGCATTTTTTTAGCTAAAATGACTGTACTATTCTCGAAAATAAATGAAAATTCACTGGAAAATCAGTAAAGTCTCAGAAATTCGCTGAAAAATCGGTGAAAATCTTTTAAAAATCAGCGAAAATCTGCTGAAAATAAAAGATTTTCGCGGATTCTACCTGTGCTGTAATTCTGACTATTTATCAGCGACTTTTCACTGATTCAAAATGAGAAAGCATTTATGAAAATGATTCAAATTTTGAATTTAATGTTTTTATATTAACGGAAATGGGGGGGGGGGGTAACTCAAAATTTCTCAAAAAATTATTGAAATTCGGACCCCTTTCATGAGTAATTCCTGGTTACGCCACTGCCCAAAAAACACCTTTTTGAAATTTTGTCGACTCAAACCCAATTTTCTCAATTAGAAATGCAATCTTCTTGGGGGGGGGGGAGGTGGCTTCTCCTTGTAATCCTTGTTGGGTCCAGTCTCAGTGTAAAAAAATCCAATTATGCCAAAACCAAAACAAAAGGCTAACCCAAGTTAGTTCGTTTTCATTTAAACGTAATTTATTATTCCACTGTTCGTATGTAAAAGAAAAAGGGTATCTACGAAACACATTACCGAGCACACGTAATCGTACCCGATAAGAAAACATTACAAATGGATTTGTAGCGTTTACCGGTTAAAAACTACTTAATTTTTCGATTTCGTCCATTAATAAAGCTCACCGCTCGCCGAACATTTCCTGCTACGGCGATAAGTTCGATGTGTCAGTAGCTCAATGTGTTTGTAGAGAATATGGGAGCCAAGGGCGCAATACACGCATGTATTTTCATTTCAAGTATCGTCATATATCGATACAGCCTCACGCCTCACTCCTTCGTACTTTGGAAAATGGCAAACAAAGGAATTGGAATATCTGTCAATATACCAGAAAATATAAGGTAACCAGAAATCGAAAAGTGCTCCAGTTGAAGAGAACACGATAAAGCTGTGCGTCGCTGGTGAAGATGAAGGGTTGCTGGGGGGGAGGGGGGGTTGTAAAAGTACACTCGATGTTTTCGAGCACCGTATCGTTGATCGAGTCGCTTTCTAGGCTTCATTCTCCGGTAATATCGGTTCGGAATGAAATACTTGTAAAAAATTCGCTCCTGTATTACGTTCACGTAGTAAATGGCGACGGAGTAATAGCGTTTTGTTGTTTTAAGGAAATAAGTATGAAAAATGTGGACACCTTGTCCCATTGGTTCGGTCACCGGCTGTGTTCGCGGCGTCGCTCGGGCTCAGATTATTACGGAATGTGCAATGTTTTTACTAAGTACTGGACGACTCGACGTGGTACATGAGACGGCTTCGAACACATTTTGGGTAGTTTTGTGTGGGAATAAGCGGCTTTTTGTTTTCTCTCACGAATCACGCCGGCTATGTATTGTTCTATTTCGACGAAGGCTCGCGATCGCGATGAGATCTGTGCGCGAGCCGATCCAAGTTCCACTCGAACGATGCTCTGCTCGTCGCTCGAGCTCGACCACTTCACCAAGCCGGTACCGCAGGCAACGGCAAGAGCCTAGATAACGGGAAAAAAGGAGTGGGTAAAATTACGATTACGACTCACATACGCTCCGATTCTCGTAAATCTGTTGTCATTTTTTATCATTTCGCTCGTCGGCGCAGGTAACACCAACACCGACGGTACGTCCGCAGTTCTCATAAATTTTCGTGCTCGTCTCGCGTCTTTTTATCGAGTTTAATTGTTCGCTTAATTGTGATTTATGACCACGTTGGCGGCGCACTTTTTCGATCAATTAATCCGGATTAATTCTTCTAAATGGTACGTAGGCGATTCATCTTTATTTCGGGTATGATTTTTCGACTGATTTTAGCCACCGCACCGGTTCGATTTCGTCCCCGGTGGCGCCTCACCTCTAATTAAGGAACTGAGTGGATGAAAATTATCCGCATATCTATGCAAATCAACGAATTCCTGAAGGTGACGCGTTTAAGTGTCAAGTTAAGCTTCGTGTCGTGTCTCGTGTATTTTTTTTCTCGTAATACGCGAAAAATGCTGTATCAAGTTCGAAGAATTTTATCATTAATCACGAGCTGATTTAGATTTTTCTTTCAATTGTTAGTCCTTGTTGGTTTTTTCTATGGGTTTGTGACCGTGATACTTTCAGGCGTGGTTGGAACGAAAATTCTGTACGTTCGAGTAGAAGGTTTTCGCTTCGAATTTCGCTTATTTTTGAATTTTACGTCGTAAAATCGCCAGTACGAAGACGGTGCTTGGAAGACCATAAAATAAAGTAGAATTGGTAGCGTTATTGGTATGGGTGCAATACTGGTTTGAGTTTTTATTAGGTAGGTAAGGTATCCTCTCTGTGCTCATGGCGAATAACTAACTTTGGAATGTGAATTGTTTTAATGGATAACTAGTAATAAACTGGAGCGCTGAGAAGAGTACATTTTCAAGTACAAGGAAGCAGACACACAAAATCCTTTTTTTGGAATTTTTTAGATCCAAAGTGAGCTTTCAAAGGTTTGATTTTCATTTCGAAGAAGCATTGAAATACAAAATAGAATATGATTACGAATTCAAGTTTTAGTTTTAATCATAAAAAGTCTTTCAATTAATAGCCCAGGAATTATAGCAAAATTTTTACGCGAACCTCGGAATCGTTGGGGGAAAGCTGAATTTTACATTATTTGTACATAACAGCCTACCAAACATACTCCTAAAAGTTGCACCCCCCAACTCGCCGGCTACCCCCGCAAGAGGTCAATAACCTTTGCGAATATACGTTTTTTGACTGTAGCGCTGAAAGGAAGGGTCGGAGGGGAAAAAGTGGTGAAATAAAAAATGTTCTACGTGAAATTTCCTACAAACTTGACCGGTTCAGTTGTTCTCAAAATTGCAACATTCGACTTACAGTGGGGGTTAAACTTTTTCAACTTGGAAAAAAAATGTTGAAAAAATTAATTTTTTTTTTGTAATTTGAAGTTAGGAGGGGCTCAAAAATATATTGTCAAAAGTTGCATCCGGCAACTTGTGAGCCACCCCCGTATGAGGTCAATAACCCCTGCGGATTACTTTTTTTGACTGTAGCGCCAAAAGGAAGGGTCGGAAAGGGAAAAGTGGTGAAATAAAAAATGTTGTACGTGAAATTTCCTACAAACTTGACCGGTTCAGTTGTTCTCAAAATTGCGAAATTCGACTTACAGTGGGGGTTAAACTTTTTCAACTTTGAAAAAATTTGAAAAAATTGATAATTTTCCGTGTAATTTTAAATTAGAATGGGCTCAAAAATATAATGTCAAAAGTTGCACCCCGCAACTTACGAGCCTCCCCCGTATGAGGTCAATAACCTTTGAGGATATACGTTTTTTGACTGTAGCGCCAAATGGAAGGGTCAGAGAGGGAAAAATGGTGAAATAAAAATTTTTCTACGTAAAATTTCCTACAAACTTGACCAATTCAGTTGTTCTCAAAATTGCGACATTACACTTACAGTGGGGGTTTAACTTTTTCAACTTTGAAAAAACTTGAAAAAATAGATAATTTCTCGTGTAATTGCCGGGTGTAACTTTTGACAGTATATTTTTGAGCCCATTCTAATTTAAAATTACACGGAAAATTATCAATTTTTTTAAATTTTTTCAAAGTTGAAAAAGTTTAACCCCCACTGTAAGTCGAATGTCGCAATTTTGAGAACAACTGAACCGGTCAAGTTTGTAGGAAATTTCACGTACAACATTTTTTATTTCACCACTTTTCCCTTTCCGACCCTTCCTTTTGGCGCTACAGTCAAAAAACGTAATCCGCAGGGGTTATTGACCTCATACGGGGGTGGCTCACAAGTTGCCGGATGCAACTTTTGACAATATATTTTTGAGCCCCTCCTAACTTCAAATTACAAAAAAAAAATTAATTTTTTCAACATTTTTTTTCCAAGTTGAAAAAGTTTAACCCCCACTGTAAGTCGAATGTTGCAATTTTGAGAACAACTGAACCGGTCAAGTTTGTAGGAAATTTCACGTAGAACATTTTTTATTTCACCACTTTTTCCCCTCCGACCCTTCCTTTCAGCGCTACAGTCAAAAAACGTATATTCGCAAAGGTTATTGACCTCTTGCGAGGGTAGCCGGCGAGTTGGGGGGTGCAACTTTTAGGAGTATGTTTGGTAGGCTGTTATGTACAAATAATGTAAAATTCAGCTTTCCCCCAACGATTCCGAGGTTCGCGTAAAAATTTTGCTATAATTCCTGGGCTATAAGGTTTTACTGCTTAAATAGGTATCCTAATTTATGAGAAAAATTGGTTATTTTTGACGAAAATTTTTCACATAATTTATTAAATTTAAGTTTTCAAAAGTCCTTTTTCGAAAATTTTTTTGTTTCTTGTACTTGAGTTCACACGCTTTGCCAATTTTCGCACAATATGGGTATTTCTAAAACTTTAAAATAGATTGTGGATTATCGTATGATTTTTTTAAAGAAAATCATAAGCGTACCCAGAAATTATATGAGGGAGGGGTTGAGAATTCAAAAAAAAAAAAAAATAGAGGGAGTCAAATTTCCATGAAAAAATTTGGTAACCTGTTATTTCAGTGGGATTGGTGTACTTTCCCATTTTTGAATCAGTGAAATTTATCAAAAACCACTGATAAACAGTCAGAATTGCAACACAGTAATAAATCAGTAAAAATATTTTCACTGAAAGCAAATCAGTGAAAAAAACCACTGGAAATCAGTGAAAATTCACTAAGAACTCGGTGAGATTTTTGAAATTCACTGAAAAATCTATGAAATTCTTTGAATAATCAGTGAGAAATCGCCGAAAATCAGTGAATTGTGGTGCAATTCTAACTGTTCATCGGTGACTTTTCACTGATTCGGAATGAGAACGAGTCAAGAGTATTTTCAGTATGATGATAATACATAAACAGATTTGAGCAAAGAAGGATTGGAAAATTGCAGAATTTTTTGGAACAAACAATCAATACACTCCTTAAATCTGAATTAGTAAAATTCACCTGTTTGAATCAGTGAAATTAATTTTACTGAAAATCGACGATTTTTCACTGATTTTTCAGTCAAAATTATTGTTTTTTGACAAATTGGGAATTGATTCAGAAATCAGTGATTTTTTAATGAAAGATCAGTCAAAAATTATTAATTTTTAATGAAAATCATTTCACTGATTCTCAAAGGCAGATTTCATCAAAGATTGATTCAGATTGAGAGAGTTTTGTGTTCATTCAAGAAATAGAATGATTAAATACAGCCCGAGCGAAGATGAGGGAGACATTTTTTTGAAATGTTTGAAGAACAAAAAATGCATCTTTTTCACATTTTTGTAATAAAAAAGCCCCATTCGTGGCGGGATGGGGGGGGGTCAGTCTTCCTGAGCTTCCCCTTGGGTGCGCCTATGTATGAAATCCTTCCTTCTTAAGCTCTTGCAAGATGTCTACTGGGAAAACTTTGAGAATTTTAACCAAAAATTCCAAGAAAAACACAAAAATATAGAAGCTAAAATTACTACATAAAACTGGAAAACTCAAGTGAAAAATGAACAATTTTTTTTACACTGCCTTTTCAATTTGGCATAAAATAAAATCAGAAGAAAATTAGAAAAAAATATCATGTATCGATGAAAATTGAGAAATTTAATTTTGGGATTTTTGTAGACATTATGTCCTGACCATTACAGAAAGTACTACCACTCGTCCAAAACATCGTCATAATTCTCAAAATATGGCAAAAATCGATTAAAATGTGAAAAAATTGTTGAAAATCGTGAAAAGTTAATAAAATCCATTTAGAATTGGGTGAAATATTGAAAAAATAATTCCGAACATCTTGAAACTGTTCAACAAGAGGAAAAAATCATGCAAGTTGAATAATCATCGTTAAAAATGGCATACAAATGGATAAAAATATGAAAAATTGTAAAAACGACGTAAAAAAATTACAAATGTTGAAAATTGTTATTTTTTTTATTGAAATTTCCCTACGAAGTGTCGGAAAATGTGTCAAATTACTGTAAAAATTGTCCAGAATACAAAAAAAAAACCTTCCAAATTTTCTTGAAAATTATCAAGAATGTTCAGAAATTGGAGACATTTCTGGCAAAATCACCAAAATTTTGTGAACAATTTAAACAAAATTTGATGAGATAAAAAAAATTGATAAAAGTCATGTAAAACAATTTGTAATCAAAACTTTTCAAATTATGACAAAAGTTATCAAAATGTCGTTAGAAATTATGAATCTGTCCGAAAAATTGTTAAAAATTACGTCAAGTTTATCAAACATCAAAAGAAATGTTGTGAAACATTGAAAAAAGGAAAAAATAACTCAAACAATCTGAAATCAAAAAAAAATTGTGAACGTAAACAAATAAATTGTTGAAAATCACGTAGAACTCACTAAAATTTAACAAAGCATTAAAAAATTGTAAAAACTCTTTCAAATATTGAAAATTGGGGTATTTGGTTAATTACATAATTATTCAATTCACTCAATCTTACGTCATTCTTTTCAACTAATTTTCAAACAATTCTACGATATTTTAGATATTTTGAACAAATTTTGATCGATTTTTGCAACATTTCATGAACGTTGCACGAGTTTTGATATTGTAAACAGATTTGAAGTTATTTTTGACATAATTGCAATTCATTTATGTGAACCATTTTTATTACATTTCATAAAATGTTTTTTGTCATTTCAGGGTCGAACGGAATGGGAGGGGGAAAAACTTGTTAGCCCCTCCTCCCGGCCCGAAAATGACAAACTTAATATATTTTGAGTCGAAAAAATTGGGATTGGTCGGAAATTTTTCGAATATGATAATATTTTTTGGAATTGATTGAGGAAAAATAAAGAAAAATGTACCTTGCATTGAAAAAATCGGAAGATTTAATTTTAGATGAAAAATTTTCAATTCTTTGTCCCTCCAATTAGCAAATTTCAATCTGTCCTTGCAAGTTCTTGAAATTTTTTCAATTTTTGAATGACTTTATTCGACAATTTTTTTTCAAAAATTTCATCTTGAATACTGAGAAAAATTTGTTGAATTCATCCAAAGATTGTTTATAAATCAAAATAACACAGAACCTTTCAAAATATGAAGAAAATAATGTCAGCTGGAAAAAAAGTCAAGCTTTGGACATCACATCTAAGAAATTTTTTAAAACACTTGTGAAAAAACTTCCCATTCGAATTTCTCACGTAATTAACATCACAACGTAAATTTTTCTCCAACTTACAACAACCATTCTCGAAAACACCTTGTAAACTGTCAAAAAATCCATTTTATTATCGAATATCTCTTTGTGTAATTTTATTCGGTATATTTTCGTAGCGTTTGGTTGTTATCAAAAGGAAAAAAACCGTACCGAGTCGGTGTTTTAACGAAGTGCGAATATTTTTACGATACGTGTACGATCGTGTAGGATGCATTTTTTTCACGAATGTGTTCTTGAAAGCGGATGCGATTGAGATGCGTTTCATTTTTAGACTAAGGGCGTTGACTTTCACGTACGAGGATCTTTTTTTGTGCCAAAAATGTACGTGTTTTAGAGGGCAGAATGGTCGTCACGCTGCGACGAAGTTTTCGCAGCATTTTATAAAAATGCCTCCGAATTGAAGATGGGACTCGTTGTGTGTGGGCAAATTGTACCGTACTATAAATACGATAGAAAAATAGGTATTGTCGATGCTTATTTGCATTTGAATGGTTTCGTAGTCTTAGTGTGACCGTTGTTGCGATGAATTCATTGTTAGAGGAGATCCGTTGGATCTGACGAATGGGTTAAGAAGTCACGGTTATGTAAGAATATGGTAATTTGAGTTGGTACGAAGGGTCGTCGAGTTTTCGTCTTTATTTGGTCATGATTATGAGGCGATGTTGAGGATACCTCGAAGGTTCGCCAAATAGTCAGGTCTCAATCGTACATCCGCGAGCTATTCCTGTTAACATTGATTTTTTGATAGATTCTTGTTCTGGACACTAAAACAAAGAAATTAAGCCCGCATGCCCTTTTTATTCCCTCACCCTTTCCCCAGGGTCAACCCCCAACAATTCAATCGTGTGTATCGCCTTATCTATGGGTCGTAATGAAAAAATTCTCAAACAAAAGGTGTTCCTCGACACTTAATGTACATTTTCATTTCTCATCAAAATCCATTTTGGAGCTACTCCTGCCCTCCCCCAAATTTGGAAACAAAACATGTTTTTGAGAAAACCTCGAAATCACGTTTTCTTCATTTTAAACGAATAGTTTCGGAGATACGACAAAATTTGTAATCACAAAAAGTATTCAGAATTGAATTCCCTTTCCAGTGAGCTCTATCACGACCATTTTCACCAAATTTCCCCGACGGAGTGGACCTCTCCCCTTCCTCGTTTTCACCAAAGTTGGACCCACAAACAAAATTCGCTTCAAAATGAATTCCAATAATAAATGAAATTATGCATTAGATATCGAAGAACAAAAATCGTTCAATTTTTTTTCGTGGGTCCAACTTTTGAGATAAGGGGGAGGGGGAGAGATTCACCCTGTCGGAAAAAGTTGTTGAAAATGGTCGTCATAAAGCTCATTGGAAAGGAAATCCAATTCTGAATACTTTTTGTGGTTATATCTATATGTAGTAGGGTCTCAATTTCACGAAAAAATACATCCGCTCGACTGAGCTGTAAAAAGCAATTTTATGATTAATTCTTGTTCTAGACATTACAACAAACAAATTTAGCCCAGATGCCTTTTTTTTACCCCTCCCCCTTTTCCGAGGGTCCACCCCCTTTCATAAAAACGCCTGTAGCGCTCTTCCTATGGGGTCTAGTGAAAAAAATTTCCCACAAAAGTTATCCCTCAACATCTCAGCTACAAATTACTTTCCATAGAAAATCCAATTTGGGGCGACCGGTGCCCCTCAAATTTGAAAAAAGTATTTCAAAAAATCATAAAAATCATGTTTTTTTCATTTTTACCGAAAAGTTTCTAAGATGAGTAAAATTTGTAAATAACCAAAAGTATTCAGAATTTAATTTCCTATTCGGTAAGTTATTATCACGACTATTTTCGTCCCGATCCCCGTTATACAACAGGTCCACCCCCCTCCCACACAACAAAAATTTCGGTCTTCTAGAAAAATTTCTAGCAAACATATTATTCTTCACCATTTAATCTACAATTTCGGTCATTATAAAAATTATTTTTTGAGCAATCCCTACCCCTTAATTTCGAAAAATATCCCTCAAAAATACATAAAAATACGCTTTTTTACACTTTTAATACAAAGCTTTAAAGATAATTATGCAGATAGAAATTAGGTATATTCATTAGTTGCTTCTCCATACAAAACTGGAAATTAAAAATT
The DNA here is from genome assembly GCA_033439095.1 of Pseudococcus viburni. Taxonomy (NCBI): domain Eukaryota; kingdom Metazoa; phylum Arthropoda; class Insecta; order Hemiptera; family Pseudococcidae; genus Pseudococcus; species Pseudococcus viburni. The sequence continues at coordinate 1,435,438 of JAVBJF010000013.1, forward strand.
ACGATTTTTAAACACTTTCCCCTCAATTTCTGTCTACATAATTATCTTTAAAGCTTTGCATTGGAAGCGTAAAAAAACGTATTTTTATGTATTTTTGAGGGATATTTTTCAAATTTAAGGGGTAGGGATTGCTCAAAAAATAATTTTTATAATGACCGAAATTGTAGATTAGGTGGTGAGAAAAAACTTTTACTGGAAAATTTTTCTAGAAGACCGAAATTTTTGATGTGTGGGAGGGGGTGGGCCTGTATGTAACGGAGAGCGGTACGAAAATAGTCGTGATATAACTCACCGAATAGGAAATTTAATTCTGAATACTTTTGTTTATTTACAAATTTATTTTTACTCATCTTAGAAACTTTTCGGTAAAAATGAAAAAAACGTGATTTTTATGATTTTTGAAATACTTTTTTCAAATTTGAGGAGCACCGGTGGCCCAAAATTGGATTTTCTATAGAAAGTAATTTGTAGCTGAGATGTCGAGGGACAACGTTTGTGGGAAATTTTTTTCAGACGAACCCATAGGAGGAGTGCTACAGGCGTTTTTAAGAAAGGGGGATGGACCCTCGGAAAAGGGGAAGGGGTAAAAAAAGGCATCTGGGCTAAATTTGTTTGTTGTAATGTCTAGAACACTAATCAATCATAAAATTGCTTTTTACAGCTCAGTCGAGCGGATACGAAATTGAGACCTGACTTACAAATTTTTCCGTATCTCGGAAACTTTTCGCTTAAAATGAAGAAAACGTGATTTTGAAGTTTTCTGAAAACTGTTTTATTTTCAAATGGGGGGGGGGGGCAGGAGTTGCTCCAAAATGGATTTTGATGAGAAATGAAAATGTAAATTAGGTGCCGAGGAACAACTTTTGGTTGAAAATTTTTTCATTGCGACCCATAGATAAGGCAATACACGCGTTTGAAATGTTGAGGGGTGGACCCTGGTAAAAGGGAGAGGGAGAAAAAGGGCATACGGACTTAATTTCTTTGTTTTAGTGTCCAGAACAAGAATCAATCATAAAATCAATTTTAACAGGAGTTTCGCGCGGAAGTCTTTTTTTGTACGATTGAGACCTGACTAAAACTGCAATGGATCCCAGAAGAGTACCGGTTGAGGTTTTTTTGGCCAGACTGATGCAAGTTCACCTATTCTTGGCGGATGTTTCGAGAGAATCAGGTACTTGGGCGTGAAAATCAATTAGCCGCGACCAAATTGGCGATAAATTTCGGTATTAGATGCATCGACGAGGCGACGATGCGAATACATCTCGGTCTCATCTGCCTGTACAGAGGAGCGCCCATTGTACACATAAGCGTATGTTTATACCGAAATATTTATTTTTAACTCGACCAAGACTCGCGGAGTCGCGGAACGGTACGCGACGAATATGCCCGATATTTTTTTATCATCTCAATAGCGGTGTCTGGCGACTTGGGCTGGCGAAACGATCATCAGTTTCAGTACGGTGGCTGAATACCTACGTGGTGCTGCAACCGGTACACGCTAATCGTGGGTTTGGTTCTCGGGCACGATTTTCTCATTTATATGGTACATAGACGGCGGGTGCGACGAAGCCGGCTTTTGGAAATGTAATAAGTACATAAGAGATTTTTTCGTCGTGTTTGGTGCTGTTGTGCCGGTGTTGGTGCCGTAGATTCGAGCTCCGTGTGTGTGTAGTTTTAATGGTGAATTAAGCGCAAGATGAATAAAAAAGCGCTTTCTCAGATCAGTCTGGCTGTAAGTACATCTATATGGCGTGTTTGTGTTTTTATTTTTCTGTTTGGTCATCGTGCATTATTCGCTGTGTGTGCGCCACCAGTGCGTGTGATGTAATGAGCAACACATTGTAGGCGTTCGGAATACCGACCACGGAATGCATAAGTCCCTAGATGGTAACTTGTCCTTACACGGCTTCGTGTACAATGTGCCCATGCCAGTATACTTTGGGTATACTCTGTGTGGTTGTGTGGTTAATTGAATCCCGAACCCGAAGTCGAAGGTTTGCTCGGATGTCTTGTCAAGATGCAGCGAATTTTTAAGTAGGGTTATCTCAGCTTCGTATGTAGAATGGTTTTCGTCTCGTGTTTCCGTTCATGCTTGGTCGTGGAAGTCGAACAGATCCGGTGGTTCGATCGAGATTGATGTGAATTTTGATTAGTTGAGTGGTAGAATGATCACTGGTCATCATTTTCTCTATGCAAGGTCATGGTGTAAGAAAATTCGTACTATTTGGAAGTAATCTGCTGAGAGAAAAATTATCAAATGACGTCAGAAAAAATAAACGAGGAAAAAATCTTGAATCCCAAACGTAATTTGAAATATTCTATGCGCTCAAATAGATCTCCTATCCAAATTACAGAAACAAAATTGGGAAAGGGATGGGATTGGAGGATGAGGAGGGGGCCAGATCAAAAAATTAAGTCGATATTTAAACTTAGTACATTCAAATTAGTGAAAATCGATGTGCTACACGCTAGCTTCAATTTTTGCATGTGTTTTTTTAATTGGGAGGGAGGGAGGGAGGGAGTACTCAGGCATCGGAGTGATATTCCGCAAAAAAAAATAGTAACTTTAAGAACCTGTTTTGAGCGAAATATGAACCAAATATAACAATTTTTTCATCAATTTAACCCCCCCCCCCATTTTGAAAATTGAATTCGTCAAATCGTCAAAATGCATTTTTTTCTCAGAAAACGAAAAAGTTTTTTAAAAAATCAAAAACAAAAATACAAGAAAAAAATCAAAAAGAAAAAATTAAGATACCTAAATTTATCTTTTAGATTTTGAGCTAGAAACAGAATTTTCACAGGTACGAATACAGCTATTCAAAGACTTTGTTAATTCGTCCTGAATTTCAGACGTTTCTCAGATGAGTTTTTTTCTTCGATTTTGAGTGACTCTGCAGACTTCAAAAGTTCCTGAGTACATATGCGGATTTAGGGGAATGGATCTGGGAGCTAAGCCCCAGGTCAGTGGCGTCACTAACTTTTTTTTGGAAAGGTGCAAAGTTGGTACAGAAACTTGAAATACGAGAAAAATTTTAGAAGGGGGAAGAAAAAAGGAATTTTTTTGGCACTGCCGCGTCGCCTTAAATACTTCACATAGGAACTTAATTCAGATTTAATTTATACCCGAGCGAAGCGAGGGTAAAGATTTGAAAAAATTGAATTTTCATACCCAAAAGCCATTTTTTTCGTATTGTTCAATACCCCGTTCTATCCTACTTTCCGATGCCATTGCCCTAGGTCACTTCTGACGTTAATAAGCAGCAAAAAATGATAATAAACGTAGTAAGTCGGAAGCTTTTTTTGGGGAAGGTACAAATTAAGTATAAAAACCCGGAGTACCAAAAGGATTTTCGGGGGAAAGGGGTAAAAAGGAGCCTTATTTCGTACTGTTTCTCAAATAGTTTAGTAAAATGCAAATTTGTTCATGCCCGAGCGAAGCAAGGGCAAAACTTTGAAAAAAGTGGGTATCTAATGCCAAAAAAATGGCATTTTTCATGTTTCAAGGCTGGTATATCTAATTCAAAAATAAATGTTCGACAACTAAACACAATTTTTTTTTTTTTGAAATTGATCAGAATTTTTTCAAAAATATGAACCTAGAGATGAAAATGGTAACCTTTATGAACTTTTGGGTGAAAATATGAACAAATAGTAACCAAAGGTGAAAATAGTAACTAAGTTCATAAAAAAGTAACTCGCTCCGATCCCTGGGTACTGAAAGATCTAATCCAAAAAATGAGCAAATATTCGAACTCAGTGCTCTCAAAAACTAAACAAACGACACTTCACGTTATTTTTCATTTTTTTGAATTTTGACCTCATCAAGGGGGCTGGTAGGGGAGTTCAGAGGGGCCAGATGAGAAGACTGAGGACATATTCGAGCTCGGCGCCTTCGAATCAGTAGAAATTGATGTGTTTCTTCACTTTTTCGATTTTTTTGAATTCTGGTCAAAATTGTGAACCTCCCGCCCCGTACCCCTGGAAGTGTAGAGATCCCATCTTGAAAATTTTTTGGTTGAAAAAAGGGTGAAAAGGGCTACTTACCGCAATTTTTCAGATTTTTAAATAGAAGCTTTCATCTTTTGTACTTATGATGAAAATTGAACTTTCACCGCCAAAGTTCAACTTTGAGCTTTTAAACATGTGATTATCGTTTTTGAATCTCCTATCAGTTCTCTTTCAAACCCCACAAATTGTTTTCCCCCAAGTACAAGCCATCTGAAAATATAAACCTTCAAAGTTGAGTAGTTTGGCAAAAAATTTATATTCTTGAAAAATTACGAGGTCCACTCTTCTACCCTACACGCCCCTGCGACTTGAAATACGAGAAAATTTTAGAAGGGGGAAGAAAAAAGGAATTTTTTTTGGCACTGCCGCGTCGCCTTAAATTACTTCACATAGGAACTTAATTCAGATTTAATTTATTACTCGAGCGAAGCGAGGGTAAAGATTTGAAAAAATCTTATTGAATTTTCATACCCAAAAGCCATTTTTTTCGTATTGTTCAATACCCGTTCTATCCTACTTTCCGATGCCATTGCCCTAGGTCACTTCTGACGTTATATAAGCAGCAAAAAATGATAATAAACGTAGTAAGTCGGAAGCTTTTTTTGGGGAAGGTACAAATTTTAAGTATAAAAACCCGGAGTACCAAAAGGATTTTCGGGGGGGAAAGGGTAAAAAGGAGCCTTATTTCGTACTGTTTCTCAAATAGTTTAGTAAAATGCAAATTTGTTCATGCCCGAGCGAAGCAAGGGCAAAACTTTGAAAAAAGTGGGTATCTAATGCCAAAAAAATGGCATTTTTCATGTTTCAAGGCTGGTATATCTAATTCAAAATAAATGTTCGACAACTAAACACAATTTTTTTTTTTTTTTGAAATTGATCAGAATTTTTCAAAAATATGAACCTAGAGATGAAAATGGTAACCTTTATGAACTTTTGGGTGAAAATATGAACAAATAGTAACCAAAGGTGAAAATAGTAACTAAGTTCATAAAAAAGTAACTCGCTCCGATCCCTGGGTACTGAAAGATCTAATCAAAAAAATGAGCAAATATTCGAACTCAGTGCCTCTCAAAAACTAAACAAACGACACTTCACGTTATTTTTCATTTTTTTGAATGTTTGAACTCATCTAGGTGGCTGATAGGAGTTCAGAGGGGCCATGAGAAGACTGAGACAATTCATCTCGCGCCTTCGAATCAGTACATATTGAGATTTCTGTCACTTTTTCGATTTTTGAATTTTGTCAAAATTGTAACCCCCCAGTACCCCTGGAACGTGTTAGGAGCCCCTTTAAAAATTTTTGGTTGTAGGGAAAAGGCTACTTACGAAATCTTTCAGATGTTAAATAAACTTTCTCTTTTCGACTTATGATGAATAAATTTTCACGCAAAGTCTCACTTGAGCTTTAAACATGTTTTCGTTTTGAATTCCTACAGTTCTCGTCAAAACCCACAAATTGTTTTGCACGCCAAGTACAAGCCTCTGAAATATAAATTCCAAAGTTGAGTGTTTTGGGAAAAATTTATATTCTTGAAAATTTACTGGGGCCCTCTTCTACCCTACACGCCCCTCGAAGGTAAGAATGATAATAATGGTAGTAATTTCATTAAACCATTGAAGAAAACTCGTAAAAAAAATTGAGCGAAATCGTAATACGACTTCAGTTTAGGTTCACGAGTTAATATGGAATGGGTCAATTCAAAATTTTATAGATTTTTCAATTTTTGAACATTCGTTATTTTTTGTTCCGCCACCCCCACTCCTTCATTGAAAATTTTCAACTTTCAAACACACTAACTCTTGACAAATTTGCTCAAATTGATTGTAACCAACCAAAATTTGTTAATTTTCACTCATTCTGAATCAGTGAAAAGTCACCGATAAATAGTCAGAATTGCAGCACAGGAAAAATCAGCAGAATCCACTGATTTTCAGCAAATTTTCGCTGATTTTTCAGCAAATTTCATAATTTTACTGACTTTTCAGTGAATTTTCACTGATTTCCAATGATTTTTCTCACTGATTTGTTTTCAGTAAAAAATATTCACTGAATTTCTCCTGTGCTGTAATTCTGACTGTTTCTCAGTGATTTTCGATAATTTTCATTGATTTATAATTGTGAGAATCATGTGAGAAAAATCACTGGAAATTAGTGAAAATTCGCTGAAAAGTCAGTAAAATTCATGAAATTTGCTGTAAAATCAGTGTAAATCTTTGAAAAATCAGCGAAAATTTGCTGAAAATCAGTGGATTTTGCTGATTTTTCCTGTGCTGCAATTCTGACTATTCATCAGTGACTTTTCAATGATTTAGAATGAGAGAGTACATGAGTGAAAATTAACAAATTTTGGTTGGTTGCAATCAATTTGAGCAAATTTGTCAAGAGTTAGTGTAGGTAGTTGAAAGTTGAAAATTCTAACATCTTCAGTAGGCAACCAGATACTCGACTCAGATTTCAAGCAAAAATTGGGGTTTCGAAAAAAAATCTTTTACAATGCTTATTATCAAATTTTCAGCTGGCCTGGTTGGTTTTTTAATTTTTGGCCAGTTGAAAAGGGTGATTTTTTGAATTTTTTTTTTCGTATCTTGAATCGCTGATTCTTGCTGAAATGGTCAATTTTCACGTTAAATTACTTGAAAATTGACCGAAAACTGATTTTCACGCTCTTTGGTGAAATTCGAAAATCCTGGAGAGAATCGAAATTTGAATGGAGGCTCCAAAATGACTGAAAATTAAAATTCAAGGTATCAATATTAGATATGATACGATGCCTGGATAGTGGATATACGATAGGGACCCAATTTTCATTTCAACAATTTGCTGTAGAAATTCTTTATTTTTTATTTATATCATTTTGACTGAAAAATTATCGTTTTACAATGTTCAAAACTTCGCTGAAAAAGTCAACTTGGAAACATGATATTTTTAAAAGTCTGCCCCAATTTTACTTCCGACCCCCTCCCCTTCTAGTTTACTTTCTACGACTCCTTTTTTGGGTATCTTACCCATTGTATTTGAAAAATGAAAAATCTCGTTTTTTTATGCTACATTTTACTCAAAAGCATTTTTTAGGGGCAGTTTCATCAGTCAGGGTTGCATTAATGAAAGCTAGAAACTTGCAGGCAAATCATCAAACAGGGAAATGAAGGTGTAATGTAACTCATTTTAATATTTCAAGAGAAAAATGTTTAAAACTATTGTTTTTACTACAAAACTGCTGAAAATCATCCTATTTTCCTTCTTTCTTGGTATTTTGGGCAAAATTTTTTTAAAATTTTTTTTTAATTGTAGGCACCTTGGTTTTATTGTCAAGAGACTTGACGGCGTGAAATTTGGGGGAACTAAACTTTGCAAGTATACAGTTTTTTTCTCTGACAAGGGAGGAGGTATCCCAATCTCTCATTTCGGAATCAGTAAAATTTATCAAAAATCACTGAAAAACAGTGAAAAATCTGTAAAATTCTTTGAGTAATCAGTGAAAAATCGCTGAAAATCAGTGAATTTCACTGATTTTTCCTGTGCTGCAATTTTGACTGTTTATCAGTGATTTTTCACTGATTCGAAATGAAACAGCAACTAGCAGGAAACTTTTTGGTCGAAACAAAAATAAATCGAAAGAAGGAAAGTTATCATTTTAAAAAATATCTGAAGTTTCAGGTGCTTCCCTTCATTTCTCGAATTTTGGGGAACTTTCACACTTTCAAAATTGCCCTATCTCCTTGCAAAAGTAAACATTTGATCAATTGAACGATTCGATGATTCTGGTGCAAACACAAAATTCCAGATGAATCATTGTCTAGCTTAATTATTCGATCAACGTTTCCATCCACTTCTCCTACGTCTGTGAAAACAAAGATACAATCACTGCTGACGAATGCGACTCTTGGGTTAAACAAACGGTACATATATCCGCATATCATCTCAATCGACTCATGATACCATCGATATAAATCATCGAGGTAATTCGATCGGAGAAAATAATATAGAACTCGATTCGAAGGTTTCATTTCACTTTGACCTCTTGCACTTGAAATTCAAATCAACATGATGTATGAAAATCTCGACGTCTCGTCATCTGCGTTGAAAATTTTTGTACTGTTTATATCATACGACTAATTCATCAACGAATTCGGTACGCCCGTGCAAATTCTTTCGTACATGTTTCTTCGTAGCTCGTTCAATTAAACAAATTACCGACACTTTGTTATAAAAGGGTATCGGTATGTACGCGAGAAAGTACACAGTACACGCGTATATTTGACCTAGAAGTAGAAGTGTTGTACAATATCGCACGGTCGCCTGATCCCACACAATGTAAATGTACCGACGTAACATCGATTGAACTAGTACTTTTTCCGACCTTTCTCAAAGCTTTACAACTTCTTAATTAAATTTCACACGGAAAACTGTGTTCCGTGCGCCAAAATCGTATCGCGCATGTACATCTCAGGTATCGTACTGTATTCGTTTCGCCTATCGCCTTATTGGCTGCCGGATTTTCGTTCAATCTTCGGCAACGGGTACACAGATTTAAGTCTTTTCGAACTCGTTAAACGAAATTTTCCAAGTATTGCGATGACACGGTTCGATGGCAAAGCATCGTCGCACTTGTCGGAAGTCGCTGGAGCGCCAACAAACTATCATACGAACTGATTAAGCGTATCGGAGTAGTACTGTGTTACACACAGAAAGTAAACAAAAGGTGTACACGTAAAGGTTGTCGAAGCTTTGTGCTCTCAAACGATCTGTTTGCCGACTATAAAAGCAAGTTCGCTTTCAAACTAGACGCGTAAAGATGAACAGAGGACGTCGCCCCTGGCACCCTTTTTTTTCAGGTATCTCAAATGGTCTGAAACGTATCCTTTGAACTTGGCTGTAATCATTCGTCGTTTGGTATCCTTTGAGAAAGTTTCGAATTTTGCGTAAAAAAATGGCGGAAATTGTTTCGACGTTTCGCTCGCTCGTTTTTTTCTCATCTGGGTCGTTTATTGAAACTGTCGTGTTTCGAGGATAGGAATTTGCGTAGGAATTTACCGAAAAATTGATGAAAAGGATTAGAAAATAAGTACGAGGAAGGAAATACCTTTGATCTTGTCACATCATTTAAACCGAAGTGTAAGTCGTTCACAGTTGAGTGGATCGAAAAAAATTATATGTGGAATTTTGACGAAAACTGGTGAAGTAGTTCACTTTGAATTTAGGATGAAAAAAAAACGAAAAAATTTTCGTTCTCGTTCAGTTTCTGGATTTCCTACATTTCGATTTTTTGTTCAGGTTCGAATCTCGAAAAACAGAATTTGTTTAGTCCCAAGTTATCGAGGTTTCAGTTTTTTTTTTTTTTGATTTTGTTCGCCATCAAAATAGCATTTTTGAGTTTCCAAGCTACCCTAACCAGTGACATCAAAATTAGAAGCCATTTTTTACCCTTTACAAAAAATTTGAAAAGGAGCGCGAATTTAAAAGTGTTTTGAACACCCAAGAAATGATGAGTTTTCAAAAAAATTACAATTTTTTTTAAAAATGGAAATTTTTCAGAAAAATTACGATTTTTTTTAAACTGGAAATTTTGTTTAGAAAACATACAATTTTTTAGAAAAACCAGATAATTCTTCAAAAAAAATCTACGACAGTGCTGCCAACTGCGATTTGATTAACGAAATTTTTACGAAATTCCAGTTATCCATTCAGTGGCTTGGAAAGTAAGTCAACAATTTTTTGAAATTTTATGAAAATTGCATAAATCAAAATTCAGTTGGCAACACTGCCATATCATTTTTTGAAAAATTCATCAAAAATTATTCTACGTGACCAAATTTTTTTGGCTGAATTTTAAAGTGTTTGAATGAACCACAGGCGCACCCAAGGGGAGGGCTCAGAGGACTCGAGCACCCCCTCCCCCTCCGCTTTAAGTTCACCAAGGAAATTTTTCATCATAAAAATGTCAGAATAAAGTGCATTTATTGCTTTTCAAATATGATTTTTCAAAAAAAATTCGAGAATCGATTTCTTAATGAAGATATTATTCTCCAAATCTGAATAAAATTTTGTAAAAATTCGTGCCTTTTTGAACCAGTGAAATCAGGGGCGTAGCTAGGGGGAGGGGGTTCCGAGACACCCCTTCCCCCTGGCGTCAGGAACTTATGTGAAAAGATGCCTTTTTGGAGCGTTAAAAAATCAAATTTTCTCAAAGCTTCGCCCTCGCTTCACTCGGGCATGAAAGAAATCATAATTATTATATAAACTGTTTGAATCAACTATTCAAAAAATGGTTCCCTTCTGATATTCCAACTCTCCATATTCACTTTGCACCCTCTCAAAAAAGCTTCTGACGCCGATTCTTGGATTTGTTAGGTATTTTTATTGCTTTTTAAGGCCAACATAATTGGTACCTTTGTAAGTTTTTTGTTCCAAAATTACATTTTCATCAATTTTTTTCCTTAAACGTGCTATGCAAATCGCATGAGAACTTTATAAAGTTTGAATTTAGTGTTTTTATAGTAAAAGGAAATTTGATTTGGGGGGGGGGGAACTCAGAATTCCTCAAAAAATTATGAAATTTCGGATCTCCTCCATGAGAAATTTCTGGCTACGCCACCGAGTGAAATAAATTTTTCTACTAACCATAGTGATTTTTCACAGATTTTTTTGTCAAAAATCACTGATTTCTTAATTCTCTATTTGTCCAGAGATCCGGAGGCGGAGGGAGGAGAAAGAAGGGCCCCCTACAGGCGATTTTTTCGGAGTCGGAAGCACTTTTTAAAATTTATGGAGCCGGAAGCACCTTAATCAAAAATCTCAGAGCCGGAGGGATCAGACCCCCTCTCTCCGGTTCCCTGAATTTGTCAGAAAAAAATCAGTAAAAAATCACTGACTTTGAGTGGAATTTATTTCAATGATTCGAGATGGCAGAATTTCACCCCAATTTGACTAATTCAGATTTGGAGAGTGCTCGGTGCATTGATTGTTTGTTCTAAACCAAAAATTTTCAATTTTTCTGTGCTCGAATTTGTACTTCTATCATCTTCCTATTGAAAATGTTTTGAGTACGCCACTTAGATAACAGATTACTAAATTTTTCAATAGATTTTGACCTTTCCTCCCATTTTCCTCCAATTCAGCCCCCCCCCCCATCAAACAATTTCTGGGTGCGCTTATGGAGTGAAAAATTTGTACATGATAAAAACCAGAAAAATCTTCAAATTCGATATCTGCAACTTTTCAACTCCTTTTATAGAGGGCAAAAAGTGGGATCCAATTTTGAGGTCAATTATTCAGAAAAGATTAAAAACTGAAATTGGTCCTTTTCAGTGAGTGATCGAGGTTCCCAGGTAATGCCATAACCCAAAAGTGGGAAAAATTTTTTTTCGTAAATGACCCTACTTTGAGGTCTTCTAGCTCCGTTCCTTTTCGAACCAATTGAAGGACTCAAAATTTTCCAGGGAAATCCCCCACCCAAAGTGAACTATACTCGACTAATTTACGTCAAAATTCAGGCCTTTTTTTTATATTCATCCTAATACACAGTCACTGAGAAATTTGAAAAGATCAATGTCGTTTGAGAATGAATTCATTTGCGAATGATTTCACCGTTGAAGATAATTTATTTCTTCATCGTTTAACCGAAGGAAAATTCTTTCACAAATTTTTGACGCAAAAACAATATTTTTAAATTAAAAAACTTTTTAAAAAATTGAAAAAGTTGCAGTCGCGTGTATGCTATTTAAAGAAATGTAATCTACGACTTCTACGACCTTGAATACATATGAACGAAAAATTATCTCGAACTTTTCTCAGCACACCAGTCGCTCATAAATTAATTCATCCAAAACTACGAATTTTGACTCGTGTACCTATTTGAAAAATCATACGAGTAGATTTTCTTCTCTGTATAACATTTTCCCACCCCTCCCTTCCCTTCATCTCTCTCATATTTTACTGAAAATTGATCAATAAGAGTACATAAAATGAATACCTAACAAAATTATGGTAACAATTCAGTATTTACGCCGAGACGTCGATTTTCCCTCTCTCACGATTTGACCCCCTTCTCCGACCTCTGCCTTAGATCAGTACTCCAAAACGAATCTTATATTGGGAATTCGAATTTGCACCGAGATGATCCATCGCGAGTCTGCTGTTGATGGAATAAAACGCTCGTCGACGTCTATGTGTATTACTGTATTTGTAAACCATTTCAAGGCCACTTTATGATACACTTTTGACGACGACCGACGGCATAGATAGACATAGAGAGGACTCGAGTACCGAGTTTGCGTGTGTCGTTCTCGAATGTTTTTCTCGCGTGTATAATCGTTTATGGTACAATGTACAATGTGTACATATACTTTACCATACGTCGACCGCTTCGTACGTTCCGTGTACTAAAAATCGTGGGGAGATTATACCGAATGTATAGAAAACCCTTTTACTTATTGAAAATAGCTGGTAATATTTGCCGGCGTCGTATGGAGGTTACGTCACTGTACTTAATAACCTGCTTATCGGCGAGGGTTTATTTTCGAATAACATACGAGTATGTGTATACAGGATACCAGACAAAATACGAACATTTTGTTGTGTAGTTGGTTTAGAGAAATGAAAAATTTTTTCGTCGAGTTTCTCAAGTCACGAAGTCTGCATTATCATTGCAAATATAAAGCAATAAGGATGTACCAATGCATGAATCGAATTTTCCTTGTAGATTTGAATTAAGGCGGAAGAAAAACTTCAAAGGCAAAAAATCCGCAGTAATAAATGTTACAGAGACGTACATATTTTCAGTACCATGCATACAGCAATTTAAAGGAAATGCATTCTGCGCCAGGTTGTTTTAAATCCTACAAATATGACTGTAAAAATGGTTTTATCCACGAAAAGATTTTGGTAAATTGGAAAAAATTCAAAATATGGACCAAAAAAATTATGAAAAACAGGTAAAATGTTTAAAAACACAATAAAATGGCTGAAATTGAAATAAAAATCGTTCAAATGTTGGTAAACCTTTGCAAAAACACCGAAAATACTTGAAAAGATTTCAAAATGCTTCAAAATTTTTTTAATTGCGTCAGAATTACCTAAAATGTGGCCAAAATTGATTGAAGTGAGCCTAGATATAAAAACCACCTACAGGGGTCAAAAATTGATTTTTGAGTTGACACTGATTTTTGGGCTTTTCAGAAGAAGTAGAATCAAGGGGGGAACTCTGCTCAAAAACCTATTTTTGACATCTAAGGACGGTTTCTATATCCAGGATCACATATTTTTAAGTAGAATAAATGACATCAAGTACCTATTTACGTTTCATCAGTTGATTATTGTAAAAATTTTATAATTTTTCTCGCACCTGGTATCAGGGGTGCGGCCTAGGCCCTGATCCAAGCTCCGAGCTCCGAAGAGCCCCAATTTTTTTTGTCTTGAAGCCCAATATTCAAGCCCTCAAACCCAAAAAACTTCATTTAACGAAGCCCCGACCCGAGCCCTGAGACCGTTTCTCTGAAAACCAAGCCCTAAATGTGAGCCCTGAGCCCCGTATTGTGATCGGTGCTTTTCGGGGCCTTTCAGGGGTTCCTGTGAAAGTGTTGAATTGTGTAAACACAATCGTAATTACAAGTTATTTTTTGTAAAATTTAATTAAATGAGTAAGTTATGCAATCTCTCAATTTACAAGATTAATTAATACAAAAAATCTCATATCCCTAAATCTTAAATGATCTGAAATGATCACTCTCATCCGATAATATTTCATTATTCAACAATAATTACAATATTCAGTTAATATTCCGATTTATTCAATGCATTTAGGTTCTTAAGAAATTGAAACAGCAAAAAAAAATCGAAGCTGGCAGTTGGCATATTGAAAAAGGTAAAAAAAAAAAATTGAAATTGAATCAACTGAAATGGAATTTTTTTAGCTGTTAAATTTTAATTTTTTCAACTAAAACTGAAATATCTGAAACTAAATTGAATGTGGGAAAAATTTTAAGGGGAAAAAATTGCAAGCCCCGAACAGTAAGCCCTGAAACCGAAACCCAAAATTCTCAAGGCCCGACTCAAGCCCAAGCTCCGATAATTTTTTTTGGAAAGCCCAAGACCCGATGTCCGAGGACGAAATCGTTCGGGGCCGCACCCTTGCCTGGGGTATGCCAGTCATTTGTCAAAAATTGTAATTTTTAAACAATTTGTGACATTTATAAGCTTTTTTTGTCGCCAAAATCAAGATCATCTCCATTTTTTAAAAAAAATTTGTCTTCGCAGAGCTTACAACTTTTTTTATTTCATAAAAATATGTTTTGTCAAAAATTGTTGCTTTTTCAAGTAAAAATCTAAAAAATTGACTTTTTTTTCAATGTATGACTTTTTTGATTTGATGACGTTTTACACAATTTTCTGGCATTCTATACAAGGTGTGCTAAAATTGAGTTCACACCTACTTTTTTTCATTTATTGTCAAAAAATAATTCAAGAAATGCACTATGTGCACTATGGTTGAAAATTGTCAAAAAATTGCAAATTTGATAGTTTCCTATGCTAATCTTATGGTAAAATCCTATTCAATGAATTTTCGTCATGATTTTGATAATTTAAGACGATTTTGTAGTCACATATTGTGTTGAAATAACGTTTAAAATTTATCTACCACTTCACTCGAAAAAAGTGAAATTACTTTTGACACACCCTGTATAAATAATTATCTCATTTTTGAAACTTTTGACAAATTTTCAAAAAAAATGTTACTATCAAAAAAACTTATAAATATTTCATTTTGCCAACTTTGATTATTTACAAAAAAAATATTCCAAGATTTCTTTAGTTCTCAATTTAATTTGATCAATTTGAGTTATTTCTATCATAAGTAAGTATATTTTCGAAAAAATGTACAATATTTCATCTAAAGAACTTTTATGAAGTTTTAAATTTTTCGCCACTTTCAATCATTTTTGGAGAATTTAAAATATACGACATTTATTTTACGACGATTTTGCGTTATTTTGTACCATATTACAAATGTTAAAAAAACTCAAATTTCCAAAATAAATTGTCAAAAACAACTCAAGATTAATAAAATTGTTTGAAATACTGCACTCTTTTTTGAAAACATATGATAAAAATAGGTCAAATTGATCAAATTAAATCGAGAACTAAAGAAATCTTGGATTTTTTTTTTTGTAAATAATCAAAGTTTGTAAAATGAACTGACTATTTATACAGGGTGTGTCAAAAGTAATCTCACTTTTATTTTAAATAATTTTTCAAAACAAATATTAGGTTCGTTTGGACGCTTCAAAGTTCTGAAAAAAAGATATCAAATTCGGAAATTTTCAAAATCATTTGCAGGTACATTATTCATTTGCTTTTGGCAGTTTGATATGGAATTCCATCGTATATGTTGTTTGTACCTGTGTGAGTATTGGATGTATTTTAGCGGTCAAGGTCTACAATAATTGAAAATTGCTACAATGATTTGGAAAATTTTCTGAATTCCCTAATATATTTTTTTCCATCAATTTTCGCAACATTTTCAACTGGAATTTGTTGAACTTAAGTTAAAGGAAAATTTCTAACTCATATGCATCAATTATTCTTCAAATATTTCTGACTTTGAGTTTGATTTCTCTAAAAAAAAGTCATTACTTTCTCAAATTTTCGATTCAAACTCAATTTCCTCCTCTTAAAAATGCAATCTGATGATAATTTGGAGGGGGAGGAGGACTTTCAACACATTCAGTTCATCATTAATTCATTATGTTTAATTATTGAAAAATTTTCGTTGAAAAAATGACCTTCCAGGCCCTCATCTCATTCATTCAATTCCTACAAATTACTATAGGTACTTCAGAAAATCAAAAAAAATTTCAAGCAGTGGTTCCAAAAAAGTTCGGAATTTTCGATAACGTTCTCCAATAGAGCTTTTCAATATAGATCAACGCCTGTGCTTGATACGTCTCATTGGTTTCAAAAATTTGACCTTTGTAAACACTCTTTTTCGACTCATCGCCCGATAAGATTTTTTGCAGTTGAAAATTCTTACAAAACTTTCCATTTTTTTTTGAAAAATATATAGTCATTTTCATCAATTTTTCAATTCAAAAGAAGTACGATTTTGTCATTTAAAAGTTTAGGACCCATGTTCGATTTGCCCCTGAATTCACTAAACAAATAGAAAATTATACGAGTAATTATTTCATTGATGAATTTTACTGAAATTTTTCTAATATTTTAATCTATTTTTATGAAATTTTATACGATAATTTTCCATATTTCAATAATTTTCACCAACTTTGGTGATATATGAAAATTTTAATGTCAGGATATTCCAATAAATCTAAAAAAAAAAACAAATGAATTTGACATTTCTTCCTCCGTAATTTCAATGCTTAAAAAATAGAAAATACAACATTATTAGAAATCATACCTCGCGAAATAAAAAATATTCGATTTACAACATTTTAGCTGATAATTCGCTAATTTGGAAATCTGGCAGTATTTCTACATTCATTTTCACTCCTATCTAATTGGTTTCCACGTTTATGGTTTAGCGATTTTTATATTCCAATTAACAAGATAACCGAATGAATTTGGCTATGAAGACGACACGTATGGCTTACGTCGACGTATTTTCACGATAATGAAGCTCCAAATCGCCGTCTACATTTATATTTCGCGTTGATTATAATTTTTCCTGGTACTAACGAGGATACGATGCAAATTTTTGTTTACATATTAAAAAGTAAGAAGATGGCGTTTCACAAAACCGCGATGAAACCGGAGATGGGCAATGGGTACGCACGAGCATTAGTAATTCTTAAGAAAAAAATGACCGTACGAGTGTAACCCTATTGGATTCGAGGCACCCTTATGTAATGTACACGAGTATAGAGAACCTTTGGGACGAATAAATGGAACTGGAAGCCTAAAAGACCCCTATTTTAACAACCTCTATGTAACGATATACGAGTACACGTATACCTTTATGAATTATAAAGAAACCCATGTTAGATCCAGTCTCTAGTGTCTGTAACGTAAGCGAGTAGAAATTGTCGCCGGCGACCTGACGCGACGTCGACGGTGCGTCCGCGAAAGCAAACATTTCTGCCTTTTTGGCTACAAAGTGCACACACTTTGTGGACGTTTATGGATTACGTGTACGATCCCTTAGCTACGACCTTGATTACCGCACCCCTTGTCTCGGTTTGCTGTCGGGTGCCCTTTGAACGTGTATTGATGTTTTGCTCCCGACGAGTCGGCGGTTTTGGTACCTTTACCTGTGCTCAGGGTTGGAATTTTTAAAACGTAATGTGCTCCGAATCTCGGAAACGGGATTTTGAAAGAACGGTGAAAATTTAATTGGTGGTGGGATTTATGGAATCTGGATGTCTAGCTACGATTTTTTTTCAATTTTTGCTTCTACTAGCAGAGCCGGAAACGTGGTTTTTTCTCATGAGTAGCATGCAAAAAAGTACAGAAATAGTGACATTTACATGCTGCCCCTCCCTAAATACGTTAAAAATGCCCTTTTTTAATATTTTTTTAAAAATAATTTTTACTTTAATTAATAGGAATCTCATAAAGTTATTGACAAAAAGTAGAAAAATACAAATGTGAGCCTGGATATAGAAACCGACCTTAGGAGTCCAAAATTAGTTTTTGAGTTGACACTGATTTTGGGCATTTGGGCCTTTCAGAAAAAGTAGAATCAAGGGAGAACATCAACTCAAAAACCAATTTTTGACCACTAAGGTAAACCTTTACTCATCAGTTTTGCAATATCGACTTCAATCTGATTTTGATGTAGGTATGTGCGAAACAGATAGGAGATTTAATTGAAGAAAATTGTCTTCGAATTACAGGCATCATAGTGAAATTCCGAAGAAAAAAAGTGACTTTAGTGACCTTTTTTGAGAAAAAAGTGACCAAAAATTCAATTTATTTTTTGGAGGTGGAGGGGGGATTTTTTTAAACAGGCGTCATAACGACATTGAAGAAAAAAAAGTGACGTTTAGTAACTTTTTTTGAGCAAAAAGTGACCAAAAAATGTCCAAAAAGTAACCAAAAGTAACCATAAAAATTCGATTTTTTCGGGGTAATTTTTTTACAGTCAAGAGGGCTGATAATTCAAGAAAAAATGAGGGGAAGGGGGTCAAAATTCAGTGAAAAAATTAGTTAATCTAAAAATCTAACTCTTTTTAGTGGCTCTTTAGGAGGCAGATATACATAATTAATTTAATTATACAGATTTGAGCAAAGAAAAATTGAAAAATCACTAGATTTTTGGAACAAACAATTAATATATGACCTCTACTCTCTAAATCTAAATCAGTCAATTTTCGTAAAACTGTGCCTTTTTGAATCAGTGAAATGAATTTTATTTGAAAATCTGTGATATTTCAATTATTTGATTGATTTATTTTAGTCAAAATTATTGATTTATTCTGTCAAATGGGGAATTGATTAAAAAATCAATTCCTTTACTGATTTAAAAAAACCGAATTTTTTCAAATTTAGAAATAGAATTATTGAAATAGGTACTGCAAATTTTTTTTGAAAACTCATCATCAAGTTTAAATTTTTTTCTTTTTTGAAAAATAACAATTTTTACGTAAAAATTTGAATTTTTGCTCGAAAATGCGAAAAAAAGTGACTTTGGGAGGGAAAAAGTGACTTTTAGTGACCTTTGGATGAAAAAAATGACAAACACCCTAAAAAAGTGACCTGCTATGATGCCTGTAATAGAAAAAAAAACAGAAAAAAGCCCATTTCAGTAGGAAATTTACCCTCACCGTCCCCCCTCCACTTCTAGAATCCAATTTGGTTCGTGCAAGAGAATGTTTTCTTCTGTTAGGATTTTGAAGGATGCAAAAATGTTGGAGAGATTTTTCAACATTTGAAGATGAAATTTAAATGGAATATGATTGATAAAGAAAAATGAAATTTTCGAATAAGGTGGGGTGAGGATGGATCAACTCTTGGCTGGGCAAAATTCCATCTTTGTCAAAATAGTTGGGAGTTGAATCTGAATTTTTTAAAAATGAAAACCTTTTTGTGGAAAATGTTCGTTTTGAGTTGCAAAAAAAATTACGAGAAATCGTATGTACCTACTTTTGAATCGAAAACCAACAAAAAAATCACTTCAGGCGGAAATCCCCCCCCCCCCGACAATTCTCCATATAAGCCAATATGGCTCGTTTCAGGAGAATGTTTGTGTTTCCTTGTGTTTGGATTTTGAAGGGTGCAAAAATGTTGGCGATTTTTCAAAATTTGAATATGGAATTTAAATGAGACATGATTGGTAATGAAAAATTAAATTTCCGAACAGGGGAAATGGGTCAACTCCTGGTCAGGAAAAATTGCATCTTCGTTAAAATAGTTGGAGTTAAATCTGAATTTTTTAAAAATGACAACCTTTTTGTGGGAAATGTTCGTTTCAAGTTGCAAAAAAATTAAAAAAAAATTGTGTATACTTTTAAATCGAAAACCAACAGAAAAAAATCACTTCAGGGTTCTGCCCTTTCTCCTTCTACAAGCTAAATGCGATTTTTCCATAAAAATATAAACTTTTTTCTTAGAAGTAAGGAGACGAAGAAAAATGAAGTTTTGAAAATTTTTCTTTTTCCAATTATTTTTCAAGGTTTTGATTGGTTTTGATGACATATTTTGAGCCAGATTGAGCGAGAGAGGGGCAGAGGAGGTAGCTTGCCTCCCAATTACGGCAAAATTTAATTTTCAGGCAAAAAATTGGATTTGGTCGAATTTTTTTTGAAAGTGGTGACCTTTTTTTGAAACATTTTCAAGTTGGAGAAAAATTAAGAAAATCATACTTTGAGTCGAAACAATCTATTTCGTTTGGAAATTTTCAATTTTTTACTTTGATTGCCTCTTTAATAAGACGATTTAGGTTTGTTTTGTATGTACTTGAGAATACTATCTTTTTGTAGAGCGAAAATGGAAAATTTGAATATGAAATTTAAATTGAACCAAATGACTGATGAAAAATGAACTTTATAAAATTTTACTCAATTTTGATGGAGTATTTAGAGCCAGAGCAAAATGGTGGGCGGAGGGCTTCATTCAATGATGGCAAAATTGCATTTAGAAGTCAAAAAATTAGATTCAAGTTTGAAATTTTTCGATTCTGATAACCTTAATTTTCGTAATGAGGCAAAAAAACTGAAAAAAATTGTGCTTCAGGTGAAAAAAAATCAGAAAAAATTTAATTTCGGTCGAGAATTTTTGATTTTTTGATCCCAGATAATACTGAAGGAAGGAAACAAAGGAAGTATTGAGATGCTATACTTGTAAATTTGTAAGACAGTTGACAATTTTATCGTCCTTCAAAAATTGATTTTTGTGTGAATAAATGATTGAAAAATAAAAAATGACTTGTTTTCTCTTTTTCCCATGAGTTGCACTGCTACACATGCTATACAGAAAACGTCGGCTATGCCAACTTATTCAATTTTCACTAAATTTATTTCTATTTCTTATTCTCGTCTCAAAGAATTTTTTTTCTTCTCATTGGGCTCCTATTCCTATATCATGCTGGCTCCTTGAACGTAAACAAAAAATCATCCATGATAAATTCCAAATCTAATTCCACAAAATTACCCTCATAATTGATCAAACCTAACCAGATGTGCGTTTCCCCTTCTTCCACCCCATCCTACCAAAACTCTTTCAAAACTGTAACAGATGTTTTCACTTTCGTCGGATTTGCTGCTCTAAATTAAACTATAGGAATTTCACATGACGTCATGTGCGAATTTCCTCCGTAAATCGCCGGTTAATTGTCAAATTAATCGGACAATCAGTCCACTACATTGTTGGCCTTATTTTCGAGGTGATTAATGATCATTAGTAAATTGCACGATTGAACGTATCCGCCGAGGAGTTTTTTCCAAATCAATTACGTACAATTGGCGAGCACACCATTGCAAATTGAACGCCTTTTACCGCTTGTAAATTAATTTAGAATTTTTTTCGACTTTGAAAACACCAACGAAAGGATTGTTTGTACTTGACGTAAGAGAGACCTTTTACATTTGACAGTGTTTTTCAAACGGTCGTGCTTGTTTTAATAAAATGGTAAAAAATCGATTTCAAATTGGTGCTTAAGATGTGAAATTGATAACGCGTGAATTTTTGCCTTTATAATTTTTCTCATTTTGTTTCGTTGTTTATAAATTTACGCTAATTCGAAATGTCACGAAGGATTATACGGCGCGCGTCGTAATAATGTATTCGTTTTGAATAATAATTAGCCGACTAGAAAATACCGCCACAAACAAGCCAGGTACATAAACTTGACCGGCATTGGCATCGTGGTTTATCAAATTACTCGTATTTCGGTCTCCGAGTGTATAATTCGAACATTAGTTTGGGGTTTTCGAAGGCCTGCTGTTGTTAGATTTTCTTACATTCGGTTAGTGAAATGAACGAGGAAGCAGCGAAAACGAAAAGAAGAGGAACTAACCGCAAATCAAAATTTATGAGAAAACTGGGTCATAAGTTTTTATTGTTAGAGTAATTTCTTTTTATGGGTAAAATTTCAGGTAATGTGTTCGTATATTTTGTGGTGAGGTGATAAAGGAAGGAGGAGGAGGGGACGTGATTCGGATTTTTATTTGAATTTTGGGTCAAAAGTTATAATAATTCTGGATTAGTTTTCAAAAGAAAATATGAAAATGAAAGAAGAAATTAGGAAGGAGCTTTTTCAACTTACTGACTTACATTCCAATGAAAAGTCAAAATTTTTTGAAAGAGCTTCTGAAAAAGTACTCTCTCATTTCGAATCAGTGAAAAGTCACGTCAGAATTGCAACACAGGAAAAATCAGCGATTTTTCACTGATTACTCAAAGAATTTCACAGATTTTTCAGCAAATTTCATACCTAAATATCACCGAGTTTTCAATGAATTTTCACTGATTTCCAGTGATTTTCTTTCACTGACTTCCTTTCAGTGAAAAAATTCTCACTGATTTATTACTGTGCTGCAATTCTGACTGTTTTTCAGTGATTTTTGATCAATTTCACTAATTCAGAAATGAGAGAGTACCAAACTTTCTTAATTTAAATCAGTGAAATTTCAAATTTCACTCCCAATCAATGAAAATCTACTGATTCAATTAGTGAATTTTCATTTTAGAATCAGTAATTTCTTCATTAACTACTGAAATGAATCAGTAAAAATTTACATTACTGATTGAATCAGTAATTATGGAATAAATTCATTACTGATTCAAAATTGAAAATTCGCGAATTGAATTAGTAGTTTTTCATTGATTTCTGCAGTGATTCAATTCTGGCTATTTCATCAGTGAATTTTTACGTGGGAAAAATATAAGTATTTTGAAAATTATATTTGTTTCAATATACTCAACGAGAGGGTGCATAGCAAAAAGGACCTCTGAATCAAAATTTTCTTTTGCTCACTTTTGATTTTTACGTGAAAATTTTTCAAAAATTGAATGGAAGTTGAAGAAATTGAAAAGTTGAGAAAAACATATTTATTTTGTTTTGATTCAGAAAGAACTTTCTTCTAAGAGAACTATACCAAAAAAAACCATTTGAAATGGATTAAAACTGGTTTAAATCCAAAAATTAAAATTTCAGCTTGAAATCGATCCTCAGAATTCATATTTTGATTTTTTGGTCTATCTGAAGCTTCGATAAAAAATTGATTTTCATTAGTTCATTGAAAATTTTAAATTCTAATTTTCAAAATGTTCATTTTCTGATGAATGAGGAGAACGGAAAAAGATGCGAGGATTTTGTCGACAACCTACTTTTCAGTTGATGCGATTTAATTTTCTAAAAAGTTCTGGCTTTAAATCAAAAAATTATGCTTTTGTACCCCCCCCCTCACCCTTCTCCTCTGATCTTTCAAAATAACTTAAAGTATTTTTATTGTTTTTTTGTTCTCTTTAAACTTGATTTTGAGAAAATTTACTGTTCTTACAAAAAGTTTTGAAAAAAATTCTGCCTTTGCTTGCGTTTCGTTTGCAAAGCGAAAAAATTCCTTTGAGAGAAAAAGTATTTCATCCCCTCTTAAAATCTTCGTTTAGAACCTTTCGTGATTTTTTCGAATTTTCAAAAATTCAAAATATATGGAACTGTATTGTAATTAAGAAGAAATGTTGATCAATTTTAAAAAATGAATACTATATAAAATAATTGGAGCCATACCCAGCAGAACCGAGGGCAGTCTAGTCCTTTACCTCAAATTTTGAAACTGCTCTTCCGGTAAGAAATATGAGATTCAAATTCATAATTTTTTTTTTGGAAAAAAAATCAAAATTAGGAGAAATACCTACCTACCAATAAAGTGACATTTTTTTTTATATTTTAACCCCCCCCCCTCCCCTCACTGGCAATAAACCAAAATTTTTCTTCCTTAACGAAATCATTCGAATTAAATTCAAAGCGATTTTTTTTAAATTAATATTTCTTCAAGTTCAAGATTCAGTAAAATTCAATTAAAAATGAAGTTTCAAAATCTTGGACCTAGTATTTGAATTTTCCAAAAAATCAATGCTTTTGACATCTTGTTCGCAATTTTCCATTGAATTCATGAAGTTAAAAGAGTGGGGCGGGGGAGGGGGGTGAAGCTTTCCAAAATTCTCTCAGAGTTATGCTCGTCAGCATTTTCTCTAGTTATCTCATCAAAAAATCCTGCGGCCGGCCATGCCCTGGAATTGAAATAAGTCCTTTTTTTGTAAATTTTCTTTGAGGCAAAATCTTTTCTTTCCCCCTCGGTATAGAAAAAAGAAAAATGTTGGGGGAGAGGGGAGTTCTGTGAAAGTTCTATCTTTCGATTTCTAGATTTATTTTGATTCTTCGGTAGCGAGCCCAGAAAACTTGAAAAAGTCAACGAAAGTTATTTTTTTGAGAAAAAATGGACACTTTAAATTTGAGCAACTGAAGATCTGGCTCATCTTTACTTTTGAGTTCTTTAGTCAAATAATCCACAATTTCGCTCATTCCTAGTGAAGGGTTTGCAAGTGGTTTTTTGGTATTACCGGTATAAAAAATCGCTTGAAAGAACGTATTTTCATAACTTTTTAAAAAATTTTAAAAGTGTTAAAATTTAAGTTCAGTTGAAATCAGAAATCAAGGATTGTAGAAGTTGTCCGGTTAGGTCGTAAAATTTCGAAGTTGTGATTTTCCCCCCTAAAAATTTACTTATTGCTACGAAATTGGAAAATGTAATGAATTAGGGAAAGGAAGGGGAAGGGAAAACCATTACTGCTGAAAATCTAGCGAGAATAATTTTTGCAAAAAAATCACACATACATTCAAATTTAACTTATTGAAAACTCAGGAAAATTGGAGAAATGGTTTCATTAAAAAAAAAAATCGACGAAAATTTCAATTCTGTTCATTTTGAGCTCCTGTAAAAACATTTCAAACCAGTCATTATTGCGAGAAAAATCCATTAAAAGCTTTCAACTTCTCCATCGATTTTTTCCTCTTCCGAAGCCACCTTTTCAACCCCTTTTAATCACATTCATTGCCAAAGTTGATAGCTTATTTCGTCGAGACTCGGCGGATTAAAACGATATAAAGGCACTTTCACGCCCCAGTCCATCTCCAAGGAGATAACGAACGTAATTCCAAGTCGAGCTTTGAAATTTCATCACAGAGTACAGAAAGGCTTGACGAAAGAGGAAATGGAGTTTTTGAAAACTTTCGTAAGCTTTTTGCCTTGAAACCGAAGTGCACTCGAGGTCCTAAATTCCATCCTATTGTTCAGTTTAAGTCGAAATTAGTCGTCTCGTTTTCGTCTCGTAAAATTCACTCGAGCTGGTCGTATCATTTTTTACACTCGTACTGCCAAATATAGTACGAATCTCGTGCAATGATGCACCAGTATAATATTGTAATTTTTCACCAAGGTTGGTCGTTAAAATTACCCATTTGTTGCCTCCGATGGTTCCCCACTTCGTCGATGCATTTCTTCGCCAACTCTAAATGCAGGGGTACTCGATTATTGAAACAGCTTGGGAAAAGTTTTGAAAAATGATGAGAAAAATTTTCAAAGGTGGATGAAAAAATATACTATTCGACATAGCAGTAGAGAAAATGTTCTTTTGCTGATAAAATACATTTATATAGAAAACTGACAGCGAAAAGCTTTTCTTTTCGAATGAAATACGACGCAGGAATATCGTCGGTGTATCGCCCTCTATTTTATCAGCCTGCTGGCATACGAACGGTACGCGAAAGGCAAGGTGGTGAGAGACGATGGAAAAATAATGCAATTTCCATAGATAATAAGATCATCGATTGACTACGTTGTGAGAAACGAGAACGAGAATACTGTTGCATTTTTTCGCCATATTGTCGCCTAGTCGTGCTCCGAATTCCCGTCGGGGCTGGGCTCCGGGTTCGTATAATTTCAAAACTGCTTCGGCACAGAACGAATGTAGCTCGTAAAATACAGGTGTGGTTTTTCCACCTGAAATGCTCTCGGAGCTAATAAATTCCACGTATTGAATTTAATTTACCTCTCAGGTAATTTCATTCGTCTCTGAATCTTATTACCTTCGTCGTGGTAATTCGTTTGAAAATCAGTCCACGATGGAAGGAGAGGTGCCTCGTGGGACATCGTAAAATTGCGCTAATACGATTTCGATATTAATTACGTAACGAACGATAAGTTATAAATAGTTCGGTCAAGTTGAATAGGTACGCCGGGTATGTATTATGTATTTTGCTAACGAGACTCGCGTCCGAATGTGGACGTCTCAGGTCGCCGGCGTCGTGTCGTCGGTGCGACAAAACAGCTCAAAAATGATTCTCTGCTCGGCGTAATTATCGAAACGAGAATTTTTTCTGCCATTATTACGAATAAGATGGTAGCTTCGTGAATGAAATCGTTCGTTTGTACGATGATGATTTTCCATGCAGAAGGCGAGAAAGAGCGAAGAGAAAGAGTAGACACATCGTATAGAAAATGACTCCGAGCTCGTATACTTTATAGTCGATCGATAAAGGAACGAGCTTAGGGTGGAAATGTTTTAGAGGGTGATACTCGCCGACTAGAAAGCTGACGCCCCGTTTGTATAAGTTTTTACCATTGTTTCGTGAATTTCACTCCGACGAGGAGCGCGTGTCTGTGTGCTGCTTTTTTTCCATTATTTTTCTTGCAAGTTTATATCGATAGTCGTGTTCGGGTGGAAAAATTTCTCCTTTATGACGATCTGGATAACGTCTCTGGCGTAATTACCGCATCCCAAAATGGTGACCGAAAAGGCCCTCAATCAGGTACGAACGTAGCTTACTTTATACCGGAAATATCGCCTTTTGAGCCGGCTAACCGATTAAAAAGGAATGAAAATTGATCGAATTTGCCGACGGTCGCGGTTATGACAGCCTTTATGTACTGGGTTTCCGCCTATGCAAGGTGCCGTGCAAAATGATGCGAAAATTAGCCGGGGCGGCCATTTTACCTACTTGGCTGGTGGAACGCCGTCGCCGACGGCTACAGGCTGTTTTCCATCATCCGAGACGATTTTTCAGATGTGAAAAATCCGCCGGCGTGGACGACTTGCTACATTTTCAGTAAATTTTGCACGTTATCGTTGGTATCGAGGTCGTTTACGCGTTGCCGAGTTCATTAACGTTAATTAAGTCAAGGTTTGACGATTTATCCGCTGGTACCGCAATTCTGTGTTTGTATACGATTCTGTGTACAATGTTGCATCGAGAGATCGTCTAATATGATAATTTCCATTTCCGAGCCGTTCTCGTATTTATATGGGTAGTTGATGGAATTCTATGCCGATGGAGGATCTAGATGAGATACTTTCCCCAGCTCGTGTATTCGATGTGCTTGCGGTTTAATCAGCGGTGTGGTTAATTTGGAACTTTTTTCTGTTTCAGACGGATGGAAATACCGCTTTTTTACGTGCTGCTCGTTCGGGTAATCTTGAAAAAGTGCTCGAGTTCATTAACGCCAATGTTGACATCAATACGTCCAATTCGGTGAGTATTTGATACGAAGGTAGCAGAATGTCAGTGATTAGGGCTGAAAACACTAAAATCATACAAGTTCGATTTTTTTCCTTTCAAATCGTTCGACGAGGAAAGAGCCGAGGTAGTCTTATTGAGAAGGCTGAAAATTGCAAACATTTTCAGAGAATAAATTTTTACGACTTGAAAAACAATTTTTTCGATTTGAATTGCAAATTTTCCAGATTTCCTGGATTAAAGGATATCACTTTGGCGAATTTTCCTTCCCCATCCTTATTTTTCTCGACTAAAAGTATAATTGAATGAATTGCCCGACTCTGGGCTTGAAGGATTTATTCCAAAAAATTGTGAATTCTTTTAAACAACTCACTAACAAAATATTTGGGCTTTTTCCTAATCGAAATGTAGGGCTTTTGCAGGACATTTTTTGTAGAATTTTTGCGAAAATTCCAGCAACCCTCTTCTCACCCTCACACAGAAAAAATTCTCCACTTTTTTATGGCTGATGAAAAAGTCCTCGAAAAACTTCTGCAAGCGTTTCAGTTTGAAAATTTTTAACCACCCCTGACTTCAAACTTATCTGTTTATGAAAATTTCTTTTGTAAAAAATTCAAATAATCTACGTGTCTCATTGAGAAATGACGGAAATGAACGAAATAAAAAAATCAGAGTTGTTCTGAAAAAATATTTAAAAAATGCTTTTTAATGAAAAATTCAAGACTATTTTCAAAATTATCTCATAAGTCTATGAGCTAGAATATTGGATGATTTTCCCACAGGAGGAGCGGAAGGGGAAAGGTGAATAAAATATTGTGTTTTGAGATAAATCCTCAGTTATATCAATACCAGATCCAGACGATCTGAATTTCAAATTGTTTTCAAAGTACAATTCATTTGTTCTCTTGTTATTTCAAGTCTCTTTCCTCCCTTTCCTAATCGTTTTATTTGCAACTTTGTGAACACTACTGAAGTTGATACATTGGAGGAGCAAAATATTGAAAATTTCCGTCTAAAATGAAATTTCTCCGATTTAAAGTACGTTTTCAATTCAAAATCAAAATTTTCAAGAAAACAGGGGCGAAGCGAGGGGGGTGACTAACCCCCTCCCCCAATACCATGTTGAGAGAAAAAATCGACAAATTCGTCTCAAATGAGAAAAGTTGGCAAATTTGACCACAAAAAGACAAAAATTTTAGGGAAACGTTCTTTTCAGGAATCACAATCTAACTCTAAAATAACCTCCCAATTCTACATTTTTCAAAAACTTGCTACAAAATTTTTTAATAAAATTATAAGTTAATAAATAGAGTACCAGTAACGAGAAGTGTGAGAAATAATATGGAAAGAATAACTCTGCTTCTCCAAAAAAGTTTATTGCAATAAACTTTTTTGGAGAAGCAGAGTTATTCTTTCCATATTATAAATTATAAGTTTTCTTGAAATTTTTCATCTTGCTTTATTCGGGACAAATAGACAATTTCATAAGTTTTTTCAACTAAAATAAATTACCTACTCAAGGAAAAGCAATGAATGAATGAGAGGGGAAAATGGTCAAAAAATTTAGTTTGGTCTGCAAATTTGCGCCATTCATCCATGTCCCCAAAAAAGTCTGTCTTGTTTCGTGACTGAATAAATTGATTTTCAAAAATTTCCAAAAATAGAGCTGGAAATTCTGAGATCCCCCCCCCCTCAATATTCGGACTTCGGTACGTCACTGCACACTTCGCAACATCATTTTTTATGAAAATAAAATTTTACTATAAGTTCATTTCATCTCTAAAGTTGGCAGATTTCAGTTTCCAAGTTGGAAAAATCGAGAACGTCTCATTACCCCCTTCCCCCACCTGAAAAAATACTTCGCTACGCCACTGAGAAAACGCCTTCAACTTTCATTATTAAAATAATACTTCTGAAAATCATACATTACTCACTCATTTCTACTTCTTATATTCAAGTATGTATGTATTTCAACGGTGAAAATTCGTAACTCACCTAAAACAAAAAACAAAACGAATTTTTCATTAATTGATATTAAAATATTAGATATTTTTTGCTAGTTTAGGACAAAAATGCTTTGCAAAATTGAGTTTAAAACCTTATTTTGGCAGATTTGTCAATCCCTATAAGGAGAGAACCGCTTTGTCACTTCTCAAGTAGGTACGTCACTGTCTATAACTTATAAGTGATTTTTTAGGTTCATTTCTAATAATTTCTGATTTTCATCTTTGCATGGTGAATTAATGAAGGGAAAATTTGAATCTTCAAATTATAAATTATCGGTCGCAAGGCTGAACCAAACCGAAAACAGAGGGGTAAAGCTTGCCCCCAAAGATGTCAAAATTGAATTTTAATTCAAAAATTGCTGTCAAATTAAAAAATTTTCAAAAGTAATGTTTTTTTGAAAAATGTTTCGTTCAAGTCCAATTTTTTAAGGAAAAAAATTATTTTAGTGAATTTTGCCCCCCTCTCTATACACCAGTTTTAGTTTATTTTCGCTCAAACGGATGTGACATGCTCAACTGAAATGAAAAACGAGAATTACGTTGAGAATTTCTCCGAAAAAGATCATCTGAAAATGTAATTTCGAATCACGTCAATTTTTTCATAATTCAATTTTTAGAAAGCAAAATTTTTTATATTGCAAAAAAAGCTCATTTTTCACAGAATTTTTTCTCAATTGTTTTTATAAACAAAAAAAAATCTAAGACCAAAAATCTATAATTTTGAATAAAAATAAAGGGAGAAAAAAAAGAGGAGGGGTTGTGAAATTTGATACATTCTGCCAGGGACGGTTGGGAGGGGGCCTGGCCCCCAGACTTGTTTTAAAATCGGCAAATATTTCGTGAAAATGATGATCACTCGGCAAATTCGGTGTCCAGTCGGCAATTTTAACATTCCGACGACCTTTATGAAGATCCAAATTTCAACCTTCATAATTCACACAATGTCCTTCCACTAAATACATTTTACCCTCCTCTCTTCTGTACCGACCAAGTCTTCCGAATCGCCACACTGACAGCTCGAATTTTTCGTGGAAAACTCCTGACAAAATGTAATATCGCACACGTCGAGGCGCGCCGGTCTCGGTGCACGATTCAATGTGTGGAACTGAGGTTAAAAAAAATATGTACGCTAAATGAGGGCTACGCAGTGGAACGAATGTGCAGCAAAAAAGGCGCGGGACGCCGGCGTGTCGCACTGATAAGATCTGACTTGGTGAATATAATGCGATCATCTGAACCATACTTTCATTAGAGGGTTTACTAAACCATGCCATTGTCTTTTTTTCCTAACCCATTCCGTACCAAAACTGTGCGGTAAATACGAAAAAAAAGGAAATTATGCGAATTCCTCTACACGAGGAATAATTTCAATGGAATCGAGTACCCAGTAGCGTGTAAATACACCAATGTTATTCGCAGACGTAAAATTTAAACTTTTTATTGTCTCGAAATTGATTTTCCATCGTAGAAGTCGTAAACTACACGTGGTTTTTTTTCGCCACTGTTTAAACGTCGCTTTGTACTTTTGTTTTTCACCTTTGTCGCCAATGTGACGTACACGAAACTGCGATGGGGAAATTAAAAAAATTCGCCGTCGTTGGGCAACCTTTGCCTTATGAAATATGCAGGTCGAATGGACGCGGTATGGGGAAGGGAGGCCAAAAATGGAATTGCTCACTTTACTTATGCTGCCAGAATCGTAAAACGGTCGCGCTCATTTTATGACCCGAGGATTCTGCCTTTTACCAGAATACGGTAAATTATTTTTTGGCGACGAAAGGGTCAAAGGGAGATGTGGTTTCCTTCCCTTTCGTTTGGAATTATTTTAAATTACATCAAAATGTGTATTCGTCGGTATATGTCCGACCAGCTCTCAGGATGCGATATTTTCCCCTACAGTGTTTCGTATATTCCGGATGGAGATATTTTGCCTTAAATGTACCTACATTTTTTGTAAAATGGCAATACGTATGCGGAGCGGAGAATATGTGAATATTACGTTAGGGTGTTTTGGTCGTAAGTTGAATTTTTTGTACATGTTCTACCCTGAAGTCGTTTGCATGCCCAAAAATCGATCGAACGTATCTCATTTCATAACAACAACAAAAAAAAGGATAAAATATGGATTTCAGTTTCATACTCGGCAGGTTTCAAAGTCTACGGAATCCGAAACCTAAGCTTATGAATGTTCACGATCGGAATGTATCTAGTTTTTGAATAAATTAGACAGAAACTAGCCAACTACTACATTCGATCAATTTTATGTTAATCAACACGAGCCAAATCGAACGTTACGTTAGCTCATCAATTATAATTTATCAAAAAAAACATAGGTATAGTTCTTCACGAACCTCATCCCTGACCATGAACGATTTGCAACGTAAGAAATGACGAAGGCGTATTTTTTATGGCATAATTACCATTTTCAGTACTCGTATTCTTATCAAAAATATTTTGATTGGCTGTAGCATTAGCAAACGACTTCGCGTTGTACGTATTTCCGTCCGGATATGTAGGATTCGTATTCTAAGTGTTGAAAAAAAAAATTAAAACTATGAACCGGAAACTAGTACAAAAGTAACATTTTTAAAAGAATGCATTTTTCTTGTACGTAGTGGTACGAAACACTCGACGTTTTTTTAATTTGATATATTTATAGTCCATTGATCGCCCGTACCTAATCTCGGTGGTGTTAGTGTAAAAACTGTCATTGCCAATTCTTGAATACGAAATTTTTGGCTACGATTCCAACTCCAACCGTGTCTAGTAGCATATGGTGGCGTTATGGATCCAGTTATGTGACGCGATAGCTAACGTAAGGCAAAATGTGGTCAGGAACTCAGTAACGCGGATTTAAATTACTTTGTATTGTTTAATATACCGGCGACCATTCGACTTGCAAGACGACGAACGATTCGATAATCGGCGAGGTTGCCAAATTCAACTAAATGACCGGTATGGCACTCGAAAACGTATTTCAACTCAGGAAGGGTGTAATGAAGTTTGATTGTCGACTTCATCGATGAATTCGTTCGCTGAAAATGCTTGTACAGAGGGAAAAGTAGGAATAAGGACGAGTTAATCGTATAAATCGACATTTGATAGATAGATGAACTTACTACACTTGAATAATACTTATTTACCTAATTGGATTAGTAGATTGGTCTCGAAAGCTCGTAACTAGTGGTTTATCGATCGAGGTGATGAAAGCTAATGACGTATTCAGGTGAAGGGTAATTCTTCTTCGTGTTTGTTTTTGCCGAAAAAATAATCCTTTCGAATAATTTTCCTTGAAAATTCATCGGTAGTTGATTCAATTACGTAGTATTGCTGCGTTTCGCTTTCGGGCTACTTTTCGAGATGTTGAAGGTTCCAGGTGTTGATATTTTTAGAATTTATATTCTGACCTGAAATCATCAAAAACGTACTATTAATACATCCAAAACAACTTGTCAAAAGAAAAACTTTGAAATTTCCCTTTGGGGTACCCTCCGGTCACGTTGGAGCTGTTACCGTTGATTTTAGAAACTTCGTAATTTTCATAAACGCGAATGAACTTTTCCACGAAGTAATTTTTATTCGTCGACATAGTATCTCTATTTTGAGTACCACTTGACACACGTACATTGATGAAAATTTTAACGAATGAATCATCTTTTCGGTAGTAACTTACCACTGTTCCTAGAATGAAGATCTTGTCCAGAATATACGACCAAAAAGATACATTACTAACCGATTAGTAATCTACTGAAAGTGTCTAAGGTCGATTTCGTTATCGTTCACGCATTCCGCTAAATTAAGTCCACAAATGTTTCGTATTTGGCGTCAAACTTACTCGAATTAATTTCGCTTCAAGTCAAGATCATTTCGCGTACTGGTGCCCGAGATCCGAGTAGTGTAACGACAGCTAGAAAAATAACGTCTGAATTAACGAGTTTGCTCGTATGATGGTGGTTCTGTCTTTAAAATGTTGTAAATTGCATATTACTGCTGAGTTTGATGATGATCCTTATTATTCCTTGAGGCGAAGTCTAAAATAATACATACTAATGATATACAAACGTTGAAAAGTAACGAACTCCCGTCGCTCACGGCTGTCGGCTATTTGCAACATTCAAACAAAACAACGGATTAGAATGAAATACATACATACAAATTACGGAATATTATCGTTTTCCAGCTAATTCTAAAAAGCAAAATTACTATAAATTCATTTTGAAAGTAAATCAAATTCAAAAACACACGCTTTCAAAACCGAACGAGAAGTCGAAATGAAAAAAATGTCGGAAAATCCGAAAATCACAAAAAATGGAGCGTTTTTTTTTGCAATAAAAATTTAAAATTAACGTTTGTGATGGGACGAGACTGAATGACGTCATAAGCATGCACCTACTCGCCTCGCTATTGGTTTTGTTTGTTTGGGTGTCTTTGTGTGCGTGTGTATTTATTTTCATGTTTTTATTGTTATGCAAAACGCCGAGCAGAACTTCCACAATGTGTTTCAAATTGGAAAACTTTTCGAAATTATTATACGATGTGGGATTATTTTGACGAATTGGTTAATTAATAGCGTTATATTTTTTGATTGCGAGTTTCGTGGGAGCATTTAATGTAGTCATGTAATGTGACGAGGAATTTAGATACAATAACGCTAAATTGGTACGTTTGAGTAGGATTAAGGATTATCTCTTATTACCGACGAATTAAGCGACCGAAATATGGATACGTAGCGGATATAGCCTCTTATGGGATATTTGTTTGTCAAAATAGTCACAGGGGAAAGGGGCGATCGAGTAAGTTTACCCAGTTTAGCGATCTGCGCCGGTGGTGTGCACATCTGATAACAGTAGAAAATTCATCGATCTTAGATCTTCTACAATAGCCAAATATTTTTGGGAGTTTTTCTCGAAATTGGTAGGATATTAAGTAGGAAAAATAGATAAAATTTTTCAATTTTTCCTACTAAATATCCTACCAAAGTTGAGGAGAACTTCCAGAAATACTTGGCTATTTCACTTTCCGGTGGAAATCGCATGAGCAGATCAAGGTGTGCAGAATGAAAAAGTGGGTAAACTGAAAAAGGGTGTTGCCTTAGCAGTTGATAGACCCGCTACGTATCCATATGTATAAGATCGATGGACCGAAGCCACCGCTACGTGTTTTTTTTTGCAATTGATGTAGATAGTATCGTTACATCGTTAGATGGTTACTTTAGAATGTTTAATTTGATTACAGAACGGTCTGAATGCTTTGCATTTAGCATCCAAAGATGGACATGTCGAAGTGGCCGCTGAATTATTGAAACGAGGAGCAAATGTCGACGCTGCAACGAAAAAAGGGAACACCGCTTTGCATATTGCATCTCTCGGTACGTTTTCAAAACCTATCATTGATCAAGCAGTATCAGTACATGGTTTATTTATCGATATTTCTTTTCGAATAGCTGGTCAAGAAGAAGTCGTGAAATTATTAATCGAACATGGAGCAACGGTCAATTTACAAAGTCAAAGCGGATTTACTCCTTTATACATGGCTGCCCAAGAAAATCACGAAAGGGTTGTTAGATATTTACTTAATAATGGAGCTAATCAGAGTTTAGCGACAGAGGTTCGTATATGTAATTCATTGAAAAGATTAAGCTCGAAACGATGTTATATTACGTGATTTCTCCACATGTAGGACGGATTTACGCCGCTTGCAGTGGCTATGCAACAAGGACACGATAAAGTAGTTACCGAATTATTGGAAAATGATACTAGAGGCAAGATTAAATTACCAGCTTTACACATAGCAGCTAAAAAAGACGACTGTAAAGCCGCAGCGTTACTGTTGCAAGTATGTGTGATTTGAAATTCAACTATGGGTATTTTTTGATTCGAATGAGAATTGTATACGAGTGTAATATTTTTTCAGAGTGAACATAATCCTGATATTACGTCTAAAAGTGGATTCACACCTTTACATATAGCGTCCCATTATGGTAACGATGCCATTGCTAGTCTTCTACTTGCCAAAGGAGCTGATGTGAATTATGCTGCCAAGGTATATTTTCTTTATTTAAGATATTCTGGATGATTTTGATTAAATTTTTGCTAATATTGGGTTGTAATTTTTCAGCATAATATCACTCCTCTTCACGTGGCTGCCAAATGGGGCCGGAATAATATGGTGATTTTATTATTGGATAAAGGAGCTAGTATTATTGCTAAAACTCGCGATGGCTTGACGCCGTTACATTGTGCTGCTCGATCCGGACACGAACAAGTCGTTGATACGTTGTTACAGAGGCATGCGCCAATCACAGCGAAAACTAAAGTAATTCAGAATCATTGTTGGCATTCGCTTATCTTATCGCATGTTTATTTCGAACCACTTTCGATTCATAATCGCCAGTTCTTTTGAGAAAGAATTTAGCAATCATTTTCCTTATTGTGGAAATCATTACATGGATGAAGTTTATCATATTTTTGATTCACGAGCAAAATATTTCTCTTTGAGTTGATATTCCATGCACGAAGGTTAATAATCTGCGAATGTAAATACATTTTATGTTCATTTTTTTCTTCGATTTCCCAAAATCTTATCATGTTCGCGGTGACCTAATACCTAGATGCCGGCTTAGATAAGATAACGATGTTTTCTAAAATTAATCTAGTTTAATCGATCGTTTGAATATTTTATTCTTTTCATTAATTTTTCTTCGAAGGAATTAATCTCTTTTTATTTTATTTTCCCAGAATGGTTTGGCACCTCTTCACATGGCATCTCAAGGAGATCACGTCGAAGCAGCTCGAGTCCTGCTGTCGCACCGTGCCCCCGTCGATGACGTAACCGTCGATTACTTGACCGCTCTTCATGTAGCATCTCACTGCGGACACGTTTCCGTTGCAAAATTATTACTCGACCGAAAAGCAGACCCAAATGCCAGGGCACTGAATGGATTCACGCCTTTGCACATCGCTTGCAAAAAGAATCGAGTCAAGATTGTCGAATTATTGCTTAAACATGGCGGTTCGATTGAAGCTACGACTGAGGTTTGATAAACACATTCTCCATGTGGTTGGAATTCGTTCCGAAGATATGATTTATGGTATTTTTTAGTCGGGATTATCGCCGTTGCACGTGGCCAGCTTCATGGGATGTATGAATATCGTTATTTACTTACTTCAGTGCGGAGCTAATCCAGATGTTTCTACGATTCGTGGAGAAACCCCGTTGCATTTGGCTTCTCGGGCCAATCAGACGGATATTATTCGAATTTTGTTGAGAAATGGAGCTCAAGTTGATGCGAAGGCGAGGGTTAGTATCCGAATGAGGTGTTTTGATATTAATTTATGGGTTTAAATAATTTTCGTATTGTGGATTTGCAATTTTGAAATGTTTTGTGGGCTTGAAGAAGAAATTTGGAAAAAAATTGTTTTGAGATGAATTTTTTTGAAATTAAAGTGATTTTTTCTTCCGCAGGAACAACAAACTCCTCTCCATATTGCAGCTCGACTCGGAAACACCGACATCGTCATGCTTCTGTTGCAACACGGCGCCAATGTGGATTCGGTAACCAAAGATTTATACACATCGTTGCATATTGCCGCCAAAGAAGATCAAGAAGAGGTAGCTCAAGCTCTCCTTGAAAATAACGCTTCGATGACAGCTACGACCAAGAAAGGATTCACTCCTCTGCATTTGGCCGCCAAGTACGGACGATCCAGTATCGCAACATTCTTATTACAACGCGGGGCTCCGGTTGACGCTCAAGGAAAGGTCAGTATCTGTAATGAAGCCTGAGAGATGATCTCTTGAACTACCTCGCTGATCTATATTTTCCAATACAGAATGGCGTCACTCCATTACACGTCGCTAGTCATTACGATCACCAAGGTATAGCTTTATTGCTGCTGGATAAAGGAGCTTCGCCTCATGCCACCGCCAAAAATGGCCATACACCTTTACATATCGCCGCCAAAAAGAATCAAGTAAATTTATTCGATGAGCGAAATTATTCCCTTATCTGAAGCAATAAGATAATTAACACGTGCGATTTGATTTTCTAGATGGATATAGCAGCAATGCTTTTAGAATACGGAGCGAATGCCGGAGCCGAATCCAAAGCCGGATTTACGCCTTTGCATTTGTCTGCTCAAGAAGGACACGTCGATATGACCAATTTACTGCTGGAACACAAAGCAGACGTAAATCATAGCTCGAAGGTAATTTAAAAATTGTTGAAATTTTATTCTTGTTTTATCGATTGTAAATTTTATTTTATTTTTTACGTCGCAGAATGGTTTAACGCCGTTGCATTTGTGTGCTCAAGAAGATTGCGTCGATGTGGCTACAATTTTAGTGAAAAATGGCGCCGATGTTAATTCCCTGACAAAGGTTGATATTTGGTGAAATTTAACGAATCTTTCATATAAATCTGATATTTCTAACGTGTATTTTGATACGTAGGCTGGGTATACTCCTTTACACATTGCCAGTCATTTCGGCCAATTGAACATGGTCCGATTCTTGTTATCCAATAAGACGAAAGTTGATACCGCTACGTCGACCGGATACACGCCGCTACATCAGGCAGCTCAGCAAGGCAATTCGGCTATCGTGGCTGTATTATTGGATAACGGAGCTTCACCCGACACCAAAAACAACGTGAGTCGAATATTTGCCCTGCAATCTTATTTCAAACTAGTATTGAAAAATTGTTATTTTCGCAGCAAGGACAAACAGCTTTATGTATTGCTCAAAAATTGGGCTACATCAGCGTAGTGGAAGTATTGAAAAACGTCACCGATAATACGAAAGCTGCCCCTGTAACAGCTGCGCCCGCAGGAGACGAAAAATACAAAGTTGTAGCGCCGGAGACGATGCAAGAAAACTTCATGTCCGATTCCGAAGACGAAGGAGGTAAGCAGTCGTGTGTAGCGTACAAACGATTCTTAATTAACAGAATCGATTTTTTATCGCTTGTCAAAGGTTAATTGTATCGGGTATGTGCGAAAGTATCAATGAGTTGGGTGATTTACATATTGTCGACGTCGCCTTGTTTGCGTCTTGTATTAAGTGGTTATTTGTGCACGCGAGTTGTATCGGTTGAGATTGTTGTGACGGTTGTATCGAGGTTTTCGGGTAAATAGAGTAAGTTTCCTACCAAGTTATCGCGCGAAGTTTGTTTATTTTTGGTGATTTTTTTCTGCCTTATTTCGTTATCGCTGTTCGGTGTTAGGAATCGGGCCAATGATACGAAAAGTAAATATTGAATTTTACTGGAGTGTGTGTCTAAAATATGTCAAGTAGGTCGGCGAGTTTTTTGATTTCTATTTTAAGATATTCGGGGAGTAGTTTATTAAAATATTTTCTATTCTCGGTAAAATAGCATCGCTGTAGTTATCAGTTTGATTCTTCTAATGAATTTTTTTTTTAGTTGTCTGAAAATTGAAATATTCTGGTGAATAAGTTTGATATTCGAATCAAAAATACCAAGTTTGGCTTCTACTCAAAACTTGACTCTTCGATCGGAATCTAATAAAAGTCCTAACTTCCTAATGCCGGGTTTCTTTCCCTTCTTCCCTTCCTTATTTAAATCTAGTTCCGAATTTCTAAGGATTTTCTTGCACACTTCATTGCATTTTACGTTCACAGTGCTGAAGTTGGTTGAAAATTGATTGAATTTCGAACTAACTACAATTTTAAATGTATTTTTTAATCTTATTTTTAACGTAGGTACCTATTCGTCCTTTTCGCGAGTTATTTATTGATAGAAGAAGATTATTGATGGACGTCGTTTTTCTCTTTTCAAATCGAATGTCTTCGACTTTTCTCAAGAGCAGGACGTTTGGACGATTTTGCAAAAACTGGAGAATTTTTGAATTTTCACAACTTGAATTGTTTTTTAAAATTTTGAAGTTTTTTCAAAAATTGGATAATTTTTTAAAACATGCTCGTTATTTTACAAAACATAAACGATTTTTCAAACCATGGAGAATTTTGTGAAAATTGAACGATTTTTCTCAACTTGGATAATATTTCCACTTAGATAATTGCCTAAAAATTGGAGAATTATTGAAAATTTTGACATTATTTAAATTGGACGATTTTCTCAAAATCGAAACTTTTTTTTGAAACGTGGACAGTAGTTTTTCAAAAATCGAAGAATTTCTGAAACTTGAAAAACATTTTGAGAACGACAATATTTTAAAAATTGTACAATTTTTTCCGGAATTTGCACGATTTTCTAAAAATTTGACGATATTTTAAAAATGTTTTTTTGAAAGGCCGAAACAAAATAGTTCAAAAAAGTGAAAAACATTTCACAGATGGATAAAATTCCTAGAAAATTGACCAGTTTTCAAAATTTTATCACTTTTTTAAAAAGTTGGCAATTTTTTACAAATTGAAAAAGAATTGAGAATGCAAAAATCATTTAAAATTTGAAAAATTAAGTACCTAAAAAATGTTTAAGAAGTTGTAACAATTTCTAAGACTAGAAAATATTTCAAAAAAGTGATTATAATTTTAAAAAATTGCAAAAAAATCAGAACGTATTTTCTAAATTGCAATAAAGTGGTTTTTTTCGAGAATGGACAGCTGTCCCACGGCTCTGCGGGCACATGACTGAATTCGCCAGTATCCCTATCTCTGATTTCTTTTCTATCAGTGCAGGGGAAGTGGTTCACCTTCTGTACAGCTATCTACGTCACCTTCCTAAATTTATTAATTTAGAAATATTGTAGGTAGAGATCCATGGCACATTGTATTGTACATAAACCGTACTCTATATTTACGTATTTATTTGATCGCAGCGATGAAAAAAAAAGTTGATTTAGCATATTATTTGTGTGGTTTGTGTTATTTATGTATTATCAGGAGACGAAGTGTATATGGCGGCAAATGGCGCGATGAGTCGTATGTGCGATAGCACGTTATATTTGCAATATTACGAGAAAAACACGTTATTTATGCGTAAGTTCATGCTGACCAAGTTGCACGCTTTACACACCACGTTGCCTGCTTACCTTTTTTTTTTTGATTCCTAAGCTCCTCCGGTAGATTTTCTTCATTTTTTTTTTTGTCATCGGTACGAATAAAGGGTATAGCCGGTTAAATATGGCGATTTAGCATTGGAAACCGATTTCGACTCTTTGTACCCTAAAAGAGTCGCCTATTCTGGCAAATAATTTTGACAATTTTGGACCCCTAGCTCGAGTATTTGGAGGTAGGGGCTAAAACGTGTGATTTCTTTCATAATTTTCTCATTTTCCACCAATGCAGATGAAAATTTCGTGTTTTTTTTAGACAACTTTTAGAGAGTAAAAGGAACTCTAGAAATTTTTTTTCAAAATTTTTCAGCAATTTTTCTTCAAGTTACGCTCTTGAAAATTTTGAACCCCTCCTCCCCCCCTTCTGTAATGAGAAGTTAAATGTGCAATGAAATTTTTTCACAAAATTTGAGAATTTTGAAGAGACGGAAGTTCGTTGAAAAAAATTGAAACTGATGTCCCTTGAAATGAGACATGGGAAACTTAAATTGCATGTTTGATTTCTTATTCGTACTCAGAAAGTTTGACTTTTGCAAAATCGACCCTAGGGTGGGCCGAAAAACCAAAAATTTTGATTTTCGAAAAGTTACCCCGGTAAAAGTTGTTGGCTGGATAGACTAGAAAAATAAAATAAAAAATTTCAAAATCGATTCATATCTTCCGATCGCGCAAGAACCTTCAATTCTTCAAAAATTGCCAAAAATGTCGAAAAAATTTAAAATTGATTAAAATTAATTTTAGAGCTTCTTTAGTGGCTATCTAGACCAAAAAGCACATTTTTTTGAAACAAAATCAGTGTTTTATGAATTTTTCAATTTTTCTTCAGAGGTGAAAAAATATGAGAAATTTAAAACAAACTGTAAAACATGGATTTTTTCAAAAAAGTTGTTTTTTTGCTTTAAATAGTCTCTAAATAAGCTTTAAAATTGATTTTAATAAATTTTGTTTTTTTTTTGAAATTTTTAAAAATTTTTGAAATTTTTTGAAAATATTGAATTTTAGGCAATTTTTGAAGAATTGAAGGCTCTTGCGCGATCGGAAGATATGAATCGATTTTTTATTTTTCTAGTCTATCCAGCCAACAAGTTCGGAAGGGGGGGGGGTAACTTTTCAAAATTCAAAAATTTTAGGTTTTTCAGCCCACCCTAATCGACACCCATATTGCCTACCTTATAATGATTCAAAATTGAGGGGGGAGGGCTAAAATGGGGTCCTAGGAATTCGGGTCCCTCGATTATGATTTTATATCGATTTCAATGTCAGATATCATAGTAAATCTTACTCTCAGTGGTGAATTTTTTTTTGTTGCTACTGAAGTGCATGTAAAATGGGTATCAATCGCGTTTTTTATTGCTGATGGGGGTGTCAGTTTTAATTTTTTTTTGACGAACTTCCACCACTTCGAAATTTTAAAAATTTTTGTACGTAGTTCAATTATAGATCAATGACACTAAATTTGAGGGAGAAAATTCCATTGAATTTTTGACCCTTCATTACAAAAGGGGGTTCAAAATTTTCAAAAAAGCGTAACTTGAAGAAAAATTGCTGAAAATTTTTGAAAAAAAATTCTAAGGTTTCTTTTGCCCTTTGGAAGCTATTTAAAAAAACACGAAATTATTATCTGCATTTGGTGAAAAATGAGAAAATTATGAAAGAAAATACATGTTTTTGCCCCTCCCCCCTCCAGAAAAAATACTCGAGCTAGAGGTCCAAAATTGTTGTCAAAATTATTTCTCAGAATATTCGCAACCCTTCTGGGGTAAGAACGGTGGAAATAGGTTTCCAAGGCCAAACCACCCTATTAACCAGCTGTACTCTTTGATCAGGTAGTTCAGATTCTATGACGTGTGGCGATAATGTAGTTAAATAACGCTTTTCATTCCCTTCCTCTCGTCCTGTCTGCCTCTTCTGCGTAATCTCAGCCTCGAGAGTAATAAAAACACAAACGTGGTACTTTTTGGTAAAGTTTTCATTCCATTCGAAGGTTTGACCTAAATTACCAAAGTAGATCTGCGGTTCATAATTGATGGAGTGTAACAGATGTTTGTAGACATTGTATATCGACGATTTGGTATCTGTTTTGAAAAACTCGAACGACTAAATCGTTCGATCTCGTCCATGGACTGTTCCCCTTTTTTTTTGTCGTAAATTTACAATTATCATTAAAAGCCTAGCAACAGGAGGAAAAGCAAGGTGGAGTGTTTAGAAAACATAATTTGCCGTATAATTAATATCAGTTGCGTTGAGTCTCTTGATGAAGTGCCAATATGTGTATGGGTGCGTGTGCGTTCGTCTGTGTCTGTGTTGGGTGCTGATGATCGGTGCGCGTGTGCGACAGAGTAACTTTTTTCTGGCGATCTTCATTTATGTTCGAGTCGGTTTACGGAGAGATTTTTCGTTGTAAATTGCGAATTGTACGTTAATTGAAATTTCGAAGACGAGTTTTTCCCCGTGCACTCGAATTGATCAGTTTTAATGCTCGAGCTGACTTAGTGTTGTGTCGGTGTGTGATTTATCGATATAGTTTTTACCCCTATCAATGAAAATGTGCTCGTGTTTGGGGTGTTGCGCTTGTACTCGCAAGCCCGATAAGAAAGCTGATAAAAAAAACGATAAGAAAAGTGACAAGAAAAGTTTAAAAGGTACAAATGCTACTTTTTTTTAAATTTTTGTTCAAGTTTTTTCAATCAACGTAAACATTTTTTTGAAAAGTAAATTCGAGGAAATTTTCTGCCTGCGTGTGTGTTTTACGACGATGATTCTAGTATAATAAAAAAATGCACATATAAATTTTAAAATAATCCCTCGTGCATACAAAATCTACAACACTATAAGCTAATAGTGTGCATGATTCATGAAAATAATTATATAAAAAGCGCCGTCACCCGCGCTGCCTCGCGGCGTGCCATTTCTTTGCATATTTTGCATTATTGCCAAGTGTTTAATATGTTCGAAATTACTGGCCGAGTTTTTCTCTCTCTTGTGTCGCTGTGTACCGCCGATGTGTTTTCTTCCCGAAACGCGTTATTTTGTTGCGAACTTGACGAGATTTTTGGGCGTAGGTTTGCAAGTGAGGTGCGACGAAGGAGGATGTTCGATGAGAGGAATTGGTTTTTGAGAATTTGCTCGTGGAAGGCAGAGTGATCTTTGGTGGTTGAGATTGGATGTGAGAGCATGTGGTTTGAATATTATCCAATGAGAGTTGGTTTGATGATTTTTGATGGACTCGGTTTGGTATTAGTGATTTATTGTATTTTATTGGTGATATTTGGATTTTTTTCTGGAAAAATTGATGAATTTTTTTCAATTTGATTGTCGGATGATTTTTTTGGTCGGATTTTTCCTAAATTCATTCGACAGTAGTGTAAAAAGTGGCCAAAATTTTTTATTGTTGTGAAAGTATTTCGAAATTTTTTGTTTTTTTTTGAAAAATTCCTGCGAAGAAAGTGATTTTATTTGGAAATACAGCTTTAAATTGTGAAAATTAGGAAGAAAAGTATCAAAATTTTGTGAAATTATGTTGAACCAAAGTAAAAATTGACTGGATCAAGGAGGCAGAAAAAACATCCTGTAATCTCCCCTCCTTTCCCTTTTTCAATTAAGAAAAACTTGGTATTGGGTCAAGAAATTTCTGAAAGTAATCACAAGGTGTCTACCAGTTGAAAAAAGTCGACATTTTCGAAGTAGATTGAAAAAGTCGAAAATTTTATCCAAAAATTTGGCAAAAGTGGAACAGTTTATGAGAAATCAAAACATGAAAAAGGTATAGGAAATTAGGAAATTCGTATGCACCTCAGCAAAAAAAAAAAAGAGTGAGAATAGTGGGGAACACTTTTACATTGCTTTTTTCTTTTTAAAACCATGGTGTCTTCTATCTACTGGCAAGAAAAACAAAATAGCAAGGATTTCCCTTTGTAGCAAAAAAAAAAACAGAGAATTGCGAGAATTTTCAACATTTTCCCCTTCCCTTGAATTTTTTTATCAATGAATATAACAAGGCACTTTTTTGGGCGAATTGGAAGCAAAAAAAATTGGTTGAAGATGACGAAAAAAATCCAGAGAATAGCAAGAATGTTCATTTTTTCGATCCAATAGACACCATGAAAACAGAAGAAATATTTGAGTAGATAT
Organism: Pseudococcus viburni; assembly: GCA_033439095.1. Lineage (NCBI taxonomy): Eukaryota > Metazoa > Arthropoda > Insecta > Hemiptera > Pseudococcidae > Pseudococcus > Pseudococcus viburni. The sequence continues at coordinate 1,479,589 of JAVBJF010000013.1, forward strand.
TTGAAAATTTGAGATATTTTGAAACAAAAATCCTCCCAAGATTTATGTGTTCCTCTTCCCTTTCTTCCCTCAAAAGTTTCAATGTGGTTGTCTGGAAAATATTTTGAAAAAAACTATCTTGGGAGGAGGGGAAAGGTTATTTGCGAGCAGGAAAGGTAAATTCTCAAAACATCAAGTAATATGAAAGTCGAAGATTTTGTCCAGAAATTCACAAAAAGTTGAGGAAAGTTATAAAGAAGAAAACCATTAAAAGTGAGAATACCTGAAAATGTTTTTAGATTCTTGTTTAATTTGAAATCAAAACAGAAAAAATTCTGAGTTGATGTTTGAAAATTTAAAAATGGTTTGAAAAAAAATCTCTAAAATTTTACAATCCCCTTCGCCCTTCTTTTTCTAGGAAATTTGAATATTTTGGTAATCTGAAAAATCTGAAGTCGAGGAAATTTTTTTTGAAAACATTTTTAAAATTTTTTTGGGATGGCAAAACTGATTGAATAATAAAAACTCAGGGCTTAGTTCAAGAAAGTTTAATTTCCAAGTCAACAATTTTTTATTTTTTATCAAGATTCCGACAGATTTAAGGCCATTTTCATTGAAAAACAGTTGAAAATGAACTTGTCAACGAGGAATTTGGATTCCGTGAAGAAAACATGGAAAATAATTCCTAAACTGAAGTAAATCTTGCAAAAATCTTAAAGTGTAAAGTTTTCAGTTCACAATCGTCAAAGAGGTCAAATTTTTAGTTAGGTTTCAGTTTCCCAGCCTTGATTTTTTTCAATCAAATTTTGTGTGTAAGAAAGATTACGCAGAGAAGGAAAAATTTTTGATTAAATTCGGGAAAATGATCGAGAAATTTGATTTTTAAAATTTTGATCAATATATGAATAACCTTTTTTGAGAAATTTTCGTTTTTCAGTTGGAATAAATAGCTACCAAGTCGAATAAATCCAAAAAAATTACATTTCAGTCGAAAATTTTAAATTTTTAGCCAACAAGCTCGATTCATCCCGGATTGAAAATTCCCTGTAAAAATTTTTCAATGCGAATTTAAATTTTGGAATTTTTTCCAAAGCCACATAAAAAATTACGTACGTAAAAGTTTATTCGTTTTTCTTTCAAAATTTTGTAAAATTATCATCGAGACATTGTGCTTTCAATACGACAGAAGATTCGAATGATTTCAACTCGTTTTCGCGATTCTTCTAAATTTTTTGGCTCAATTGTGGTAAAGCGTATTTGGATTTCTTACTTGGGAAATGGCCATACTAGTAAATACTGCAATCTGATTAGCTGTAGTGTACTTCATGGGAATTTATCTGCGTATATTAGCGAGAATTACGATTTTGTATCGTGTAGTGCATTTCTGTTTTTGCGAAGTCCAAATTCATTTTCTCAAAAAAATTTCAAGTTTGGATATTTGAAAATTTATTTCAATTGCAATTTTTTTCCAAGAGTTTAAATTTCCGCAATTTTTTCAAAATATTTTCCAAGTTGAAATTTTCTAAAAAATTTTCAATTTTGAAATTTTTTCAATTTTGAAATTTTTACTATTCTTTAAAAAAAATTTGAATTCAAATTTTCCTCAGATTTTTTTACATTCATTCTCTTAAAACTTTTTATCATCATTTTTTTTAGAATTATGCATATTTTTCCAAGTTATTTTAGCTCAATTTTTTTTTCTAACTCAACTAATTCTAGTATCATCATGAGAAAAAATTAAGGTCGAATAAATTTGATGCTGTGGAGTTACTGTCGAGTTGAAAATAATTTTGAATCCAAAAAAAGTAAAAAAAAATTGAAAAAATGTATAATTTTGAAAAATTTTTAAGAAAACTCTGAACTTGAAAATACTTTTGAAGAAATTGTGAAAATTTGAGAACTTCGAAGAAATTTTAAGAAAATTCAACATCATTTATTCACTTTGATCAAGTAAAGAATCTAAATTCGCTCTCTTAAATGAAAAACAATGAAGAATCGTATAAAATTTCTTATATTTCAAATTTTACTAAAAATTTTTCGTTTATTTTTATTTACTACTCGTTCGCAGCTCTGAAAAAAATACAAGCGTTAAATTCGACATTGAAAACAATGTCAAGTTTACTATTGTTTGAACGGCCTCTCATGGTCGGCTTGTACTTTGTAAAGTGAAAATTTACCTACCTATACACTCGGTCGTGCCAATAATTCGGACGATTTTTCGCGCCGATAACCGCGTACACATGAGAATGTTTATTTTGACTCGAAATTCCGTGAAAAATAATTACGTTTTTCGTACGGTAGGTGTAACCGAATTATCGGTGTCGCATTTATGAGCGTTTCATCCTTATCACTAATTTCATTCGACGATAGATCATAAATTACGAATTTTATAGCTTGGTATTGGAAAAAATCATTTCGTAAGATAGGTACTCGAGTCTAAGGTGAACTTGTGTGACATGTTATGCTGCTCTCTGTCTCAATGTAGTCTCAGTAGTGGTATATTGTAATAAGTAATTTGTTGAGTGCCTTCGTCGCACTTTATATCTATCTTATTACGTTTTTTTTACGTAGATTATGCTTTTTTTCCACCTCGTAGCTCGTAATACACACGCTCACAATCGTCCACTCGATCGATTGGTTCTGTTCATTGTATAGCAGAAGTAGCAACGTTGAATGTACAAATTTACGATCATTTGGTTAATTAGCGTTGAAATTTTTTTCACCATAAATATCGTGATCTTGTGTACTATTTTTCTTTTTGTATCTCGTCAATAGTTATTGGCTTCGGATTGATTTGCAGTGGGTAGTAAGAGCTCGCTTGCGTGTTATATTTATAGGTATAGGGTGTAGTACTTTGGAAAGAAAAAAAGTTGAATGAGGATTGACAGATCCGGTCAACTATGCGTAATCATTTCCTGATTGCGATGCCCATGCCTGGGTGTTCGAGCTTCCCCTGCGAGTATTTTAGATGAGTCGGATGGCATGGCATCGGATTCGGCTAGTCCCCGAAGGTCTGTTAATCGAATCGATTTCACGGGTTATTCGAACTGTACCTACGGATAATTCATTTAGTTGATACTTTCATTACGTTACGGTAGTCATAGGATGACCTTTGGCAGAGCTTTATCATATCGGTCGTTTAGGACTGAATGGGTTTAATTGATGGAAATTTGATTGTATGGATTTTTTTCTGTGTGTTTTGTCGTAGGCGAAGATGCTACCAATGAACAGTCGTACAGGTATTTGACCATCGATGAAATGAAGAGTCTTGGAGATGATTCGTTACCCATTGATACGTCCAAAGAGGATCGATACGATACGACAGCAGGTAAGATTTATCAATGGTGGTACACGAAGCGGAGGGTATTGGGTTGAAAGGAAGAAAAAAGAGTTGTAATTTGGAAAAAATTTTGGCTCGAGTGAAACTTGAAGTTATTTATTGAAAAAAATTTCAGATTTCTTCTTCGAATTTGAAAATTTTCGTTTTGTATTTTGGTCCTTTGGATTTAGTTTCATTCAAAAAATCAACTTCGTCATCTTAAGGTTTAGATTTCTGATTTTTTGGAGGGAAAGAGGAGAGAGATGAAATGGTTCAAAATCATCGAAAAATTACCATAAGGAATTTGAAAAATGAAGGTGATTAGAAAATGATTTAAAATGTTGGAATAAATATCAAATTTTCTAAAAGTTGATACAAATAACCAAAAAGTTGAAAAAAATTGATAAAATGTTTGTTATATCCCAATTTTTTTGTAAAAAATGACCAAAATTGTTTAATATGCCATAAAAATAACGTAAAATTCGATAAATTAATGTTCAAGTATTTTAAAATAGGGCTGAGGTCTGGAAGTAAAACTCACTTTTGCTACCATGAGCGATTTCGAGAAAAACGCAAAAAACTATTTTAGCATAGTTTTCGATCACTATGAGAAGTGGCCGGGAAGGTGGGGTACAAGGGGTGCATCGCACCCCCCCCCATTGCATCAGATAAGGATTTTTGAAGCATTAAAACATGAAAAAAAAAACCTTTTTTGGGCATTAAACACTCAATTTTTTCAAAGCTTCGCCCTCGCTTCGCTCGGGCATGGACAAAATTACAATTATATGAATTATTTGAGTCATTAGTGCAAAAAAAGGTTCCTTTTTGCCCCCTCCCCCGAAAATTCTTCTGTTATTCCAAGTTTTTGTACTTACTTTGAATCCTCCCCCAAAAAAAGCTTCCGACGTCATTGACTATGAGTACTGAAAACATTTCATTTTGTGGATCCAAATTTGTACAGCTTGAAAAAAGAAATGAATTTTGTCCCTTGACATTTTTGCCTCAGTTCAATCGTCATCGAGATATTTTCGAAATGCATTCCAAAATTAGTGCATTTCGAAACTGGCTCATAACTTGAAGACGATTGAACTGGGACAAAAATATCATGAGACAAAAATTATTTCTGTTTTCAAGCTCTACAAATTTGGTTCTATGAAATTTTTTTGTAGATGGAAAATGTGAGTTCTAATCACTCCAGCCCCATTGAAATAACAGGTTACTTCATTTTTTCATTGAATTTTGACACCCCTACCCCATTTTTCTCGAAATCTGAGCCCCTCCCTTACATAATTTCTGGGTGCGCTTATGTTGTAGAGTGCATAAATTCCTTCAGAATCAGTCATAAAAACGAAATCGATTTTTGTGTCAAAAATGAGTTTTGCTTTCAGACCCCTCTAATTGGTTCAAATGTTGTGAAAATTCTTCAAAATTTTTGAAAAAAAATATTAAAACTTCCATAAAAATGGTTGAAAGGATTCGAGCTTCAAAAAACCCCATAAAACTGCTTTAATATCACAAGTTTTTGAAAATGAGTGAAAATTGAGTGAAATTTTTCAACAATTTGAACGAAAGAAACATTATTGAACTTTTTGAAAAATATCAAATTGAAAGTGATAGTAAAAATGCGATTTTTCGATATTTTAACAAAACTTGATACATTTTGGGAATTTTTGATGAAATTTTTCAGCTTTTCATCAGTTTTAACTGGTTTTGATCATGGCTGCCAATTTCTGGAAAATTCTGGAAAAATTAGGAGAATTTCATGAATCTGAAAGGCCTTGATAAATTTTCGTTTTGGAATCTCCCACCCCTTCCCCAACCTCATGGAATTTTTAAATTTTGGTTTTGGAATCCCCCACCCCTTCCCCAACCTCATGGAATTTTTAAATTTTGGTTTTGGAACCCCCACCCCTTCCCCAACATCATGGAATTTTTAAATTTTGGTTTTCTAATCCCCCACCCCTTCCCCTACCTCATGGAATTTTTTTTTAAATTATTGATTGTTGGAAAAAATATTTTTTTATTTCTGAAAATCTTAGCTTATGACGTCTGAGACGTATTTAGGAGAAGACCAGAGGGTGGGAGGAAGGAAAGAAGAGGTTTGACGATTCCGTTTTTTCTTAATAAGGATTCAAATGTTGGAAAAAACTACGAAATTTTAACTTTTGAAAGTCCTCTTTAGTAAAGCTTTTTTTTTCTGTTCAGACGTGATATATTTGCATATTTTGTGTAGAAAGTGGGGAAAAATTCAATTTTCAAAAAGTTGCATGAAACTGTCGCCTCCTCCTTCCCTCCCTCCCTCCCTCCCTCCCTCCCTCCCAGAAAATCTGAATATTTTGAACAAAAAAATATTATTCGCGACCCTCCTTGCATTCTTTCATAGGCTAGTTTTCATTTCGAAAAATCAAAGAAAATCAATTTTGAAAAATGGTGGCCACATTTTGAGGTTTTTGAGGAATTTTTATCAAGTCTTTAACCATTTTTATTTTAAACCACTTCAACAAGGTTTCTAAAATTTTTAATGTAATTTTGAACATTTTTTGGTCACTTTATAAATCTTTTCATAACTAATTGCAATCATTTCTCTGGCGCTTGAAGCAGTTAAAATGTGATTTGAACTATTTTAAAAATATGTCGTTAAAATATATTTTCAAATAATTTTATCGATTTTTCGCGTATGTGCATTGGTCACAAAAATCAAAAAAGTCATGAAAAAGTCGTGGAATTTGAAAAAAAAATCGCCAAAAAGTCAGAAATTTCTAATCAAAAGTATAAAAAATTTTCCATCACTTTTATTCAAACATCGATCGGTTTAAAATGTTCAAAATTACACGAAAAGAATGAAAAAAATCATTAAAAAGTTATGAAAATTCAAATGACCTCCAGCAGATACACTGTTTCTAATTTGCAATTTTTTTGCAATTTTATAATTTTTTTTTCGACGACACACCGAAAGATGAGATGAACAAGACACTTTTCTCCACCTCCACCCCCCCCCCCCCGGAGTTGCAAAATTACAGTTTTTTATTGGTAAAATGGGTTTAATGCGGAAAATTTTCGGAGCTGATGGCCCCTTTTTTGGGGGGAAATTTCCGATTTGAGTCGAAAAAAATTGTAATTTAATTCAAAAATCGATCTTTGCCAAAATATTTGATTTCTTGCCCCGCGCGCCTCATCTCAAATGCCATTTTGATTCATTTCTGATTTTTTTTTTACTAGAATCATTTAAACAAATTTTGAAACAGCCTTCATGCGATTTAAGTATTTTCGAGTATTTATGAAAATTTCTTGAAATATGCTTTGAAAATTTGTATATCTCCACCAAAAAAAAAAAAAAATTGTATATCTAATGAATAGACAAATATGTTTTTGATGAAGTTTGCCAAAAAATTTCAATGTTTATTCCGAGTAAATTGGCCGAGCGTTTTTGAAAAATCAATGTCTAAAAGATGTTTATAAAATTTTATATCGGTGGAAATTTTTTCAAAAAATTGGCCTTTATTTTTCATCGATAATCCATTGATCTACCTCAATAAAAACTTGAAAATTTACTTTTCAATTATAATTAATTTTTTCTAAAATTTATTCACAGGACACGATGAATCCATCAGCCCTCAACATACTTACAATCAGCTGAGCGCTGCTCCGGTGATCGACAACGTGGACGTGACCAGAGCTCCAGTCATTCAAACAGGGTAAGCCATTTCATTACAATTTTAATTCTGTATTCGCTCCGTCTCAGCCCTTTTCTTCGTTCACAAAAGTAACGAGTTTTTCCTTTTGGTAAAAAGCTGGCTTATTGAATTCTGTGACATTTCAATCGGAATCAAAAATGAATGAAATAAAATTGAAAACACGTACCGTATGTGCTTGGTATAAATGTATAAGTTGAATTCGGATAATGGTACGTGGCTTGATGCCAGACCCATTCGAAAGAGACCGCGACGTTTATCTGCTCGTAAATCACCATCGTAAATTCATCGATCGAGTATAAAAATTTTGATTAATTATATTTGGCTCGAGGTCGACTCGATTCGCCCCCTATATTTTTCTCGTCCCACTGATGGCTAATTTTTCACGAATAGTAAAATATTACTCGGTGTCTGGGGGAAGAGCGTCAGAAAGACGTGTAATATTCAAAAAATGTAAATTGAGCTATTCTTGAGTAACCTTTGGCTCAGAAAATAGTACAACTACGCGATCGCAATTAGGATTTTTATTATTGGCTAAATATACATATAACGATTGTTTATTTTACACGCTGCTTTCTATGTGAAGGAAACTGAAATGGAAGAGGTAAGTTGGTACAATTTGGTGGAAATTTTTATCTATCGATAATTTGTTGATTGTAGCGTAGTACGTACGGTAGTTCCTAGTTGTTTACGAATCAATTAATACGAAATTTTCTTCCCTACGAACGTCCTGTTTTAGTACGAGGTACTTACTTATTTTGAGATTAGTTTTTTTTATTTTTTTTCTGCACGATTGCTCGTGTGATTGAGTAGTTTAGTTGATTTTTTTGTATTGAGAAATATACTTGAAGCACACACATGCATATATTTTGATTTTATGGTCGGAAGAACCGATGGTTAAAAACGTTTAATGTGGTTACAGCTTTTTGGTGAGTTTTTTGGTCGATGCCAAAGGTGGTGCAATGCGTGGGTGTCGTCATAGCGGAGTTCGCGTCATAGTTCCACCTCAGTGCGTTACGATGCCAACTCGGGTAACGTGCAGATACATTCGAAAAGATAAACCGAACCATCCACCGCCTCCGCCGTTAATGGAAAGCGAAGCTTTGGCCAGTCGGATACTAGAATTAGGACCTGTAGGAGTCAAGTTCTTAGGGTGAGTTGAAGCGAACGATCGGTTAATGGTAGAATTGGCCGGTGATTTTAATTTTTCATCAATTTTGCAGCCCTGTCGTCATAGAAGTACCTAATTTTGCCGCGCTCAGAGGCAACGAACGGGAAATTGTGATATTACGTTCGGATAATGGCGAAACGTGGAGAGAACATACGGTCGATTCGAGTAGCGAAGCTGTTCACGATATTTTATCGAGGAGTTTCGATAAAGATGGAAGTACGTTTGAAATATTGATGGAGAATGTGATTTTCAGTGGTAGTGATCTCAAATTGGCTCAGGAAAGTTTTGAAAGTTCATTGAGGCAGATTTTGCTCATCTGAAATAATGATGGCATGCCTCAAAAAAGCAAATTTTTGGAAAATGACAATTTAAAAAATTCATGTATGATTTTGAAGATTTTTTTTGAGTTAATTATTTGACCATTTTGAATAATTAGACACATTTTTGAAAATCTTAGACCCTCTATTGTCACCACCAGTGTTTGGATCTTTTGAGATATTTCGATATGATATAGGTTTTTGATGGCCCTGAATTCGAAAGATGGCTGTCTTAAAGGGGGGGAGGGGGATTGGATCTAGAATTCAAAATTGTTTTCAACTGTATCCAAATAGTCTTCAGTCCATTGGCAAAAATTGTTCATTGAGTGTGTTTTTTTGCGAGCCAAAAAAATCAACTGGCTTTTTATGTGTATGGGTCCCATAATCCCGAAAAAACGTATTCTGGATTTTTACACTCCCCAGTTTTCCCCCATTTTTTAAATTTGGCCATTTCTGGCTCCATTAAGCCAAAAACGAGTTGCACAATGGGTTGTGGTGAATTTTCGAAGTTGAGAAAACGCATCATTTTTGTCCCCTTTCGTCAAAACTAAATCATCCAAAAAAAATAGGAAGCATGGGTTGCGACCCATCGAAATAAGGTGAAATTTCACGAGCAGCACAAAAATATTATTGAAAAAGTAATCTGAGAATTTTCGAGCAATTTTGTGCCCAAAATCAGGTCAATTTTCAAGTATTTTTGAAAATCTGACGTGTGAGTAACCAACGAAAATGGGGTAAAATTTTACCAAAAACTTGAAAATGTTGACCAAAAATTGTTTTGAGCAATTTTTGAGTATTTTGAGCACTGGCTAATTTATGAGTATTTTCAAATAATTGACGTGTGATCTATAAAAATGGGGTAAAATTTTGCAGAAGATTCAAATACCTGAACCAAAATTTTTTATTTGTGATATTATTTTATCAAAAAGGAAAATAGTCCCAAGGGAAAAGAACTTGACTTGAAATTCGAAAAAAAATTCTATTAGATATCGAAGAGCTTGTTTTATGACCTCTGAAATATTTTTCCGAAGTGATTTTAGACTCAGATCTCAGAGATTCTTGGAAAAGTGAAATGAGGAGGGGGGATGAATCGAAAATTGAAAATTTTTATCTTATGGAGCGTGGGCTTATCAAAATTTATGTATTTTGACCGCATAAGTCCCATTTTTGATGCCATTTCACTTAAATACCACCAGGATTGTGGAAGAAATTGGGCTTTTTAAATTGTGTAAAAATTTTTAATTATGCTTCTTTGCTTTGTTGGCCCAAAGTTTTGTGAGAAATTATTTGAAAGACGAGAAAATTGTGCACTTTAGATTCCAGTTGGAATTTTTTTACATTCTGGGTTGACTCGACAAAGTCAATTTTGAAACCTCACTCGATAGCTAAGAAAAAAATATGTTTTGGTTCCACGATCTCTCTCCCTGTAGAACGTACTTTGAATTACTGGTTAATGTATTTCAAAAAAAATTCTACCATTGAACCAGAAAAATATACCCTCCCCTCCCCACCCCTCCAGAAAAACGATTTTTGGAACACATGATTTTATTACTGTGGATGTGCAAATTCATTTCTCGAAAAATTTCTCTATGAACCATTTTGAAAAATTGATGATGAGAAATTCTGTTGAAAAGTTAGAGTTTGAGATTTTCATTTCAAAGTCGGAGAATAGGGATCATATACAGGTAGTCCGATTTACTCGAAACTTCGACAAAATATAGTCTAATATACCAGAAAACCATTCCCGAAATTATTTTTCAAAAAGACCTCATACAACATTTTTTATAGATGATTGTATGTTGTTGTCAGAAAAAACGGACCCTTGCGGAACACACTGTAGACGTGACGTCAATATTTTGCATAAACCAGAACGACGAACGACGCGTCCATAACCGCGCATTCACGTGTATTAAAACGCACGTACTAAAACGTTTGATATTCCCACAACTTTGAACCTTCCTAACTTTTGTTCTATTGTCTGGACGACTTTCAAACTAGTCCCATCTTGTAGAGAATTTTACGTAGATCATTTTCCTTACCTCAAACACCAATCCCATCGTGTAGAGAATTTTACGTAGATCATTTTCCTTACCTCAAACATCTATGTCCTCACTCAAAATTTCGAGTTGTTTTAATGTAAAGGGGGGAAAAAATGTAAAATTTGCAATGAAAACGTATTTTTATAGCTTTGAACTTTCATAACTTTTGTTGTATCGTCTGCACGACTTTTAAACCAGTCCCATCTTGTAGAGAATTTCACGTAGATCATTTTCCTTACCTCAAACACCTATGTCCTCACTCAAATTTTTGAGTTATTTCAATGCAAATGAAAAAATAAGTAATATGATCATTTGTCTTGCAAAATATTGACGTCATACAGTGTGTTGATAAGATATCACTGCGTTTTTTAAGAGGGTCGCGTTTTCGCGACTTTGAGAATTTATTTCTCGGCTCACAATGATCGTATCTTCACCGGAATGGTGTCAAAATTTTTGTCTCGGCTAGGACTATAACATATATTTTTTTGAAAAAATTGATATGATCCCTATTTTTTTAAAAGCATAAAATTTTGCCCAAAAACTTCAATTTTTTTGAATCGTGTTTCTTAAAAAAAACAAAACATTTTTTCAACCTTTGACAATCTAATTTTTCAAAGCCCTCTCAAAAACAAATAAAATTAATTAAAGTCGAAGATAGTTGAAAATTGTGGATTCTTGGGAGGGGGGGGGGGTGATTTAAGCAAGCTGAAAAATTTGTACAAAAATATGACTTGCTTTTTTTTGGATGTTTTTCAAAATTTTATCAAATTCTTTTTTTCTCTTGTTGATCCCATCAACTATTTGCCTGAATATTTTATTGTTTTAAGTTGATCAATTGGAAAATTTTGGGATTTTCATTTTCAAATTCGGTAAAAATTTTTTGAAATCATGAAATTTTGCCCAAAAACTTCAATTTTTTTTAAAACGTATTTCTTTTTAAAAAAAAACATTTTTCCAAATTTTGACAATCTAATTTTGCGAAGCCCTCTCAAAAACAAAATAATTAAAGTCGAAGATAGTTGAAAATTGTGGATTGTTGGGGGGGGGGAGATGATTTAGGCAAGCTGAAAAATTTGTACAAAAAATAACTAGCTTTTTTAGGTGTTTTTCAAAATTTTATCATTCAAAAAAAAATCAACCATTGAGCCAGAAAAATATACCCTATTTGTCCTGGGGCAAACTTTCTCCTTTTTCCGCTTGAAAAATCTGACTGAAAAAGACTATTCTAATGAGGCAAATTCCTCCCCTACTCCGATGTAAGTGCTGCAAAATTCGTGTTAAAATCCTGCAAAGTCTTATTTTTTAATTAATTTTGAAAAGTTTAGTGTAGTAGATAACTGGGCATATTGGTAAAAGGTCTGAAAAACCTGAAAAAGTCAGCAGAAATCATTTCGATAGCGGGAACTGCGATTTCGAATCATTACCACGATTTTTCTCCATTTTACGTTAATTGCCTACTTATTAATTTTTGAACCAAATATTAATCACGTTTTCCTCGTTCATGCAGATCAAGTCCAATCCGACGAGCCAAATCGCATCACCTCCATAGTAACGCACGATTTCCCGCACTACTTCGCTATCGTGTCTCGTATACGTCAAGAAGTACACGCCATCGGTCCGGAGGGCGGTATGGTTTCATCTTCGGTGGTACCTCAAGTACAAGCAGTATTCCCGCAAGGAGCTTTAACCAAAAAAATCAAAGTCGGACTTCAGGTAAATTTATTTAAACCGAGGAAAAACGCGCCTTCTTCGGCTCTGAAAAAAATTACCGTCAATCACGTAACGAAGAAAAAAAAATTCACGTTGATTTGGTAAAAGAAAATTCTTTCAAAATCAAATTCGATAATTTCAAAAAGTATACTCAATTTTTTAAGCGTTGAAAACGCTGTTAAAATTTTTTATAAGATGATACATTTTCCCCAAAGAATTTTCTCTCGATAATGAGAGAAAAAAATTACTCAAGCTGTGCGTTTTTAATTATGTAAATATGTTTGCTGAATTATACTCAGTCTTACGTATCAGTATTACGATTAAGTTTAAGATTCTGTGTGGCGAGCATCTGAGGAACACAGTTCTAGTCGTGGGATATAATTTTTGTATCCGGTGAGGTGTTTTTTGTCGTAACGTAGGGAACATTTTTTCCAGCGGCCTGGAGCTGCTTTTTATATTGTTTTTTTTTCAATTTAATTTATCGAACGCGCGTATGAGATGGACTCGGACACGTGCGCGTATGTTTCTTTTATTATGCACTTTTTAAATGCAGCATGACGATAAATTAGCTATGTACGTGTAGTTGGTATCTAACGTTCGTATTTTTTATGGATTGTTATGGTAATTCAATTTTACGGCGGGTTTCAGTCAAGGAAATCTTTCGCGTTGATGTTTACATCCTAGTTTTTTTTTTTTTTGAAATTCGTTGAAATCATCTTCAATGTTGTACACTATTTTTATGGGTGATAAATTCTACGCACTTAGTGCTAAAAATATAACCCACGACTAAATTTACGTGGAATATGAATCAGCAATTCGATTTTTTCTGAGTTCATGCAATTTTTCTAAAATTGTTCATTATGAAAGTTTTTCTCTTTTCTCAAAATTTTTTTCCAGCTCTAGACAGTTTTTCTTAATATATTTTTCAACTCCAATGAAATTTTTTTTAATTTTGAAATTTCTTCCTAGATTTTTTTTTCTCAAGTCTAAAATTTATTCAACTCTGGTATTTTTTTCAAGATCAGGTTTTAAAATTGTTTCAACTGCATTGAAATTTTTTCTCAACTCCAACATTTCTTCTTCGAAAATTCTTTTCAACACAGAAATTTTTCAAATTTCAACTTCAACACCAATAAAAAAATTTCTCACTGCTCAAAATTTTTTTTCATCTTTGATATTTTGTTTTTTTTGCTCTTAAATTTTTTCACAAAATATTTTCTCCCTCTAAATTTTTAAAAATAAACAAGTTGAAAAAAAATTGAGTTGAACAATTTTTAGAAAGCTCAGAATGAAAAATTCTCATGAGAATATAATGTTAAAAAATTTTAAGATCAAAGAATGGTTTTTAGAGTTGACAATTGAAAAAAAATTTCAGTGAATCAAAACATTTTAGAGCTGAAAAAATTTTGAAAAAGATCTTGGAGCTGAAAAAAATTTCGAGAAAGAAAGTTTAGAGGTGAGAAAAATACAGTTTTTCTAAGTATATTTTTCAACTCCAATGAAATTTTTTCATAATTCTGAAATTTCTTCCTACATTTTTTTTCTCAGGTCTAAAATTTATTCAACTCAGGTATTTTTTACGATATCTTTAACTTTTAAAATTTTTTCAGCTGCATTGAAATTTTTTCTCAACTCTAAAATTTCTTCTTCGAAAGTTCTTTCCAACACTAAAATTTTTTCTCACAATTTTTTCAAATTTCAAATTCAACACCAATAAAAAATTTCTCACTGCTCAAATTTTTTTCAACTTTGGTAGGGATTATGTTTTTTTTGCTCTAAAATTTTTTCTCAAAATATTTTCCCCCGTTAAATTTAAAAAAAAAAAAATTAAAAAATTTGAGTTGAACAATTTTTAGAATGCTCAGAATGTAAAAATTTCATGAGAATATGTTGAAATATTTTATGATCAAAGAATGGATTTTAGAGTTGACAATTGAAAAATAATTTCAGTTGATTAAAACATTTTAAAGCTGAAAAATTTTGAAAAAAATTTAAAATCGAAAAATTAAAATTTTGAGAAAACTCTTTAAAGCTGGCTTCAGACTATTCGCGTTTTTGCAGGTGGTTCATGATTCGCGAATCACCTGCGAAAACGCGAGTAGTCTGAAGCCAATTTTAGTGTTGAAAAAAATATCGACGTAATTTTGATGTTGAAAAATATATTGAGAAAAAATTTGTAGTGTTGAAAAATGTGTATTTTTTGGAAGAATACCAGGATTGAAAAAACTTTTGACCCGACAAGGGAGGTATCCCAATTCTAAAGTAAAATTTTGAGCCCAAACAAAAATAAATCGATAGTAGGTACTTACATTATAAAAAAATCCATATCCAAAATTTCAGGTAAGGTTCATTTTTCGAATTTTGGCAGATTTTTGAAATTTCAAAATTTTCTCATGGCCCTGCAAAATATGGAAATTTGATTTAATCAACGAAAAAATCTAAAATTTGGTATATACCATATTTTTGATCTCTCGACTCGATTGGAAGCGGTTTCAAGACGTTTCGGAGCCTCCAGAAAATTTTGGAATTTCCAGCGCCCGAAAAAAACCTATAAAAGTGATCCATATGAACTTCAGCATCTATAATCGCGGATTACCAATATTGGTGACCTATTTGATCGATTAAAGCAGAATTTTTCGAAATTTTCAACTTCGAGTTCAAATCCATATTTTCTGGTTGACAATTTTCCTGGAAAAAATTTTATTTTCTGCCAAAAAATATGAATTTGAACCCAAAATTGAGAGTTTTGAAAAATTCTTCTTTAATCGATCAAATATGTCACCAATTTTGATAATCAGCGATTATTGGTGCTGAAGTTCTTATAGACTACTTTTATGGTTTTTTTTTCAGCGCTGGGAAATCCAAAATTTTCTGGAGGCTCCGAAACGTTTTGAAACCGCTCAAAATTTTATTTTGAGTTGGGATACCTCCCTTTTGAGAAAAAAAATTGGGGAAAAAATTTCAAAATTGAGAAAAAATTTCATTGAAGTTGAAAAAATGTTGAAAATACAAAAAATCTATTATTGAAGACTCGCATGAGTCAAGCAGGAAAGATTCATTCGTTCGCACCATTTTTTATTTTAGTCGTGGGTAAAAAAATATCCATTCGAGGATATGTTTTGTCAATTATACGCCAAAGATTTTCCTCGCAGGTTTAGTCTTCTCTCTTCAATTCAAATAGAGCATTTTATGATCTCTTTGTCTCTTTTTTCTTTTTTTTTAGTCGTAGGATTTTAGAAATTTACAAATTACCTATCTACCTTATTGTAACTCTGACTGTGAGTCTGGTTTTAGATTTTTTTTCTCTTGATAGACTAATGCTTCTTAACTTATGTCTCTGAAATGTGGTGTTTCTACAGCTGGGATTTTTGAATTTTTTTAACGATTATTTTATCTTATTTTAGCGATTAGTTTTAGCATGTGGACGTCTTCTGTTGTGAATTTTGTAACAACGATGAAGAGCATTTTTGGTCAGAGGGTGATCAAAAAAACTAACCAATTTGAGGGATATTTTATGTGAAAAATACTGGAAAATGCTCTTCATCTAATTAATTAACCTACCTCTATAATTAAAAAATTGAATGTTGTTTTTGTGTTGTTTCCCCTTTTCTAATTGGTTTATTTTAAGCAGTATTATTGGGTTTAACGAGACTACTAACTGATAAAATTTTCATCTATGATAGCTACTAACCTGTGTAAATCTAACCTTTTTTTCAACTTTTCTTTTGTTGTCGCTGTTGTTGATGTTGTGTAAATTCGATAAAAAGAATTTCGCTTGCCTTACTAACACATAATGCTTAGCTGTACTAAAAATTTTTCCTATATTTAACTACTACTTACTATAACTTTAATGCTAACACAAGTGTATATGGAATACATTCACCTAACTACATGTATTGTGTATATACCTAAGTGTATGACTCCTCTGGCACGTAATATGTATGTCTGTGTGCTCTCCTCCTTCTCTCTCCAGCTCATCTTTCCGTTTTTCTCCTAACATGTGTAAATGTGAACAAAAAATGCCCAATAAATTTAGTTTTTATAGAAATTGACGCATTTATTTTTTGTAAATGTAATTCGAATGACTCCGGAAGTGGTATTATTAAGCGCCTCATCCGTGTAATTGTATAATTTTTTTTTTCATTCTAGAAATTAACACACGAGGAAGTGGTGGCGTTTAAGAATACATTCGAGTCGTGGTTCGACTCGGCAAAAAAATTATAGCTCCGGAATAAATATTATTTTTATGGTTTTCGGTGAATTGAAAAATGAAAGAAAAACTAATTTATTGGGCTGAATTTTTGTATAAAACACTGCTTTTTTTTAAATGATTATGTGTACAGATATGCATTTTGTAAGGTGCGCTTTTTGCAGCGGCGAAGGCTTATGATTGCTTCGCAGCACACTGTGACCATATTGTAATATTTATTTCTCGAGCTATGCTTTGAATTTTTTGTTGTTTTTCTTAACGTTCGTCGTTGCTGGCTTTTTAGTGTGTTATTTTCTGTTTTTTCTCGTGCTTGGCGCTTGTGAAAGGGTGTAAGGTGGGTGATGGTGGAAATTAGTTTAGATGGTGATTTTTTTCGAGGAGAAATGGAATTATTTTTCGATGTTTAATAGAGTGGATTGTTTTACTCTTTTTGAAAGTTGAATGGGAGAGGATGTCGTAAAAATGTTTTGTTCGAACTTCGAAAAGAAATGGTAAAAATTTTACATCCTCTCTCCACTCAACCTTTACCTCTGCCCAATTCACTCGTACCATCTGACCTCATTGCAAAAATTTTGAAAAATTGAACAGAATTGAAAAAAATTGCCTAAAAATGGTAATAATTTTGATGTTTTTTTTATCCTTTGTTCCATTTTTCAAGGGTGCTAGGAAAAAATCAATTTTTCATATTTTTTAAATTAATTACAAAATGTCAAAAAAATGTTATCTGAAACGATCTTATTGAGAGTAATTTTGCTTAATTAAAAGCAATTTTCTATCGTTGAACGGTACCCTCCCCATCCACTCTTTTCTTGACTTGTTTTCAAAATTAAAGTTTCCAAAATTTAAAAAATAGCAAGGCTTGGCCATCCACGACTAAATCAACACTGAGTTACGAAAATAAAAAAAATGGTGCGAATGACTAAATCTTTGTTTGTTTGATTCATGCAAGTTTTTAATTACAATGCAACTCAATTCATATTATTTTCAAAAATGTTTCAACTCTGATAAAAATTTTTCTCTTTTCTCAGAATTTTTTTAACTTTAGGAATTTTTTCTTAAGATATTTCTCAACTCTAAAAATTTATCTCAATATATTTTTCAGCACTCAAATCTCATTTTTTTTAGCTCCAAGCTTTTTTTTCAACACTTTTTCAGCTCTAAAATTCTTACATTTACTGACATTTTTCCTCAACATTTCATTCTTTGATGTTATTTCGAAAATTGTTATTTCTCTTGGAAATTTTTTCAACCGAAATGAAATAAAATAACAAAAAAAAATTCTGAAGAAAGTTTAGAGTGGAGAAAATTTTTTATCAGAATTAAAGTTTGAATTTGAAAAAATGTTGAGAAAAAAATTTCAAGAGTTGAAAACAATTTCGAGATGAAATTTTGCAATAGAGTAGGAAAATATTTTAAGAAAAATTTCAGTTGAAAAAAATTTGAGAAAAATTCTAGAGGTGAGAAAATTATTTTGAGTTTCTGAAAAAAAAAATTCATTGGAGTTGGAAAAATTTGGAAAAAAATTAAAAGTTGAAAGATACCGTGATAGAAAATACCAGAGTTGGTAAAAAAATTTAAGAAGAAATTTCTGCGTTGAGAAAAAATTTCATGGGAGTTGAAACATATGTATCTAGAAATGTTTTTTTTAGAGTTGAATGACGAAACTTGAAAAAATTCTGAAAAAAGGAAAAAACTTTCAATGGACCTAAAATTTTTTTTTAAATAATATGGACTTAGAAAAAAGTTGAATTGCGTAGTATTTAAGATTCGCGTGAGTCAAATAGGAAAAATTCAGTCATTCGCATAATTTTTTTTTCGTGCTTGATGCACATTCTGTATAAATTTAGTCGTGAGTAAAAATTGCCAACGATCTCTTTTTTGACCAAAATATCCATAAAGGCCATTTCCAGAAAAAATGTTAAAATTTTTTTTCATTTTTTCCAGGAAATTTAAAACATGAAACAAGAAAATTGACGTCAATGTTATTATTATTAAATACAAAATAATAACATTTTTGGCAAATAAAATTCAGAACTTACCATATTCAATTTTTTTCTTAAATTGCATTTTTTTTAATTTGGAAAATTTTCCAATTTTTAATTTTGATTCTTTCGTTTGTTTTTTATCTTTCTAAATTTTTAATTGTTTGAAATTGGAAATTTTCAGTTTTCTTTTCAATTTCATTTTTTTAATTTGAAATATTATCCTATTCTAATTTCAGTTTTTTTACATTTAATTCTTTTAGGTTTGATTTTTGTTTAGTTTCAATATTTTTATACGTTGAAATTTTTTACACTTTTTTATAATTTTTTTTTCAAATTTCAAAAAAATCAGAGTTTTGAAAATTCTAATGAAATTTTGAAAGCGATTACCGTTTATGCAAAAATGATGGAAGAGGGAAAGGGTGGGATTTTTACCAGGTATTTTCCAAGTCTACGTACAACTTCCTTACTACCCCCTCTCGTTCAATTCTTGAAAGAGGGGAAAACGATTCAACCTAGTCTACTTTTGAAGCCTAAATTTTTCAAACAAATTCACGAACGTTAAAAAAAATGTTTGCTTTTTTTGTGAAATTGAAGAATAGATTTGGAGGGGGGGGGGGAGATTCTTGAACGATTTGTTCAAGTGAATTGAAACGATGTAATAAGATTGAATCAAGTGATGGGTAACTGAATCATTTTTCGTTGAAATTTTTCATTGATAATAAATTCAGTGGTTCACAAAATGACCACTTTTTGACGAAAAATTGAAAAATCACCTGATATTTGAATATTGCAATTTTACTCGATTCATTCGTCATATTGAATATTTTTTTGTGATCAAAATTGAATGCAGATTAATGAAATGTAACTAGTAAGTATATAATAGAGTAACCTATGTAGGACTATTTCATAATTAGAACTGTGTTTAGGTGTTTTGCTCTCAAAATTGCTACCAAGTTGAATTATTTTGACAATAATTGACGGAAATTTTTTCCTCTGTTTTGAAAATGTAAAAAAATTGTATTTTTTTGCTTTCGATCTCGACAATGGAATATGTTTATTTTTCAGGCTCAACCTATACCGTCCGAATTAACAGCAGCCGTTTTGGGTAATTGCGTTGCAGTCTCTCCTATCGTGACGATAGAACCAAGACGTCGTAAATTCCATAAACCGATCACATTGACGTTACCAGTTCCTCAGGCTGCCAATAAAGGAATGATCAATCAGTATTCAGGCGATGCTCCTACCCTAAGGTTACTTTGCAGTATTACAGGTTTGTAATTTGAGCAAATTTGGAGGTGGTTTTTGATTTCTTGATTGTAATTGGATTTCCTTTTCGCAGGAGGTACATCACGTGCTCAATGGGAAGATGTTACCGGATCTACGCCGTTGACGTTTGTCAAAGAATGTGTCTCGTTCACGACGACGGTTTCGGCTCGATTTTGGTTAATGGATATTCGAGATATTGCGGTGGCTACGAAAAAAGCCACTGAGTTGTATCGCGAAGCTATTCATATTCCTTTTATGGCCAAGTAAGCGATGATTTTCTCGAAAAATAATCGGTTCTTGGGAAAATTTGTATTAATTTTTTGTGTTATATTTTAAAATTTTTGCAGATTCGTTGTATTTGCTAAAAGAATTGACAATAACGAAGCTAGGTTAAGGGTATTTTGTATGACAGACGATAAAGAAGATAAAACATTAGAAAGTCAAGAACACTTTACCGAAGTAGCAAAGAGCCGAGATGTTGAGGTACGTTTAACCATCAGATTTTTGTGGGGAAAAAGTAAAAAATAAATGAGTGATCATGGAAATTTTTCTCCAGGTTCTTGAAGGTAAAAAACAGCTGATTGAATTAAGCGGTAATTTAATCTCTGTGACGAAATCCGGCGATCAGCTCAAACTCGGATTTAACGCTTTCCAAGAAAATCGATTACCGTTCACTATTCGTATCAAAGACAGCCTCGCAGATCCAATCGGTCGTATGTTATTTTTCAAAGAACAAAAGGTAAGAAAATAATTTTTTCTGGTTGATTATGATTTACGAAATGTAAGATTTGACGAAAATTGGTTATATCGTTTAACCACTTTGAGTGGAGTCTCCCTGAAAAATTTTGAGCCCCTGGCCCAAAAGAGAGCTGAGCTAGGAAACCTCAGAGTTGATATACCCAATTCAAATCACTTACTCAAGCTCATAAAAATCGAACTAAAAATTTTTTTAGTCACCTAAAATCATAAGCGCACCCAGAAATTATGTAAGGGAGAGGCTCAGATTTCGAGAAAAAATGGGGAGGTCAAAATTTAATGAAAAATGAAGTAGCCCGTTATATTTCAGTGGGGCTGGAGTGGTTAGGGCATTTTCAGTAGGCAAAAACATACATACTTACAGATTTGAGCGAAAAAAAATTGAAAAATGACGAGATTTTCTGTTTTTAAAATCAAAATTACTGATTTTTTCTGAAAAAGTGTTTGACTGAGAAATTAGTTATTTTTGACCGAAAAATCAGTGAAAAGTCATTAATTTTTAATTAAAATTTTTTTACTGAATAAAAAAGACAGAATTTCTGCAAATTCAACCTATTCAAATTTAAAGAGTGCGGTATGTTTATTTAGGAAATAGTTAGTAAAATACTGCCTGAGCGAAGCGGGGCGAAATTTTTTTTTAAACCCATACTCTTTTTCGACATTTTTATAATAAAAATATCTCCTTGTCGAGCTTAAGGGAGGGGCTCGAGCCCCCTGTGCCCCCCTTCTGCCTAGAATGGTTTTTGAATTAATTTTTTGTAGAATTTCCACCAACTAAAATTTTATGAAAATTGTGTAGGTAAATCAGAATCCAGTTGGCAACACTGCTATGAAACTTTTTTGAAAAATGTCAAAAATTATACTATAGTTGCTTAAAAAAATTCTTTCGCTCGATTTTCAAGTGTTTGATTGAGTAATTTAGATTTGGTAAAAATAAAAAAAACGTCAAAGTTCAAATTCGCGATTTGTAACTTTTCAGCCTAAGGGAAAAAAGTGGCATCTAATTTCAAGTTTAATGGTTTAGAGAGGTGTAGAAACTAGAATGCACCTTTTTGAAGGTCAATGATTCCCAGCAAGTGGCACTATCCAAAAAGGGGCAGATACGGTATTTTTTCGAAAATGGCCCCACTTTGAGATATCCTAGCTCCGTCCCATAGGCGTGACTGGACCTTCTGAGTGGGGTGTGCCAAAACTTTTGGGCCTTTCAATAAAATCAAAAAACAATGTCTACCTATGTCCAAAAAATTTTAATCAAAATAATAAATAATATTGAATAAAAATCGGAATTAAAATTAATTTTTTTTCATTGAATGGATCAAATTTTCATCTTTTGATGGGCGATGAGGTAATTTTGAAATTTCAAAAATTATCCAAAATTCGAGAAATGAACTTTAGCTCCAGAAATTTTAGATATT
This sequence comes from Pseudococcus viburni, assembly GCA_033439095.1. Lineage (NCBI taxonomy): Eukaryota > Metazoa > Arthropoda > Insecta > Hemiptera > Pseudococcidae > Pseudococcus > Pseudococcus viburni. The sequence goes on from JAVBJF010000013.1 coordinate 1,501,448, forward strand.
CCAACGCAAAGTAAAATTTTGAGCCCAAACAAAAATAAATCAAATGTACATTATGAAAGAACCTCATACACAAAATTTCAGATGGTGAAGTTCATTTTTCAAATTTTGGCGAATTTTTGAAATAAAAATTCAGCGATTGACTTTTCATCGAAAAATATGACTTGAGGACTTTTTCACAACGTGATAAAAAATATCCCATTAGAATAATGTAAATTAGTGCATTCAACGTTATCTAAATTTTCAGAGATTGTGTACTCGAGTTTGAATGATTTTTTCATAACTTGCGATGACTTTGCAAAAACTGGGAAATTATTCAAAACTTCGCATAATTTTCCAAAAGTAGAGCGACTTTTTTCCACAGTCTGAACAATTTTCCAAAAATTGAGGAATCTCCCTAAACTTGGACAATTTTCTTGAAAAGAAAGATTCTTTATAAATCAGAAAATTTTATGAAATTTCCATAATATCATAAAAATTTGCGAGGTTCCCCAAAAAATGATAATTTCTCAAGAAATTGGGCTGTATGTGAGTTTATTCCCGACGAAATACCCGTGTGAAAGAATAGGCGAATAGATTCCCATTTTTTTAGGGGTAGGTACGAGTTGAATCTCACTTTTTCTCAAAAATTTCTTTCAACTCTGAATTTTTTTCAAATTCTAACTCCCAATTTTTTTAAATTACCTATTCTCAACTCTTAATTTTTTTCTCAAGTATTTCCAACACCAGAAATTTTTTCAACCTAAAATTTTCTCAGATTTTTCCATGTTTAAGAAAATGTACTTTTCTGAAATTTTTCTCAAAATCGTTTTGAAAATTTTCTTGAAAAAAGGATATTGCCATCAGGACACATTAGCAAATTTTACCAAAAAATTATCCCTGGAGAAAAAAATTGAAAAATCTGGGGAAGTAGGGTGTGCCTTACCCGGCACACCCGGCAGTCACGCCTATGCTCCATCCATCTTTGGACTGGGAGGGCTTGAAATTTTTTGGGAGCATCTCCCATTCGTAATTGAATTACTTCACCAATTTTCACTAGTTCCTAAATAATTTAGCTGTAAATGGGATTGCGAAGATTCAAGTTCAAATTTATTCAAAGTTCCAAGTCCAACTTTTTTGAATTCTGAATTTTTTAAATTTCTTCAGTTCTAATTTTTTTCAAAGATGTATCCAATTTTAAAAAATTTTTATCAGTAAGATTTTTTTAATTTATTTTTTCTCAAATTTTTTTCAACTGGGCTATTCCATACCAATTCGAACCAAAAATGAAGTTGGATCTTCCGATTTTGCTCAATTTTTTACACTAAATTTTAAAAAATTCAACCTCATGTTTTTAAAAAAATTTTCAACTCAATAATTGGAAAAAAATAAAAAAAATATTAAATCAAAAATTCAAAATTGGAAAAATATTTAAAAATGTATACTGTTGGAAAAATTTTAAAAGTGGATACGATTTCGAAAAAATAGAATTGAAGAAATAAAAAAAAGGTGAATTTGTAACTTGGAAAAAATTTGAACTTGGGTTGTCGAAATCCCATTTGCACCAAAATTATTTAGGAGTTAATCAATTTTCGTCAGAATTTAGGATACAGATGTACTAATCGACTACTTTATTTCAGCCGGTTAAAACCAGTACCCCGCATCCGCCTATTTGCGTATTGAATATAGTTCTTCCTGATACCATAATTCCAGACTCTGAGTTCGCAGATTCGCCAATTCGTAAATATAATTTATTAAATGATTCGCGTAAGTATATTCGGTTAAATTTCCAATCACATTGGTATTTTTTCTCATTTTTTTCACTTATTTTTGCAGAAGGTTACCATCGTTCGGAATTAAAATTCTCGGATATTAGTAATTTAATCGGCGAAGACTGGGAAGCCTTAGCTGAGAAATTGGGTATTCGTTCTTCCGAATGTAAAGTGATCAAAATCGAAAATCCCGAAGGCACTGCTCGACAATCCTCGGTCATGTTGAAACAATGGAATCAACGTGCCGGTACCAAAGCCACTGGTACGTGTTTTGTTCGTAAAAATGGCAGAAAAAATCACAAATAGGTGATTAATTTCGTTTCCTTTTTTTTTCCGCAGCAAATATTCTAGAATCAGCTTTGCTCAGTATTGGAAGAGAAGATATTGTTCAAGAATGTTTCCTAAACACCAATCAAAAAAATAAATTACCCAGTGAAAATGGACTGATTACGCATAAGGCAGAAGTAAGAAGCTATTTTCACACCTCCCTCCCTCTCCACCTTTCAAACGATCACTAATATTTTTCGTTTCATTCGACAGGACATTCGAGGAAGCAAAAAAGACCCTTACTCTAGTAAGTTTATGAAAAAATCAAATTTTATCTCTAACAAATTTTTTTTTAGCTTGGAATTTTCTAGTCATAGCGTAGTCTTCGATCGAACCTTTTTGACGCCTAAGTCCGAGCTTACCTTGCCCTATTTTTGACATTGAATCGATTTAATATTATTACAGCCGATGACGACGAAACAAAGTACACAGCCGAAGAGAAAATAATCGACGAAACCGAACTAAAGAGCGTTTCGGAACGAAAGCAAGAAATTGAACAACGTTTATTGGACGAACAAATCAATAAAAAAGAGAATCTCAAAGAACGCGGCGACAGCGAAGAGAAAAAGCTGTCGAGTAGACAGTCCAGCGAAGACAGAGAAATAATCAAAAACGTCGTTCACGACGACAAAGAATCGTTCGAACCTACCAAAATGACTTTCCAACAAAAACGTTTGTCTTTCGAAAAAGGATACTCGGTAGATAAAATTTTAGCCGAAGGGATTGTCGCGGGCGAACCCGCTCAATCCGTCGTAGAAGAACAAGATAAGGGGAAATCGGTGGAGAAATCTCCGTCAGTGGATAAAGTACCTCAGAAAGAGTCCACACCGCCCAAATCGACTGAAGATGTTTGTCAGAAACCGCTCAAGAAAGATAAATCCGTCGATAAGAGTGTGCCAGAGACGAAATCTGTGCCGGAGTCCAAGATCCCAGTGGTGCAGAAAAATAAATCGGATGATAAAATTGCTCAGAAAGAAAAAACACCCGAGGATAAGAGGCCTGTTCAGAAAGGAAAATCGGTCGAAAAATCAGCTTCTAAAGATAAAGTCGATAAAGTTTTGGAAAAATCGCCTTCCAAGGATAAAGTCGATAAACCACTGGAAAAATCCGCGTCCAAAGACAAAGTTGATAAATCGTTGCAAAAATCATCGTCCAAAGATAAAGTGCCTGATAAATTGGAGAAATCAGCTTCCAAAGATAAAGTTGACAAATCCCTGGAGAAGTCAGCCTCAAAGGATAAAGTCGACAAATCTCTGGAAAAATCAGCATCTAAAGATAAAGTCGATAAATCTTTGGAAAAATCAGCCTCAAAAGACAAAGTCGATAAACCTGTGGAGAAATCCGCTTCAAAAGACAAAGTTGACAAATCCTTAGAGAAATCCGCCTCCAAAGATAAAGTCGACAAATCTCTGGAAAAATCCTCCTCAAAAGACAAAGTCGACAAACCACTCGAAAAATCCTCCTCCAAAGACAAAGTCGACAAACCTTTGGAAAAATCCTCCTCAAAAGACAAGGTCGACAAACTCGAAAAATCCTCCTCAAAAGACAAAGTCGTCGAAAAAGTTCCTAGCGTAGTTGAAACGCCAGTAGTCGAAGCAAAAGTCGAACCTACTCAAACCCCTAAATCAATCGAGAAGCAACTTTCCAAAGAGAAATCGCCGCCCAAAGATTCCAAAGACAAATCACCACCCAAAGATACCAAAGACGAAACCTCGTCAACTTTCCAAGAAAAACGCTTATCATTCGAACAGCCAGACGGAGCACAACCGTCCAAAACAGTGATCACAGAAACGACAGTTATTACCGAATCTAAACTACCAAACGATGGTGCGAAAACCACCGTAACGACGACTACGACAACGGTGGAAAAACGATCAGATACGGATGCTAGACGAGATTCAGAGCTATTCGAAGGAGTTTCTTTAGGATTAGGCAAATTAGAAGCTAAACCGATACCTCAAGAACAAAGTAAGCAAATGTAATGTAATTTCTTTCTCAACGCTTCGAGCTTTGCACACCAACTCACTTTAGCTTGGACGATTCGGGTTTCTGATTTGTTGTATATATCTAATGGAAAATCTACCGATGTTTTTCACGGATCTTTCACCGTCTGTTTTCAATGTATAAGATTTATCCGGATCTTTGTACTTTTTATTTGATTTTTCTTTATTTCGAATTGTTCGTCGTATAATGCCTTTTTTTGATTTTTGTTCGGAATTATCACCGCGTTATTGTTAGATGCTTTTTTTTTCGTTTAAATGTAAAATAATATTTGTTTTTGTGTAGCTTTGCTAAAAAGTTGCATTTTTTACGAAAACGAGGCTAAAAACGAATTGTAAATTGTGTTTCAGATTTCCTTTCTCCTAAACCATTGATGACACCACCCCCTAGTCCTGCCGAATTCAGTAAAGATGGTACCGAAGAATGGCATAAAACTGATTCCCTGGATAGTAATAGGAGTAACAAATCAGCCACAGGTAATAATGATTATAAATTTGATTAGAGTCGTTTCAGCAGACTTAATGTGGGTTTTGATCCTTGGTCTTTCGATTTTTCTCCTAAAATTTTTAGACACTTTTTGGTACGATCTCACCAAGTACCTATGCTTTTTCCTCATGCCAGTGGTTGAGACAAAAAATACAGAGAAATAAGTATGAGGATATGCCTTTTGATGTTTTAATTTAAATTCAAATATAGTGAAGAGGGAGAAGGAAATGGCGCAGTAGGATCTGAAACGAAAATTATTTACATTTTTTTGAACTCAACTGCTTGAAAAATGAGACGTGCTGCTCGGGAAGGGTGATAATAAGAGGCAATTCCTCAAACCTAGGTTACATCTGAATTCAGTACCTTGAAAAACATAACTAACGATGTATGTCATCCATGATTTTAAAGTTTTTGAAAATTGATCAAAATTTTTGGACCTTTGCCCCTCCCCACCCTGGAAATTGGAGATATCAAATTTTTGATAGCTACTCAATGAGGCTGATCAAAAACTACACATTTTTGATTTTAATGAAAATTTATGAAGTATTTTTTTTAATGGAAGGCTCAGCCCCTATAGAAAAAATTTGAGCCTCTTAACTTATGAAAAGGTGCTAAGGGGTCCTCAAAGTAATATCACTTTTGAATAAAAACGCGGGTTTTGGGTTTTGCCACTTTTCGATGGTAGCATTTTCGTGGTACATATCTTGAATACCCCCTCCCCCCCGAAAAAGTGCAATTTCAGGCATCATAGCGGGTCACTTTTTTAGGGTGTTGGTCACTTTTTTCAACTTCAGTCACTTTTGGTTACTTTTCACGTCTAGAAGGTCACTTTGATTACTTTTTTCCCCTCAAAAGTCACGTTTTATTCGCACTTCCAGTAAAAATTCAAATTTTTACGTAGAAATTGTTATTTTTCAAAATTCTTCTAGAAAAAAATTGATTTTTGCTAGTTTTTTTGTTGTTTTGACGAAGGAATTTAAGAAGTGAAATTATTCAAGTCCTTTCAATTGATTTATCTTTGAAATGTTTGCAGAAAACTACAAAAAAATTGCCCCCCCTCCTCCCCAGAAAAAATTGAATTTTTGGTTACTTTTGGTTACTTTTTGGCCATTTTTTGGTCACTTTTTGCTCAAAAAAAGTTACTGAAAGTTACTTTTTTCTTCAAAGATTTCGCTATGATGCCTGCAATTTGAGTTTCTGATGACAACTCCCATACTCATTTATTTTGAAATTCGATCACTGACCTTCTACAAATGGATTGAAAAGTTGCGGATCGCGAAATTAAAAATTCCCACCGATACCTCTTTTCCCTTTATATTTGCTTTAACCCCTCTCCCCTCCCACCAAACATTTTAAGTAGACTGATAATACATACTTAAACAGATTTGATCAAAGCAAAATTGGAAAATTGCGAAATTTTTCGAAACAAAAGCAATCAATACACTCTTTAAATCTGAATTAGTAAAATTCTCCTGTTTGAATCAGTGAAATGAATTTACCTGAAAATCAATGATTTTTAACTGATTTTTCAGTCAATTATTAATTTTTTTGACAAATTGAGAATTTATTGAGAAATCAGTGATTTTTGACTGAAAGATCAGTAGAAAATCATTAATTTTCAATAAAAATCATTTCACTGATTCTCAACAGAACTGATTCGGATCTAAAGAGTTATATGTTTATTCAAGAAATAGAATAACTGAAATATTGCCTGAGCGAAGGGAGGGCGAATTTTTTTGAAAAATCATGTTTGAAGAGCAAAAAATGCCTTTTTTCAAAAAATTTCCTTTCCGAGCTCAAGGGAAGACTATAACCCCTCCTAGCCCCCCTCCTTGGGTGCATCACCGAGTCCCAGTTTCACTTTATAAAAGATTTTATCACGATTTTCCAGCCCCAACAGCTTAATTGACAAAAAAAAGAATAGTTTTTGAGTTGATTTTTTGAAAAATTTATCGCCTCGCTTCATTCAATTTGATGATTTTTGCACAATTTGAATATTTTTAAAAATTTTGCTTTGGTTGGAGGATGGAGGATCTTTGAATAATTTTTTTGACCGATTTCTATAACATTGAGAATTTGTAAAAACCGAACGATTTTCAACTCCCCCCGAGAGGGGGGCCTTTGCCCCCACATAAATGCTCGAATTTGGTTCCACAAATGAAAAAAAAAGAAAAAACTCGAGTGGCATGTCCTTTTTTATGTTTTCGATGATCCCGAATTCAAAAATTGAATCATATTTTGTTTACAACCTTCCATCACCGCCCCCTCACCCCCTCCCTACCAAATTTAAAATTTTCGCATTCGTGAAAATATTCGGACCAAAAAAATTCGAAAAATTTGAGTAGTACTTCGTTTGTTTTATTTGGTACTGATGGGCTTGAAAATAAAATTATTTTTAGTTTTTGACCCCTCCCTCCCACCCGCATCTGCGAGTTTTGAATTTTTTATACTTGAAAAATGTGATTCATGTGGCATGTCGTTTGTAATGTTTTTTTGGACGCCGAGTTCGAATATAAACTTCTTTTTTTGATATTATGTATTATGAAGTTACTAAAACCTATTTCCAGGGTTTCAAAAACGGAATATGTTTCGGTTTTCGTTTTTGTTTTTTTGTTTTCTTTGAAAGTCAAAATGCGAATATGTAGTGATCAGACATAGGTTCCTTAGAAAAGTCGAAAAAATTATCAAAAAAGCAAGAAAATGAGCAAAATGTCATGTTTTTAAATGATTTTCTTCATAAACTGCAATGAAAGATGAATTGAATAGTGATAATTTTATTGTATCGTGATCCCATGAAACGAAAAAAAAGACCGGTTCATTTTTCATTTTCACTTTTCTCCTTTCTCTATAAAATTTCAGTGTTTTTTGGGAATTGGAAAATCCAATTTTTTTACAAGATTTTGCCTCGTGTTAAATTATAACTATACTTTTCACTTGATTTTTGAGAATTTAAATCCAGAAATCTTGAGCCTTTTGTACTCTAAATATTTAATTTTAAAAATGTATGCTCCATAATCCCACCACAGGTCTGTATACAGGGTATCGGGTAAGTGGTCTGCCATACTTCATTTTTGGATATAACCGGGTACCACTAAAAAAAAAACGTTAGATGAACAAGTTGCATATCTTGAAAATTGAAGAGGTAAATAATTATGTTTTTTAAAAAATCACGTAAAATTTTTTTTCAACCATGGAAATGGATAGTACTTTGAAAACTGAATAAATTTTCATTATACGACGTTTTGCATAACTTAAAAATTGAAGGGGCTACAAAAAACTTTGTCCGAAAAAAGTTCTAAAAAAATAAACTAATCGAGAAAATGTATAGTATGTTGAAAAAGGAACAAATTTTGTTCTACAGACGTTTTGCTTAACATCAAAAATGAAGGGGCCAAGGGTCATCTAAAATTGAGAAAAGTTGAAAAAAATTTGAAGCCCACTTTTTTTGAATGACCCGTAGCCCCTTCATTTTTGATGTTAGGCAAAAATTCTGTAGGGCAAAATTTGTTTCTTTTTCAACATATTATCCATTCCCTTGATTAGTTTATTTTTTTAGAACTTTTTTCGAACAAAATTTTTTGTGGCCCCTTCAATTTTCAAGTTATGCAAAAAGTCATAAATGAAATTTTATTCAGTTTTCAAAGTACTATCCTTTCCCATGGTTGAAAAAAAAATTTACGTGATTTTTAAAAAAACATAATTTGCCCCTTCAATTTTCAAGATATGAAACTTGTTCATTTAACGTTTTTTTTTAGTGGTACCCGGTTATATCCAAAAATGAAGTATGGCAGACCACTTATCGGACACCCTGTAGATACAAAAATCGATGTACATCACCTTTTCGCTACCAAAATTCCAAAAGCCAATCAAAAACGAAAAAAATTTTGTTCTCGTTTTTTAGTTTTTGTAAAATGTTGGAAAAATAACATTTTTTTTTTGTTTTTTGTTTTCGTTTTCAGAAAGTTTTTGAAACCTTGCCTATTATTCTTCATAATTGCTTCATATATTCTGTTTTTAAAGACCAAGGGTCAAAACTCCATTTTTGATGGAATAACCCCATAAAAAGAATACTATGGATCGATTATTGATCAAATTTTAATCTTTTTTTTTTTGTTATGCAGACATTGAAACGCCCAGTGAAACGCAAACCGTGACGCCGACCGAATACACAGGTAAATATTCAAAACCACGTAAATATTCTATCGTAGCATGAAACTCGTTAGTAAAATTCATGTTGTTTGCTATTTTTTCCATCGGTTACAAGTGGAATTTATTATTTGATTTCATGAGTATTATTAATGGTTATTTAATGAATTTTTTTTGTTGGTTAGAAGATATAGACATGTACTATGTTTATTATCGTGCGTATGTTTATTATGCTTATCAACGTTTCAAGCGATACTTGCAGGAATGAGAATGCATTTTTTTTGACAAAAAATTAATCAAATCGTACTATACGTTGCGGTTATGTACTTGTATTTTGTGATGAGAAATTTTTATGTTGCATGTTGACACACAGCGAATGGTTAACACACGTTTAAAATTTATTAGATATCTAGATGTATTTTTTGAAAATATTTTTTCCTGATGAGGAGAGAGACTATATTTGAGAAAGGGTTTGTTTCTGATGGGAAATTTTTGTTTAGATGACGTGTATATAAAATTAGAAAACATTAGACAGTGGAAACGTCGCAATAGGCCGAACCAAGGGTTCGAGATAAATTCGAAATTTTGCCTGTCTGATAATCACCTGGACGCGGTAGATCGCGTTTTATCCGCGAAGAAGAGACGTCTATCGCAGCACTGCTTTATCGGTTCGATCGATCGTGACAGTGGTCTGAGGTTAAACGAGCAGGAAATTAGTAGCGCCAGTTTCAAACGTAATTTCGCAGCTTCCTGTTTACCATCTTGCGTTTGGAATAGATCTTTGCCAAATTTACGTCTTTGTTTGGGGTTCGAATTAAGACCCTTGGGCTTGGGACAAGATTTATCCGGCAATTCCACTAGCGTCGAGTATTTCACTCCGGAGCCTAATTTCGTACCTAAATACGGAGCGTATTGTATGTGGTCTTCGAACGACGACGATGATTACCCCGAAGGTAATTTCATTCTGTGCGGTGCCTGTTTTAAAAACCAGATCGATAACGCGTCTGCGGTGCGGTGGAATTTACTAATGTCTTTTAACAACCGATAATCAATTTTTTTTCTGCGCACGTTAACTACCCTTGTCCGTTATGTTGTGATTAGAGTAGAAGTCTCGAGATAGGATGATCGGTCGAATTTTTCCAGCCATGGTCGTGTTTTTCCTTTTCCCTGTGCGATTCGCATTTGACAACGAATAAGTCATCATCAGTGGGTGAAATAATTGAACTGCAAACGAAAATTGGTCACTTTTTTTTAAAGTGTATTCTTATGGGAATTCGCAATTTTCAAAAATTAATTTAAAAACGAATAATAAACGCAGGGTCGATTTTTGTTTTGAATGAAAGGACAATTCTTCCTTTTTTTGAAGATTTTTTTTCTCAAGAGAAGCCCCTTGTTCATCATTTTTACTAAGGGGGTCCTAAAATTAATGTCAGTTGCCTCCTGTTAGTCCCCATGATCGCTGATTTACAATTTTTGATAAATTATTCTTGCTCCAACGACGAGAAAATTATCACGAATTTTTCCACCTCTCAAGAAGTAGTTCACAGAGGGGCTAAACATTTCCCAAAAAACCGAAAATACTGTGTGACCTATCTATGGTTATGATTTCGAGAGTGCTGATTTAAAATTTCGAGTCAATTTTTCGATTTGACCTCTTAGCACTCATATCCCTGTACCTCCAAAATTCAGTGAAAATTTCAAAATGTGTCAATAATATCTCTTGGCATATCATTTGTAATGTTTTTGAGGGTATTGATTTTGAAATTTCAACTCAGTTTTGAAATTTAACTTCCTTTGTCTCCCATAGGAGCTAAGAGAGGGCCATAAGCTAAACTGGAAGGTACAAGTGAGGTCCAATCTTGAAATTTGATTGAAATTTGAATTAAGTACCCTCCAAACCATTATAAACGATATGTCACATGATATTGTGGACATTTTTTGAAATTTTGACTCAAATTTGGGGGTACGGGGTGCTGAGGGGTCAAATTGAAAAATTGTGTTGAAATTTGGAATCAGCACCCTCGAAATCATAACAAATGTTACGTCACACAATATTTTAGGTTTTTTGGAAAATTTTCAACGTTTTTAGTCAGTGGTGATGGGGAAGGGGGTGGACTACTCATCCAGTAAATTTTCTCAAAAAGTCGGCAAAGTTTGTTATAAATGGTTAAATTTCCTCAAAGTCAGAAAATTTCGCTGTAAAATCGGCGTATTTTCTCAATATTTCACAAATTTTGTTATTGGCAAATTTTCTCCAAAAATTGGCTAATATGATGTAAGTAAATTATTGAATTTGTTCAAAAGTCGTAAAGTTTCGTCATAAATAGAAAAATTTGCCGAATTTTTATTAAAAATTTTTAAAAGTCTGTAAATCTTGTAAGTCTCTTAAATTGGTAAATTTTATTGTAAATTGCACAAAAATGCACGAAATAAGGAAAAAACACAAATTTTTACCATGTAGCATAAAAACACAATAAAATCACAAAATTTCTTTCAAAAAAATTCAAAAAGCACGAAATTTTTACTCCAAAATAACAGAATTTCTTGAACGTTGAACTATTGAAAAAAAATTATTTTCTTTCCGAAAATCTTCAATTTTCAAAATGTTTGCCTTCGCTTCGCTCGGGCATCTGAAGCCTAAAGTGTATAATATGAGATAGGGGTTGACAGGCATCATAGCAGGTCACTTTTTTAGAGTGTTTGTCACTTTTTTTTGCATTTTCAAGCAAAAATTCAAATTTTCACGTAAAAATTGATATTTTTCAAAATTCTTGAAGAAAAAAATGAAAAGTTGATAATGATTTTTCAAAAAAATTCCCCCATCGAATTTTTGGTTACTTTTTGGTCACTTTTTGCTTAAAAAAAATCACTTTTATTCTTCGAAATTTCGCTATGATGCCTGGGTTGAGGATTTCGCCTCTCTTTCAGTACTACGAGTACAATATTGATGTTGAAAATTGAAGACATTTTCGCCTTTGGATGCTTTTTCTTCGAAAATTTTCCCCCTGGTTTCGCTCACTCGATGGATTTACACAATTCATTCTCAAAATGATGGTATGAACCTCTACCCTTCCATCTATAACCCCGCGGGGGGGATGCAGGGTGTATCTGGGGGTAACTACTTTTTCCAGCCCAGGCAACAATTTTTGGTAAAATTCGCCCCTAGTCACAATATTTTTTTATTAATTTGTGACCAAATTAAATTTAAAAAATTACAAATTAGTCTAGAAAGGAAAAGGCTCAAGTCAGTATAATCCAAATAAATAAATAAATTTTCTCAAAATTTTTCCAGGTTCTATCATTTTCTCAGTTCATTGAAAAAATTCTATTTACAATTTTCCCTAAATTTTTTGCAAGTTAAAACTTTTTAAAAATTACTGTAGCTACAATTTTGAAAAGATTTGAACTCCTGACAAAAAGTTTCAGAAAATCAGGTTTTTTGAACTTACAAAAAAATGTGGAGAATATTTTGAACTTGGAATTCGGAAATATTCTTAAAAGAATTGCAAAAATTTGAAAACTGGGAAAAAATTTTGAAGACGAAAAAAATTCGAAATATATAATTGAAATAAAGACCAATTAATATCAGGTAACTATCGTATGTCCAAGAAATTCAATCAATACTAGCAGTATAAGTTTAAAACCGTAAATGAGAAATGGGACGTAGGAGTAGTTTTTTTTTTTTTTTTCTCGCTAGAAGATGACGATGAAGCTTTTAGTTTTAGCATGGAAAAAAAATTAAAAAAATACACCTAGGTAATGCTTAGTTTATATTAATTGGTCTTCATTAGAAAAAAATGTTTTAAAAAATTCTAATTAGGAAAAATCTTTGAGAAAATTCCAGGTAGGAAATTTTGAGAAAAATTCCAGGTAGAAAATTTTGAGAAAAATCCCAAATAAGAATAAATTTTGAGAAAATGCGAATTTGCATAAAATTGGGCATTGATAGTATTTTTCCGAACTCGAGGGAATTATGATTTGTCCCCCCCCCCCCAGTTTTAGCACACACTCCCCTTTCAAGAAAGTCCGGTGATGCTTATGCATACCTAGTTCCATCCCAAACAACTAAATTTATTTTGAAGTGGAAAAAATTTGTCTTTTTTATTTATTGAGAGGTACTTAGTGGCAACCTCGAATGGAATTTTCAAAAAATTTTCAATTTTTTGGAAGGGAAGGGAAGGGAAGGGAAGAGGTCAGGAATATAGTTTTTTTAGAAGTCAAAAAAGTAGCACAAGATAAGCACGAAATTTTCAGGGTGTCCATTTTCTGGAAAACCTGGAAAAGTCAGAGAATTTTAAAAGTCTGGAAAAATCAGGAAAAATTCAGGAAATTTCGAAATTTTCGTTGGAATTTTGTAATAATTCGAAAATATAGTGAACATCCTGATTTTATTTTCTGATTACAATGCCACTGGTCGAAAAACTTCTCCTTTTTTAATGGTATTAGTCGGAAATTTTTTCATTTTCTTCCCTCTCTTCACTCCTAAATTTTTTTCCCAAGTTTCGTCTCTGTTCTCAGTGGACCCTTTGATGTATGGGGGAAATTTTTGGTAATTTTCTTGTCGTGACAGTAAAAATACTTAATTCGTTAAAAATCGTAAATCAGTGGTCGTGAAGACTGATGGGAGGCCATTTGACAGTAATTTTAGGATGCCATGGGTGAAAATGGTGAAAAAAGGGGCTCTTGTGAATACATTTTTTGGTGAAAAATAAGAAAAAAAAAACATTCTCCAAAATAGGACAAATTTCCCTTTTATTTGAAACAAAAATCGATACTCTACGTTAATTATTCGATTTTTAATTAATTTTTGAAAATCGCGAATTCCTCGTAAGAATTCACGTAAAGAAATAAGCGATCATATTTTCGTTTTCGCATCAGCGCCCTCCGCTGGATCTGTCAACCGCGAATAGGATCTCTTGCAGTCTAATTGTACATATGTATCGTGATACGATTTCAGAACTAGCGTCTCGTATTATCTCAAACGAACATCCGACCAGTCTGCTAAATAACCTTAGCGAAGATTCCCTCGACCAGTTACCAGTACCTGACTATAATTTCGAAAGCATCGCCGCCGAATCGGTCTGCGAACTCGAAGCTCCGCTCAGCAGTCGTGTGCAAATCGTCAGCACCGAAAATCCCCCCGAACCGGTCCAACCGCAGCAGTCACAGAAATACACCGACGAAATGATCGATAAACTGATCGAGCAAGAAAGAGCCAAATTGATCGCATCCGGTATCAAGTTCGACTCGGATACGGACGAAGAAGAAATGGAAAACGAATCGTCGAAACGGAACGGTCGATCGAGCAGAGCTGACTCGTCATCGGACGATTCAGACGTCGATTTGGTCAAATACCTCAAAGCCACCGAAGACGATCACGTCCCATCCGATCACAGCGATCGATCTCCTCAACGAAAAGTCGCCTTCAGATTGAACTCCGACGAGAACGCACTCGTCTACCCGGGCCAAACTGACAGCGAAGAGAACAGCAGTACTGACAATAGCGATGATTCAGTTTCCAACGATGATAATTTAGTGGTCCCTGTTGTCGCCGAAGCAAAAATCGCGAAAACTCCGCCGAACGAGGTGGAAAGGAAATTTGAGCGGATGGCATCCGAAACAGAAGACGATGTTGGTAAAGTAGAAGGCGAATTTCATCGTATTGTCTCGCAACTCTCATTTGAAGAAGTAACAGATTGTTTGAATGCTTGGAACGAGACAGAGTCGTCGACTAAGCACGATTTAGCCGATAAATCGAAAACCGTGCCCGGTCATTCGGAAGGTACTATAGTCATTTTACCTCATTACCAAAACAAAAAAAACGCATTAACACGAGTGCATTTTGCCTACTTTAATATACTTATCACTATGTGGTTGTGGATTTTGCGCTCAGCCCCGCGTGCGCCAATTGTACGCTTCGTTAACGCAATATTTTCATGCAGCCGATGATAATTTTAGCGACGATTGCGTAATTCCAGCGTCTTATTCGAATTTTTTTCATAATTGCATGTTATCGAAAGGTTATGTACGTGGGCGTGGGTCCGAATCGCGTATACGTAGGCCTGCCTAGAGACCTAAATGTGTAGGCCTATCTTCGAGAGACCTTTTTTTAATACGATATCGTATCGTAATGTGCACCAACGAGGAAAACTTTACTGAACGCTATAATATTCGTATTAATACTCGATAGGTATTATTTTTACGTCTATCTGTAGATAGTTACTATTGCAGGCAATAACCTTTTGTATAAGTCAGAGATACGCTTACGATCTACTATTTTATTATTCTAGAGGTGTTGGGTCATCGCATTGTGGAGCTTTATTATACGAATATTATTTTCTACATATTCGCTTTCCTCTCAGCTGGTTGTACTTGTTAGGCCTTGGTTGTACCTCATTTGAACTTCATCACCTACCTATATTATATGGTTATAATCTCATTTCATTCGTAGTTGCTAATGTAACCTGGATTTTTCATGTGTATTTTATATTTTTTTTTTACGAAGAGTGCATATTTGCGAAAACAACACTGAAAAAAATGAATAGTAGCAATTACTATAAAAATAGTGGTTTTGGAATAGTCTGTAAAAATTGTATAAAAATTGCAATTTTTACTACAAAAAATTGTAATTTTTACTACAAAAAATGGTAAATTTTACTACAAAAATGGCGAATTTTACTAAAAAATGGTAATTTTTGCTACAAATAATGTTAATGTTTTACTATAAAAATAGTAATTTTTACTATAAAAATGGTAATTTTTATTACAAAAATGGTAATTTTTACTATAAAAATGGTAAATTTTACTACAAAAATGGTAATTTCTACTACAAAAATGGTAATTTTTACTACAAAAATGGTAATTTTTACTTCAAAAATGGTAATTTTTACTTCAAAAATGGTAATTTTTACTACAAAAGTGGTAATTTTTACTACAAAAATGGTAATTTTTACTGATTAAAATTGTAAAGAAACGTTTTTACTGATTAAAATTGTAAAGAAACGTTTTTACTATTTTAAATTAAACAGTAAAAATTACCATTTTTTATAGTAAAATTTACCATTTTTGCACAATTTTCGTCGACTGTTCCAAAACTACAATTTTTTAATAGTAATTTCTACTAGGATTTTTTTTTTCAGTGAAGTATTTAAAGGAGTTTGGGTGGACTGTTGAAATTTTCAAATGTGTAATGGTGTTGGCAGGTCTATGCTGAGGGAAGGACAGGAGAGTTTCCTCCCGAGCCCGAGTTTTTGTTTGGAGCTCGCCAGGGCCTGTTAAGAGTTGAAAAATTCTGTCTTCACTGCGAAGGCTCCCAAATGAAAAATTTGGCCTAACCACGATATCGTATCGACGATCGACTTTCCCCCTTTTTTTTCCAATTGGTCCACGATTTTCTCTGCACGTATGAGTAAAATTTAAATGGTAATGAGTTTTGGTGATGGGATTGAGGCTGATGATGGCAATCCTGAGAGGGTGTTTTAGGTAATCGAATCTCTACTACAAAGATCATATTGATAATTTTAGTATTCACAGAGATGAAATTATTTTATTTTCATTAAAAGTATAGTGAAATGTAACTGATGTAAGAAAAATTAGGTGGGTGATTAAAAATTAAAATCTTTGTCCCAATTTCTCTTTATTTAGGCCATTTATCGTGGGTTTTCAGCCCCAACAGCTCAATTAGTGAGGAAAACGAATAGTTTTTGAGTTTTTTTTTTCAAAAATTCATCTCTTTGCTTCATTCAATTCGATGATTTTTGCACAATATATGGATATTTTTTAAAATTTTGCTTTGGTTGAAGGATGGAGGGTCTTTGAATAATTTTTTGGGGGTGATTTCTAGAGCATAGAGAATTTTGTAAAATTTGAATGATTTTCAAAAACTTGATAATAATCCTTGAACCTTGGATAGAACAGGTCGACCCAGGAAATCCTGTTTGAAGTTTAATGGGTGCTTTTATAATATTTTTCGTGCTGATCACTAGAAAAATAGGTAGTGAAAAAATTCCATCACTTAAGGATTTTTCACAATTTGTAATTTTTGTTGAACATTTTTTCTACACATTTTGATAACTTTGCCACCTGAAGACAATTTTCGGAGCAAAGGAAGGGTAGCTATCGAGATATTTTAGTTGAAAGTTGAAAGTTCAGCTTCCTTTTTTTTTATTGAAAATATCTCAATAACTAAGCCTTCCTATGAAAAAACTAACTAGACTCTACAGAAAGGAAATTTTTCGCTCTGCAATTTACGTTCTATTCATTTCTTTCGTTTGTTTAACCCTCCGATTGCTCAGAAAATTGACTTAGTGTGTCGACAGTTATCAAAAAGTGTAAAAAAAATGTTCAACAAAAAATTCAAGTTTGAAAAATCCTTAGGTGATGGAATTTTTTCACTACCTACTTTTTTCGTAATCAGCGTGAAAAATACTTTGAAAATCTTACATTAAACTTCAAACAGGATTACAAAAATTCAAAAATATAGACTTGTGTAATTTTCTAAAAAAATAACGAAAACTGGAAAAAATTTCAAAACGAACCGTTTTCCAATGATTGAAAGTTTTTCTTCTGAATTTGACGATTTTTCAAAATTAAGGAAATTTTTCATAACATGAATTTTGTAAAAATTGCGCAATTCTCTAAAACTTGAGCAAAATTTTCCATAACTTGGGAAAGTTGCTCAAAATTGCTAATTTCTCAAAAGTGGAAGAGTTTTTAAACACGTGGACAAGTTCTCAAAAATACTTGAAATTGAAAAGTGTTATATTTCAAGAAACAAAATACTTAATTTATGGGAACTATTGCTCAAGTTTCGGAGAATCGTACAATTTTTACAAAATTCATGTACCTAATGAAAAATTTCCTTAATTTTGAAAAATCGCCAAATTCATCAAAAAAAATCTTTCAATCATTGGAAAACGGTTCGTTTTGAAAAGTTTTCCGATTTTTGTTATTTTTTAGAAAATTAAGCAAGTCGATATTTTTGAATTTTTTCTACAAATTAAAAAAATAAAATAAAACTGGAAAAATAATTTAAAATTTGAAAAATTACTCTTGAGAAATTAAAATGTTTTCGACTATTTAGTCTTTTTTTTTTACTATATTTTAGGTCCTTAAAGTCGTGGGGGGGGAGAGAATGGATTCAAAAAATTTTCAGATTCCCCGACCAAAGCAGTTTGCTTTTACCAATTTTGTTCAAAATCAAGATTTTTTTTATCCACAAACATATACAAATAAAATATTTTGTAATAACAAAAAATATTTTTATACGTTTATCTTGCATTATTTTTACTAAAAAAAGTTCAGTTCACTGTTAATTTTTGGTCAAGTAGGCACGAAGTAGCCCAATTTGTATCATTTTAATACTGTTCATTATTTTAAATTCATAAAAATTATAAAATGAACTTGACGAAATATGGAAAAGATGTAATGTTCTAAATTTCAAAATTTCAACGCTTACAAAAACCGGGGATGCTTAATCAGAAATTATCCTAAAATTTTTAGTTGGGAAAACTGAGAAAAATTGTTATTTCAGTTGAAAATAAAACAAAAAATCCATTTTATGAAAGAGGATTTTTGAATTTCTTCTATGATGCTAGTGGCACCTACAAAACCCTACTCAAGAGGGGAGTTGTGTAAACCACGTTATCAATGATACCTACCTTATTCAGTTGAATGGTCGCCCCCCCCCCCTCATAATTTTAATTTCGAAAGTGAAAAAAAGTGTTGTAAAATCTTTTTCTTTTATTTCATAATTTTTATGAAATTTATTAATTGTTGGAATCTTTGATATCTTTTTACTTACCTATATTAAATTTTCCATTACTTGTGAACCATCATACTGAGAGTTTTTTCTTCGAGGAGATTGTGGATTTTCATTTGGGAAATGAAAACCAGATAATATAAAGCCCATCATTTTTTATTTTATCACCATATTTGTGCATGTTAATATATTACATACATGAATCGCTTCCCAATGCTTTTCAAACATGTATCATACATATTTCAGGTGGAAAAATCTTATTGGGATTAGGAATGACAAAAGATATATCATTCATTGATATATACCTATCTTTGTTTTTCTCTTTTGGTTCTTGGTATTTTTTAACAAATTAACATTATTAACTACTTACTGCTTTGTTTGTGTCTGTTTTTTGTTTTTTTTAAACTATACTAACCATACTAACACTTATTTTTTTGTGTATTTGTTGTGTTATGTTAAAAGGCAATAAGCAACTCAGTACTGAGAGCGATACTATCGATAAAGATGAAAGTATGGATTATGTATCGAGAAAGAAATTCTGGCAATCATTCGAATCAGCCAGTATTGATAAAGGTTCTGGTGCCAGTACTGCCCCGGCACCTGTGCCTAAACCTAGAGCCAGTATTTGCACAACCGGCGTGACCAATGATGAGGCGCCAATTGCCGCTAAACGCTCAACAGAAAATATTCGAATTGGGTTTGTGGCATCAAAAAGTGAATCTATGCAAGAACGATTATCCTCAGACATTGATAGGTTTAATAAACCATCAATGAAAAAAGTACATTCATTGACATCATATAGTACAGATTCTGAGGCAGAGTACATTGCTAATTGTGGTATTGAAAAGCTGGCTTATGAGAATGTTGCATTTAGTGAAGAAGAAGAGTCTATCTGTGAAGTACAACCTGAGCCAGAGGTTGAAGGTGGCGTTAGAGCTAGAAAAATGTTCTTTGAAAAGATGCAAAGTAATTCGAGCCAAGAAAGTGTTACAAGTCCTCCATCCAAAAAAGATGAAATTGCAGGAATTGTGAAAACAAGCATTGTTACCACTGAAAAGCAGATAAAGAAGGATTCTAGTTTGGATAGCGTGTCCAGTATATCATCAAAAAAAGAAGAGGGGCTTGGATTAGTGAAAAGTGCTACAGCCTCAATTGAGAAACGAATTGAGCAACCAGTTAAAAGAGATTCTAGTCAAGAAAGTGTTACTAGTCCTATGTCAAAGAAAGATGACATTTGTGGGGTGGTGAAATCTACCATTGCAACCACTGAAAGAGAAATGCAAAGAGACTTTAGTCAAGATAGTGAGTTAAGTACTTCATCCAAAAAAGATGAAAAACCTGGGCTGGTGAAAAGTGCCGCTGCTTCTATTGAAAAACTAATTGAGCAACCAGTTAAAAGAGATTCTAGTCAAGAAAGTGTAACCAGTCCTATTTTAAAGAAAGATGAAATTTGTGGGGTTGTGAAAACTAGCATTGCTACTACTGAAAGACAAATAAAGAAAGACTCTAGTCAGGATAGTGTGTCAAGTACTTCATCCAATAAAGATGAAAAACCTGGGCTAGTGAAAAGTGTCACTGCTTCCATTGAAAAACAAATTGAACAACCACTTAAAAGAGATTCTAGTCAAGAAAGTGTAACTAGTCCTATTTCAAAGAAAGATGAAATTTGTGGGATTGTGAAAACTAGTATTGCTACTACCGAAAGACAAATAAAGAAAGACTCTAGTCAGGATAGTGTGTCAAGTACTTTATCCAATAAAGATGGAAAACCTGGACTAGTGAAAAGTGCTACTGCTTCAATTGAAAAATTAATTGAACAGCCAGTTAAAAGAGACCTTAGTCAAGAAAGTATTTCCAGTACTTCTAAAAAAGAAGAACTTACTACAGGGGCTGTGAAAAATGCAGCTAAGATTATTGAACAAAGTTCTGTTGAAAAGAAAATTGAACAACCCATCAAAAAAGAACCTAGTCAAGAAAGTATTATTAGTAAAACTACTGGGTTAGTTAAAAGTGCTACCAGCAATATTGAACAAATTATTAAGCAAGAATCTGGCACAGAAAATGGAACAATTTTACCTCCAAAAAAAGATGAAACTGTTGAAGTGATTAAAACAACTATTGTGACAACTCAAAAAAGTCTTGAGCAACCTCAAAGTCAAGTTTGTGTATCCTCGAAAAAGGATGAGCCTGCTGTGATAATTTCAAAGAAAGAGGAAACTGAAACCATCTCCAAGAAAGGAGAACCTGACTTGACAGCAACTGAAAAAAAGGAGACTGTTGTGACTACATCTATAAAACAAGAACCTCTGGTGACAATCAGTAAAAAAGAAGAAATTGTCACATCAAAGATTGAGAAAAAAGAACCGGATGTAACAGTTTATAAAAAAGAAGAAATTCAAGTGGTAAAGAAAGAAAAACCTGCTCCAGCAACCACAGTTGAAAAAACTGTAGTTACTACATCTACAGAATCTAAAAAAGAACATTCCTCTGTGACAGAAAAATCACAGGAAATGATTGTGATTACTTCAACAGAAAAGAAAGTAGGAGATACTGTATTGAGTAAGGAAGAAAAAACTGTTGAATCCATTGAAAAACATAGTGAACAATCATTTACAAAAGAATCTAGTTCAGAAAGTGTGTTGGTTAATAAATTCCCTGAACAAATTGTGAAAAAAGACATTAGTCTTGAAAAGGATGTCTTACAGCATAGTCCTGTTGATCAATCTAAGATTACAACTGTCACAAGTGTTGAACAATCAATCAAAGATCCTAGTCAAGATGGAGTTGCTGTTAGTCACCCTGTTAGCTCAACTTCGACTGTGGTGAAAACTACAACTGCTGTTATATCTGAAATTTGTACTAAGCCATTGATTAATAAAGAATCCAGTATTAAACAGGATGACCTCTCTGGTATCATCACAACCTCAGCTTTATCTACAGAAACCATAATTGATCAGTCTGTTAGTAAAGATCCTAGTTTTAATACAGTGAAAAGTTTATCTCTGGAGAAAGATGATCCAACTGCTAATATTTCTGTAAAATCCCCATGTAGAGATTCTAGTCAAGATAGCTCAAGTCTGTCTTTGAAGAAAGATAGACCTATTGATGCTTTGGAAAGCATGAAACTAGATTTAAAATCACCCTCTTCTATAGAATCTAAACCAAATGGTAGTCTTGATGAAAGTATAGATAACACTCAATCTGAATCCGACATTACTCCAGAAGATTTAAGAGACAAACAGTTTATCATGCAAGACTGGGAAAGCACAAGTGAATTGTTAGAAAATTTGATCACAGATAGAACAATTCCAATGTCTCAGTCTTCTACAATTATTGTACAAGATGTTCCTCAGTATCAAATTGGACTCGATGATTCTGAAGAGTACAAGCATTATAATAATATTAGGACTGCTAGTGAAGATGATTCAGAATGTGAAGCTTTAAAGGAAGAAGTTAAAGCTGCTGCTGAAAATTTAATCAATGAGATTGAAGAGGAACTTGGAAGAAGACCAGATATTGTAGAATGCCTGCTAAAAAGTAAAATTGATGAATTAGTTGAAGAGATTGCTACATCTAGTAATGATATCACTGATGAAGATTTAAAAAGTACTGGTACAGAGATTGATATCCCAATGCCTTATGGCTTTGATGACCCTTCTTTACTGAAAATGAAAATTAGTCAAGCTTCTCCAACTGAATATGAAATTAAATTTGAACAGGTTGAAGAATTCAATGTCTTAGAATCTGTTGATTTTGAAGAACCAATTATTCCTGAAGAATTAGAAACAAGTCTGAAAAGTGGTAGTGAATCTTATGCTACAGTTAGTAAAAAAGAAGTGGCTAAACCATCTAGAATTCCTATAAAAAGTACCACAAAGTCATCAACAGAATTTAAGAGCTCTACTGTTCAACGAAAGACTAGTGAAGAAGATAAGTCTAGAACCAGCACATCTCCAGAATATGTACAAGATTTTATTGAAATTCGTCAAACTAAACATCATCGTAAATCTGGAGCT
Organism: Pseudococcus viburni; assembly: GCA_033439095.1. Taxonomy (NCBI): domain Eukaryota; kingdom Metazoa; phylum Arthropoda; class Insecta; order Hemiptera; family Pseudococcidae; genus Pseudococcus; species Pseudococcus viburni. The sequence goes on from JAVBJF010000013.1 coordinate 1,523,932, forward strand.
GATTTTGAGCTTTGTTCCAGCTCTAGTGAAAGTCATTACCATTCTTTTGAACATTCGGGTACTAATAGTAGGCCCTTATCATCTGATGTTGAAGGATTGCTGAGTGCTGGTGGAGTACCTGGTACAACTGGGTCATCAGAATATGAAACTGCAGCATCTCACGATACATCTCATGATTTTCATACAGCTAGGAGCTCAGCATCTTTACACGAGTCAATCAAATCTATAGATTCTGAAAGCTCAGGCAATCTGGGAAGTGCTGAAGTATCCAGTGAAGTCTCAGAAACTCTTGTTGCCTCATCTGCAGAACTAGATCATGATATAGATCTACCGCCTTCTCATTACTATGATGATAATGTTAGAAGAAGTGCATATAGGAGTTCACCTATTGAACCATATGATCATGAAATACCAATGGAGGTCATCAAAGGAGCTAGTCAGAGTTTTGACATGAGTCATCTTGAGCCATTTACCAGCTCACAAAAGAAATTAGCAGAGTCTGTCTCTCACCCTCGTCCACATAGCACAAAATCTAAAGAAGACTCTCATGAGATTGATGATAAACTGTTATCAAGCTCTGAAGATGTTAGTATGTTCAGTTTAACTGATGGTGGTGGTAATTTGCAAACAGTTATTGAAGTAAACAGCACAATAGAATCTGATAAAATGGATAACTCTATTATTTCTGAACAAAGTCTAACTATCTCTGCAACCTCCAATCAATTCAGCACATCATCATCAGCTGATTTGAAGGATGAGGTTGAACTAGACAAAAAACCAGCAGATCAGACTTCAACCCAGTCAATTCAAGATCTAGTTACCAAATCTCCTAGTAATACTAGTATCACCTGTGCTCAAATAACAACAAGTAAAATTGATAAAAGTGATAGCAAAGATACTATTTGCAGAGATATCTCGATTGATGATATACCAAATATTTCTATACAACATTCAACTCCTCCTCAACATACTTTTATCTCCGACCTTGTTCAAGATCCACCCTCAAAAGATCCATCCATTTCACCAGACAGTGAATCTTTTGAGCTAATTGAGCAGCCTGACATGATGGATGATTTTGTAATTATTGAAGAAGTAGCCAAAGAAGCATTTGAGCAAGATCCAGAAGGTAAAAGTATCAAAATTACTGGCAAACGTCAAATACCTATTGGTTATGATGATGAGATTGTTATACCTCCCAAAACCTCATCAACTTTGACTCGAGTTGAATACTATGGTGGTGCTGATGGTTGTGGATTCCCTATTGAAGGTGTCCCTGACACATCTGGAAAAGCTACTGGTGATGAAAATGATATTTATGAACATGAGGTTGAAGAAGGTAAAAAATGGATAGAGATGCAGTTCCAGGCAGATTCTGAAGATGCCTCAGGGTATGAATATAATTATGAACGTGGTCCTCTGGAAGATATTAAAGAAGAAGATACTGATGATTTACAAAGCAGCAAAATGGGTAGTGTTGGTAGCCAAATTAGTCAATCTATTGGTAGTTTGGGTAGCATGAAACAATCCCTCAGTTCAACACCAGATTATGACATTTTAGCTGGTAAACGTTACTTTGCCAATAAGTCCTCTGATAAAGATGATGTATCTCAAGGATCTCTGCAGGAATTTGAAAGATTAGAACAGCTAATGACTTTGGAATCTGTCAAAAATAAGTTATCTGGCTCACAAGATTCTTTGGGTAGTTCAAATTCTCCAAATGGCAGTGGAAAGAAACACAGTGCGGGCGGAGATAACGTCAGTGTTTCTTCGCTGAATGAATTCGAAGGCTTAGAACATGCTTGTGTCGAAGCTGAAAAAATTAAAGAACGAGCTCAAGTTGAGGAACATTTATTGTCTCAGATTGAAGAAGGCCATGAAAGTCAAGCATCAGAGTCTGAAAGCTGTGAAACATTGGAGAAAAGTTGTTACGATGAATCTGACAATGATGAAGATTATGACCAGAAAATGTTTGAAATAGATGAGATCATTAGACAAGCTCAATCCAATGTTGAAAAATTCATCGATGTTGATCAGCTTGAACGAACTGAATCTCTCGGAAGAGGAGATTCTTTCGAAGAAACTGCTCGTATTCCAGATTTTGAGTTAGACCAGCCCCTGACTGAGAACACCCATTCATCTACTGATATCTACAGTGGTAAAAAATACATTGAACATTTTGATCTATCACATTCCCTCACCACCAGCACCGACTCCCTAGAACCCAAATGTAAACCCGAAGATATCCTAGTGACCAGCACTGATTCGCTGGAAACTGGTCCAACTACAGCCACAACCAGTAAAAGCAAAAGCACAGTGATCAGTGATTCCCTTGATGCAACAGATAATCGTGTCGAATCACCTCGTAGTGCCTACGATGCTGATGAAGAATTGCACGTTGGCCCTGGAGATGACTGCAGGCTGTCTCCTCATCACCTTATGCTTAGCAGTCCAGATTCTCTGGATGCAACTAGCTCAGCTGCGACTCATGCCACATATCATAATGAAACAGACTCGGCAATGTCGAGCAGTTTCACCAGTGCTGGTTCCAATACCATGATTTCCAGCACTGAGAACCTCGAGAACATTGTCACCAATTATTCCAACTGGCTGGATAGTAATCCCTATATGACCGAGGTTGTCTACAACGTTACCGAAAAAAGCTACGTCACCACTGAACGTGTAGCCGAATCCAGCCATCAACAACGTACCTCTTCTTCGCAAGGCCAAGATGCCAAGAAACTCTACGAAAAAGACATGGCCGCCTTTAAACCTGGCGAATACTACACAGAAACTCGCGAAGTCGATAGCGAGGGCAATGTACATATAAAAAAAATCGTCGAAAGTCGAGCAGTGGTCACGTCGGAGAAATTGCAAAATAGTGAAAAATTGATCCTCGACCCAGAACAGTTTCGTGGTCATGAAACTGGCACCGATTTTACCACAGTATCCTCTTCCTCCTCGCATTTCGTTACTACTACTACCACTACAGAATCCTCCTCCGGAACCAAGACAGGTATCGTCTCCTTTTTACTCTAGAAAAAAATTGTAAAATGCGCTGCGCCGCTTTGAAAACAGTGTTGCCCAGAGCAGCGTTGTTGTGTAGTCTGTTGTGTCGTAATGGCGATGATCCTCATCCCCTGGTAAAGGGGCAGCGTTTTTTTTTTTCATACAGAGGTTCAGCACTTCGCGCAGCAGCGTTACCAACTAGTCGAAGTGCTTATTTTTTGAGTTGCTTTACCTGAATTTTTACCATAAATACAACGAATCATAATTGGTATTACGAAGAGTTGGTTTTGGTTGTTTTTAAATTCTTTACCAGAGTTAAATTTATAATGTTAATTAGAAATGGCAGTTAGAAGTGCTGAATCAGCATGCCATAGCTGTAAGTACGCTTTAAGCTTTCATCTGTTTGGTGTGTTTGAATGTTTTGATGCGTTTGAGCCTGAGCCTGGCCCCTTTCAATAGCTTTTTCCGCCCATAGCTTTGAATTTTTCTTGTTTTTTTGTGGCAAAGTAAAGTTTTCTTTAGGCGTGCACGATTAGGTAATCAAGTAGGTACCGGGTTATTCGCGAAATCTGGTCAAATCGTTGATGTATTCGCGAAGCATGCGGTTGTGTTTATAATTTGTATTGACCACATGGCGAAGATGATTGAGAATCATCGATGGTTCGGAGAATTTGCTCACGAACTTTCATCTGTCGAGGAACTCCAGCATCTAATTTATTGGTTAAATTCATAATCGATTGATTATTTCAAGTTGATAAAATTTTACATAAGAATTTTTTATATCTGCAAATTTTTCGAGACATGAAGGCGTTGTGAGTTGCAGTTGCAGTGTCCAAGTGTCCAACAAGGGAATCCGGATTCGTGAAAATTGAATTATTTGTTGAAAGATTTCAAATATCTGTATCTACCTACCTTTAAAATAAACCTATTTCATACATTTAATGGATTTGGATTCAACAGCGAATAAATTTGCATGTGTTGACCTGCTTATATATCTATTTATCTGAAAGAACACTCACTGGCTTTTTTTATTTTATTTTTTTATCGATTTATTTTGGTGAATTGAGAAACGTATTATAGATATCACAGCCATGTCATCCCGCTGTTGCGCTTTGTTTTTTTTTAAATTTTAAATTTCGTAATTGATGATTCCTTTTGTGAAATAAAATTGGATTTTATTTTGAAATTAATTTTTATTTAACATTTTTTCTTTTCAGCATCGTTAGTGAAAGCTTCAGCTGTGGTAGTTTCGGTGAAATAACACACTCGCTAACTTTTATACGAAAATGCTTATTAAGCACTGATAATGATAATTTTTCGTGTTCTCACGAGACTAGAATTATTACTTTAATTATTCTTTTTTTTCTTTTACTTAATTCGAAATATTAATTTTTTCTACCTTTGGTCGCTGTAATTTTTTTATTGAAATTGGTTCGACTTGTACGATATTTAATTAGATTTTTTGTTGTGTTTGCAGAAACGAATGTCCGAATAGAAAATAAAGAAGTGCCGGGTAAACCGTCTTCTGGTAAGTGGATTAGGTTTTGGGAACTGAAGGTAGAAAAGTCGTTCTATCTCAAATTGGTTGGTTTTTTGAATGTAGTCCTTCGATTTCACTCAACATTTTGTTCTTGGATCATGTGATCATGAGATTTGGAAACCAATCATCATAGTTTTGCTCTGTGCTCGCAAAAGGTGGAAGGTTCTCTTTACTGGGCCTGTGCAGAGGGGGTGGAAAGGGGGTGTCTCCGGGCTCGTTTTTTTTTAGGAGGCCCTTGCGAAAACCCTTCAACATTTTGTAAATAATTTTGACACAAATAGGATTTCAACGATCCAAACTGAAATTTATTCTAATATCAAATTTTTTCAATTTCTCTAAATATAAATTTTAAAATTGTATTCAATATTGAAATTTTTCTAACAGTTTTGAACATTCAAAATTGAAAAAAATGAAGAAAAATTTTTAAATTAGGTATTGGGAAAAAAATTTTTGAGTTGGAATTTTTTTTTTAATAAATTGAAAAAATATTAATAAATCAAAATTGAAAAAATCTTGAAAAAATTTGAATAATTAAAAAAAATTCCAATAGAGAAAAATTTTAGTATTAGAAATGTTTCCAATTTCATTTTTTTCAACTTGATATTTTAAATTTTTTTCAACTACCTATAAAATTGTTTCGAATAAAATCTGATTCAATTTTTTCCCAACTGCATTTATATGAAAATTTTCCAACTGAAAATATAACTTTATTACAATTTTTTTCAACTTTGAATTTTTGAAGAAATTTTCAATGTCACGTTTTTTAAAATTTCTTCCAACCCAATGAGTACTAAATTTGAATAAATTTGCAAAAAGTACCTAATGAAAAATAATTATGAGATCCAAAAAATTAAAAAAATCTAAGTTGGATAAATTCCAAATTGGATACAGCTTTGAAAAGAATAGAATTAATGAAATTGAAAAAATTTGAACACAGAATAAATTTGAACTTGGATCGACGAAATTCCATTTGCGTCAAAATGATTCAGAACCGGAGCTATTTACTACAGCGAGGGCCCTCAAAACCAAAAATTGGGCTTACCGCGTTTCATATCGACATTTAAAAGACCGGACGATTTTTTTCGCCCATACATTTTTACATTTTTTCCCCGTGGGGTCCCGATTTGTTGAAAAGCACATTCAAATTAATTGAAGTTCAAAGTTTACTTTTTTCGTGAAAAGTTCACTTTGAATTTCTTTTAAAAAATTTGTAATTTTTTTTGAATTTCTTGAATGTGGTGAGGGATCATCAATGTTCACAATTTTGACGAAAATTCAAAAAATTGGGATTTTTTGAAGGCTCAATTGCAATTTTTTGAAATTTCTGTTTTCTCGCTTTCCTCGATTTTTTTTTGAAATCATCCATCTTGAATTCTTTTTTGGATTTTCCAATTGGAGGGATCTTCAATGTACTTAATTTTGGTGAAAATTCAAAAAAATGAAAATTATTTGAGACATAAGTAACGTTTATTAGGTAATTTTCAAAAAATCCAGTTTTTTTTGTGATTGATTGTCAGAGTTATTAAACTTGAGATTTTTCCGAATGCTCGATTATAATTTTTCAAAAAATAATGAAAGTACTTAATATTTAGGTAAATTACCCGTAAAAAGTTAAAATGAAAATTTTGACAAAATTTAAAGAGAAAGGAAAATTTAAAAATCAAAAAAAATGTAATTTTAAGTCAGTCAGTCAGTCAGTTTTAGAAAAGATCCAAGGACAGTTTTGAAGTATTTAAAGATAATTGAAAATAAAGAAAAACTTAAAAAATTCAACTACATAAAAATCGAAATCAAACAGGAAATTTAAAAAAATTTCAACGGATAGTGAAATTAAAAACACCAGTTGAAAATTTCAAACTCTTAAAAATTTGAATAAGTCAACGTGAAATTCAAATAAATATTAAAAATATAGCTAAATAAATGTAAAATTAAATAAAATTTGAAAAAATTTCTAGCGAAAATGAAATTAGAAAATGCTGAAGAATAATTTAACGAAATTATAGTGAAATTTAAAAAAAAATTGGAAAAATTTCAAGTGAAAGGTGAAATTAGGTAACTTTGCAAAACTTGACCAAAAATAAACCAAACAAAAAGCGAAATTTAAAACTGAATAATTAGTCCAAATAAAGTATAAATTCCAATAAAATTTGAAAAAAATTATTTTGAAAATTTTTTGAATTTTTCTATTTGAAAATACTTAATTATCTTGAATTGCACCCGAAACGTCGCCGTACAATTTTAAATTTTTTGTTGAAAAAAAATTGGTCTTGATTTAAAATGTTTTTTTTGTATTGGAAATTTTTTTATCAATTTTTATTTAAATTTCTTGCCGCGTCCGAAAATGGAATACCAGCCTCTCGTCTTTCCCCACCACCTTCAATTTTTTATGAATGAAAATATGTTCATTCAATTTTTGGAATACTCGAGTTCGAATGTATATTTTTTCGTGGTACCTCCTCGCCAAGATTTCTTCCCTCTTAAACCTCCGGCTGAAAAAGAAAATGTAAAGCAATTACGAGGATGAGGAAAAGTAAAGTTTAATCGAATTACGTTAAAAATAGGGAATTTACATTCGAACTCAGAATTGCAAAAAAAAATATTGCATGCCTCTCGAAGTTTTGGGTTTTTTAATTTTTGGACTCAATTTGAGCACCGGTGAAAGGATTGGAGGATCGGTGGTCATCACTGATTTTTTAGTGAAACTGTGTAAGATTTTTGAAATATTTGAAATTTCAACTTTTTTTCATAAAAAGCTCAACTTCTTGCTTAATCAAGAAAAAATTGTTGAACAAAATCGAAGGATCCAACCAAGGCAAATATTGAACGAATTGAGATGGAATGACCCATAATTTTTTTCTGAGAAATAAATCGAATTATTTTGTTGGCTCGAAAGATTAATTTTATTATTATTACTTATTTTTTTTTTTTTTTTGTAGACGAACGAAAATCGTAGTTTTAGCGGACGACACATTCAGTACCTACGAAGTCTACTTGTACCTTTTTATTTATGTAGAAATTGTGCTTTTTCTTTTCTATTTAAAAACTTTTATTTTGTTTTATTAAATGTGATACATATAATTGCTTTTACATTTTCCTTTCTTTCTCATAATGTACTATTTAATAATTCGAAGGAAAAATTTATTTTTTAAAAAGAAAAACAACATTATACATACCTTTATATGTATCTTTACTACCTACCTACTGCATAAACGCAGACACGATGAGAATGAAGTTCATGTAACTTACCTCTATAATACTACGTAAGATTTTAATTAATATTAAAAATAATTAAAGAATAAATAAAAAAAAGAAGCCTGTCGTGAAACGGTATAAAGGCGGCATTTTACGCGCATTTGTGTACTATACGAAAATAAATTCTACGATTTATTCATATAAGCGTTGGTATTTAATACGATCTGATTTTAACTTTCAACATTTCATATGTACGCTGTGTTTGTTATTTATTTATTTAATTCTCTATATATTTCAAGATTTTAGATATAATTTTTTCAACTCGCTACTTCGGCTTTTATACAATTTTTTTTACAATTAATCACTATTTTTGTTTTTTCTCTTCGCATTCGTGTTATAATATTAATCACACCAAAAAACAAACGTCGTGGGAACGATCGGGAGGGAGGGAAGGGTAATTTTTAATCGCGGAAATTTTTTTCAGGGTCCAATAAGAGTATCAAGATTTTATAAAATTTCTTCTTTTTGTTTCGTAATGTGATAAAATTCTAGTTGATTTAAACTAGGCCGAGTATAAAGTGGTACGTTGCTGAAATGTACGATTGTACGATGATTTTGAATTTTGAGAAGTATATTTTATTCTGTTGATATATTATTTTATGTAGATATCACCGACATTTTATTTAGTCAAAGATTGTTGTTTATTGTCAGAAACCTTGTATGCATAAATAAATTTAATATAATGCTTTGGTTTTTTTACGTCGTTTTTTCTTGTTGTAATTGAAAGTTTTTCTGTAACTCGTAAATTTATGTTTATTTTTTTTCGAGTTCTAAATTTTTCCTATTTTAAAAGTTTTTAGAATTGGAGCCATTTTTATGATAATTTGATGCATCTCTCTCTCCCCCCCCCCATATAAAATTTGAACCCAGTGTCTGAAAAAACTCCAATTTGGACATGGTGTTTCCAAAAAAATCGATTCACCAATTTGAAAATTGTCCTCCTCCCCCCCCCCCCGATCCAATAAATTTGGACGCAGTGTTTATTTAATCTTAATTCAAAAATTCGAACTCAACTTCCCAGAAAAAAATAATTTGGACAAAATGTCCAAAGAAAAAACAATGTAGACTTATGTCCCAAAAAACATTTGAATACGGCTGAAAAAAATTAGAAAAGTCTTGTGTAGGTATTTCCAGGTTTCGATTTTCTCAAATTTTTTTCAATTCTAAATTTTTTTCTAAAAATTTTTCAATTCTAAATTTGTTCTCTGAAAATTTTTCAAATATAACATTTTTTCTCAAGATTTCTTCATACTCTGAAATTTTTTCAATTTCTAATGTCCTTAAAATAATTTTCAATTTTGTTTTTCTTAAAAAATTTCAACTTTATAGGTATTTTTTCCAACTTTGAATTGAAATGTTTTTCGAATCTAAAATTGCTCTCGAGATCAAATTAAAAATTTGACTTGAAAACTGAACTTCCGGGTGTCCATTTTCTGAAAAACCTGGAAAAGTCAGGAAATTTTAATAGTCTGGAAAAGTCAGAAAATTTTGGAATTTTTTTAAAATCCAAAAAATGGACAAATAATCTAGAAAAGCGTTTCTGTGCTTATTTTATTATAAATTTTTCAAAAGAGCTGTGATGAGAATGAAATGCCATAATGCCCTTGACCACGATGTTGAAAAAAAGGGGAGGGAATGAAACAAAATTTGAAATTATATGTTTTGGAAAATCTGAATGAGGGAAAAGTGGTAAGAATGTTCATATTTCGAAGATTTTTTCGCAAAAATTTTCTCCATCGCTTTGCTCGGACTCAACACGTTAATATTTCTCAACAAAATGATTTATATCCCCTTCCCCTCTTGATTTTTTATTTATTGGTACAAGCTGAAAAAATTTCAGGGACTTGCGTGAATTTATAAATTTGAGGTATGTGTGTTTATCATTTTTATTGGGAGGGGGAGCAATAAAATATAAAGAAATTTTTTAATTTTCTGCCCGGAAAATCCGAATTTTCATTTGCTTGATTTGGTAGACAATCTGACACAATTGGTTTAATTTTTCAAAATGATAATTTTACTTTAAAATAGTTTTTCCTCTTTTTTTGAAATTTTTTCTATTATACACATATATAAATTCAAATTTAACAAATTTTTGTGATGAGGGAAAATTGAATGGGTTCGAAAATTTTCAGAATTGAGTTTGAATATTTTTTTGCCCTGAAGAAAAGCATCTAAACATCTTGTAAAAAATGTGATTTTGAAAAAAAAAAATCGTTAGATCCCATGAATTTCACATTGTTTTGCAAAATTTTAGGATGTAGGTAAGTATAGTTAAGTACATCACGCGAAAAATTACCCCCTCCTAAAGTTACCCCCTCCATGGTTCATGAATATCATAACTTCGAAAAATTAGTCTGGAAAACCTGGAAAAGTCAGAGAAAATCATCTCTGAAATATTGTAAATATTCTGATGTGAGATTATGGTTGAATTGACTCAAATACTTGGGGAAAATGAATTGCTCAGCAAAAAAAATTAAAACACCATTATTCATAATATAAAAGCTTTTGCTCTTTAGCAAAACCTGTGTAATTTCTTTGGTTTTTTTTGTGGCTATTGGTATTATGAACGATACTTCAACGAAATTATTGAAGAGTAAGATGTAATACTCAATACGTACCGAAGTATTCTATTCTCAAGTACCAAAAGTTTGTATTGTGCATGTGCTTCATAAGCAATATGATATCATTAAATTAATTAATAATATTTTCAATTGTCGAATATTCCAATTCTTTTTATGAAAAAAAAATGCACGTCTTCGTGAAAAAAATCCAAAATTCTTCATTAAGAAAGATGCAAACATACTCCTATTTAATGGGTAAGTAAAAGTAAAAAAATTACAAAATTAATTTTTCGGAAAAAAAATTTTTTAATAAAAATTTTTAGTTTATTTTACTGTTACCAAGAGCGCTGCTGTAGTAAAAAATGAATTATCCAGGGTTTTTTTATAAACACGAATCCTAGACATCAGCTGGTCTGTAGTGATAACATGCTAGTACACAGGAAAAACAAAAAAAATTGAAAGCAATCGGTATTTTGAAAAAAATGAATCTGTATAAATAGTTTGGTTAGGAAATTTTACTCAAAAAAACTACCGAATTGTCGGAGGTTTTCAGGAGGTTTTTGCAAAACCACCGTATGACCAATCGGAGGTATCTCCTGTAACATCATTACTTTGTGTGAAATTATTTTTCGAAACTTAAGAAATGATAATTCGCTCAAAATAGGCGAAGAAATACTTTCCGAACAATCGTGAATAAAATTAATCATCCTGGACAAGTTACCGGAATATCTACGAGATACAGTTGACTGGTTTATCGGTAAAAGGATTCGTGGAACTCTGAAGAAGCGTTCGCGTCCCTTGCTTTTCATGATAAATTTTTATCAGGTTTTGTGGTTATAATTCTCGATCTAAAGTTAGTCAAGTTGATACTTTTTCATTAAAAATGAGTTCAAAATTGTTCCGTCAAGTTTTATTATCGAGTAAGTTAGATCATAGATGTTTTTCCATACTATTCATTTTGTGGTTTGAAAGATTTCTAATTTTCTCTATTTAAAATCATTCAGAATATCCTGAAATGGCTGATGTTCAAGTTGTGACCGTGAACAATTTAGTTAATTGCCTTGTGGACACATTTAGTCGTCGTACGAAAAAAATCAGCCACTTTCGATATGTCAAAAACGTCGTAATTAAAATGTAAGCGATTTTTCATAGCCAATGCTATTTTAGGAAATTACGACTTTAATTTCTCAAAATTTTTGCAGAAAACGTGAAACTAATCAAGATTTTATTACGCGGTTCGAAGGTATCTCTATGAACCACGTAATTTCATGTGTGCTCTACCCAAAAGGAGGTCTGATTCCTCGCCCTGATGAAGCTGTCTTGGATGTCACTCAAAATAATCGAGAGATCGGTGATGAATCCGAAGAGGACATCGAGGAGTGTGGGTATCAATTAGGTAATTAATTTTATCGTACATTACATAATCAATAGTTTATTCTACAGATGATTTAACACCGGACGTTCTTAAGGAAATCCAAGAAGCTATTCGATCTGATCTACCCCGTTTATTAAACGCCCTTCCACAACCTACGTTACGTTCGTACGCTGTTGATATAATTACTGTGACCCAAATAACTCTCAAGAAACTTAAAAAACACAACCTGGGATTCTTGATGATGGGTTAAATGAAAGTAAGTTTTCTTTATTATCATCCTTCATTTCGGTTCTGTCATTATTTTAATTTGGAGGTAACTAATGTGTGATATTTTTATGATTGTAGAATGGGTCCCGAAGAATTATTCTATTTTCAAGAAGAAACTCAAACATTTTTATCATCGATGTCAAATGTGCATGTTTTTCCTAAAGTATTGTTTTCTTTGTATGACGAAATTTGTTAATCAAGGTACGTCGTGGTGTAAGATGTGCACTTGATTCGTGGTGTTCCAGTTCCACCTTCTGTAAGCAGCGAATTTTCATATCTAAATTTCGGAAAAGGAATTCTGCTGTTTTCTTTCAAGTTTATTATTCATCTTTGCTTGGGAGCTGGTCATGTGTTGATCAAAAGTAGCTTATCTGTATTATCTTTACTTAAGTACATCACACGAAAAATTACCCCCTCCATGGTTCATAAATATCACAACTTCGAAAAATTGGTCTGGAAAACCTGGAAAATCAGAGAAAATCATCTCTGATCTCTGAAATATTGTAGACATTCTGATGTGAGATTATGTTTGAATTGACTCAAATTCCTAGGGAAAATGAATTGCTCAGCAAAAAAAAATTAAAACACCATTATTCATAATATAAAAGCTTTTGCTCTTTAGCAAAACCTTTGTAATTTCTTTTTTTTTTTTTTTGTGGCCATTATAAATGATACTTGACGAGATTATTGAAGAGTAAGATGTAATACTCAATACGTACCGAAGTATTTTATTCTCAAGTACCAAAAGTTTGTACTTCATAAGCAAATATGATATCATTAAATTAATTAATAATATTTTTAATTGTCGAGTATTCCAATTCTTTTTATGAAAAAATACACGTCTTCGTGAAAAAAATCGAAAATTCTTCATTAAGAAAGATACATACTTACTCCTATTTAATGGGTAAGTAAATAAATTACAAAATTAATTTACGGAAAAAAAATTAATTTAATTAATAAAAAATTTTAGTTTATTTTAATGTTACCAAGAGCGCTGTTGTAGTAAAAAATGAATTATCCAGTTTTTTTTTTATAAACTCGCGAATCCTAGACATCAGCTGGTGTTTGTGTGAAATTATTTTTCGAAACTTAAGAAATGTTAATATTATGTCGATAATTCGCTCAAAATAGGCGAAGAAATACTTACCGAACAATCGTGAATAAAATTAATCATCCTGGACAAGTTACCGGAATATCTACGAGATACAGTTGACTGGTTTATCGGGTAAGTTATCGACCCACAATCTTACCGATGATTTTCACTATTCTAACCTCTTAAACAAAGAATCTAGACTGAAAAAACGCTTAAAAAGGTCCAAGAAACGCTCAGTAATTGCACACTAAGCTAGATAACAATATCTCGATGTATAATTTGTTTGAAAAAATGATCATTTGGTAGGCCAAGTAACTGTGTTAGTAATGGGGTTTTCCGCTCTGTCATTTTACAGGAAGGCTAGACGCCGAGACAAAGAACTTTGTGCCGACGAACCGAAGTTCTACTTGGAAGAATCTGTGTTGGAAAATAAAGTACCGGAGATTACGTTCCGATCTTTAATCGAATTACCGTCTGGATTAGATTATAACGAATGGCTGGCGTCACATAGTGAGTATAACGTACTGGTCGGTCTACGAAACCTAGACGATTAGATTGGTAATTTGTACGTGATTTTTAGCTATTGCGATATTCGATAATGTGAATTTGATGTATGGAACTATTTCGGAGTTCTGCACGGCTACAGGGTGTCCTGATATGGTTGGTCCTGGATTTAGGTGAGGTTTTTTTTAAAGATGTGTTATGATGTAAGATGTTGAAATCAGGTTACATTGTGGTGTTTGATTCCAGGACCTATTTATGGTTCGATGATAAAGGTAAAAAAACCAGAGTATCGGCCCCTCAGTATGTCGATTACGTGATGACTTTTACTCAGAAAACTATCAACGATGAAGGTGTATTTCCAACGAAATATCGTAAGTATAGTTCCTCCTTATTGAGAACTAATGATTAGGGTACTTATAATAACCAAAAAAACTAGGATGAATTTTGACGAAAATTGGCAAAGTAGGTTACTTCGAGTGGGACCTAAAAAAATTGAGTTGTATCAGCTCAGAGGAGAATGTGGTTAGGGATTCTCAAACTGGTTTTTTGCCACTTTGAGCAATCGCCTGCTGGGAATCTCGGCCACCTCTCTAAAAAGGTTCAATTTGAGTTTCTATGTTTCCCCGAGTCATTGTCCTCGAAATTCTTCATCACTTTTTTCCTCTAAAAAGGGTCTGAAAAGTTGCAGATCACGAATTTGAAGATTTTTTTGATTTTTGCTGAATTCAAATTCTTCAAATTTCATACCAGTGCTGCCAATTGCATTTTTATTTACGAAATTTTCATTAAATTCTATGTAGTGTTGCTCATTCAGTAACTTGGAAGATAGGCTAAAAATTTTTGATCTATTGCCTGAAATAAATATAAAATTTCTGTGAAAACTTTTTGTAGCAGTGCTGCCAACTGAAATTTTATGAAAATTGCATAATGAAATGCAGTTGACAGCACTGCCATGAAAATATTTCGAAAAAAACATCAAAAATCCAGGCTAGTTTTTTACGTGACCCCAAAAATTATTTGGGTTTGATTTTGGAGCGTTTAGGTAAAAAAATTGAAATTTTGTAAAAAATAGAAAAATCTTCAAATTTACGATCTGCAACTTTTCAACTCTCTTGTTGACCAAACAAAAATTGGTATTCAATTTTGAGGTCAATGGTTGATATAGGTATAGAACTTTTTTCTGGAGGGAGGGAGGGAGGGAGGGAGGGGGGGGGGTGACGGAGGCTTTCAGCTGGTATCGTAACAGGTACCTAAAAGTGACAAAACCCCGTTTTTTTTTTTTTTTTTTAAAGAAATTATTCTAATATAAAATTCCTTAGCTCATCTCCCTTTGGGTAAGGAAGTTCAAAATTTTTTGGGGAGGTCTCCCTCTGAGAGTAAACCATTGATGGGGTCAGATGACTTGAACAGCCGCGTCAATTTTTTCCAAGAACTGGTGTTTGAGCGATTTTTTGTAATTTGGATTGTTTTCCAAAACGTTGGCAATGGATGATTTTATAAAAATGATACCTTCAATTTTTCAAAATTTGGATAATTTTCCAAAAATATGACAGTTTTTAAAATTTTTCTTTTTGTAAAAATTGAGAAATTTTCCAAGACTTGGATGATTTTTCAAATCTAGGATAATTTTTCCATCACCTGGTGATTTTTCAAGAATTGATTCCCTAAATTTGGACAATTTAGAAGAAATTTCGTTGTAAAAATTGAACGATTTTCTCCAACTTCAACAGGGTTTTCTATAACAGGGACGATTGTTCAAAAAAACGACGGATTTTCCAAAATTTGGGCAGTCTTCTCAAAATTGAGCTGTTTACAAAACGAAGGATTTTTAATAAATTGCTTGAGTTTCCAAAAACTGAAAATTTTTCCACAACAAACAATGTTTTTGAAATTTGGACGACTTTTTTAAAAAACTAGACAGTTTTCCAAAACTAAAGAAGTTTTTAAAATAAAATATGACTATGACAATTTTTAAAAAAATCAAACGTAAGCACGCCCAAGGAAAGGCTCAGAGGGCTCGAGTCCCCCCCCCCTCCCAGCGCGAAAAGGAGATTTTTTATTACAAAAATGTGAAAAAAGTGCATTCTTTTTGTCTTTCAAACACGATTTCTCAAAAAAATTTCGCTCTCAGTTTACTCGGGCAGTATTTTATTTACCTATTACCTATTTTACTTCTTAAATAAGTAAACATATAACAACTCTAAATTTGAATTAGTCTTTGATGAAATTCTGCCTTCAAGAATCAGTGAAATGATTTTCATTGAAAATTAATGATTTTTCGCCGATCTTTCTTTTCAGTCAAAAATTACCAATTCCCAATCAATTCCCAATTTGTCAGAAAAAAATCAATAATTCGCACTGAGAGATCAGTGAAAAATCACTGGTTTGTCAGTTTAATTCATTTCATCATTACCCTCTATATGAAACAGCCGGGAAGCACGGACCGGCAACGCAGCAGTAGTAGTCCTATTTTAGCGTTGCGTTATATGGCGCGCGCTATATTTTTCCTTATATCTCAAAATTTTGAGTGAGCACATAGGTGTTTGAGGCATGAAAAATCATCTACTTTTCACGGGCTACAACGTGGTTTTTGTTTCAAAGCTCTATCCTCAACCGATCAAAAGTTATAAAAGTTTGAAGCTTAAAAAATTTCATGTTCGACTTTTCAAATTGAAATTACTCAAAATTTTGAGTGAGCACATAGGTGTTTGAGACATGGAAAATGATCTACTCTTCACTGGCTACAACCACGTTTTTTCCCCAAAGCTCTAGCTCAAACCGATCAAAAGTTGTAAAAGCTCAAAGTTCGAGCTTTCGCAACTTTTGATCGGTTTGAGCTAGAGCTTTGGGACAAAAACGTGGTTGTAGCCAGTGAAGAGTAGATCATTTTCCATGTCTCAAACACCTATGTGCTCACTCAAAATTTTGGGTAATTTCAATTTGAAAAGTTGAACATGAAATTTTTTTAGTTTCAAACTTTTATAACTTTTGATCAGGTGAGGATAGAGCTTTGGAACAAAAACCAAGTTGTAGCCCGTGAAAAGTAGATAATTTTTCATGTCTCAAACACCTATGTGCTCACTCAAAATTTTGAGATATAAGGAAAAATATCGCGCGCGTCATATAACACAACGCTAAAATAGGACCACTAGTCTCGATTTTTGCGATGTTGCCGGTTCATGCTTCCCGGCTGTATCATATAGAGGGTAATGATTTCATTGATACAAACAGGTGAATTTTACCTATTCAGATTTAAGAAGTATATTGATTGTTTGGTTCCAAAAAATTCCGCAATTTTCCAATTTTTCTCTGCTTAAATTTGTTCATGTACGCATTATCAGCCTACTGTTATTACCCTGAGTACGCCAGCGGCACTGAAATAAAAGGTTACTAATTTTTTTCATTGAAATTTGGCCCCTCCTCCCAATTTTTCTCGAATTCTCAGCCTCTCTCTTAAATAATTTCTGGATGCGCTTATGAAATCAAACAATTTTTTTAAATTAAGACAATTCTTTAAAAATTGTGAATTTTCAAAAACTCGAATAATTTTCTAAAAATTCCATAATGAGAATTGTACAATTTGTCAGAAATTGGAACAGTTTTCCAAGAATTAGAAAATTTTCCAAATTTGGACGATTTTTACAAAATTTACAAAATTAATTGAATGGAAAGATTTCCAAAAATTTGAATAATTTTCTAAAAAATTGGAAATTTTCCAACAAAACTTGGAGAATCATATCTAAATTGGGCAGTTTTCGAAAATTAGGCATTGTTTCAAAAAATTGGGCAATTGTTCAAAACTTGGAAAATTTTTCACAAATTATGTGATTTAAAAAAAATACTTCTTTAAAAAATTGGAACTAATGTTTGAAAAAATCGACAAACAAATTGGATTTTAAAAATTGCAAATAGAAAAATAATCTTTTAAAACTTGTAAAATTACCTAAGAAATCAAAAATCTACGGTTTCAAAAAGCATGAAAGATTTCAACAAATAAATTGGGTAAATTTCAAATTCCACAATTCCAGATTTGTTAAATTGCTGTATTTAAAATATCTGAAAATGCCTGGCTTGTAGTTTTTCTTTACGAATTCTCAGTCTTTTCTCACTTTTTTGAAGCACGAAGACCACTTTTTTTCGAGAATTTGAGGCTGGGATGAATTTTGGGATGAATTTGCATCCCAATGATCATCTCACGCTTTTTTTTCGAGAATTTGAGGCTGGGATGAATTTTGGGATGAATTTGCATCCCTATGATCATCTCACGCTTTTTTTCGAGAATTTTAGGCTGGGATGAATTTTTCGATGAATTTGCATCCCAATGATCATCTCGCGCTTTTTTTTCGAGATTTTGAGACTAGGATTAATTTTGGAATGAATTTGCATCCCAATGATCATTTTACACCTTTTTTCGGGCATTTGAAGCAGGGATGAATTTTGGGATGAATTTTCATCCCAATGATCATCTCACGCTTTTTTTTTTTGAGAATTTGAGGCTGGGATGAATTCTGGGATGAATTTTCATCCCAATGATCATCTCGCGCTTTTTTTTCGAGATTTTGAGACTAGGATTAATTTTTCGATGAATTTGCATCCCAATGATCATCTCACGCTTTTTTTTTGAGAATTTGAGGCTGGGATGAATTTTCATCCCAATGATCATTTTACACCTTTTTTCGGGCATTTGAAGCCAGGGATGAATTTTGGAATGAATTTTCATGATCATCTCGCTTTTTTCCGGGATTTTGAGCCTAGGATTAATTTTGGAATGAATTTGCATCCCAATGATCATTTTACGCCTTTTTTTCGGGCATTTGAAGCTGGGATGAATTTTCATCTCATTGATCATCTCTCGCTTTTTTCCGGGATTTTGAGGCTAGGATTAATTTTGGGATGAATTTGCATCCCAATGATCATCTCACGCTTTTTTTTTGAGAATTTGAGGCTGGGATGAATTTTCATCCCAATGATCATTTTACGCCTTTTTTCGGGCATTTGAAGCCAGGGATGAATAATTTTCATCTCAATGATCATCTCTCGCTTTTTTCCGGGATTTTGAGGCTAGGATTAATTTTGGGATGAATTTTCATCCCAAATTCCCAATGATCATCTCACGCTTTTTTTTGAGAATTTGAGGCTGGGATGAATTTTCATCCCAATGATCACCTCGCGCTTTTTTTCGAGATTTTGAGACTAGGATTAATTTTGGAATGAATTTGCATCCCAATGATCATTTTACGCCTTTTTTTCGGGCATTTGAAGCTGGGATGAATTTTCATCTCATTGATCATCTCTCGCTTTTTTCCGGGATTTTGAGGCTAGAATTAATTTTGGGATGAATTTGCATCCCAATGATCATCTCACGCTTTTTTTTTTGAGAATTTGAGGCTGGGATGAATTTTCATCCCAATGATCATTTTACGCCTTTTTTCGGGCATTTGAAGCCAGGGATGAATTTTGGAATGAATTTTCATCTCAATGATCATCTCTCGCTTTTTTCCGGGATTTTGAGGCTAGGATTAATTTTGGGATGAATTTTCATCCCAATGATCATCCCACGTGTTTTTTTCGAGCGTTTGAGGCTAAGATGAATCTTGGAATGAATTTTCAACCCAATAATTATCTCACTTCTTTTTTCAAGATTTTGAGGCTGGGATGAATTTTCATCCCACGCTTTTTTTCGAGCATTTGAGGCTGGGATGAATTTTGGGAGAAAATAAAATACGATTCTTGGAACTATCATCAATCGTAATTTTTTTCAAGAATGAACAGCTGTACTTATTTCACCAATTTTCGTCAAAGTCCAGATTTTTTTTCCATTGTACCTAATTTATATATTTTTGGTTCTCGTTTCAGCTCACGAATTTCCATCGTCGTTCGAAACGATAGTCCGTAAAATATTACGTCTACTGTTTCACGTATTAGCCCACCTGTATCATAGTCATTTTCGCGAGATGGTCATGCTGAATCTGCATTCGCATTTGAACAGCGTGTTTACGCATTTAATTATACTGAACGATTGTTACCATCTGATCGACGATCGCGAACTCGAAATACTGTTCGATTTAGTTCACGCGTTGAAAATCCTCGAAAATGACGCCACCGCTACCAAATCATTGGAGGCGAGCCGAAGTTCCGTAACTAACGGTTGCTTATCGTCCGACAATTCAGCAGCAGATAAACAGGTCGGTGTATGTCCCAAGATATATCATTCTGACATATTTTTTACTCACTCGAATATGCATATTTTTCAGGTCGAATCTGCGAACGCAAGCAGCTCGACGAAGTCACCGGAACAACTCGCTTCCTTCTCTGATCCTAATTCTATGTTACCTGCAACTGGAAACGTTGCTAATGATGCTACGAGCGCTACTGAAGTTGTTAACTTCTCCTGTTAGGTTTATAAGATGTTGTGATTGGTAGGTGTTAATGTAATTATTTTATTTGTTAAATTTATGTAGTCACTATTTAACATCGGTTAAAGCGTTATTTTATTTCCGTAACGTTTTTTTCTCCTTTATTTTATTTTTGGTCATTAGATTCTATATTGTGTACTCTGATTATTTCTTGAAGAAATTTTTAATTTTCCTGAAAAATTGTTTTCTTTGTTTATTTTATGTATTGTTGCGGCTTTAATTAGTTTTATCGTAGCGTTTTTTTTGTCGGTGCTTTAGTTCTCTCGTACTACTGATGTCGTCACACAATGTTGTAATTTTATTATTTTACCAGCGGGTCGAACACTATGTGAAAATGGTATTATAAAACTGAATACTTATTGTATTTTAAAACTATCTTTTATTATGTTCAATTTTTCCTTTATTATTTTTTTATGTATTATACATGTTGAAAGTGTTGAAACTTGTGAATCTGTTTCTTCAATAAAATTTTATAAGATGGTTTGTAGTATTTCGAGGCAGAAGCGTGTTCGTTTATTTTCAGAGATACGAACGTGGGAAAATTAATTGAAATTGCAACCAAGTTTATTAATTCCATCAACTATTCGCAACGAGCACTTCCTTTTTTGATAGGTTTTAATTTGAATAATTCGACGATGAAACTGGTACCGAAATAAGAATAAAAAATATTTAGGTAGGCGAGCAATTAAGCTGCAGCGAAAGTAATTTCAGTACGTATTAAAAATGAACGAAGTTGTCAAATTTTTACGTCGTTTTCGATTGATTTAAAATCGCAGATTAGGAATTTTGCATTCGATTCGATTCATTTGTCATCGTTTTGTCAGAAATTGAAATTTTTAGGTCAGAATAGACCTTATTGGCTTATTTCGAAAACGAAGCTCGCTTTTAACAGCTAAAAATAGTCGAGAAGGTAAATTTTCGAGAAAAAAAGTGGGTAGGCTATTCCATATTATCAACTCGAATCAAAAATGAAGTCGGGTTTTAGGATTTCGCTCAAATTTTTTTTGCGATTTCCCCTTGATGGTCTATTCACATAAACACAATCATTTCTTTTCTAACCGTCAAGAGAGGAGCCGGGGGGGGGGGGAGCTAGTGATTTTTATGCAATTGCGATTTTTTGCCAAATTAGGTACCCAACTTTGAAAGCTCATACCTCGAGATCGATTATCCCTGGGAGGAAACTGTTTGCGGAGTTTGAAAGAGAATTGATAGGAGATTCAATAACGATAATCAAATTTTGAAAAATTCAAAGTGGCTCATTCCATGTCAACTCGACCAGGTTTTGACCTTGGGTCCTCCGATTTCGCTCATAATTTTTTTTTGAGTTCTCCTCGATGGTCTAATGAAGGAATCGTCGTCATTCCGATCCTAATCTTTCAGAGGGGGGATGGGGGATGAGGCTGGTAATTTTCGTATAATTAGGATTTTTTGCGAAGTTCAACTTTGAAGGGGCATACCTCGAGATTTATTAGGTCTAAGTTGAATCTGTTTATGCGGTTTTGTAGAAAATTGAAAGGAGATTCAAAATTGATAATCACTTTTTGAAAAGTTTGAAGTTGAGCTTTTATGATGGAAGCTCAACTTTCATGATGAGTACAAAAGATGAGGGGCCCCATTTGAAAATCTGAAAAAATTACTATGAAGAGAACTTTTCATGTATTTTTTAACTAATTATTTTTCAATATGAGATCTCAATACCCTTGCAAGGCACAGAGGTCCTAAATTTTGGTCAAAATTCAAAAAAATAGATTAAGTAAAGTAATACATCGATTTCCACTAATTCGAAGACGCTGAGTTCGAATATGTGCTTAGTTTTTTCATTCGACCCCTTTGAACCCCCCCCCCCCCCATCAGCCTCCTAATGAGGCCAAAATTCAAAAAAATGAAAAATAACGTATGATATGTCGTTTGTTGGGTTTTTGAGCGCGCTGAGTTCGAATATTTGCTTATTTTTGAGATTCGACCCTTTAGTGCCCCCCTACAGCCCCCAATTTTGAAAAAACACATGCAAAAAAATGAAAATAGCACGTGTCATATCGATTTCTACTAATTCGAGGGCGCTGAGCTCGATTATCAACTTACTTTCTCGATCCGCCTCCCCCGGTCTCCACACTGACTCCCAAATTACTATATACCTATTTAATCATTTTAACTACTTTTAAAGCAGAAAATCCGGACCGCGCGAATCATTTCAGTCGTTCAGCGTTCAACTCTTTTTTACGTCTTATCATCATTTGAAAGAGGGAAACTGGAGGATGATGAAATAAACAATTTCGAATTTCGTTGTCGGTTGTATTCTGAATGGTCGAAATTGCTCAAATTATTGAATAATATTCATAATTTTGTGCAAATTTGACCATACAAATACAACCGACAACGAAATTCGAAATTGTTTATTTCATCATCCTCCAGTTTCCCTCTTTCAAATGATGATAAGACGTAAAAAAGAGTTGAACGCTGAACGACTGAAATGATTCGCGCGGTCCGGATATACAAAATAGGAGTCAAATATTACTAATTCGAGGTTGCTGATTCCAAATCCGTCGTCCGTTTCCTGCGTCAGGCCTTTGTTTCGGAGATATGGCCAATTTTCACCTAAAAAATGCTATTTTGGGGCAATTGAAGGACGAAATACTCAAAAATAACGTTGTTTTCGACTAATTTGAGGTTGCTAATTACAAATATGACATTAATTTTCACCCATCTTGGATTGATTCGCCATAAAGAGCATTTTCGAGATAAAAATGGGTAATATTTTCGAAACAAAAGACCAGTGTCGAAAATGGACACCGGATTCGGAATCAGCGACCTCGAATTATTCGTATTCCACTCCTTTTCTACGTATTTAGCCATAAAAACGGCATAAATTATCGTTTTTGCAAGATGTAGGCATTCACAGCAGTTAGTGCTCCCACAAATCGCAACTTCGCTACCTATTTATTTTGAAAATATACCTATTTAATCATTTTAACTACTTTTAAAGCAGAAAATATACAAAATAGGAGTCAAATATAGCTAATTCGAGGTCGCTGATTCCGAATTCGGTGTTCATTCCAAACGCTGGGCTTTTGTTTCGGAGATATTACCCATTTTTACCTTGAAAATGCTCTTTATGGCGAATCGATCTAAGATGGGTGAAAATTAATCTCATATTTGTAATTAGCGACCTCAAATTAGTCGAAAACAACGTTATTTTTGAGAATTTTGTGCTTCAATTGCCCAAAAATAGCATTTTTTAAGTGAAAATAGGCCATATCTCCGAAACAAAGGCCTGACGCTGGAAACGGACGACGGATTCGGAATCAGCGACCTCGAATTATTCGTATTCGACTCCTTTTCTACGTATTTAGCCATAAAAACGGCATAAATTATCGTTTTTGCAAGATGTAGGTATTCACAGCTGTTAGTGCTCCCACAAATCGCAACTTCGCTACCTATTTATTTTGAAAATATACCTATTTAATCATTTTAACTACTTTTAAAGCAGAAAATATACAAAATAGGAGTCAAATATAGCCAATGCGAGGTCGCTGATTCCGAATTCGGTGTTCATTCCAAACGCTGGGCTTTTGTTTCGGAGATATTACCCATTTTTACCTTGAAAATGCTCTTTATGGCGAATCGATCTAAGATGGGTGAAAATTAATCTCATATTTGTAATTAGCGACCTCAAATTAGTCGAAAACAACGTTATTTTTGAGAATTTTGTGCTTCAATTGCCCAAAAATAGCATTTTTTAAGTGAAAATAGGCCATATCTCCGAAACAAAGGCCTGACGCTGGAAACGGACGACGGATTCGGAATCAGCGACCTCGAATTATTCGTATTCGACTCCTTTTCTACGTATTTAGCCATAAAAACGGCATAAATTATCGTTTTTGCAAGATGTAGGTATTCACAGCTGTTAGTGCTCCCACAAATCGCAACTTCGCTACCTATTTATTTTGAAAATATACCTATTTAATCATTTTAACTACTTTTAAAGCAGAAAATATACAAAATAGGAGTCAAATATAGCCAATGCGAGGTCGCTGATTCCGAATTCGGTGTTCATTCCAAACGCTGGGCTTTTGTTTCGGAGATATTACCCATTTTTACCTTGAAAATGCTCTTTATGGCGAATCGATCGAAGATGGGTGAAAATTAATTTCATATTTGTAATTAGCGACCTCAAATTAGTCGAAAACAACGTTATTTTTGAGTATTTCGTGATTCAATTGCCCAAAAATAGCATTTTTCAAGTGAAAATAGGCCATATCTCCGAAACAAAGGCCTGACGCAGGAAACGGACGACGGATTCGGAATCAGCGACCTCGAATTATTCGTATTCGACTCCTTTTCTACGTATTTAGCCATAAAAACGGCATAAATTATCGTTTTTGCAAGATGTAGGTATTCACAGCTGTTAGTGCTCCCACAAATCGCAACTTCGCTACCTATTTATTTTGAAAATATACCTATTTAATCATTTTAACTACTTTTAAAGCAGAAAATATACAAAATAGGAGTCAAATATAGCTAATTCGAGGTCGCTGATTCCGAATTCGGTGTTCATTCCAAACGCTGGGCTTTTGTTTCGGAGATATTACCCATTTTTACCTTGAAAATGCTCTTTATGGCGAATCGATCGAAGATGGGTGAAAATTAATTTCATATTTGTAATTAGCGACCTCAAATTAGTCGAAAACAACGTTATTTTTGAGTATTTCGTGCTTCAATTGCCCAAAAATAGCATTTTTCAAGTGAAAATAGGCCATATCTCCGAAACAAAGGCCTGACGCAGGAAACGGACGACGGATTCGGAATCAGCGACCTCGAATTAGTTATATTTGACTCCTATTTTGTATATTTTCTGCTTTAAAAGTAGTTAAAATGATTAAATAGGTATATTTTCAAAATAAATAGGTAGCAAAGTTGCGATTTGTGGGAGCACTAACAGCTGTGAATACCTACATCTTGCAAAAACGATAATTTATGCCGTTTTTATGGCTGAATACGTAGAAAAGGAGTCGAATACGAATAATTCGAGGTCGCTGATTCCGAATCCGTCGTCCGTTTCCTGCGTCAGGCCTTTGTTTCGGAGATATGGCCTATTTTCACTTGAAAAATGCTATTTTTGGGCAATTGAAGCACGAAATACTCAAAAATAACGTTGTTTTCGACTAATTTGAGGTCGCTAATTACAAATATGAGATTAATTTTCACCCATCTTAGATCGATTCGCCATAAAGGGCATTTTCAAGGTAAAAATGGGTAATATCTCCGAAACAAAAGCCCAGCGTTTGGAACGAACACCGAATTCGGAATCAGCGACCTCGAATTAGCTATATTTGACTCCTATTTTGTATATTTTCTGCTTTAAAAGTAGTTAAAATGATTAAATAGGTATATTTTCAAAATAAATAGGTAGCGAAGTTGCGATTTGTGGGAGCACTAACTGCTGTGAATGCCTACATCTTGCAAAAACGATAATTTATGCCGTTTTTATGGCTAAATACGTAGAAAAGGAGTCGAATACGAATAATTCGAGGTCGCTGATTCCGAATCCGGTGTCCATTTCCAGCCTTGGACCTTTGTTTCAAAGATATGATCAATTTTAGTCTCGAAAACACGATTTTCAGGTAATTGAGATGCAATGTACTCAAAAAAGAAGCAGTTTTTGACTAATTTGAGGTTGCTGGCCACGAATATCACATTAATTTTTACTCAGCTTTGGGAAAATGGACTTTTTGGTCAGTATGTCAGTAAATTTTGTTCAAGTCATCCAAGTTCATTGTCCTTCATAGATTATACCGTTTCAATTTCAAAAATTGTCTTCGAAACTGTATTTAAAATCGATCAATATTTTACAACCGAAAATCACCGTCACCGGACCATTCACTCGATTGAATTTTCAAACCCATACGAAAACGAAACTTACTCGATCAACTTCGAAAAATTGAGGTTTTCGAGGTTCAGCTTCGATTGTGCTATCCTAAAAAAAAATCAAAATCGCTACTTTCTCGAATGCCGACCCCACACAGTTACAAGATATTGAATAAAGTAAAAACACCTTCTTAGACAGAGAATATTTTATTATTATTACATTTCAATGACCAGCACGATACCACAGTACATTTCAAATGAAAATACTAAGCAAACTCTCAATACGACAATTCCACATCAAACAACTCGTGGTATTGAAATATAAATTTTTGTTCGTTCGTTATTGCGCATATGCTACAATTTGGTAAACAGATTTGTGGGGAGGGAGTCAAAACAACGGATGAACAATCGAAATCGAACATTTGATAATACATAGTATTCGTATAAAAACAAGACAAGATAATACTTCACGAAGAGGGTACGTAGGATTCAGGTAAATTGACACAGAAATACAATTAAACATTCAGAGAGGAAATGGGAACTTAGTCCTTTATACTGACGTAGGGAAAAAAACAGATCAAGTCACAACATTAAAAAAAAAAAGGAAATTACACACAATAAACGAACCAATAAAATTTTTGAAATAGCGAACTCAAAGAAAAAATAACCGGCATTGGCAGAATCGAAATTACAATGAAAAGATATCAGTCTGGTTAAATACGGCAGCGGCGAAAATTTTACTATTATTGAATTAATTTCGAGATACGGGAAAAAAAGGAGAAACAGAAAAAATACAAAAATTTCTAATTAAATATCTATCAATTTTTCATCTTCTTCTTCTTCGTCTTCTTCTTCATCTGAATCCGGTTCAGCTAACCATTGCAACCAGTTGTTTACCTGGGTGGAAAAATTAACGAATGTGGTTAGAGAGATATGATTACATTGGTAAAAAAAAGGAGCAGTATTCCACACCAACTCGAACTAAAAATGAAGTCGGGTCTTCTGATTTTGCTCAATTTTTTTTACGAATTCCCCATTTCCCTTTTTATCCTTGAGGGGGCTGGGAGGTGAGTCTCGTAATTTTTATAAATTGTCATTTTTTGCCAAATTACCCAATTTTGAAGGTTCATATCTCGAGATCGGTAGTACCTGGGGGATTTTGAGGGCACTGAGTTCGAATATTTGCTTATTTTTTGGATTTGGCTCTTTAGTGCCTCCCCCAGGCTCCAATTTTGGGGATTTTCGAATTCTACGACCTCAAATTAGAGAGAATCGATGGGGGCACTGAAGAACCAAATCCAAAAAATAGGCAAGGGAAATTATCATGATTATGTGAATAGACAATCAAGGGGAACTCGTAAAAAAAATTGAGGCTCATTCCATGTCAACTCGACCAGGTTTTGACCTTGGGTCTTCCGATTTCGCTCAAATTTTTTTTATGGGTTCTCCTCGATGGTCTAATGAAGGAATCGCCGTCATTCCGATCCTAATCTTTCAGGGGGTGGGGGCCTTGTAATTTTCGTATAATTGGGATTTTTTGCGAAATGATTTAACTTTGAAGGATCATATTTCGAGATTGATTACGTCTAAGTTGAATCGGTTCATGCGGTTTTGTAGAGAATTGAAAGGAGATTCAAAATTGATAATCACTTTTTGAAAAGTTCAAAGTTGAGCTTTTGCGATGGAAGCTCAACTTTCATGATAAGTACAAAAGATGAAGGGCCCAATTAAAAAATCTGAAAAAATTACTATGAAGAGAACTTTTCATGTATTTTTCAACTAATTACTTTTCAAGATACGATCTCAATACCCTTGGGGTCACAGGGGTCCTAAATTTTGGTTAAAATTCAAAATAATGGAAAAAGTAAAGTAATACATCGATTTCTGCTAATTCGAAGGCGCTGAGTTCGAATATGTGCTTAGTTTTTTCATTCGACCCCTCTGACCCCCCCCCCCCCCATCAGCCTCTTAATGAGGTCAAAATTCAAAAAAATGGAAAATAACGTGTGACCTGTCTTTTGTTGGGTTTTTGAGGGCGCTGAGTTCGAATATTTGCTTATTTTTGGGATTCGACCCTTTGGGGCCCTCCTAGACCCCAATTTTGAAAAAAACACATTGATTTTTTAAATTTTTCAATAATTTAGGAGTCAGTGTGCGGAACGAAGGAAGCGGATCGAGAAAGTAAGTTGATAATCGAGTTCAGCACCCTAAATCGATATGACACATGCCATTTCCATTTCTTTGAAGGTGTTTTTTCAAAATGGAGGGCTAGGGGGGCACTAAAGGGTCGAATCCCAAAAATAAGCAAATATTCAAACCCAGTGCCCTCAAAACCCCAACAAAGGACACGTCATACGTCATTTTTCATTTTTTTGAATTTTGACCGCATTAGGGGGCTGATAAGAGGGGAGGGGGAGGGGGGTTCAGAGGGGTCGAATGAAAAAACTAAGCACATATTCGAACTCAGCGCCTTCAAATTAGCAGAAATCGATGTATTACTTCACTTTTTCCATTTTTTTGAATTTTGACCAAAATTTAGGACCCCTGTGACCCCAAGGGTATTGAGGTCCCATCTTGAAAAGTAATTAGTTGAAAAATACATAAAAAGTTCTCTTCATAGTAATTTTTTTCAGATTTTTAAATTGGGCCCTTCATCTTTTGTACTTACCATGAAAGTTGAGCTTCCATCACAAAAGCTCAACTTTGAACTTTTCAAAAAGTGATTATCAATTTTGAATCTCCTTTCAATTCTCTACAAACCTGCATGCACAGATTCATCTTAGACCTAACCAATCTCGAGATATGCTCTTTCAAAGCTGACCAATTTTGCAAAAAATCTTAATTATACGAAAATTACAAGGGCCACCCCCCCCCCCCCCTCTCTGACGGAATAGGATCGGAATAACGGTGATTCCTTCATTAGACCATCAAGGAGAACTCGTAAAAAAAATTTGAACGAAATCGGAAGACCCAAGGTCAAAACCTGGTCGAGTTGACATGGAATGAGCCTTGAGCGAAAACGGGAGACCAGACTTCATTTCCAGTTCGAGTTTGTATAGAATTGTCTGAGCATATTATACATACTTGAAACAGAGCCTTTCCTTTGCCAGGATACGCATCGTTGACATCCTCTCTCCATTTCAAAAAGGCTTCATCTTCAATGATTTCGAATTCGTAAAGGCAGACGAACCAGCGCAGCAACATTCCTGCCAAAAACAATCGTTTCAAAATTCGTTCCACATCGAACGACGTCATCACTCGAGCTCGCTTACCTTTCGGAAAATTCAACGAATACCAATAGACTTGAATCGCATAGACGGCCACAATTTGCAGATACACTTGATTATGCAAGAATGTTTGTAACAATTGGGAGAACTTTTTCAACATTTGTTTCTCTTTTTCCACCATCACCTTATCTGGAATGCTTGTGGGATCTGTATTCTCCGGGAATGTCGTCTCCTGTGAACGAAAACCAAAATTACGTTGAAAAATCGCTCATTATTTTTTCAAAAAAGCATCTTAGATGGGTCACCTGTGTAATATATTTCACGACAACGGTTGCCAACGCGGAGATAAATCCGGGATCGCTGAAATGACCCGGATCGAGGTTTTCTTTGATCCATTTAAAGAGATTGTTGGGATCGCCATCGGTTTTCAGCTGTTTCCATAGGTCTGCTTGGATACGTAGCAACGGGAACAAGAATGTGAGATTGCGATCTTCGAGAATTTCGGCTAAACGTTCTTTAGTACGGTCTGCTTCCGGTAAAGTGTGTAGTAGGTTGATCTGCGTAAACGAAATTTTCAATTATGCGATTCGTTGATAGGAAAAATTAAATTTCCGGAATACTCACTTTACTTTTACCGAACAGATCAATCAGAGCATTCTTTCCCAAATTTTTGTTGATATTTTGCAACGTGATCAACATCAATGGATAGTGTTTACCATTTTCCGTCGCATCGGCTACTTCCGAAAGGGGTAGAATATTCTCGCAAATGACGTGCGCCGCAAAAGCTACCAAATTAGGGAAAAAATCAGAGTTACTTCGAGTTAGATTGATAAGATGAAAAATCAGATTTAAATCTTACCCGCAATATGGGAAAATATCAACGGGATGCTGGACATATTTTGGGACATTTTAGTGATCAAATTCCTGAAGCAGTCGATGACGTGGGTGTTATTAATCAAAGATTCGTTTTTCAGCATAACGATGAATTGGAATATTAATTCGTGTTCTTTTTCTAGATCAAAAAACGAAAATAGGAGAAATTAAATTCCCTGACCGAAGGAGAGAATATTCATTCGATATCAAACGTACTAGCATTTTTCTGACTGAATACGTGTGTTAACGTATTGACCAGCACATCGGTAACCAGCCGATCGGGTATTTTGATTTCGCGCCATTCGTTCAGCGCTGCGTCCAAACTGGCGCTGCTCAACAAATTATCAACCGCTGTGATGGTTTTCTTGATGATTTCGTCTTTGGAAAATCCCTGCGGAAATAAAACCAGTCGAATGATTATTTTGGTATTTTTTTACTCGAAATAATTATGAAATGGAACGTTTCTGGTCTTAATTGATAATCGAGACGTACTTTATCCTTCTTGTTATTCTTGGATTTTTCGTTGGCAGCGGACTTAATAATAATGGAAGGCGTTTCTTTAGCCGGAGCTGCTGGTTTTGTTGGCAAAGCGATACGTATGCAACCGGTGGTGTTTTTAGCCTTGTTGCGAACTAAAAAAAAAAAAGATTAATTATCATTATTGCACAACAATTGATAAAAGTTTAATTCCGTAGATCTTATAAAAATCGAACGTACTACTATTCTGGCTCCCAGATTGTTTCAAATTCGGCGGCTTGCAAACCATCGAATTAGCAGAAGGACGTAACGAAACATCGTCCAGATTAGTTCCTTGTTGAAGCATCCGTTTGTAACGTGGAACGATATCCTTTCCTGTAAAACGTCATTATTCAAATTACATCAGTTCATACATTTAATTTCCTAAAAAATAAAAAAATTACCGATAAATACTCTACTATGGTAAAATTACAGAAAATTACCCCAAAAAATGAGGAATTACGGGTAATTACCCAAGAAAATGGAAAAATAACCGGGAATCATGTGAGAAAATGGAAAATTACAGGTAATTACCTAGAAAAATGGTATATTACAGGATGACTTAGAGGAAAAAGAGAAAATATGTATTTTTTATTCAATTTTCAGACTTCAAACTTCAAAGTTTTATGTCGCTAGGAAAAGAAGTTGTATTGTCAATTCATTAAAACCACCTTGTAGATAGTATTTTCAGTTGTCGTTGTCTATGTAGCCATTCAACAATTGCAGGCGTCATAGCAAAATTTCTGAAGAAAAAAGTAACGTTTAATAACTTTTTTGGAGCAAAAAGTCACCAACATTGAATAAAAAGTAACCAAAAGTAACCAAAAATTCAATTTTTCGGAAACGAATTTTTTTACAGTTTTCTGGGGAGGGGGACAATTTTTTGCAGTTTCTGCAAACATTTCAAAGATAAATCGACTGAAAAGACGTGAATAATTTCATTTATTAAATTCCTTGCAAAAATCTATTTTTTCTTTTTTTTCTTGAAGAATTGTGAAAATAGCAATTTTTACGTGAAAATTTGAATTTTTGCCTGAAAGTGCGAAGAAAACGTGACTTTTGAGGAGGAAAAGTAACCTAAGTGACTGAAGTCGAAAAAAGTGACCCGCTATGATGCCTGCAATTGTCTTTTATGATTTTTGAATCGAATTCACAAAAAAATTGTTCAACAACCAACAGATTGGCTCTTTTGTTCTCGACATTGAATATTCTGCAAAATGAGAACGGACCATTTTGACATTTTTAGAGCCAATACCTATCTTGTAATTTCGCATAGCATTATCATAAAATCTCAATAATCGAGATATCTGTTATATGAAAAAAATCCACTAATTTTTTCCAAGTCTGACAAAAAAATATCAATATTTCCTTCTTTGAAAGAAATGAATAAAATTATTGTTAATTTTTAGTGTTCCTATTAGAAAAAAAGTGTGTTTCAAAATTCAAAAAAATATGAAACCTGTCGCAAAATTTCATTTTGAAAATTAATTTCTACAGCTCTTTCAAACCGTTGGAAACCTGAAAAAAAAATTGGTCCATTCAATATTCAACAAGTAACTTTCAGTAACTTTTTTTGAGCAAAAAGTGACCAAAAAATGACCAAAAATTCAATTTTTTCGGGGATAAATTTTTTACAGTTTTCTAAGGGGGTGGGAATTTTTTTGTTTTCTGCAAACATTTCAAAGATGAATCAACTGAAAAGACGCGAATAATTTAATTTATTAAATTCCTTCGTCAAAACAACAAACAAACTAGCAAAAATCTATTTTTTTCATTTTTTTCTTGAAGAATTTTGAAAAATAGCAATTTTACGTGAAAAATTGAAGTTTTGCCTGGAAGTGCGAAGAAAAAGTGACTTTTGAGGGGAAAAAAGTAACCACACCTTATATTTTTCAAAAGCAGTTTGGCCCCACAGATTGTCCCTTTCACTTCATTGATTAGAACTCCTGAAACACTTAGGCCTTTGGTCCCTTTTTTTCAAGCCGTCGTTACAAGCAAGTTTCGGAGAGAATGGTAAATTACAAGTAATTACCCGAAGAAATGGTAAATTACAAGTAATTACCCGAAGAAATGGTAAATTACAAGTAATTACCCGAAGAAATGGCAAATTACAAGTAATTATCCGAAGAAATGGTAAATTACAAGTAATTACCCAGGAAACTCACAAATTACTAGTAATTACCCTCTATATGACGAATTTCCTGAATTAAAGTAAAATACAGATTTTACTAGCTCTTAATTAATTTTCCCAAAGATGAGATTTCGACGATCCAAGTCCAAATTTAATTCAATTTCCAAGTACAAATTTTTTCAACTTCTTCAATTTTAATTTTTTTTCAAAATTGTATTTAATTTTAAAAATTTTTCAATTTTTTTCAATACGAATTTTCTCAAAACTTTTCCAACTTGGATTTTTTTCAATTTCGTATTTTTACTACTTTTTAAAATCTCCTCCAACTAATTATTGAGTTGGAAAGAAATTCTGAACAACATGAAATTGAAAGAATTTTATAGTTGGAAAATAATTGAAGAAAAATTTAAAAATCACTGGAAATAATTTTCAATCACTGGAAATAATTTTCGAGTTTGGAGAAATTTTGAAAAATTTGTAGCAATCAATAAGTGTATTCTTTTTGCATCAAATAGTTGAACAACAGAATTTGGAATTTTGGAGATAAGCGACGTCACATTTTATTTTTTTTGCAAAAAGAATGACCAAAAATTCTCGGTTTATCATCATCACAATTTCTCCTGAGGAATTTTTGCAGCAACGATGAAAAAGTAATGACGTCATAGTTTCCAACAATTCCAAAAAGAACGACAACAACGAGCATTCCAACTTTTTGAACTGTTCGATGCAAAAAGAATACACCTAATGTTGGAAAAATCAATATCAACCAAATTTTTCCCCAATTTTAAATTTTTTTCCAACATTACAATTTATTTAATCCGAATTTTCTCAAAAATTTTCCAACTCAATTTCTTCAACTTTTCTCAACTTGATATTTTTTAAAAGTTTTCCTAACACAAAAACTTTTACTCAATTTAAAAAAAAAAAAAATCAACTCAATATTTTTAAAGTTTTCTGTCAATTCAATTATTGGAAGAACGTAGTATTGGATGCAATTGTGAAAAAAATTTAGAATAATAGAAATTTAAAAAATTGTGACTTGGAAATTGAAATAAATTTTGACTTATTTCGTTGAAATTCCATTTGCGGCAGAATTAATCAGGAACTTTTTTCACCTGTTGATAAATTACCCAAATTACAATAAATTAAAAAAAATTATACAAAAATACGGCAGTAATTACTCAAATCATGGTAATTTTCCAGCAATCACCCAAATTATAGAGAAATACCAGTAATTTATGCAAATTTTCGTTATCTAGGTTTGAATCAATAAAAAATCTAGCAAAATAAAATGCGAGTGTTTGGATTAAAAAATCCACCAATGCACGAAGACCTTACCACCAATATTCATAGAAACTTCTCCGCTGTTGATGTTATTCTGCATCGACACGTGTTCACCGCTACCCCCATTTCCTGAATTAGATGACGAATTATTCTCGTTGGCGTTACCGTACGGCGTAGCACCACCACTATCAGAGTTGAATTGATTATTACCATTTTGCACGACGCTATTATAACTTATATGATTTTGATAGTGAATCACACGAGGGGCGTGATTTGACGGATTATTCGATGGAAGCTGAACCGGCGCGTGTAACGAATTCAACCGATTACCGTTCCTGTTATACGAGCCGCTACCGAATCCGTTCGTAAAGCTGGAATCAAATCGATCGAATTAGTCGATGCATATCGATCAGATCACAGCTAAAATATGGTACTCACTTTGGAAAAGGAGGCCCAATGATATCATCTCTCACTTTCAACGATCTTCTAAACATGTCGTTAGTCGAATGAAGGAAGCCATTACCAACGTTCCGATTGTGACCGTTGTTTTGTCCGGAACTGTTACCAGGCCGCACCAGATCTTCTTCCATTAACTTCAATTGACAAAATTTTTTAACAGACATGTCATAAAAAATACTATAAATTTTGCTCGTACTGGAGGAATTTTATGGAAAAAGGGCGAAATTTACAACCGTCCTCCAATTTTGTTCAACGTATATACGTGAAGGTTTTACCAAAACAATAACAACGTGTCGAGAGGATGATACCTTTCAAAGAACTGAGCGGCTAACCCATCGAGGGCGCTTAATTTCGATTTTGATAAATTATCAATATTGGCCGATTTAATGGCCGAATATTTGTTCGTTTCCTCCATCACACATTTCGATAAATTTTCGAAAAAAATCAGTTTTCATCTTGAAAAATATCGAAATTGGAGGACGGTTTGACAAATTGTTGCGATATATCGAAGAAACGTTGAGCCAAAGGCCTTGGAAGTGTTGATATTACATCATCATCAACGTTCAACGGTGTTTATGGTTCAATTTCATTTGGAATGTCGACCTAGACTGGACCATAGTGTTTAGCCTAAACAATTGAAACCTTGATTAACATTCAAACACTGAATTGAAAACACTGCGAATTCTTATTAATTCACAATGTAATTCAATGGCATCGTAATATGGAAAAATCGATCGAATGTTGATCGACGTACTTACGACATGCTATTAAAATAATGAAGGTTTAGAATTTCTAAAACGTTGACATAATTAGTACCTAACTTGATTACAATATTTATGCAACAATGACTAACAGTTTTCCAAATTGACGAAATACGACGACATTGGCAATAAGCTGACAAAATGTTGGCTCATTATCAACGCAACGTACAATTTCGTTCTAACTTTCATCCCGACGACTTTCGTTATTCATCTGTCAGTAATTTAAAGCAACATTTCAAGCCAATTTTTCAGCAAGGTAAAAAAAACACTTCGAAGAGACTTTAGGTTTGGTGAAATTGCAACACTGCTAGGCTTAACAAAATGGCCCGCATTAAACATTAAAATGAACCCTTTTCGTAATCGAAAGAAAAAATCGAACTTTAGGCCCAGAATAATTTAAGGTCATTGACACTCGAGCTTGGGAATTCTAGGCGTGTAACTAATCACCTCATGAATGGGGAGCGGGCCTTCGGAAATAACGGCCTTACGTGGAACCCAATTATCATGCCTCAAATCGATCACATCTTGAATCATGAATCGAATTCTTTGCGGCAGAGCGATCTCATTGACAAACATCGACATTCGGTCGAAATATTGTTGCATCAACCCCTAAAAAAAAAACATAATATTACACCAACCGAAGTCGCAATTGGGATTTTTCATATAATACGAACCTGGCCTTTGTCATGGTCCAAAATACGGCCACATGTGCGCATTATCTGACAGAGGCATTCAATATCCTCTGCCATATCCGTAATGTTGCTTTTTCTAGGCAGTAGCTGTTGGATACATTGATGTAAGATATTCTCCGCCAAGATTTCCAACTTTCCAAGCTCTCCAATAAACTATAAACGGATACAGAAATACACTTATTAAAATTGGTACACGATTAGGAAATTATGAAAGGAACGTAGGGCAACCTTGATGTTTCCGAGCATTTTACGTTTGGCCAACAATTTTCGTTCTTCATCGTCGGATGATAAAGTTCCCGAGACGTTATCGAATGCTGCGTTTGCTTTGGAACGATTTTCAAATTCGGCGCGACACTTATTTAAAAGCAATATACGGAAAGTACACGGATGAGGGGGGATTTCGAAATTCGGAGCTTCTTCACTTAATCGCTTACATAGCTGTGCGTACATAGAACTATACTTCGGTTCATCGAGAGCTTTTTCGAATATCTAAAACATTAATATTTTTAATACGACAAGTAAAGAATATTTTGTTCGAATAATTAGCTCCTTACCAAAAAGATGACACCCCTGAGAATAACACTAGAGCTGAGTTTACAATTCAAAAGGTCGTCGCTCAATTTCTGAAAATTTTCTGGAGTGAGTTTATTGAGAATTCCTCGAACCTAGAAACCATTTCAAGTAAACGTATTAATTAATAATTTAGCCTAATTGACTGTTGAAATGAACCTTAATGAATTACCTTTCGGAAAACGACCTCTTGTGTATTCTCATGGGAAAGTGCAGCATCGCGTCTAATAGCTGAAGGAGGTATCCAACGTCGCTTAGTGGACAAGGGATTATTATCGTCCCTATAAAAAAATAATCGGAAAAATTAATGGCCTATGTCTAATATGACTTCCGATTAGCCTAGAAATCGACCCAATGGCAAGGTAAACGAGATTGCAATGCCATTTATCGCAGCAGAAGATCTGCGATTCGGGTGTATAAGTGAGATAGCCTTGATTGGACAAGTCAACACTTACCTTCCTCCTGAGACACGAGAAGCACCCCCTGATTCTCTAGAATTGTCCGTTGTGTTTAGAAAAATATCACTGGACGCAAAACAAGTCTTAAAATATACTTAATCTGTAAAAATTAAAGCATTCGTCAACACTGGTATTAGACAAAGAAAACGTTAAGTTACGTAAATGTTGACTCATACCCAAATTTATGAATACCACTAATAAAACTTTCTATTATCTCGAGACATAAAATTTCGATGCATTCATTTACGTTATGATTCGAAAATTAGAAAAATGCTCGTTTTAAAAATGAAACAAAGAAGTTCAAATAGTAGGCGAATTTTGGACAAGCATCGACATAAAACGATTTCAACTTTGAAGCCAAAATGATACTACTTTTCTCGAAATTAGGATGCTATTTCGACGTTATAAAATACAAACGTTAATATTAATGCGAATATTTAAATCAAAACGAACAAAACGGTTTCTTTTCAAAAGAATCGTTTGCGACACACGATCTCATTTCGCACTTTGAAGTACAACATAAAAGAATTTTCAACTTTTCACGAATCGACAAAGAAGAAATGTTATAAATTTACATAATAATACGAGATAATTTTCAAATAAACGTAATAACTAATAATAGTTGGAGAAAAAGCGAAGCATCAAGCATGGAAACTAGGTTTTGTCATCTTATACGTAACACAAGTTGAGTGCGGTTGTTTACACCGAAGCAAGATGAATTTTGGTACTTACTTAGGAAAAAGGGTTTACGTTGGAATTCCTTTAATTTGGAAACGATTTATTTTGAACAATTCATTAATTATTACGATTATTATTAAAATAAACTTGAACAAAGCTCGATAGAATCCACCACTTGCCTAATCGTGTTTCGTGTCGACTGCGCAGTGTTTATAGATGAGCTGTTTATTATTTTAAGTCATTGATCGATATCTTCGAATTTTTCCTTACTCCGAATTTAATTTAAAGAATCGAAATGACAGAAAAATTATTTTAATAATTGTATATTATTGTTAGAAAATCAAATATATTCTGGAAAATGCGTTTATTGTTGAAATTATAGTACAAAATACATTTTAAATAGTTTTGTTACTTTTTTGGTAATTTGGAAAACACTACTTGGTAAAACTGTTTTAAAAAAATGGTCCTTTCCAAAACAACGAACTTAATTTGTCTGTGACAAAAATGTTTGGGATAAATTATTAACGACTTTATATTTTATTTTTTTAATCAAATAATTGATTTAAAGAACAAACAAATAAATATTTTTACAGAATATAAATCATTATTTATTTATTTATTTTTAAACTAGAAGAATTTGTGAATAATTTGAGAAAAAATCATTTTATTTCATTTTCTTAAACGAAAACACTTTGACTCTTTCTAGACAAAATTTATCTGTGACAACTTTTCGTTTTTTATTTTTTTTACAAAAAAATTTGAATTATTATTTTTAAAATTGTGGTATTTCAAAGATTTGAGATGTAAATTTGAGCAAAAATTTAAATGTTCTGATGAATTCCTATTAAAATTTGGATAGTTTGAGTATATTGTAACGTATCTTATTCCATTTAATATGATTAAGTTATCCAAGAAACTTGTTTTTAATGTTTTGGATTTTAAAACACATCCTATGGCATGGTTTCAAAAATTTTCACGATCACTGAACGTGAACATCATACGTTCACTTTTTACTAGAAAATTTTGGACGGAACTTGAAAATATATCAACCTATGACATTATTTTTAAAATAAACGAAAAAATATACGTTTACGTTACGTATTTGTAAGCAAACGTAATTGAAATTGAACACAGTACCCATTTTCGTTCTTTCCCCAACTTTCATAATTCATATCAGCTACAAATTTATTAAAATTCAATTATTTCAAAGAAAATTACGACGAATTCAAATTTAAACACAGTTTTGAATTTATAAATCGATTTCATTTTACAAAACAGCACAAGGTAACAAAAGGTAACAGAATATACGAGTAATACATACATCACAAATACTTAAACATTTTACAATCAAGCATTTGTAGCTTTTATACGAAAAATTTAATACTTAAGTAAACTTTTGAAATAATAATATGCGTAGATACCACGAATAAATCAGTTAGAAAGTTAAAGCTAGGCCAATAATAATTACGGATAATAAAAAACACCTTCGATACATATAGTACATCGTAATTTTACACATTTATACAACAAGTAAACCATTTTCTAGTATTAATAAATTATCACATATTTGAAGACATACATTGGTCCTTTCAGTCGTGGAAAAATCAGGAAAAGGATCGATAATGACGTTGACACAAACCATAAGAATACTTTTTTCTACCGAAAATTTAATTTCGGACTATTCCTTCGCTACATTTCGAATTTCCTGCAAAAATACGAAACATTAGTAAATATAATTTTTAAACATAAAATTTTCAAGGGGGAGAGGGGTAGGTTTTTGAGGGATGAAAAAATCGATTTTTCCACCCCCCCAGACATTCTTACCAAATATTATAAATTCGGAGCGATCCAATTTAAAATCATGAATCCAAACTCGAGGCCTATGAAGCACGCAGCATTGGCTGGAAAAGCTCTAACCATAACTGGAGTAATACCTTTGAACAACGCTGGTACACCTTCTTCGGCCATTAATTTCCTAAAAACGTCTCTTAATCCATTAGGATATGTACCTTCAGGAGCTGCAAACAAATTTTAATCAAAATTAGCTCCAGTATTCCCCAAAAAAATGTCCTTAAATTCAAAATAATTCATTTTACCAGTTTGTAAACGACTTTTTAATACATCAGCGGGCATCGCTACGACCCAATTCAAAATTCCAGCCATGCCACCGGCAGGAATAGCAATAAGGAGCTTTTGTCCCAAAGTGTCTTGTTTTTCAGCAGGTGTTAAAGCTTCTTTAATAACTTCGTATGTCATGAAATACATTCCACTGGCAGGGATATCTGCAAACAAATCAACAATTTTGATAAATAATTCGTATCAAAGGTCATCGATTTTTTTTTTACAATTCCAACCTAAATAATTCAACAATAAGGAAGAATTAATAACTATTTTTTAAGCATCTGCTTATAAAAATTATCAAATACCATGAAGGAAACCGGATGACTGTAGCTGATAACTAATCATACAGACGAAAAGCGTAGAATATGGCATGAAATTAATTAAAAACATTTGCTTTACTGGAATAATGTGATCTTGTTCGAATCTATGTAATTTTTTTAATAATAATGTCGCTGGTTTTATTTTTTATATTAATAGCAGCGTACCAAGTGACGTCTTTTGAAGTAAGTGATGATATTATTACATGAAAAGTACCATGGATCTGATGTGTGTACAATTTTAGCCTAAGCAAACGGTTACAAGCTGCCCAAAACAATGTGCATGCAATGCAGAATACATGGCAGATCTGCCATTAATGAAGTGGTTAACGATACCGATGAATAAATACTGGCAACAAAATGATTCGCTTTTTGAGAACCAGGTATCGTACAAATATTACATGTTTACGAAGGTTTTTGCAAATATTGTGCGTAAAAATAGGTACAAAATGTTTACACAAGCAAATCTATCATCAGGTAAATCTACGATACAATAATGAAAAATTTTAAGAGGTCGTGTACCTCAAACATTAGCCATGCATAAACAAGATTCTTTTAATTCAAAACTTCGCCGAGTGAATTTCATAGGTATTCTGGAACCTTGAAAAAAACACCAATATTAAGTACTAATCTTTTGATAAAATATTTTACAGGTTTGGGATAACAATGATGAAATCCAGTTACAGTATAATCCTCTGTTACATGCTGCATTCTGTGTATCTCTACAAGATGCCAAGTCTATAGATCGAGATGAATTTACACCTCAGATAGAAGTAGGTTGAATTTTTTTTGTGGAGTATCCTCAGTTAAATTAGATGAATTCGTTCTTGAACATGAATTTTGGAAATACCTGTTGCTATGGTTTGTCTCGAGGGCTAAAAGAAGATTTAGAGCTAAAAATTCTTCCCTCCTCTCTCCCTCTTTCCACGAGTCGAAAAATTGCCATTTTCCTTTTAAAAAATCTTATTCATCGCTCAATTCACCGAACATTCTGAAATTTTTGCGCCGAATAGGGGAAATGGAGATTAATTTATGGAAATTTTTTCAATCTTTTTGGCGTTACGACAAAAAATGAAAAAACATTCAACTGCTGTAGCTTTGAATCTTGAAATGGTGCAACACTTTTTTTTCATGAATGGGTGCCTTGAGGTATATTTTATTCTTAAAATTTTTGTATCACTAGACAAAGGTCAAAACACTCTTCAAACACGAAACTCAATAAACCTAAATCATCTTCATAATTTACCCTCTCCATTTCTTCTGAAAAAAAATTTCATAATAAAACCAAAAACACCCAAATAACCAAAATCATTTTCAAAAAATAAAATTCAAGAAACCAAAATGATTATTTTTAAAAAACTAAATTATTCATAGAATGAAACCAAAAACGACAATTTTTCACCCAAACCCTGAAAGAAGCCAAATTTTAAAAAAATAATCATTTTCAGAATTCAAAATTAACTTCAAAATGAAACCAAAATAAAACGATTTATTTTTAGAATACTTTTACAATCCACGAATCAGATTCATTTTCAGAATAAATCAAATTTCTCGAATAAAATCAAGAACAACAAATTTTTGTCAATAACCCAGTTGAGAATTCATGACTATGGGTTTGAAAAAATATATATATTAAAAATCACGATTTGAGTAGTCATGATAAAAAGTCATAAAGAAACGAGAGAGGGTGATCAAAGAGAAAAGATCACCCACTATTTTTCAAAATTAGGATGATTCCATAAAAAATGGCCAATTTTGTATTTTTTTCAAAATCACTAAGCACATTTTTCGTCTGTTTTTTTTAGATTGTTCACCATACATATCGACCTTTCAAACAAGTTTTTTGCATTGAAATACAGGTCTTTTTCAGAATTTTTTCAAGATCTTTGACTTAATATTTCTATTACTTTTCCTTTTTACTCAAAAAAATTCACATTCGCAAAAAATTAAAATAATCTTGATGTTTCGATTTCAAGGCTCGTACCTATAAAAATTAACACATTTTTCGTCCTTTTTTATAATAATTATTAAATTCTCGATGATCAAAGAGGTCAGAGATTAACCGAAACGATTCCCTCGAGGAGGGAGCTGTAAAATCACTGAAAACCCTAATTTCATGCTTATTAGAAAGGTAGTAATCCCTTACGATTTGAAGAATTTACCACCCTTCCACTCCACCTTCCTCCACCATTGAATAGCAAGATTTCTTTTTCTTGGAAAATTCAAATTTTTTTAAAAGAAATTTACTGAATGGAAAAAATAATGACGGTACCTAGCAAAAGCCAGCCATTCAGCAAATGGGGATCCCAGTGCAAAAATTTTCACTCTTTTTTCTCTGAAAAATTAAATAAAAAATTTAAATGCCCACTGTTCTCCAATACACTTGGAAAATCAAAGCATTAAAATTCATCGAGTTTTAATTCAAAAAATTTTGAGAATTTTTTTCTTTTCAAGTACGTTTTTATTAAAATAATATCTCAATTCTAAAATATCAAAAATCTTGCAAAACTAGAATTATTGAG
The DNA here is from genome assembly GCA_033439095.1 of Pseudococcus viburni. Taxonomy (NCBI): domain Eukaryota; kingdom Metazoa; phylum Arthropoda; class Insecta; order Hemiptera; family Pseudococcidae; genus Pseudococcus; species Pseudococcus viburni. The sequence goes on from JAVBJF010000013.1 coordinate 1,566,420, forward strand.
CTCAATTTTTAAAGAAATTCTTGTTTTCAAGCTTTTTTTGTTGTAAAATCCGTCCTTCTTTTCTTGTTAATTTTCTTTAGGAACTTTCATTTAAAATTATGCACATAAGATCCCTCAACTCTAAACATATTTTCTAAATATGAATTTCCCAATTCAAATGGATTTTTTTTTCAACTTTGAAATTTTTTCTTGATATTTTTTCTCAGATCTAAAATTTATTAAACTTTGCTATTTATTTTTCCTCAAAATATTTTCAAAAACTTTTAAAATTTTTTCTCAACATTTTTTCAACTGTAAATAAATTTTTTTCAACTCTAAAATTTCTTCTTCAAAAATTTTTTTCAACACTGAAATTTAAAAAAAATATTTTCCGACTCTGTTGGAAAATTTAAACTTAAAATTATTTTCAGCTCTGAAAATTTTTTTTCCACTTTTTTTTTCAAATTTCAACTTTAATGCTAATAAAAAATGTTCTCAACTCTAAAGGGTACCGGCGCAGCGGTTAAGATAGGCGATCGAACGAGTTTTCGATTTGTAGTCGCATCGTTTTCACGAAAATTTTAAAATAAAAAGTTCAATGTTTTTTCTTCTCATAATTCATAATTTTATAAAAGTTCGATGATTTTCTCACTTTACTTCTTTCCTTATTCTAATTTAGTAATTTTGATAGCATTTCCGCATTCAGATTAAAAATACCTACATTTTGATATGCTGCATGGTGGGGTTTGATAGCGCATATAAATGCTTTTTTAGGCAATTTTAATCGCTTTTTATAAGCGCTTATAATCGATTTGATAGCGCATAAAAATCTCAGCTGCTCCCGAGCTGAAATTCAAAATCAAAACTAATCGGTGGAATTCAGTTTTTAGGGTCTGAAAACCACGTGGTGAAAATTTTGGCCCCTACCCCTCTCCTAGCCCTAGTTATGGGGCAAAACGTTACTTTTTCAGCCCTTCCATTAAAAATTTTTATTTCCACGAGTTTTCAACCAAATTTTTTCAAATTTTCGTGAGTTGTACACTATACTGAGGGGTGTTTGTGGGTGGTTTGAAAAAAAAAATTTATGATTTTTTCTTGCTCAAAATCGCGTTTGAAAACTTCAAATTGAGTTTTCTGTATGATGTTTCACGAGTGCAATTCTGAAAAAAATATATTTTATGTACCTAGTCCCTATGTACAACATGATATTTTTTTCAAAATTTTTTAGGTGGTGGAACATCTTGAAAAATGCGAAAAACCAATTTTTCACATCGTTTTTCACTCATAAAAATGGTCATTTTTGGCCGAAAAAAATTTTCTCGTAATTATATCCCAAGATACGTATTTATACACACACCACTTGACCGATTTTCACTTTATTTCATACCTCTTTCGTGATTTTTGTAATTTCAAGTTCAAATAAGTACAGCACGAGGCTCAAAATTGAATATCTCACTTTCTCTGCATACGAAATTGTCATACAAAAAAGTTTACAACAGATTCGTGTTCAGCAGCTCAAACTACTTCAATAAACTCCAGTTGTACGATCAAATCGACGAATTTTTTTAAATAATAAACTCCCCCCCTCGTGACCTCAGTTTGAAACTAAAAAAATTATTTTTTAGATTTCGTTTATGAACAACCTTAAGTATTGGTGTATTACTGAAAAAAAATTTCGTCGACTCGAAACTGAATTTTCAAAATTTGAGTGTTTTGATGCAAAGAGAGAGAGAGAGAGAGAGAGAAGGGAGTTATTCAATTTTGAGCCTCGTGCAGTAAGTACTTATTTGAACTTGAAATTACAAAAATCACGAAAAAGATATGAAATAAAGTGAAAATCGGTCAAGTGGTGTATAAATACGTATCTTGGGATATAATTACGAGAACATTTTTTTCGGCCAAAAATGACCATTTTTATGAGTGAAAAAATGGGTTTTCGCATTTTTCAAGATGTTCTACCACCTAAAAAATTTTGAAAAAAATATCATGTTGTACATAGGGACTAGGTACATGAAATATTTTTTTTTCAGAATTGCACCTCTGAAACATCATACAGAAAACTCGATTTGAAGTTTTCAAACGTGATTTTTGGCAAGAAAAAAATCATCAAACATTTTTTTCAAACCGCCCACGAACACCCCTCAATATAGTGTACAACTCACGAAAATTTGAAAAAATTTGGTTGAAAACTCGTGGAAATAAAAATTTTTAATGGAAAGGCTGAAAAAGTAACGTTTTGCCCCATAACTAGGGCTAGGAGAGGGGTAGGGGGCAAAATTTTTCACCACGTGGTTTTCAGACCCTAAGAACTGAATTCCACCGATTAGTTTAGAATTTCAGCTCGGGGGCAGATTCGCCTATCTTAACCGCCGGTACCCTTTCTTCCCAAAATACCGCAGAGGGCAGAGTCACTTATCTAAACTGCGGGGGAAGGGGGGCTTTTCTAGCCTATATCCCATTCTACCACTAAAACTTGGATTATTTTTAGGCTTTAACCATTCTACACGGACCAGATTCCATAAACCGAACCATCGAATACGAACTGTCCAGTTTCCACGAACTCCTCGCATTAGACATCCAAGGCTACCAAAAACCTTCGACCACGTATTCGGAAATCTTCCTCAAACACAACGCTCTACTCGAACTGCAAAACCTCCTCTACCTGAACATACAAGACATAAATCTCGTCCCAAATCCAAACTCTACCAACAAAGATATCCCCCAAGCCGCTTACGACTACCTACAAACCATACGTTTGAAACAGGGGTCTGGTAAATCTCAAAATATAACTTTTATAATCCTCGACGAGCCAGAAATCGTTCCATATGAAGAATTCAAAATGCGACAGAGTAATAACATCATATCGACTTTCTCGCATCTATCAGATTTATTATTCTTACGTCTGTACCATTGCAAATTGGAATCAATCAGATGGGAAATGTTCGACGGTCTTAGCAGATTGGAAACACTATCTTTGGAAGGAAACGAGATAACAAAAATACCAGAATTCGCGTTCTACGGAATGCCCAAATTAAAAGTGCTAATATTATCGCGAAATAAATTGGTGACCATTGGTACAGAAAGTTTAGCTGGGTTGTTCTACTTGGAGCATTTGGATCTGACTCATAATCAGATTAAGCATCTGTCAGATCTCACTTTTGCTCCTCTTCCAGCTTTGCTGAGCTTGGATATTCGTCACAATTCGATCGTTTCCGTTCAAAGGGATACTTTCGAATTGATGAATGTGACGAGAATGGTATTCGTTGGAAATGACAACAACGCTGTGGCTATTCAGAGTTTAGCTTTTAATGGGTTGGTCGAGCTAGAGACTTTGTTGATAGCTGGACTGAATATTTCAACGTTGGAAAAATCTTTACTTCGAGGAATGCCAATGCTTAGGTATCTGAAATTGGAAGGTAAAGTGGAATATATTCATTTCGACGCTTTTGCCAGTTCCATGCAACTCGAAACGTTAATATTGAAGAATTGCTCATTGAGATACCTATCGATGGACGCTTTCTACGGATTGATTAATCTGAAAACGTTAGATTTATCTGATAATAATCTGGGTAATTTACCAATGGGTGTTTTCGACGGATTAGATTCGCTGGTCGAGTTAATCTTGACGTATAATAAATTAACCACATTACCGTCCAATATATTCGATAGCTTGGGCAATATTCAAATTATCAGATTGGACCATAATCCGTGGGATTGTTCGTGCGAATTGTACAATCTACCTTCACGTACCGTGAATAAAGTGAAACAAGTTAAATTGGTGGAGAAGTGCAATTATCAATACGATAAAACACCTTGCTCGATGCAAATCGAAGAATATTTCGTTTCGAATAAAAAAATAGCTCCGAAATGTGCTACACCTGAGAAGTATTCTGGGTGGAATTTAATTCACGTCGTTAATAAAAGGTTGAATTGTCGTAGACATGCGAAGCTTTTGAAGGATAAAAATGCACTGGGAATTGATCAAACAAACAAGTTACGAAATAAAGATGAAAATGCAATGCAGGGTGAAGAGGAACCGAAGCTGGTGAAAAATAAATTCGGTGAGCAGAAGCCAATCGTGAATGATGATGGGGTTGATAATTCGTTGAATGATTTGTTATCTAATACGAAAAATAAAGATAGAAAGCTGAATGAAATTCATGATTTGTGATGAAATGAAATCGATATGAAATTGGATCAGATGTTTAGTTAATTTTAGTTTTAATTCGGAATTAAGGTCGTTTAATTTATTTTCAATAAATTCATTTTCGATGGTTGAAAAATATTATTAATTGTTTTAATTAAAAACTTTCATTATCTATTCAGGTAATTACTCGTTATGATTTTGAAATTATAGTAGGGTCTCAATTTCACGAAAAAACACATCTGCTCGACTGAGCTGTAAAAAGCAATTTTATGATTGATTCGTGTTCTAGACATTACAACAGACAAATTTAGCCCAGATGCCTTTTTTTACCCCTTCCCCCTTTTCCGAGGGTTCACCCCTTTTCTTAAAAACGCCTGTAGCGCTCCTCCTATCGGTTCTAGTGAAAAAAATTTCCCACAAAAGTTGTCCCTCAACATCTCAGCTACAAATTACTTTCTATAGAAAATCCAATTTGGGGCCACCGGTGCCCCTCAAATTTGAAAAAAGTATTTCAAAAAATCATAAAAATCACGTTTTTTTCATTTTTACCGAAAAGTTTTGAAGATGAGTAAAATTTGTAAATAACCAAAAGTATTCAGAATTAAATTTCCTAATCGGTGAGTTATATCACGACTATTTTCGTCCCGCTCCCCGTTACATACAGGCCCACCCCTCTCCCACACATCAAAAATTTCGGTCTTCTAGAAAAATTTTTCAGCAAAAATTATTTCTCACCATCTAATCTACAATTTCGGTCATTATAAAAATTATTTTTTAAGCAATCCCTACCCCTGAAATTCGAAAAATATCGCTCAAAAATACATAAAAATACATTTTTTTACGCTTCCAATGCAAAGCTTTAAAGATAATTATGTAGACAGAAATTGAGGGGAAAGTGTCTAAAAATCGTAAATTTTTTATTTCCAGTTTTGTATGAAGAAGCAACTAATGAATATATCTAATTTCTGTCTACATAATTATCTTTAAAGCTTTGCATTGGAAGTGTAAAAAAGCGTATTTTTATGTATTTTGAGCGATATTTTTCGAATTTCAGGGGTAAGGATTGCTTAAAAAATAATTTTTATAATGACCGAAATTGTAGATTAGATGGTGAGAAATAATTTTTGCTGGAAAATTTTTCTAGAAGACCGAAATTTTTGATGTGTGGGAGGGGGTGGGCCTGTATGTAAAGGGGAGCGGGACGAAAATAGTCGTGATATAACTCACCGATTAGGAAATTTAATTCTGAATACTTTTGGTTATTTACAAATTTTACTCATCTTCAAAACTTTTCGGTAAAAATGAAAAAAACGTGATTTTTATGATTTTTTGAAATACTTTTTTCAAATTTGAGGGGCACCGGTGGCCCCAAATTGGATTTTCTATAGAAAGTAATTTGTAGCTGAAATGTTGAGGAACAACTTTTGTGGGAAATTTTTTTCACTAGAACCGATAGGAGGAGCGCTACAGGCGTTTTTAAGAAAAGGGGTGAACCCTCGGAAAAGGGGGAGGGGTAAAAAAAGGCATCTGGACTAAATTTGTTTGTTCTAATGTCTAGAACACGAATCAATCATAAAATTGCTTTTTACAGCTCAGTCGAGCGGATATGAAATTGAGACCTGACTATTAATTAGATCTAGATTATTTGATTGAGCTTAATTAAAAACAGAGTTCACAACCCCCTAGAAGTCCATTTCAAATCAGTCTAATCGGAAAGATGAATAAGAATTCGTTCACTTTTCGTTTAATAAAGTTGGAGTGGAATGATTTCTGTGTTTAGAAGAATTGGCATTAATTTCATTCGAGGCATTCTATCGATTTCGCTCAAAAAATTTGTATAGGCTTTGTGTAATAAGCATCATTATTCCACATTTATTTCGACCTTTCTTGGAAGCAGGGCAGAAGTTTTTTTTTTCATTTTCGCAATTCTTTGCAAAGATATCCAAATTTGGAGGCCTAGAATCAAACATTCATGAAAATTTTCAAAATTACAAATTATGCTTTTTCATGAAAACCCCAATTTTCAATCATTTTAAAAAGCTTCAAAGCCTCGTTAAAAAAAGGGTATAGCAGGATAAGTATGGTGTTTTGGCCCTGGAAAGGGATTTTGATGAAACCTACCCCAAAAGTTGAGTCATGATGAGGAAAAATTCTGACAAAATTTTGGATCTCCGGAGCAAGTATTTTCGGGGGAGAGGCCAAAATGTGTTTTTTAAACTTTATTTTTTCGTTTTTCGCCAAATGTAGATAAAAATTGCGTGTTTTTTTTACTTGAATCTAGAGGGCTAGAGGAATCCTAAAAAAAATTTTCAAAATTTTTGACCCATTTTTCGTCGAGTTATGAGTTTTAAAAACTTTGAGCGGTCATTTTGGAAAGAAGTTTCAGAGGTACAGTCGCCATTTTTTTTTTTTTAGAAAATGTGTTATCTAGTGTTGATTATACCACATAAGTTTCAATGAGTTTGAGTAGGTGCGAAATTGTCGAAAAAAATAAAAACTGACCACTCATCGTGCGGAGCCCGAACGTTCATGTCAATTTCCCACGGCGCTCTGGTGGAAAGTACAGTGCTCGCGCGCGCTATGTTTGACAAATGCCATTCGAATTCAGAGGCGGATTACATTTTTTCAAATGTGAACGCAAATGATAATAGAGGTATAAAATTTGACATAACGAAGAAGGACACCATAAAAAAATTTTGAACTTAGAGAGTCATCGCCATACCTCATTGGAGGGAGAGGGGGAAGATCCAGAGGGGGTTCAACCTTTTCATTTTTCAAAATTGAGCTGTCAGCTTTTTTTTTCGTGTCATTTCCATACGATCAAATTCTGCTGAGTTCAAAAATGACATTACTTTTGAAATTAGAGGGAGAGAAGTTCCTCAAATTTTGAATAGTTTATTACACAAAACGTGAAAAATTGGTTCAATTTTAGAAAATTCCTCCAATCACTCAGCTTAGGGGTACGGGAATTCGTAAAAAGTGAATTATATGTATGGTAATCTACCCGCGGATTTCAAAAAATGTAAAAAAAAGATAGGTTGGGAGGTAGGCAGGTTCTACAAAATACATAATATATTATGTTATTTATACTGTTTATTTCGAGGAAAATGAGAATATTCGAGTTGAAAAATCCAAAACCTTTGAAAAAATTAAGTAAAAATACATCCTTCCATGACACCCTAATAAATTTAGGTTAAAATTTAAAAAAAAATTGAAAATAATGTATGGAATTCGGTTTGTCAAGTCTTTTGAGATGTCAAGTTCGAATATCGGGTTAATTTTGAGTTCGATCCCCCCCCCTGCACCTTCACCCCGAAATTGTGTAGAATCATGATTTGAAATGTGTGTTGTTGAACAATTTTTTTTTATCAAAAATCACTGCTCATTTTTTTGAGATTTTTTGACGCCCTTTTTCCAGCCACAAAAACGACTTTAATTTAATTCTAAAATTTTCTGACCCCCCCCCCCCCCCTAAAATCTTGAGGATTTGAATTTATTACAGAAACAAATCTCAAATAAAAAGGAAAAACTTTATTTTAAAGAAAAATTATAAAGCTTTGAAAAATGAAATACATAAATAATGTCAAGATATCTACCAAATCATGCGAATAAAAATTTGGGGTTTTCCGGATTTAAAATTTGAAAATTTCTTTACGATTCATTGCTTCCCTCCCCACCCCAACCACGTGCTTAAAATTTATGAATTTCACGCAAGCCCTTGCAAATATTTTCAGTTTGCCCCAATAAATTAAAAATGGATGAGGGGTAAAATATCAGTTATTTTGTTAAAATATATCAATGAGTTAATCACAAACGAAACGAGGACGAACATTTTTGCAAAAAAAAAACTTCAATAGCTGAAAATTAATCAATTTTTCCTCATTGAGGTTTTCCAAATCGTAGCCAATAATTTCGAATTCTCTCTTCCATTTCCTCCGTTTTTTTTTCAACATCACATCGCGATCAAAGCCATCATGGTAAGTATTCTGTTCTCATCACATGATTATTAAAAAGTACGTTTCCCAAAAAAACAAACGATTTTCAATGAATTCTGTAGAAAAAAAGAGTGTAAATTACTCCCAGGCGTGAGCGAGGAAATTTTTTTTAAAAAATTCATAATTTAATGGACAAAAACTTGCATTTTGATATCAATTATTTTGTACATCGCAGCAAACACAACTGACAAATGAAAAAATCAGTCAAGAGAAGCAATAATTTAACCCAAGCCATGCAAGGGTAAAATTTTTTGAAAAATTTTTGGATTTTTTTCAATTTAAAAAAAAATTAAAAAGTGACTTTGGGAAAAAAGTGATTAAAATGACTTTTTAATGAAAAAAGTGACCAAAAGTGACTTTTGATGGGAAAAGTGACAAAGTAAGATGCCTGAAAAATCATAATACTCGAATGGCATATCGTGATAGTGTGCAGTTCAAAAATCGAAATATTTTTCGTTTATCGTTTTCTATCATTTACCAATTACCAACCCCTCGCTCTTCCCATCACATTCGAATTCTTTAGGCATTCAAATAGCATGTGGCATTTCGATTAATATGTTTTTTGGAACGCTGAGTTCGAATATGGACTTCTTTTTTCGGGAATGGTCCCATAAAGGCTCTCCCTCCCCTATATTTGTGGCTGAAATTGAGGATGCAAAGCAATAGAATCAAAGATTGCAGGAAGGTACTTTTTCCACTAAAAATGGTTTGAGAAAACCAAAAAATACTATCTTAGGCTGTGTCATCTCACATGTGGGACGCCTGATGAAAATTGTAGGCACCCTACAACATCCTACAACGAATTTGACCATTGCACCCTTTCCCTTTCCTCTGCCCCAAAAAATACTCGAGAATCATGAGAAAATTTGGAATACGTAACTGAACTGTTTTCCTGCTAACCACGTTTTCTTTTTCAATGATAAAAAATACAAAATTTTATGGAATCAACATTCTCTTGAAATCTGCAAAAAAAAGTTAGCGAAATTTTGGATTTTTTTTGGGAAGGGGGAGGGGTCGAAAAAATTTAAATTTTGTTTTTTTTTTCTGTAATAATTTTCGAATTACGCACCAACGAATAATTTTTTCGGAAAGAGTTCATTTTGGAAAAAAATTCAAACTTCATTGTCTAATTTTTTTTTTTAAGTTTCGAAAATGTGTCTGTTTAAATTTTGAATGACGAATGAGATTGATTCAGAGGCGTCGTCAAGGGGGGGCGGAAAAAATTCTGGCCCCCGCTTGGCCCCCTCAAAACCTATGTTATATTTATAAATTTACATTACACTTACATCAGATAGGATTTTCAAAGCATTAAAACATGAAAAAATGTCTTTTTAGGGCATTAAAAATCCAATTTTTTCAAAGCTTCGCCCTCGGTTCGCTCGGGCATGAACAAAATCACAATTCTATGATCTATTTGAGACGAAAGGGCAGAAAAGGCTCCCTTTTTACCCCCTCCCCATTTTTATCAGGTGAAAAAAGTCAGTCTCCACTCCCCCCACCCCTCCCTCTTTTCCATTTCGAAAAAGCAAAAAAAGTTGTCCAACACACGGCCCCTTTTGTGCCCCCCCCCCCCCCAATTTTTGATTCTGACGACGCCACTGGATTGATTGTCGAGTTGGAAAAATTTTGGAATTCCATGAACTTGGAAAAAATGAAATTTTGAGAAAACTATGAAGATTTGGACTTTCAAAAATTTTTTAATGAGATGAACTTCAAAGTTGAGCATCTTAATTTCCCTCCCCTTGACTCCCTTAGGGCAGAAGATGAAATAATGTTGGTTTTGCATGATGTCAGTAATAGAAGCCTGTAAAAATTTTTTGAGCGAAATCAAAAGACTAAAGGTCAAAACCTGAGTGAAATGTGAGAGAAAATGACTCTCTAATAAGGAACAGAGCTCATGACACCAAATCAGTCACAAAATTAGAATTCAAATCTATGTCTATTTCGAGCAAGGACGAAAATTCCTTCATCCTTTGTTAAATAAAGTTAGCAGGGAGAATTTTTGTAGAAGAATCATAAATTTAATTCCACTTATCCTTCCATTAAATCTTTAGTCGAAGACTCGACGACGAAGTAAAAAAATTTTATATTCGTAACTCTAAAAATAAAATTGAAGGACGTGAAACTAATGTTCCATGCATACGAAATTAATTTACTAAATAGGTGAATTACTTCACTCCGTAATGAAAAAACACCACAAATTTTCACCCAAAACTCACCTCTTAATAATGTGGCACAAGTTCCTTTATAAATCGATCGTATTCCACCTTCAGAGTATAATTTTTTTATCACATCGACAGGACCATTATATTGGACTTTTTTCGCGCTATCTTGAACCTGAAAAAATTTTCCAAATTAAGAAAGTACAGGATAAGTTTGTTATCGGTAAATACTTCAATAATGAGAATTTTCCAAGTATCTGAACGTGATTCAAATTCGTAAATATTTCCATGCCAAAATATGATTTTCAATGTCAATACGGTTCAAGTACTACATATTCGAGAACATTCCATAAAATGTATCAAAATGATTTTTCCTCCGTAACGAGACATAAATCGGTTTACCTACCGTTTTAATTCTATACATTTTCAAGGTCAGTTATTTTATGGCACAATGAAAGAAAGGGTTTTCCATTGTCACTGTTGGTAATAATTCGAAGAATATTAACGGAAATTTTTTATAAAATTTGGGCAGGTCAAGTAAATTCACTTATCTCTTACTAATCTAATCATTATTAGGTTCAATGGTAAAAATTACGTAAACAGCAGGCGTGTTTGTTTTAAATTTGTGAGACTGAGAAGTAAATTTAGCCTCTTGAAATACATTTCAATTTTCAACTCAATGTCAATGTACTCCTCATTAAAAATAACAGATAATATAATATCACGTATCTTAACGATAACGAAATTAACTTTGAAAATATTCCATTTTTACAGTGGAATTTTAATACGTGTAAAATTTCAAATGCATGAGGACCACTGCAAATTATTAGGAAATTTTGACTGCTCGCAGATATGGTACGATATTCCCAACGTGATTTATAGTACTCGATAAAATATGAGAGGAAAACTTCACGTGATAACCTTTTACGTATTGCCACATTACATACGTGGTGAACGCTGAACACAGTTAATCAAAAAATTTGACGTATCTACGCTGCCAGGTGCTAGACAACGAACATACTTGAAATTATAAACGTGTACGACGAAATAACGATATTCACTTGTAATAGACATTTGATTCTTTCTCCCGGTGCCATAATACTGGTCGTAAAAATTCCAGAGAATGCTCCGGCGTAGAGAATTTGTAATTTGGTTAATTCAGCTTCACTGTTTCCGGCGACTACCTTCTTTCCTAATCCATATCCGAGGAAACTAATGGCGAAAATAGGAGCTACACCGGTTAGAGGTGCTGACATACCTGATAGTGAACATAGAATCATTTTATCAATAATTCAATGACAATTGACAAATGTGTCAAGTACTATGATCTTGGATACCTTTGTATAATCCTTTGAATCCTTCTTTCTGCACTGTTTTGACGGCACAATCCCATGTTCCTCGATATAAAGGCGATTCTCCAGCTTTGACTAGGGGCATGGTTTGTAATCGAACCTTGAAATATACGAGCCATTATTCCAGACATTTTAGTAATGCATGCGATGAGTATGAGATATAACGAAGTCACTTTTTAAGGAACTTCAATACGGTTATGAAACGCAGTTGATTCTACGAAAGAATCGAATTCATGATGTAGATTATACGAAAATTTAAATTATACTTCATCTCATCAAAAATACGTCGAGCAAATTAATTAGAAGGCAATTTACCTTGATAGTATCGAGAGGATGACCCACTAGGACAGTACAAACACCGCCGAGGCCTCCGGCGAGGAAATATTTCACAGGGCTGGTTTGATTGTCACTCATTTCTTACAGATTATCTAATCGAATTCAAATTAAACGATATAATAATACGGAAATAATATATTAAAGAATGAAAAATTTTGCGAATTATCAGTCTCGAACGTTAACATTAAATTTTAATTAACGATTTTTGATAAAAAGTGTTGTCAAACGTTAATTTCGCTATTTTGCACACTTTACGATGCTGAATTGAGGGTGAGGTGAACCTCTCGTTGACGTCGGCGCCGTTTCCGGCGGTTCGTTTTCTACGTCTACGGACACGAAATGGAAAATAATTTAGAATTTATGATTGAAAATTGATTCATAAATTTATAATTGATCTTTCAGGTTAATTGGGGTGAGGAAAATTGAATAATAAGCTGACCAATTTGATCTATTTTCATATTTTACTTCAAGTACTCCAGACAATTTTAATGAATACCTACATAATTCCTCTACAACTTTAAAATTTCGTATGAAATTCAATGAAAAAATCTGTAAGTTGCAGGGTTCGTTTTTTCAGTCCTTTATAATATTTTCGCCACGTCATAAATTGAAGCACAGGGAAATATTGAACGGTAGCATTGTACTGTTCATATTCCAACTCATCGGTTTTTAATAATTCACTCACTTGCATTCTGCGAAGTATTACGTAATTCGATATGACAAACCGCAGTAATTATTTTAATCTTTGTTGCGAAATTTCAAGCTTCTAAAACCTCAGTTCGTAATTAGGTGAGTCATTTTTCACGTACTCGAAATCGTTTCATCACCTATGTACATCTCAAAATTCTATAAATTTATACCATCATTACTCGTAGAATATTCGATCGATACATTAAGATAAAGCTTTGGCTCGAATTAGTTCAAGTGCGAAAGCAAAAACACGTTGTTAGCGAGCTTAAATAATGTTGTATTTATAAGTGGCACACATGATTCTTTTTAAATTAACGAGACACCTCAATTCATGTACAATAAATAACTTTTTTCCACTATTTTAAATTAAATAAAAAGATATGATTAAAACTTACAGATGAGGAGTTAAAACTATAGCACATACAAATAAAAATTATTTCAAAGATAAAAAAGACACCAGGTTTCTTCTGAAATTTCGAATGTTTATTGATTTTGGAAATATTCTTGAGCTCCTTTCGGGTCCGGTTTCATCGATTTACTGCCTGGCTTCCAATTAGCAGGGCAAACTGTACAGAAAAATCAGAAGTATTAGTAGAATGCACATGCACGTCATTATAAATCACCGTTTAATTATGCGGACATCGGAGCGTCTACAAAGAAAACCGGTTCTTATCAATCGACGTAATTTTTGATACGCATCATGACAAGATGGCGGCCACAATTTAATACGTTCCGTTATCTTAATTTAAACACGTCGAGTGTTGAAAGATGATGTTTTTAGAAACAATAACATCGCCGATATTCCCAACACATGCCATAAAATATTGCACAACATAACGGTAATTTTTCACCAGAATTTTTCATGTTCAATGAACTAAAAATAGCAACACGTATGGTTTAAATTTTGATACATACCTTCTCCGTGCTTATCGGTAAATTGGAATGCTTGTACCAAACGGAGTGTTTCGTCGACGGATCTTCCTACTGGGAGGTCGTTGATTGTAACTTGTCTCAAAGTACCTTTGTCATCGATAATGAATAAACCTCTGAAAGGTATACCGGTTTCTTCGTTGTAGACTCCGTACGATTTAGCGATAGTTGCTGATTTATCGGCTAACAATGCGATATTCATTTGACCAAGACCTCCTTGGTTTCGTGGAGTATTTACCCAGGCCAAATGGCAGAAATGACTGTCACATGATGCAGCTACAACTTCGCAACCGATTTTTTTAAATTCTTCAACTCTATCGGAGAAAGCGATGATTTCGGTAGGACAAACGAACGTGCTGCAATAAAAATACCACATTAGCACATAAAATTGGAATATGATCGGAATGTGGTTAATATATACTCACAAATCTAACGGATAAAAGAACAAAACTAAGTATTTTCCTTTGAAGTCGGATAATTGGATATTTTTGAAAGTGCCATTGATAACGGCGGTTCCGGTAAAGTTGGGAGCAGGTTTAGCTAATTGTGGTGCCATATTAGGATCTGAAAACAAAACGAACAACTTGAAAATACAACGAAGAACAAAACAATGGAATCATGGAAAAATCCAAGTCTTATTTATCACAATCGAGATTAAATTATTAACCATGAAATAATCCGCTTCGACATGACCGAAAATCATGAAAATATAATCTTACCAAGACATGAAAAATTTGAATTTTTAATACGAATACGTCCTACAAGTGGCCGTATTATTACAGACATATTCATGCAAACATTAATAATTCATCACCAAACAATAGCCCAGTTGAAACATGCTTTACAGGTGTTCAAAAGCTGGGTAAAAAGTGAACTTACTAATTTTGACTAATTCGGTAACTTATCCGATTAAAATTTCAAGATTTTGCAAAATGTAATAAGCGAGGAGAGATAATCACAAACTAGTAATATTGGCGTGAGCATTGCATAACATTAGGAAAACGAAATTTTGACACTGTAATTATTACTGTGTTTCGTGAGTACGTGAAAATACACCGGTAGAATTTATAAAAGCAACTAGAAATTTTCGTTACCTGAAAGCTTAACTTTCTAAGGAATTAAATAAGATTAAATGAGAATTAAAACACACGATTTCGATCACACAACACCACAATTCGATGAAAAAGTTGCAATGACAATGAAAAATTTACAACGTTGAGAGGATGCCGGCATTCCGGCATTCATCAAGGTCGATCTTAATCCGAACGAAATGAGCGAATCGGTGAATCGATGAATTGAATCAATGAAAGATTCAAATTTAGATAGGCATTTATTTCAACCAATGGAAAAGCGTTTCTTACCTACTTATCAATCATTTGACCAATCAAATATTTGAATCATTGAAATACATAGGTACCTATTCAAAATGTATTCTGAATCAATTGATTCACTGATTTTTAATTTTTTTTTAATTATTCAAAATTTTCTAAAATACGTTCTAAATATTCCACTGCGATGTTGCTTTCGATTTTTCAATATTTCTGAAGTTGGAAAAATAAATCACTGAAGAAATTGAAATAAGATACGTCAAAAAAGCATAATTATTGTTTGCGTCAAGACTCGAGAGTCAAGAACTTGAGATGCAATATTACGTATCCCATAATTCAAAATCAGTTTGTATTACGGTAGGAATTAAAGATAATATTAAATTTAAAATGAATCGAAATTATATAAAACAAACTTTTAGAATGAAGATGCTGTTGTCTCATGTGACATGATCCAGGCAAAGCGGAACCCGAAGGGACCGGATCGGGAGCTGATCCGAATATATTTTTGGCAAAGGACGTTAATAAAACTGTTGCGATGCTTGATGAAAAATGCATTTTTAAAAATCATCAAATGTCTACTGTTTGATGGTGTACGTGTAATAAAGAAACTTGTGCCGAATTATAACAAACTTTGAAATATCTAACAACAAACTGATGAAAAATTCTAAATTTGACCCTTCAAGATCTTCATCTTATCTCTTGAATATTGTAAAACGCAGATAAAAAATATATATTTGCTTATTAAGATGAAAATAGATAAGTATTGATTGAAAATAGACGGAAAAGTTTTCGATTCGAAATTCTTCTGATTTTTAGTAGTCAGAATGAAAAATAACGAATTTTTTGTAATTCTTTCTTTTCCAATGAAATCAGAAAGTGATCTGTCATCTATGTACCTAAACATATACAAAAAAAGAAAAACAATTTTCTTGGGAAAATTCCACGCCACATTAACATTTTAGCTAAACTTTTTTTACAACAGAATCAGTGAACATATGTCGCGATATCAACCAAAATAACGATCCTATGACTCGACAAAGCGATACCAAAAACTTGACATTTCGTACGTATTATCAACGTGGAATAGCGTAACACTGAGAAACAACCCAGACAGCTAATAAACAATACGATTTATTACTTCAAAAAAATAAGCGTGAGCTGTTCAGAGAGCATTATAGGTTATCAAATTTCAAAAAAAAAAATTACAAAATACTTGGGAAAAAAACAAGTAAAAAGCGTACGTAAAAAAATATCACCGAAGCGTTCACAAAGAATAATACAAAAAACAAGAAAAGTAAAACAAGAGATCAGACATCGTTGACTTTGCAAATCTTCACATTAACGGGCGTGTACTGATGGCAGTATTCATTTTCGTCGGGTGGTTGATTTAACGCTTCTTCTTCCTTAGCTGTAAAAATATCCGGAGTGTTAGTGAAATCCAAACACTTCAGGAGGCAAAGTATTACAAGAGATACTCACAATAAGCGATAATTCCTCTTTGTGCGTAATTCACCCGACAAGAGTAAAATAATGGACAGCGAGACCAAAAGCAACATATAACAATTAAAAATGATATAGCGAGGCAGGTTGAAATTACAGTAATACTGACTAGCATCACTAATCTGTAAAAGAAAGCAAAATATGTAACAAATGGATCACGTAATTGCAAGGTAATACCTTGATCTAACACGTAAATGGAGATGGATAAAACAAACGCGTTAAGTAGGGCATTCCGATGACTAGCTTCGATATAAGCATATTAGCACCGGAATTAAAATGAAAGGAATAAAGAATTCATCGGGAAACAAAGACTATGAAGACTTCAACAAGTTCGTTAATGAATAAAATTCCAATATATTTGGAGAAAAAATATAGGACATAATAATCTAAAATATATACGAACCGGTCATAGTGTTCATGGTGATGGTTTCTATTTAAACAACAAAATGTTTCAGTCGAGTTCTCACGCATACAGCAATGCGTATAATTAGGAGGATCTTTTGACCCCGGACAATCCACTTGAGAATTGTCCACCGTACAAAGATCAGCTGCAATAACAAAAAAATTATAAAAAACACTTCCAAGCGTGGTATTTTCAAGGCGTTACCCTTTGAAACACAATTTTTCAATAGAAAAACATCGAAAAATGTAAACTTACCGAGGCATTTGACGAGTAATGACCCAAATATGATGAAAAAAACTTTGAATGTGTTGTTAATACCCATGGCAATGTATTAGAATGATGAGTTACAGAATGTTACGAGCTTCGAAAAAAACCTAATTTAACTAGAGAATGAATACTGAAGATGGAAATCAAATAAAACATCGAATTCTCATGTTTAAAAGGAAATATCCCTTTGAATGTTGAAACACATGGCGAAACGCGATTAAGTACATCGAATAAATGAAAAGCGAGCTACGCAACTAAGGATAAGAATACGACATACTTAATATAAGCATCGAGTAGTTTGTCACATTTTGCCACAGAATTATTACAAACCGTATAAAAGCTGAAGTTTTCGAGGAAGATACATTAATTCGAAGTTAATTGCGTTAATTGAATATTCTTGTATTATTTTCCATGTAATTTTCATTGATAATTTTTTGATAATTCATCATAAATTAGTGGTGGGAGAAATATAAACAAATTACTCAACTCTGATTGGCTAGTTTATAAGTGACGTTTTCATTGATTTTACATAAAAATTATTACGCTTTCGACTCTTTTGACGATTTATTTTGGATTTATTTCATTTTCTCTCGAAGAAAAATATTCACCAAAGAAAAAATTTATACAGAATAATAAAATCGTAACATTAATAATATGGAAACATTAATGATAACAAATTTTGGTAAAGTAATCGGTAACTTGGATGAACATCTCAATATACTTCGAGTCGTAGGCCTCTGCCATCACAAAAATCACATATTAAGTAAAAATAATTATAAAATCTCAGTTAAGTAAATTCAATATCCGGATAAAAATACTTTAAACAAGCAGATAATATTTTCTTATCTCGTTTCCAGTGCTTCTTTACGCACGTTAATGGTTTGGGACCAACATCTACGACTGAAACACTTGCTTCATACTTTAAATCATCTACATCCACCATAAATTCTGATTCATATTGAGATTCACTACAAAAGAAAAACAAATTAACAAAAATGGAATAAAAAAGCTTCATTATAATTCTCTTACTTTGGTATGTTTTGAACAGCTATCATAATGGATAAATCTTTAGCAGCTGTTGACATAGTGTACGCTTCAACTACATTTAGAGTTGGCATTTTAACGTCGCCGGATTGAAATTCGACTCTCGATATTAAATCATCAACGTAGGAAAATTCGTTGGTATTATTTTTCATATGAGTTCTAAAAATCATCCAATCAATTTGAAAATCAAAACATTTAAATTTACTGTTGATTTTAAAACTATTCTTACTCGTAGAAGTCGAAAGCTGCTTCTAAACCAACTTCGTCCAGTTTCTGTAATTCTATAATGCGATTAAGAATACAGTTTTCAGGGAGAGAGGTCAGATTGTGATCGCATTTCAAATTCAAGTCGTTGAAAGCTTTCTTTAAAAGGTCAGCTTCCAAGTTAGAGCATATTTTATACTCATTTGAACTAAAATATGGCTCTGATTTGATCGGTGGTATCACTTGATCGTTTACGAAATCATTTTTTAGTATAGCGATCAATAATTTACAAAAGTGATCTCTGCACCTGAAAAATAAATTTAAGGATTACAATAATGCTGAAATAGTTTCAACGTTGAATAGAAATCATCAACGTGCCAGTTAATATCTCCTTCGTCCTGCGATTTGGAAAACCAATCAGTTAGAACATGTTCAACATTGTTAGCAATTTTCTCTCCAAATATTAGCTCTCCATTCTGTAAAAAACCATAAAACTCTGTTAATATTTTTACCATAACACGTATCAATTGGTTTTCGAAATTGAAACTGCAGCGAAATACTTTGAAAATCTTCAAATTATTCTGAGGTGTAAGAAGTAGTCCTTCTAAAGCTTTCTTCATCCTGTTTTCGATTCTGTTTAGGAAAAAATTCACAGCCTGGTAAATAAATTAACTAAACAAGGTAACCTAGCAGCTGGTCAACCTACCCCGAAAATAAATCCAAAGGACAATATTGACTCTTGCTCTCAATTTTACGTTCATATAGCTACAAATCAAGCATAATTAGAACAAGAAATATAATCATTAATCATAATACACTAATCAGCGTACCTTAAAATACTGATTCATGCAAAATGCACAAACATCAAATTTACGATATTGTTCAGCAGTCCATGCTTGTTTTGGTTTTATTTCAATGCTAAACGTACTTTTATTCGAATTGTTTCCCGTACGATCGAGATCATTCACAAGTGCAGGATTTGTAAACAACGAATGTACGTAATTTCGAAAATTTAAGTACTCGCGAGAGAATGCTTTTCTCAAGAAATCAGAATCTGTAACTTGATTCAATTGAGTATGCTTCGAAAGTCGTTGATAATTGGCATATTGCGATAGAAAAGTGTAATCTGGATGTATTTCTATGCCGCCGAAAAGAATACGTTTGTCTTTACGATGGCCTGCAATATTTCAATAATCAAGAATTAATTTTCGAACAATGGTTTACGTATTTTCGTAATTAAATCTCGAACCTGGTCGTTCAGGAAATAACTTTTCATCCAGTGATTTGACATATTCATCAGAAATTTCGGCTATGACTGGAAGCTTCAAGTATCTCTCAGGAAAGAAGGGTTTCAACAGAATACAATAATAAAGCAGAGATATCTTCAGTTTTTCTTTCTCCCACGATGAGTTGATACGATCATTCGTGTGACTTTTACGTAAACGAAGAACGAATTTAATCTGAAAATGAATACATCATAATTCATGCTTTTGTATGAGATAACTATTGTTCAATGAATAATTCAACTCACTTCTGGTAAATGTAGAACTAAATTCTCGTTTCCTTCTCCACGATAACGGCAGTGTAATTTTTCAAATACGCGATCGTCTAGTTTCAGCTTCAACTCATCGAATTCCAATATTTGAAATGAATTAGTAAGTAAATTAGAACTTTCGTCTGCAAAGTGATATGAAGTTTAAAATAAAATTACTTTTTTTTGAAAGCGTACTGAGAGAAAATTTACCTGGTTCTTTTGGCATTTTTCATCAAGGTAATGATCTTCATTTAATAAATAGTAACTGGTTAACTCATTAAGACTTTTGAATTCATTTTTCTACATCTTTTTCTAAAAACAAAATATCAAAAAGAGATCGAAAATGTAGAATAGAAAACAGAAAAATAAATTTTTACTGATAAAAAAAGCGCGCACTGATAATAAATCAGTGTTACCAAATTGATAATATTTTATTAATTCCAATTTTTTTTGAAAAAAAAAGAAAGTTGAAAGTTTGATGGGATGATGGGTATTGAATTGAGCTTTAATATGGGACTATGGGGAAAAAACTGGAAAACTGGAAAGTTGAAAGTTGAAATAAATACAAAAATGCAATCATCAAGAATTATTATTAGGTATTGTGTTGTGTTTTCCTTTTCCATCCGATTATGTATTGAATGGAATACGAATACTACTTAGGTCCTAGGGTACAGGGGTAATCGTTTTGCACTTTTTTTCGAAAGTTGAAAAAGGTTAGATTGAGGATTTGTGCTTGGACTTCAAAACTACTTTGATAAAATTTCACTTACCTCCTAACTTCACATTTACTTCTCCCCATCGTGCTCAAAACTCTGACCAATGTTCAAAAAATTATAAGAAATTATAAAATAAAATAAAAATAAATTTGGATTTAAAAAATTGGTTTAGTGTGGAACTGTGGATGTCTTTTCCCAAAAATTGTCAGCCCTTTTTCATCTTCATTTTATTTTTCAGGAGCCCTTGAAAAATATGTGTCACTTTTTACGTGGTTTCTTCGATATTTAAGTACCTAGTGAAAAATCGAAAAAAAAATCAATGAACATTTTTTTTTCCTAAAGTGATTACCATTTCATTACCCTATCAAAATTAAATTTATCGGGGGCAATTTTTCATACCCGAGCTCTGTCCAGGCCATTTTTTTAAACTGTGGAAAAATGCATACTTAGATTTTTTTTTTAAATTTCTATTTTTATTGAATGTTTAAAAATACGTGAGATTTTTTCAGGGCTCCTAAAAAACATAGGATATGGAGGAAAATGGGTAGGGAACAATGATGTTTTTGAATAAAAATATTTTTTGAAATGACCAGATTTTAAGCTCGATGGGGAGGGGTAAATAAATTCATGTTACCTAAATGTGGAGTGGGGTGGGTAAAATTTTCATCACGTTGTTGTGAGGTTCAAACACAGTTTTCTAGCTACCTCTTCTTCAATTCTTGAAAAAAGGGGCAACGCGATTAACCCTATTGAGTACCTACTGTACCTCTACCCATTTTCTACCTAAATACTTCATTTTACTGAAAAATAACACGTAATTAAGTATAATAAAAATACTAAATACATCGTTCGAAAGATGAATAAATATTATATTTGCATGTTCAATTTACAATTATGTGTGGTTTTTAACGGCAGATACATCAAAGAAATGACACCAAAATGAATTAATTTTAAATTTTGTGAATAGCAAAAAAATATGTTTAAAAACGTGATTAGGTAATTTATTTCGTTATGTAAGTAATAGTACCTATGTAATTAAATCGAAACATTTTATTGCTTTAATTTTTACATAAATGAAACATATCAAAAATAAAATAATAATTTAATAAGCATAATCAGCGTTTTCCGAATTCGTTGAAACTGGTAATCGATCACGGTATTTCTGCATTAAATAATTTTGTAGCGTTTTCACATACATCGAGTCTCTGTTTTGGGTCCTTTTTCCAAACCTGGGAACAAATATTAATTATTCGTAAAAAAAAATCAGAAATAAAATAAATCCATAGAGCTGGAAGTTTTCTGTCAGAAATTACCTAGGTCTTCCTACCACCGCATAAAAATGACTCAAATTGTTTAAATGAGATCGTAAGTCATTTGGTGTTTCGAATGATCTGTCTTTATCTTCTGAGGAAAAAATATCTGTGAGTAACATTTCTGGTTCTGCGCAATTTGCTGATACCATTAACATAAAGTATAATGTGATAATTGTTGCGACTATTATTTTCATGTTATTATCTGTAAAAATAAAAAACAAAAAAAAACACATTTAGGTAGATAAAATTTTTTTAAGTAAGTACCTAATTAGGTAATCATTATTCTAAGGATTATGACTACCCATGTAGTAAGATATAAGATCGATACAGGTCTATAATTAATCACTCATTTTATATGAAAATAAGCCTCAAAAAAGAGACCAATTTCGTATTTTTCTCGCTATTCGGAAAAAAATCTACTGCTTTTCTTTCGCATTATAGGTAACTTTCTTTTAGTTTTAGATGAAAATACACTTGATCATATCCAGACTGGGATAAAGTACAAAGCCAATTTTTTATGCTCTTTATACTTATAACAGGACTCTATCCCTTTGAGAATATTCGATAAATTTTGTTATTCTGTTTATCGATTCGTAACGAGATTACGTATAGATACAAATTTCTTTTCTGAAAGTGAAATAGCTAGAAAATGATACATCGGAAGTAGAGATGGGAGTGTAGGTAATTAAATTATATTTAATATTATTACTGCGGTGGGTACTGTATATAAAGGCCACTTTGATGAAATGACTGCTGTTGTGGGCTATGAAGTATTTTGAGTACTCCTATAGGTATGTGCTGCACATAATATGTACTTGAATTTATGAATGAATTTTCGAATTATTACAAAATAATTATTCGTTTATGAAACTACCTCTTCCTTTTCTTCTTTATAAATATGTACTCAGGTAGCAAAAGACGTTCGACGACCTAAGTAAGTAACTATGGGGAGAATAAAAAAGAAAAAAACAGATATCTTGGATTTTGACGAAAATGAGTGAGGTAGTTTACATTGTATGGGAGAAATCTCAAAAAAATTGAGTCTTTCACTTTTAAAAAGGAACGGAGATAGAAGATAGAAGGCTCTCAAAGTGGCGTCTTAAAAAAAAAAAAACGATTTTTCCACTTTTTTTGGATAACGCCATCAGCTAGACTGTCTGATATGAATGTGATTTGAGTTGAGTTTCTACACTTTCCCAATCATTGAAGTCAAAAGTGGATTGTGGATTTCATTTTTTTCCCTCTACAAGATAATTTCACATAAGAAGTATAAGAAAATTCCCATAGAATTTCTCACAAAATTTTATTTTTATTCTCATTTTTACCGTTAAAATTTGAAAAATCGTCGTTCCAATGATGGACAAACTGGCAACACTGACTCGATGCATTGAAAAATAAACAAAAAGGAATTCGCGTGGTCGTAGTGATTAGTAATTTGATTTTTCAAATTTTCGGTGATTTCTTTTAAAATAATATATCTTGTAATTAAACTAATTAATAGTTTTCGTGTTATTGTATCGTTGATTATAATTACACCTATAATGATCGCGATTGTTACTCAGTGTTTGTTCTTCAGTGTATCTTGTAATCTTCAAAGCTGGCTTTCCAATTAATGGAATTAACTCCATTGATCTTGCACGAATGACAATTATGAATTAATTACACGGCCGATTTCGATAGAAATAAAACAAACGTCGAACGGAATGTCACCCTTTTCGAAACAGAAAACATCAACAGATGAAATAAACTAACCGGTGAGTAATTTTACGATATTCGATCGAACTTATCAGCTTTCAAACGTACACCCGACGAGCTTCTAATGAAGTGGAATCGGCAAAAAAATCTCAGCTTTTTTCCTTTTGTTACTTTTGTTACAAACGTAGCTCGTATTGAAATATTTCCTACGTAAAAGGTAAAATTCCGAGAAAAAATAATCTCCAGGGGCGATAATTAATAAATAAATGGTTCTATAGAAATTCCGTCGGTGCGGGGTCGAAAATCAGCAAACATCGGAACGTAATTCTCGAAATATTCGTTCTTCGGATTATACTTACTTTTATTCCCACACATTTTAATTTCATTAAAAATTATCAGTAGACTCGTAAAAATTTGTTTTTTAAAAAGACCAGCGTTTAGAATTTGGTTGAAGTCGTGTTTGAATTTATAAATTACATACGTCTGCTCCTGTATTATTATATTTATATTAGATATATGTATTTACGTTCTCCTACGACGTGTTTGTACTACAGAACTAATTTCTCTTTGTAATTTTCTCCCCACGAGGTTTATTAATTTCATACGTAGGTACTTATAACATCAGCTAACTTCCTCTTCCCTCACATACTTAAAATGTAAATTTCTTTTATTGTCGACTGTCGGCGAATATTCTTTTTTGTTTTGTATGGAATTAGCGAAACTGCCAACTCGTCGGTGTCGTTGTTGTTTTACGCTGCGAGAATTTTATTTTTTACCAAATTGATAAGCAACGGAATGAACCTTACACCTTTTTCTGCCCTGAAATTTTATTGTTTTAGCATTATGGATTAAATGTATAATCTGGGTAGAAAATTTTCAATTTCATTGCCTCCTGTGTTTCTGATAATGAACGCCGGATATTGAATTTGTGGTGTTACGTCGAGTGTTTTCCAATTATAAAATTAAAATTATTAGTTTTTTATTATCTGCAGGGTTTGAGATTCATATATTTTTTTACTGACCTTGATTTTGTGGGGAGGTACTGAGGTGAAAGTTTTTCGGAGTGGAAGGCCCAGAGATGCAAAGATTCCTCCAAAACTAATAAGAGGATCCCATCTCTCCAACAGGTCCCTTCATTCAATATTAACATTATTTTCAAGAGTTTTGTACTATACCTACTTTGGAAAATAGTAAATTTGGGGTTGTTCAACTCGAAAGGGGGTGCTCAACGCCTTGATATGTTAAACCCACCGACGTAGACCTATACTTAGACAGAGTACTGTCGGGGGGAGGGGGGTCTATTCGATTTTGGTAAAAATAAAGTCGTTTCAAAATTCAATTTTTTATCTGTGACAAATTCAGCAGGAGATGGAACAAGTCAGGTGAAAAATTAATATTTCCCAAGCTGAGTATAGCTATTAAAACGATTTTTTTTAGTTTTTGTCAAGATTTTTGTTTTTTGACCTCAAAAACCAAAAAATTAAGGTTTTTTTCCCGTTTTTGATCGTGTTTTTTTCTAAATACATACAACCATCATTTATCAAAAATAACAAATTCCTCTTAAAAAAAAGAAAAACTGGGGCCAATTTTTGAAACATTTTCTTTTTTATCTTGTTTCATTTCAGAAAAAAATCATCCTGGATATAAATAAAAAATTGTCGAAAATTAGAACGCAGTAGAACAGTTTTTTCAGGGCACCCAGCAATCTGGAATTTTGATATTCGCGTCGCGGGCGACAAAATAGACCACCTTTCATTCATATTTCGAGGGGACAGTTCTGTAACCTCCCTCGTGAGGTGAAAGTTTTTCGGAGTGGAAGGCCCAGAGATGCAAAGATTCCTCCAAAACTAATAAGAGTATCCCATCTCTCCAACAGGTCCCTTCATTCAATATTAACATTATTTTCAAGAGTTTTGTACTATACCTACTTTGGAAAATAGTAAATTTGAGGTTGTTCAACTCGAAAGGGGTGCTCAACGCCTTGATATGTTAAACCCACCGACGTAGACCTATACTTAGACAGAGTACTGTCGGGGGGAGGGGGGTCTATTCGATTTTGGTAAAAATAAAGTCGTTTCAAAATTCAATTTTTTATCTGTGACAAATTCAGCAGGAGATGGAACAAGTCTGGTGAAAAATTAATATTTCCCAAGCTGAGTATAGCTATTAAAACGAATTTTTTTAGTTTTTGTCAAGATTTTTGTTTTTTGACCTCAAAAACCAAAAAATTAAGGTTTTTTTCCGTTTTTGATCGTGTTTTTTTCTAAATACATACAACCATCATTTATCAAAAATAACAAATTCCTCTTAAAAAAAAGAAAAACTGGGGCCAATTTTTGAAACATTTTCTTTTTTATCTTGTTTTATTTCAGAAAAAAATCATCCTGGATATAAATAAAAAATTGTCGAAAATTAGAACGCAGTAGAACAGTTTTTGGTCATTTGTTTTTTTCATTTAAAACCCAAAGGGAAAAATATGATTTTTTTTGGAAATTTCTTCAAGCGTTATTCTTTTTTATGCTAGAAGTTCATCATTTTTGAAAAATTATATATATTTATAAAAAAAAATTATTTCGTGCTCTATTTCGCTCTTTCTATTCCTCCTCATTTTATCTTATTTTCAAAACAAAATAAATTCTGGTACTATGTGATTCGAAAAATCAATTCATTAATGAATAAATATTACTTTTTGGTCGTTTTTTTTCGAATTTATGACAATTTTTATCAAGTAGGTATATCTACAACCAGGAGAAAAGTTATAACTTATAATTTAAGATTTTTTATCGAAGCGAAGCGAAATTTATTCAGAAAAAAACACGTTCAAGAAATGAACCACTAAAGTATTTCATTTTTGTTTTATTATTAATGGTGAGCGGGGGGGGGGGATTGATTCCTTAAACCTTTGTATTAGCAGCTAAGCCACTGGTTGTACTTACCTACTTCTTAAAAATGCAGATTCGGTCAATTTTTCTGACGGTTCGAATTATTGTCGTGTTGGAAGTTCAAGAAGTTGCACATGGGGTCTACTGGTAAAAAAAAAAAAACAAGGAAAGCCAGAAAATAGCAAGAATTTTGATGATTTTACTGCAAAAAGCAAGAATTTTAACATTTTTTTCTTTCCTCGAATTTTTAAATTGAAAGAATAAAAAAATGGGTTCTTTTTTGGGCAAGTTTAAAGGAGGAATAATGGCATGAAAATGGCAAGAAAATTCAGAAAATGGCGAAAATTGTTATTTTTTCATGCTGCAGATACCATGTTGCAGCAATAAGTGAGATTTTTCAATCATAAACTCATAGCAGTTGAAAATGCTGCATTTCAAAGACTTTTTAGATATTTACTAAAATTCTTGTTCTTTATTTAAATTTTTTTCGATTTTTAAATTTTTTTCTTTAAACTAAAAAAAAATTCATTGCATTTAAAAAAATTCGTCTTTTTAATTTATGTTTTGATGTGTATTCAATTTAGATATATGTAGTTTGTAAATTTCGTCACATTCTTTTCATTTTTTTGCCATAAGTATATGGATTAATTTGTTTATTTTTCATTCTCATTTTTTCAATTTTGATTAAATTTATTAATGTATAAATTTCATTACTTTCATAGATTATTTTCCCAATTTCATTCTCATACTATTTACTTCAATTTAAACCTTTTATCCAATTTTTTTTTTCAAATTTTTATTCAGTGGTTTCGTTAGAAGCAGGGCTGGTAAGTCAGCCTTAAGCTTTAAGCTTAAAGCCGTTAAGCCGATGATTTTTTCAGAAATAAGCCTAAGCTTTATTTTAAAAATTTTAAGTTTTAAGTTCAAGTTGAAGTTTTATTTTTTTAAGCTTAAAACTAAAATTTTTTGCCCCATCTTTCCATTCTCATTCAATTTTTTCAATTTTTTTTGAACTATTAACTTTTTTCATCTCTTCTTAATCTTGAAATTTTTTTAAATTGAAATTATTCATCAATTGTTCTTAAAAAAATGTTCTCAATTTCTTTCCAACATAAAATTATTTCAAATTTTCGAATTTTTCCCCATTTTTTTCTCACCTTGAAATAAAACATTTTTCTCAAACTCAAATTATTTTCAGCCCTGAAATTTTTCTACATTCTTGAAATTTTTTCAATCTGAAATTTCCTTAGATATTTTATCAACTTGTTTTCCAATCGCTTTTCAACTCAATTTTTTTTCCAGTTTACAATTTGTTGACAGTTTTTTATAAATATGATTTTTTCATTTATACTTACTTATCATTTTTTCATTCTCCGAAAAAATTTCAATGAATGAGAAACAATTTCATGATGTGACTAGAGTAATTGTGTAACAGGAGACATTATTTTACATAATACTTGAGAATTCCAGAATTCAGAGTATGAAAAAATATTAGGATTGGATACAAAAATTGAGTTTAAAAAATGTTAGCTTTGGTTTAAAAAAAAATTGAGAAAAAAATCGGAGTTGAAAAAATTGTAAGATAAGAAATCGAGTTTGAAAAAGTTTCAGAATTCAGAAGCAATTTTGGGTTTTAAAATATTTTAGGGGGAAAATTTAGTTTTGAAAACACTTGGAGAAGAAAATTTAGCAGCTTGAAAAAATTTAGAGAAAAAAACTCGAATTTCTTTTTTTTCTTCGTTTTTAATTCCAATACAATCAATTTTATCATCACAAAAAAAATGAAAAATCGATCTTGTTTCGAACATCCCTCCCCCTCCCCCCACCAAAAAAAGAAAAATTATAAAAAATGGATTTAAGTTTTAAGCTGTAAGCCAATGATTTTTGGCCGTTCAGGCTTTAAGCTTAAGCGTAAGTTTAGGTTTTATTTTTAAAAATTCACTTCAAGTTTTAAGCTTAAGTTTAAGTTTTATTGATTGGCTTACCAGCCCTGGTTAGAAGTTCAAAACGTTGTAATAAAATTACATGCATAGGCTTTCTACACATCGAAATTTCTGTTCTTTATTAGGTAATGTAAAAATGTTTTAGAGCTAGAAATCGGTTAGATTTTTTTTTTTTGTAGAAAAATAGTGTCAAAAAGGAGTATTAAAAGTCAGATGTACTTACTTACTGTATCTATTAATATTTCATCAGAAAACAAAATTTTGAATTTTATTTCATTTTTGCTTCAATATTTTGATTATTTGTTAGATTGAACGAATTCTACCTATCTATCAAATTTTTTGAATGATAATCCATTAAATACTGAAATAATCGAACATTTTCGAATTTTCTCTTCATTTCTGAGGGTCGCCAAACCTTCACATCCATAGTACTTTTTCGACTTGAAATATTTAAAAAAAAAAGATTTTCACGCCAATTTGACAATTTTTCTCGCATTGTAATATTTTTCTGTCCTCTCTCTAAAAATACGAGTCAAATTTTAAAATAAAAAAAAGACTAGACCAGAAGAGATGATTTAAAATGGTATTTATTAACGGGGCCATCTTCGCTATCTTCATAGTCAGTACTCGCCACACCTCGAATATTTTCATCAAATCCCAAAACAAATTAAACTCGGTATTCCCACCATTACCTGCTACTCGTCCATAGGTATAATTTACATAGAAAATACGTTTTTCATAAAAATAAATTAATTCGTCGTCGGTGAAGAGTGTAGGGTAGCCGCGCCACCTATGGCCACTTTAAGAGTTTTTCAACTTTGAGAGACGTTTACGATGAACTGAATGAATCATTCAGTGTGTACTCAATTTTATTTTGACAAATTGGAGTGTCTAGATTCGAAATATTGTTCATTCGTAGTCCTAAATAACCAAAAAGTAATTTAAAAATTGTTTTTTAAAAAAAATTTCGAAAACCCCCATCTTTGGCCACTTTTTCCATCTATGGCCACAAAAGGTTTCCATCTTTGGCCACATGATTTTTTTTACAAATTATACTCGAAAAATTTTATTGAAAATTATATTTAGTGAATACAGGTACCTGCTTAGATAAATTAATATTTTATGTAAGTAGATACTCAAGTCAATGCTTCATTTGGACTTACTGGGTACTGGGTTTTTTAGTTTTCTACCCTTTTTATTCTCTTTATCAACCAGCTTTTCTTTTTTAATTCTTCGTTTTTCTTCTTTCTCTTGCTGTTTTTCTTTATTCAATCGAAGCTTTTCTTCTCGTAAATGCTGCTTTTCATCTCTAATTTTCTGTTTTTCCAGTTCCTCGTTAGCTTTCTTCTCCTCCAATTGAATTTTTTTCTGTCTCCATTCCTGATGGGATATAACACTAGGCATACGTACTCGCCCACCTCGTGTTCTAGGTGCAAATAAAGATTGACGACCAGGAAATTTCGCATACGAATTCAAAGAATTTCGGACAGATGGAACTGGCAATAGTACAGATAGACCTCGATTTCTTGGCATGACTAGTTGATTAACAATGTTTGGTGATAATGATGACAGAACAGCAACAGCTGAAGTAGTCGGATATGAGATCTCAGTAGCAGATAAGTTTGTCAGAAGTTGGGTACATAGAGCTGAATTTTCAGACATTTTATTTTTGGTTGAACAGAATTATTTGAAGACAGAGTTGTCAAAGTTCTAGACATTGCCCTGGGAGGTGGCGAGATTATAGTCGCAGATAGAGTTATAGATGACTGCGGAGAGTTTGGAGATGCTGGTATATTATTTGGAACAGCAAAAGTTTCTTGATCTCTGATCAATACATTGTCAAAACTATCGTTATCTTCATATACGAGCTCCGAGCAATCCAATTCAGGGAATTCAAATTCATAAGTGCCTTCAGGTATAGTAGCAAAAACATCATTTTGGAAATCAACCGTATTTTGATCTTCACACGAATTTTGATGACTTGAAGGATCAATTTGATTTGAAAATATTTCCGCAAACGAACTTGGTGAAGGGTTCTCTTGTATTTTTTCGTACAAAGTTTTCCACATTTCGTACCATATTTCCCAAAATTTATAAAAAATTTATTCGTCAATAGAAATCTATAGAAAAATGATACCTACAACTCTGAGTATTGTAGCGGAATTTTTTTTATCAAGTAGTGGCCAAAGATATCTGAAGATTTTACAGAATTTTTATTAGTGGCGAAAGATTTCCAATCATTCTTATGTAATTTTTATCATCTCCAAAGAAATATGATCATTTTTACATAATTTTTATCGGTGGCCAAAGATGGAAACTGCTGTATTCCATCTATGGCCACTTGGTGGCCATAGATGGTAATTTTGCATATTACAGTGTTCCTATACTGGCCATAGGCGTAATTTAATTTAAAAACGAAAAAAAATTGGTATCTACATATTTTTTTAGTTTCTTATAGTGTAATGATTCACTAAAAATACACCCCAACAATAAAAACTTTCAAAATATATTGATTCAGCTCTATTGAAATTCGCCATATTTCTTAGGCAACTGCCTAAGAATAAACAATAGCACAATAGGTTTTCCACAGATGAAATTTTAAAGAAGGCATAACTGGGGTATATAATAAATAAAGATTTGTATGATATGCAGATGCGTTACTACTACACTTTAAAAAAAAAATCACTTCATAAACTCATGATAGAGCTTAGATATTTAGAATTGAATGTGAAAGTGGCCATAGATGGGGGTATGGCCATAGGTGGAGCACCTACCCTAGTCTAATTATTAGGGTAAATTCTAAATTAAAAACGTCGGGTATAAATTTGTAAAATAAAGACCAGGCTTTTGCACTTTGATTCGCATAACCTTAATTAATTGTTTTTCCCTAGTCCTTCGACCAGGTTCAAGTTTGAAGAGTAATACCCTTAAAATCAGGAAGTGTATTTTGAATTTTCGACGAAATTGTGTGTTCGTCGTGACGCAATTATTGTAACAAAAGTTAAAGGATTAACTATTTCAATTTTGTTTACGTCAAAGAGGGCTCTTTGTAAATTGATTTTTACTTTTGTCTTACTCTTCTTTTTTTTTCATCGTCGTACACGATATGATTTTTTTCACTTTATTGATTTATCTTTGGTAGGTACTTGATACGGGGATAATTTTTCATTTTGAATTGTTAATTGTGTATTCGATGAAGTTGGAAAAGTTGTACCCTTTTAGGCGACACAGCCGAAAGCTTCATTAATTAGTTACGTCAAGACTTTATATCTTTACGACCCTGCCCTGTGTGCTATAAAAACGGACCCAGTTTTACGTTGAAATAATTTTATAACGTAAATCAAACCGAAATACCTCCATGTTTTACACCTGCGAAACATTATAATCGCATCTTTCGCAATTCTCAGGGCAAAAAGTTGCCAATTTTCG
Source organism: Pseudococcus viburni (assembly GCA_033439095.1). Lineage (NCBI taxonomy): Eukaryota > Metazoa > Arthropoda > Insecta > Hemiptera > Pseudococcidae > Pseudococcus > Pseudococcus viburni. Next base: position 1,598,269 of record JAVBJF010000013.1, read on the forward strand.
ATTTTCTCTTTTGGGAAAAAATACAAAAAATGGTATCGTTCGATGAATATTAAATTCAAGTTCATTTGTTCCTAATTGGAAAATTATCAGCAATGATGCTTTTCATTAAATCATTCTCAAATTTTCGTGTAATTTCCACCTTTTGTCAAATATTTTATTGCCAAGAATTTAAAATCGATATCACCGAAAGCAATCAAAACTGCCCTATTTTCATTGACATCAGGTGATAATTTTTTTTCATCATTCTAAACTTACCTACGTAATGAAAGCATAGAAGAATGAAGGGTTAAATGGCGGAGAAAAAAAGTAAAAGTGATAATCTCGTTGAAAAATAATTGTCGTGAAATGATATACGAGCCATAGAACAAAATGGATTTGTACTAATGTTGCTTTGTTGACGAGCTTGATGTTTCATTTTTACGTATAATTGGTCCATATATTTCAAAACTAAGAGAAGATAGAATTTTTTATTGGAAAATAACGTTTTTATTGGTTTACCATCATCCTTACTCGCCATGTTTCAAGTTAATTCACCTGTTGCTCGGAAATTCTCGTCGTACGTTGACTCTGAAACCGACATACAGGAAGCACTTGTTTTTCCATCATTTTTATGAGATTTGTTTATTTGATCTATTTTTGATTAGTTTTTAGAACCAAATTCGAATTGTAAAATTGATATGAGACACGTGGAATAGTCCTATGACCTTCGTTCATTATTTTTGATATTTTTTTCTGTAAGTATAGTGAAAACTGGCCTTATAATGCAAGTGACTTTTTATACTCTTGTTTGTTTTCAGCCTTATTGAAAAGCATCAATCTGATGACAAAAAAATAGAAAAGTCAAAGAGGAATTATTTTTTCATCAACGAATAGAAAAAATTCTTTTGTCGCCATTATCAATTTCTTTGTTAATTTATGTGCAAAAAAATAAAAACAAAACAAAAAAACGGCAGGTACAGGCAGAAGCTTCCAATCTTTGATGAACGTATAAAAAACATAAATTCTTGAAAAGAAATTAGAAAATTCTCAAAAGAATCTAAGTATAAAGATGTCAACTTGGAAAATTTTCCATCATCTTTGAATCCAAATGGAGCAAAAAAAATGCCAACGTACATTCTCAAATAACGTTGATTTTCGGAGGTGCGGGGAAGGGATGAAAAAAATATTGAGTATTCTTTAAACCTTCAAAATAAGAGTTCGTTCTTTATTTTTTTGTACACTCTCTTCAAATTGGATTGACACTCACACTCACCGTTTTTATATTCGCTTGCTTTTTCTGAAATCAGTTATTGCCTCAATTTTCTCTTAGATAGGAAATCAGATAAGCAAGGGTAACGTATGGAAAAGTTGTAAAAATTTCAACTGTTGCCAGAAACGGAAATGATTGCCAAAAATTCCAATATTTACGATAAATTCCAATTTTTACTTGAAAATTGTTACTAAGAATTGAAATTTTTACGAAAAAGTATCAATTTTTCCGAAAATTGGCGATTCTTTCCAAGAATGGTAATTTCTATAAAAAATGGTGATTGTTAATAAAAATTGGAATTTTTATTAAAAAGTAGCAGTTTTTCCCAAAATTATCAATTGTTACCAAAAATGACAATTTTTAAAGAAAATACCATTTTTAATGAAATTTACCTTTTTTTGATAAAAATTATGTCAATATTGACTCTGGTTGGGTGGGTTCAGCTGTGCTCGACTACGGCAAGATTTTTGACAATTTTAACCAAAAAAAAAAACAATTCTTATTGAAATTTGAATTTTTACAAATAATGGAAGATTATTACTAAAAATGGAAAGAATTTCTAAAAAAATTGCTGTCTTTACCCGTGAAAAATGTCAATTTTCACTGAAAATATTAATTTTATGAAAGTAAAAATAGGTTAAATAATCTGAAACTTAACAAAAAGACATTAATTAAACAAGTTGAAAAAAATATAATTAACTGACATTTTGATGAAAAGTCATCTCCAAACATATCCATAATTCGAACATTTTTGTTAAAAAAGCAAAACTGATGTGTAGGGAGCGGATAAATATGAAACCGCATATTTTTCTGTATCAAACGAAAATCGATATATCCAATGTACTTTTCCGCTTCACATCATTTTGAGGAGAATGAGTCCCATATGTTTTTGCATATTTTGCTCTCGAAAACATATTTTTACACATTCACGCTACTTTTGGCACATATTTCCACATATTTCATCTAAATTCTCCTGTTTTTCGGTTTTTTAGCCCATATTTCTCAAATTTGGGAAATATGGGCTAAAAAACCGAAAAACAGATGTTAAAAATTAAAATTTTTTTTTTCAATTTTTAATTTTTTTGGCTTTACAAAAGATGAAATAATAGAAATACGTCTGAATTATTTGATTTTACTTTTACCTACGTCAATTTTGTAATTGTTGGTTTAAAAAGCCAAAATTTTTATACAATTTCGAAATAAAAATACGTTTGATTAATTTGATTTTGCATTTAATGACGTGAATTTCAATCGAATTTCAGAATAGATGTAAAAAATGGACGGAATTTTTCAAGACCTTTCAAACGATACCCATAAGTACATAGCATATTTTCAGCATATTTTGAGAAAAGCATATGCATATTTTTGATTTTCAGTGCATATTATATGCACATATTTTCCGATTTTTGGTGCATATAAATCCGCTCCCTACAGTGATGTGTAAGTATTATTTTTGTAGATTTCTATTCAGACGAAAAAATGGACCCTCCCCCCCACACAAAAAACTAATGAACTTAATCGATCTAATCTATTTGTAAATTATGCTACGAAATTGCTTGTATCAAAATTCAACTCATCTAATTTTTTGAAATTTTCATCAAAAATTTTCAACCTCATCTCCTCTGTTTCTTATTTCAATTTTTGTGTGAAATGAAAAAGAAAAGACCTATCAACCGGAACCCCCCTCATCAAATTCTTGTTTAACGGTTAAAATTATCCTTTTAGACCATAAATTTCATCAAGAATGAATAAATGTTTAAGAATTGATTAACTTCTCAAGCATTGTTTTCCCTTCAGACCGAATTTTAGAAATTTCAAATTTCACCTTTAGTCATTCTTCTCGGCTGAAATTCGGTAATTTTAGATTTTTTCCGTGCTCTTCGTCGGACTTATTTTTTTTAATTTCAAATTTCTCTTGTACCCATCTCTAGTTTGAATTTTGGTGATTTCAGATTTCTCCTACTCTTTTCGTGCTGAATTTTAATTTTTTTCTTTACCTTCCCCCCGGATTGAATGTTGTTAATCTGAAATTACCCCCTCCCCACTTCAGCCTGAATTTGAAAATTTCGTATTCCTCAATAATCTGGGACTTCTTCAAATATTAGAATGTTGAATATCTCACTCTCAACCAACCAATGAAAAAACGTTTTACTTCTCTCAGTAATCTGCTAATCTCATAACTTCTTAAAATAGTATAAAAATGCCTACGATTTTATCAAAAATTTCAATTTTCACAGATGTATTTTCCTCAGAATAGAGGATCGATGGGTCTTTTGAAGAGCCCAAAATTTCAATTCAGAATTATTTCAAGAGGTCAAGTTGATCTTAAAGAGACCCAAAAGTTCTAAAAATAAACTCGACGATCAAAATATCTTGATTTCAACACCATACACAATTTTATCAAAAAATTTCAACTTTTCATTTTCTCACAAAGGAGGTATCCCATTTCAAAGTATAATTTTGAACCGAAACAAAAATAAATCGATATTAATTACGTCATAAAATAAACCCATATCCAAAATTTCAGGTGCTAAAGTTCATTTATCGAATTTCGGTGAATTTTTGAAACTTTAAGGGAGAGGCTGAGAATTCCAAAAAAAAAGTGGGAAATTCAATGAAAAAAGTAACCTGTTGGAGTGTTTTCGGAACAAACAATCAATCTGTATTTCAAAAAAATGTGAATAAGAAAATTTTAGTAAAATTCTAACTTTTTGAATCTGTGAAATAAAATTAGCTGGAAATCAGTGATTTTTAACTGAAATAGCAGTGAATGATCACTAATCTTTAATGAACATTATTTCGCTGATTCAAAAAGGCGGAATCTCATTAAAAGATGTTATGTTTATTTGAGAAGACATATATAGAGCGATTAAAATACTGCTCGAGAGAAGCGAGGGCAATTATTTTTTTTGAAAAATCGTGTTTGAAAAGCAAAAAATTGACTCCTTTTTAACGTTTTCAAGTTGAAAAATCTTATCAAGCTTAAGGTGGCTTCGAGCCTCTTAAGCCTTCGAAAACTTTCGAAAAAATTTTCTTAGAGGGGGCTTTAACCCCGTTAGCCCTTCCCTTGATTGCGCCATTGCTCATCGCCCTTGCAAAATATGGAATTTTGATCTAATTAATGAAAAAAGATGAAATTTGGTACCTATAGAGATATACTCCATTTTTGTTCTCCCGAATCGCTTGGAAGTGGTTTAAAGATGTTTCGGAGCCTCCAGAAAATTTTGGAATTTTCGAGCACAGGAGAAAAGTTTATAAAAATGGTCCATATGAACTTTAGCACCAAAAATCGCATATTATCCTTATCGGTGATTTATTTAATCGATTAAAGCATAATTTTCTAAAATTTGTAACTTCAAGTGAGAATCCATTATTTTTTCCTGGGAAAAATTTCCTGCCATACATTTTCTGAACGCTCCGAAATGCCTCGAAACTGCTTCCAATCAATTTGGGAGGTCAAAAATAGGCCATATACCAAATTTAGGCGTGTTTCATTGATTAGATCAAATTTTTAGTATTTTGGAGGGCGATGAGTAATTTGAAAATTTTTTTAAATTTGCCAAAATTCGAGAAATGAACTTGAGCACCTAAAATTTTGGATATGGGGTTCTTTTATGATGTACTTTCGATTTATTTTTATTTCGGGTTAAAATTTTACTTGGAGTTGGGATACCTCCCTTGTAAGAGTTAATGTCACCTTTAATGCAAAATTGACCGATTGAAATGATCAGTTCATTAATCATTAAAAGCCAAATACAGTCTACAGTCCAACAAGCCAAAAGTGCTCTAGAAATCAAAATCAGCGTGCTTTTTTGGGGCGCAAAAAAATCAGTTGGCTTATTGTGGGTATGCGTCCCGTAGTATGAAAAAAGTGTATTTTGGATTTTTGCCCTTGCACAATAGGGAGCTGAGGCCAAAAAAACCCCTTTTTTCGACTTGACCGAGCGCAAACATTTTTTTCACAGTGTGATAGCAGATACTCCCCGTCCCCCGACTCCAAATATATGTCACAACCCTTGGGCCACTTGCACAATAGGGCGCTAGGCCCCCCAAAGTGCGATTTTCAGCCAAATTTGACCATTTTTGGCACTTGAATGCCTCTGTATGCGACATGTGGTCTGGGGCGCAAAAATAATCAAACACAGTGTATACTCAGATTCATTCTGTATCCAATGAGCCAAAGTTTAAAGAAAACGGTTTGCACAATACGCTGTGGTGGAATTTCGAAGTTGAGAAAATGTGTGATTTTCACCTCCTTTCATCATAAAATGAGTTATCAAAAAAATTCAGAAACTTGGGTTGGGACCTATCGAAACGGGTTAAAATTTTACAAGCAGAACGAAATTATTAGTGAAAATTGAATTTTAGCAATTTTGACCCTTTTTGGGCCTCAAATTGAGCCCCATTTTTGAGTATTTTCGAAAAATTGGCATGTGACCTATGAAAGTGGGATAGAATTTCGTCAAAAATTCAAAAATGTCATCCAAAACTGTTTTTGAGTAACTTTTGAGAATTTTGAGTCCCAAATATGATCAATTTCTGAGTATTTTTCAAAAATTACCATGTTACCTATGAAAGTGGGGTGGAATTTCGCAAAAAATTCAAAAATGTCATCCGAAACTTTTTTCTAGCAACTTTCAAAAATTCTGAGCCTCAAATTGAGCATATTTTTTATTAGGAAAATGAGGCAGAATTTTGTCAAATGTTCAAAAAGTCATCTAAAACTATTTTTGCATGATGGGTTTTCGAATCTACTCAAAAATTGACTGAATCAAAAGCCCAAAATTTTTAAGTTGCTAGAAAAAAAAGTTTTGGATGACATTTTTGAATTTTTTGAAAAATACTCAGAAATTGGCCCTATTTGGGGCTCAAAATTCTCAAATTACTCAAAAACAGTTTTGGATGACATTTTTGAATTTTTGACGAAATTCTATCCCACTTTCATAGGTTACATGCCAATTTTTTGAAAAAACTCAAAAATGGGGCTCAATTTGATGCTCAAAAAGGGTCAAAATTGCTAAAATTCAATTTTCACTAATAATTTTGTTCTGCTTGTAAAATTTTAACCCATTTAGATAGGTCCCAACCCAAGTTTCTGAATTTTTTTGATAACTCATTTTATGATGAAAGGAGGTGAAAATCACACATTTTCTCAACTTCGAAATTCCACCACAGCGTATTGTGCAAACCGTTTTCTTTAAACTTTGGCTCATTGGATACAGAATGAATCTGAGTATACACTGTGTTTGATTATTTTTGCGCCCCAGACCACATGTCGCATACAGAGGCATTCAAGTGCCAAAAATGGTCAAATTTGGCTAAAAATCGCACTTTGGGGGGCCTAGCGCCCTATTGTGCAAGTGGCCCAAGGGTTGTGACATATATTTGAAGACCCGAATTCCAAAGCGGGCTTAGTCCATGCAAGTGTATATGAGAAAAGGGACTTAGGTGTAATCTATTTTTCAGTACATGTAAGTCCTTTTTCTCATATACTGTTGTATGGACTAAGCCCGTTTTGGAATGTGGATCTTCATTTGGAGTCGGGGGACGGGGAGTATCTGCTACACACTGTGAAAAAAATGTTTGCGCCCGGTCAAGTTGAAAAAAGGGTGTTTTTTGGCCTCAGCTCCCTATTGTGCAAGTGCAAAAATCCAAAATACACTTTTTTCATACTACGGGACGCATACCCACAATAAGCCAACTGATTTTTTTGCGCCTCAAAAAAGCAGCTCAATGAACACTTTTTGCCAGTTGGACGGTAGACTAATAATCCATCACCAAAGCAAAAAACAAGTTTTTGCTGCAACGCCTTTGAACAGTGGGCTCCAAAGTCTGAAGCTTTAGCCCTAAATCATTTGATTCTTGGTTCGGAGCCTAGAGCCCTGTTATTTAACACTTCAAACGAGGCACGTTATATAATTCAGTCTTGTAAATTATGCCGAAAATTATCTCAAAAGAAATAATAATAATTCGTGTAATTCAACCAGATATTTTTGATGAAAATTCCGGAAACTCTGCAACAACATATCCGAATATTACGTCAGATGAATCTTAAATGTAACATGATATATTTTCGTGTAAGTCATTGACCACATCGTAAGAGCTTTTGGTCAATTAACCTTAACCTTGTCTTCATCAAAGCTTCTCTTTTACGACGCCTGGAGACAATAAACTCGACGACGCGCCGGTATATAAATTGAAAAAAATTCCATATTCTTAATGAAAAGTTTCTTTATCGAGTTCTTTCAAAGAAATTATAATCTTCGGTTTGGATATTATTTCGCAAAACTTTCATCGTCGTCGTTTAAGGGCCACCAAAGTAAAGTAGCGAGTTTAATTTTAACGCTAGCTATATTCGAAGTAATGAAAAATTATGTTAAAATATTTCGTCAATACCTGCAAGGTGTGAAATTGATTAAAACGTTTTTTTTTTTTATGTCGCCTCTATCGTCAGAATAGGTCGATACAGAACATAACACTAGCACCTTGGTAACTTCTCCCAAGATGATTTATCATTGATGTAAAAATGATTTATACTGTCGACATGTTAGCAGGATGTTAACCTCGATAAGCTCGCGAAATTTAACATGTCTGTAGGGGTATCCAGACTAACGTGTGTTTCCAAAGTGAAACTTTTAAACCTATTGATTTCCCGTCTCGTATATGAAATGCGTTATAAATGGGAAATTTTTTTATATATTTTTCTCATTATTAGACTCGAATTCGTTCAAGTTCATGAGACTGAAAACGCGAGTATATTTTTAGATTAAATTCGGGGGTTCTCAAAGTCTTCGGGTTTATTTCCCTTTATCTCGAAGATAAACCGTGAATGACGTCGTCTCCGGCGATGATGTATTTCCATTCGTTACCCTTTCATCGAATCCCCTTTTTTTCGGAAACCTTTGAAATGCACCGTTGTTCTAGTAAATTCGTTTGAAATTGTTTTTGCGACGGATACGCGAGTAATTTTCATATTTTCGTCCCTCGCAGGCTTCGTACCTGTACGAATTGTCATACATTTGAAGAAAACTTATCACAAAGTCATCAATTAGACGAAGAAAATTCAATCGAGCTGTAAACTTTACGCATATTTCGACTTAGTTTCTCAAAAAATTCCTCGATATTTCTCTCCATACGTATTTCAAATTAACGTTTAACTTTCGCGAGAAAGTATCGAGTTACATTTTACTGTGTTAAATCCGTTGTTAGTGCCTTTGAAATGAGCACCCAGTCGACTATTTTTGGTTAATTGAGTAATTTTACTCGAGACGGAAAAGTGCACCTTGGGGCATACAAAAATAATGTCGATGGAGTATTCGGAGGTGATAATTTTTCATCTTTTCTTTGTGCTTAAGTTAAGAATACTCGATTATCCTTTCGAGTTCGTTAACTTGTAAGGGGAGGATTTGACTTGATCCCTTGCTCTTTACAAATTACCTGTTTGGAGACACAGGGTGTTCTGAAAGATTCAGATGCTTTGACAAGCAACCAGTGAAATTACCTCGTTGTTTTAGTTGCCTACTTGATAGTTCGGGAGGAGCTCTATGTGTATACGAAGTGTTTTGTAGTGGAATTAGTGTAGATGAACGTTACGAAATAGGTAATTTATATGGCAGTAAGTTTTAATGACTGCGAAATTGACTGCTGAAATGGTTACGAGTGTGTTTGATAACTAAACATGGATCTAGCTCAGTTAAAGTAATGATATGCAATCTGCATTACATCGTGTTTTAACGGTTGTTGAATTAAATCGTCAGGAATCTTCCTATTTCTCCTCTGACTCCTCACTGGGTACAAAATCCGCGACTAAATTTACCCGGAATATGAATCAGGCAAGAAAATAAAAAAATTGTGCAAAAGACAGAATCGAAAATTTTTCAACTCCAATTAAAAATGAAATTTTTCATATTTTCCCAGCATTTTTTTTCAACTTCGGAGAATTTTTTCTCAAAATTTTTTCAACTCCAATGAAATTTTTTCCCAACTCTAAAATTTCCTCTTCAAAAATTTTTTTCATCTCTGAAATAAAAGAGTAAGGGTAAAGTGCCCTAACTTCGACCGCTTCCTAATTTCGACCACCGGCCGATTTCGGCCGCTATGGACGCAATCTACACGAAAAAAATTTTTTCGTGTTCCTTTTCCGTAGTTGAACAATTTGAGACCAAAATCACAACTCTACGGGCTAAATTGGCGGAGAAAATCGAAAAAAACGAAATCGCATAGGTGAAAAATTTTTTTTACGTATTCTTTGATCTCAAATTATGAATAATTTTTTTAATAAATTCTACCAAATAATTGTGAATTGTGATGGGGCATGGTGTTAGATTTCGATAAAATCATCGTTTTTGAAAACAACTGGAGGTACGCAACAAAAATTTTCACTAAAGTTCAAATTGTTTGGGGTGCCCTAATCTCGACCAGCTATACTATCTTATGCAATCTGTTTTTTGAATGCGATTTTGTTTTTTCTCATTTTCTCCGCGAGTTTTGGCTGTAGGGTTGTCGTTTTGGTCTCATTTTGTTTATCTGTGAAAGAAGAATATGAAAAAATTATTTTCTGGTAAATTCCGCTCTATGCGGGCGAAATCAGCTGGTGGTCGAAATTAGGAACCCAAAATTTCAAAATCGATTTTTGAGTTCCCTCACAAAAAAAATCGCAAAAAATACAAAAAATGGTTGTATCGGCTCAAAATTTTAGGGAGTGGTAGAGGAAGAAACAAGGTATTTTTTAAGCCATTTTCGACGTTTCTACCTCAAAAAGTCTTCGATTGGTGGAAGTTTGAAAAAAAGTGGTCGAAATATGGCAACCTTACCCTTATAGCCGGTTAAGTATAGGGTTTTGGCCTTGGAAACCGATTTTGACCGTTCCTACCCTAAAATGTTCCCCTAATCTGGCAATTAAGTTTGACACCATTTTTGGACCCCAAGCTCAAGTATTTCGGGGGGGAGGGGCTAAAATGTGTGTTTTTATTCATAATTTTTTCATTTTTCGCCAAATGCAAGTAAAAATTTCGCGTTTTTTTAGATAGCTTCTAGAAGGTTAAGAGAACCCCAAAAAATTTTTTCGAAATTTTTGGGCAATTTCCCCCCAAGTTATGCCCTTTTCAAAATTTTGAACCCCCCTTTTGGGATGAAGGGTCAAAGGGGCAATGGAATTTTTTTCCTCAAAAGAAGTGTTGTTTACCCATAAGTATACCATAAAAATTTTGAAAATTTTGAACATGTGGAACATTGTCAAAAAAAATAAAAACTAACCCCCCGCGTGGTGAAATACTTAAAATTCACGTAAATAAATACCTCCAGCACAAGTAATTGGGAAACTATAGTTACCAATGTCGATCATCACGAAAATATTTCATTTTGAGGACCACAGAACGTTGTGAAAAAGGGCCCACACCATTGGCCTCCCTTACCCCTCCCTTCCCCCACCCCTGTGGTGGTTGTGATAAATAAAGTAATAACCTATATTGGTGTCGTTTTCATATGAATCAGACCTTCTGAAAACGATTTTGAAGTCCAATTCCCATTTGAACCACCACCACACCCCTCCTCCCCCTAATCGTCAAATTGGTATACCCAAGTATGTACATTACATAAGGCCTATTCCGTGCTAAAACAGACCAAAAGTGAAGTCGGGTCTTCCGATTTCGCTCAGATTTTTTTTATGAGTTTCTCTTGGTGGTCTATTCACGAAACCACGATTATTTTTTTTCTAACCCTCAAAGGGGCTGGGGGGTGGGCTTCATAATTTTCATGCAATTGTGATTTTTCGTCAAACTACCCAACTTTGAAGGCTTATATCTTGAAATGGGATGTACTTTGGGGAAAACCGTTTGCGGGGCCTGAAAGAGAATTGAAAGTAGATTCAAAAGTGATAATCACATTTTGGAAAGCTCAAAGTTGAACTTTGGTGGCGAAAGCTCAACTTTCATGATATGCACAAAATATGAAAGCTACAATTTAAAAATCTGAAAAAGTTACAGTGAGTAGCCGTTTTTATCCTTTTTTCAACTGAGAAATTTTCAAGTTGGGATCTCCAGACCCCTGGGGGTACAGGGGTCCACAATTTTGACCGAAATTCGAAAAAAATTCGATAAAGTCGAGTAACACATCGATGACTACTAATTCGAAGGCGCTGAGTTCGAATATGTACTCAGTTTTTTCATCCGACCCCTCTCAACTCCCTATTAGCCCCCTCGATAGGGCCAAAATTTGAAAAAATGAAAAATAACGTGCGACCAGTCGTTTGTTAGGTTTTTGAGGGCGCTGAGTTCGAATATACAGACTACTTCCCCTCAAATTCGTATTTTTTCATTACGTTAAAGCGCGAGGAATGGGGTCAAATCAAAAAGTAAGTTGACATTCGAATTCTATACGCACTCAAATTAGTGAGAATCGATATGCCACACGCCATTTAAATATTTTAACCCACTTTGGGGGCCAGGAGGGCACTCAGGGGTCAAATCCAAAAAATAATCAAATATTCAGACCCGACTTCACTTTTGATCTGTTTTAGCACGGAATAGCCCTTATGTAATGTATACTTGGGTATACCAATTTTACGATTAGGGTGGGGGGGGGGTTGTGGTGGTGGTTCAAATGGGAATTGGACTTCAAAATCGTTTTCAGAAGGTCTGATTCATATGAAAACGACACCAATATCGGTTATTACTTTATTTATCACAACGACCACAGGGGTGGGGGAAGGGAGGGGTAAGGGAGGCCAATGGTGTGGGCCCTTTTTCACAACGTTCTGTGGTCCTCAAAATGAAATATTTTCGTGATGATCGACATTGGTAACTATAGTTTCCCAATTACTTGTGCTGGAGGTATTTATTTACGTGAATTTTAAGTATTTCACCACGCGGGGGGTTAGTTTTTATTTTTTTTGACAATGTTCCACATGTTCAAAATTTTCAAAATTTTTATGGTATACTTATGGGTAAACAACACTTCTTTTGAGGAAAAAAATTCCATTGCCCCTTTGACCCTTCATCCCAAAAGGGGGGTTCAAAATTTTGAAAAGGGCATAACTTGGGGGGAAATTGCCCAAAAATTTCGAAAAATTTTTTTGGGGTTCTCTTAACCTTCTAGAAGCTATCTAAAAAAACGCGAAATTTTTACTTGCATTTGGCGAAAAATGAAAAAATTATGAATAAAAACACACATTTTAGCCCCTCCCCCCCGAAATACTTGAGCTTGGGGTCCAAAAATGGTGTCAAACTTAATTGCCAGATTAGGGGAACATTTTAGGGTAGGAACGGTCAAAATCGGTTTCCAAGGCCAAAACCCTATACTTAACCGGCTATACTCTTTTTCAAATTTCAACTTTAATTCCGATAGAAAATTTTTTCGCTTCTAAAATTCTTCTCATTTTTTTCAACGATGATATTTTCCTTCCCTTTGAAGTTTTTTCTGAAATTTTTTTCAAATTTTTACTTCGATTCTAATAAAAAATTTTCTCAACTCTAAATTTTTCTTTTCAATTTTTTTTTCAACTTGAGCATTTTTTTCTTAAAATAGTTCTCAACTCCAACATTTTTTTAGGATAGAAGAATTTTGAAAAAATTCAGGCTCAGGTTGGAAAAAATTTTAATAGTTCAATATAAAAATTTTAAAGGGGATTTTGAGCTTTTTAAAATTGTAAGATAAAAGAATGGAATTTTAGAGTTGACAGTTGAGAAAAAATTTCAATAAACGTAAACAGGAGGTCTCATTTTCTGAAAAACCTGCGGAAAAGTCAAGGAATTTTGATGGTCTGGAAAAGTCAGGGAATTTTGGAATATTCTGTGGAATTTTTTAAAAATCTAAAAAAAAAAGATAAATCATTTGGAAAATTGTTTCTTTGCTTATTTTATCATAACTTTTTCAAAAAATTTCGCCCTCGCTTCGCTTGGGCCAAATTATTAAGTTTTTTAGAAACTTATTTTTTAATGAGCTGCGATGAGAAAAAATGTCATCATGTCCTTAATCATGATGTTAAAAAAAAAGGAGGGAATGGAACAGAATTCGAAATTATTGGTCATGTTTTGGGAAACTGAATGAGGGAAAAGTGGTGAATTTTCATTGGTTGGAGATCTTTTTTCACCAAAATTTTCGCCATCGTTTCGCTCGGGCTAAAAAACATTCATATGTCTCAGCGAAATAATTTATATTTGACCTCCTCATTGATTTTTTATTCACTGGTACAAGCTGAAAAGATCGCTGAGAATTTTGTGTATTTATAAATTTAAGACATGTGTTTTTTACTTTTTTTTATTGGTGGGGGGGGGGAGAAGCAATAAAATGTAAAGAAATTTTAGAATTTCCAGCCCGGAAAAATCCGAGTTTTCATTCGCTTGATTTAGTAGACACCGTTGCATAATTTGTTTCATTTTTCAAAACATTATAATTTTGCTTTAAAATAGTTTTTTATTATTTTTTTTGTAATAAATTCAAATTTTCAAATTTTTACGGCGAGGGGTAGTTGGGTGGGTTCAATAATTTTCAGAATTTAAGTTGAATCTTTTTTTTGCCTGAAGAGGAGCATCTGATAATCTCGTAGAAGGTCAGGAAAACTTCGAAAAATTGGTCTGGAAAATCTGTAAAAGTCAAGGAAAGTCATTTCGGAAGTATTTTGGACACTCTGGTGAAAATTTTAATGCATTTTTTTTATAGTTGAACAGTTAAAATTTTGAGAAAAGATTGTAATATCTGAAAAAAAATTAAGAAAAAATTTTGTGTTGAGAAATATGTATCTCTTGGAAAAATCCCAAAATTAAGAAAATTTTAGATCTGGTAGAAAATTTTGAGAAAAAAATTTCATTAAAGGTTATAAAATTTCAAGAATTGAAAAATATCTTGAGAAAAAGATACTAGAGTTGAAAAAAAAATTGAAAATAATATGGACTTGGAAAAAATCGAGTTACATGATAGTACAACTAATAATTATTGAAGACCTGCACGAGTCAAACAGGAAAGATTCAGTCATTCGCTCAATTTTATTTTTTTCTTCGTGCCTGATGCATATCCTGTGTAAAAGTCGTGAGTTTTAAAGGATTGATTTTTCAAAATACGAGAGTGGAATTTATCGAATTGTTCCTGCAATTTTTTCAGATCGCTACCAAGAGCTATGTACCTTGACGTCAATCAAATCACCTATTTAGGAAAAAATAATGTTCGTCGTAATTTCCGATAGATAATTTACCAATAATTGGTATTATTCTTCAATTCGGTGCAATATTAATTAATTTTCGTTTAATCTTTCATCGCTACGATTCGAGAAAAAGTCGCATGGCATACCGTGCAGAAATACCGCTGACTGGCAATATAAAGAATAATAAAAAACAAAGATGAAACACAATCGGCGCCGTTGGCGTCATTTAATGGAATTAATTTATTTCTATTTTTCTTGTACGTTCGTTCTGTTCATTCAGTTCTGTTACGTACTTCCCTCGATCCTCTTATGGTGATAAATTTGTAAAAATTTCCCTTCTTTCTTTGAACTGTATTGATCTGATTCATGAGAGCATCAAGTATTTTTAGATTTCAAGGTTATCGAGAAAGATGCGAAGGAGAAATTTTACTGTGCCCCCGCGTTATGGGATTGTTGTTGAAAATGAGTTTTTTTTTGGTAGTCCTCGATCCTCGATTGTTCTACTGCGTTATAATAGAAGGTTACCTGGTTTTAAAATTTGAAGGTGAAATTCTTTATCGGTTTATTCAGGGCCTGGTCTTAAGTAGGTATTTAATTTAAATACTTGTACGATTTCTTCCATCGTTAGAGTAAGAACAAAAGTTGCAAATTTTCAATGATTTCATCGTCCCTTTCTGTATTCACTTTACCCTTCTTACAAATACCTACCTTTAAAATTTAACTAAGTGTGTTCAAAAATATTTTAAATGTGAAAGTTTTGAAAATTTTTAGTCTAGAATGGCAATAATATAATTTTTTTTATCTTAAAATATTATTGGTGCCCTTTTTTTAACCCTTTTTTTCCATTTATCAAGAATTTTTCAGGGGAAATTACTCTTTTCATGCTTCGGTATTTTTGAAAACAATTATTTTTTTAAATTCTTTTGCAATAGTCTAAATATGGGTAATTTTACTCTGAAAAATATCAAAGGTGATTTTTCGACATTAACCCTCCCCTTTCTCCTATTTTGGTCATTTTTCAAAAATGAAAAATAATGTTTCGAATAAGACATATGTGCACTTACGTCATATTTGATACGTTTTTACAATAATGAGGCGGTGCAGATGATTTTTTTGGGATAAAATTATCCATTTATTAAGATCATTTTAAGAATAATCTTTCCAACAATTATTTTTTCAATTTTTTCAAAAGTTTTTTTAAAAAAATGATTTTTTTGAGGTACTTATGAAAAATGAGACGAATAGATGAAAGTGGGCATTGATTATATTTTTAGGTAAAAACATTATGTCAATTCCATCTTTGTGGCAATCCTTTCACAATTTTCATTTTTTTTGAATATTGTCGAATTTCAAAGACAATTTGGCAGAGACGAGGGCTGAATCAGGGCAGAGAATTTTTACTAGGTCTTTTTGTGGTTAAGACACAATTTCTTGACTACCTTCTCGACTTTCAAAAAAAAATCAAAACAATCCATCCTAGCGAACAACTTACTCTTCTTAAAAATTCAAGTAGGTGAATGTCCTAAAAATTCGAACTAAGAAAAATCAAGATAATATTTTTTTAATCGTGAAAATGAGCAGTTTGTCTAAAAAATTGAACTAATTTCTGTTATTGATCTTTTTTCTGTTTAGCTTTGAAATTAAGGGGGCCAAGAGTGCCAATTTTAATGGAAAAATCCTTTAAAAATTAATTGTAGATGTAAAAATCAATTATATTTTCTTTGAAAACTGGACAAATTTTGTTCCAGTAATTTTTTCTCAACTTCAAAACTGAAGGGGCTACAAAAGCAAATTTTTGCGAATTTTTTTTCGAAAAAGTAATGTGGAAATAAATTTTACTTTCAATTCTTATTTGTGCGATTTTGTTTTAATGATTTCTTGCCCAGCATCAAAATTTAGGGTAGGACAAAATAAAGTTAGAAGGGGCCCTAGGAGATTAGAAATTTTTGGCTGAAATTGAATTCTGGCTCAAAATTTGCCACATTTTTTCGACTCCTTACGAAAATTTTTTCCTAAAAAGTCATCACCTCATCACTTACACAAATTTTACGTTTCGCAACTAATTTTTGGGACTAAAAATTCATGTCATGATTGTACATAGCAGCACAAATCGAAAGAGAATGCAATTTAAGCCCCTGCAATTTTGATATCAGGCAAAAAATCATTGAAACAAAATTTATTCAGTTTTCAAAGAATTATTCATTTCTGCGATTTATTTTTTTTGCAATTTTTTTGTAAAAATTTTACTCTTTTCAACTTTAAAGCTATTCAAAAAATTATGAAATGGAAATTTTCAATTTTTCGAAATGCTTCGTATTCTTATACTTAAAAATATGTTTTGACACAATTTTATTGAAAGGGCACCCTTCTTTTAAATTTTAAAAATAGGCAACATACTTTTATTTTTAAAATTTTCCTGGTAGTACACATTTATATTTAAATTTGACGAATGAGTTCCAATCCATCATACACCCTGTGTTAGATTATATGTGTGCCTATTGATTAACCATTTTTTTTGATAAAATTTTAAATTTTAAATATTAAAGAAGCTTATACCCACCTTCACTAGAATTAATTTTTTATAATCATGAATAATTGTTTTCAGTGGGATGAATCAACTATTTAAATTTTTTTTCACTATCAAATAACCATTTGGTAATTCCATTCAAGGTTAAAAAAATTGCCTCATTTTCTTTGTCGGATGTGACCAGTTCTCTTTTCTCATTTCACAAATTTATTGATGGAAAAATTCAACCCCTAATTTCTCCATTAGCATAACCTCGCATAAAAAATTTATAAATTTTTTATTTCTGAAAAAAATTAATTTTCAAACGATAAAAACGGGATATTCTCTTAAAATTTTCAAAGTTCTTCGCCGTTAAAAAAATCCTCCGCGAAGTCAAGGTCTGATTTTTATGAATAAGTACATATTTCGAGTTTCAAAATGATATTTAAAACGGAAATCTACCGCCTACGGGGGTTAAAAAGACTGTATTTTCTTGTACCCAGTATAATGACCCAACAGCAGCACTCAAAGTCATTAATTACCTGCCAGCACCTGGGCGAAATTTCCTGCTGCATGAAATATTTACGATTCGATGTCCTTTCGTTGTCGGTGGCCAGAGCCACCACGTAATAGGTAATAAACTCGGTTCGCGGGTATTGACGGCAGGTTTTTGTTATTTAGACATTTTTATACCAAAAGTAACTGTGGTTCTACCACCTACGAGTTATTTAGTGGATGGAGTGAAATAAAACATATTCTGGATTTTGACCTAACTCGCTGAGGAGGTTTACTTTGAGTTGGAAATGTCTAATAAAAAATTAAGCTCCCTTGCCCAACCTGAGGTGGGGCTATGGGGCCTCAAAGTTGGGTCACTATAAACAAAAACACTGTTTTTGGCCTAGGTACGTATAAAAAAAGTACCATGCCCCAAAAAAATTCTAGCCTGATTTTTTTCATGTTTTCTGTTCATAATGGTCCACTAAACAGCATACTGAAATGCCCTGAAGTTCTACGTGTATTTCCTATTGCAAAGGTTCGATTTTTTTCAAAAACTCCCACTTCTTTGTCCAAAAATTAAGGGTAAAAACACCTATTTTTCAAACATACGCAGTTTTTGTGAAATAATCAAAACTGTGAAGCTGAATCTACCCAAAATTTATTATGTGAAATCTAATTGTACAAAAATGCAAAATAAGCTCCAGAAGGACAGGAGAAAAATTGAAGATCTTGATTCGCATCATTTTGGTTCAAAATTGAATACTGACTAGGAGAGGGGGAAGAGGGTAAAAACTGAAAACTTTGTTGATTATTTTTGGAATAACTTGCCAGAGTGCACTTCGCTGGTGAATTTTTTTCGTAGTTTCCATTATTTCAAAAAATACTGTAAACGTTTGAAAAATAGGTGTTCTCACCGTTGATTTTTAGCCAAAGAAATGGGAGTTAAAAAAAATTCAACCTACCTGATAAGAAATTACACTTACATAAAACATTAGGGTGTTTACTTTCTGGAAAATCTGAAAAACCTGGAAAAGTCAGGAAATTTTGAAATTTTTGTTGGAATTTAGATAAAATCCAGAAGAAGGATAAATCATCTAAAAAGTGTTTTCCACTCATTTTATCATAGAATTTTTGCCCTCGCTTCGCTCAGTCTCTCAGTCCAAATTATCCTTAATAAGAGTGACCCCCTTTTTTTTGGAATTTCTTAACCATATTGAACAAAAAAATTGTTGAGTAAATAAATGCATATCTTTGTGCATTATATTATGAAATTTTCAAAAAAAAATTGCCTGCAATACGTTCTGGAGTAATATAATCATGCAAAAAAATCAATACTTCTGACTAGAAATTAGTAATTTTTTTCTGTTTTCCTCCTGTTTGCTTAAAGCCGAAAATTATTTGTAAAATGTATTTTAAAATTCCCATTTTTTGGTTTTAAACATTCTTTTTGAAAAAAATTTGTCCTTGTTTCGATTGGGCTGGGCAAATTTTGCTTTTCAAGAATTGAATAGAAAATTATTTAGTACGTTTGTTTAAAATTGGAACGAAGAACTGAAAAAAAAGTTGAGCATTATGTTTGAAAAAATCTTACTTTTTCAAATATTGGTCCTCCCGCCGCTTGAAATTTAGGACTAATGCAGTAGCATTTTCAGAACGAATATTTCTTCTATTTTTACTCAAAAATCTCATAAAAAATTATTTCAATGTTTTAAAGTAGAAGATTTATTCTTCATCGCTCAAACCACTGAAAAAATTCAAAAAAATTGACATAAATAATTTCACCTCCTCTTTTTTCTCATTTCAAAAGAAGGGCATACTCACAAAAATAAAAATGTTTTACAATTCTGTGAAAAACCTTGATTTTTTTTTTGGGGGGGGGTGCTCTTTACCATTATCTTAACAGAATTTCACATTCCCACCTATGTTTTATAAATATCGTTTGTAAAATGTCTGGAAAACTTGGAAAAATTAGTTTGGAAAACCTGGAAAAGGTAGAGAAAATCATTTCGTCCCATTAATGCTAAAACCTTCCAAGTGCCAAATTTATTATTTTACAGGAGAGCTAAAAAACGTTACAAAATTTGCATTGTGCTTATGGACTTGACAGATTTTAAAATCCACTGCATTGAGGTTTAATTTAATTTTTTTACTTCTTTTTTTTTTAAGTCAATGCAGTTCGATTCCCTGAACCCGAAACACTAAAAACCTCAATTCTGAAAACAATTGCGCTTAAAAGGGTTTAGCATTGATGGAACGATTTCTGAAATATTGTGGACACCCTGAACATGGTGATTCAGCCATTTTTCGATTTTGAGGCCTATTTGAGAAAATACATATTCACGAAAAACCGGTTTTCAGCAAGCATTCCATCTGCTCCCTGGGGGTTCCGGACGCTTCCTGGGGTGGGCAAGTATTCCTCCTGCTCCCTGGGAGTTCCGGGTGCTCCCTGGGGTGGCCATTTTAATATGCTGTTTAGTTGATCATTATGAGCAAAAAACACGAAAAACGAATTTTTTCATGGTTCAATTCTGATAGGACTGGACTGCTGTAAGTCCCATTTAATTTGGTGAAAAAAAGCCTTACAAGGGAGGTATCACAACTCAAAGTAAAATTTTGAGCCCAAACAAAAAAAAATCGAAAGTACATCATAACAGGATCTCGTACCCAAAATTTCAGGTGCTGAAGTTCATTTCTCGATTTTTGGCGAATTTTTGAAATTTCAAAATTATCTCATCGTCCTAAAAATATATGAAAATTTGATCTAATCAACGAAAAAATCTGCAATTTAGTACATACCCTATTTTCGACCTCCCGAATCGATTAAAAGCGGTTTCAAGACGTTTCGGAGCCACCAGAAAATTTTGGAATTTTCCAGCGCTGCTGGAGAAAAGTCCATCAAAACGCCCCATATGCACTTCAGCACCTATAATCGCGGATTATCCATATTGGTGATCTATTTGACCGATTAAAACACAATTTTCCAAAATTCGTAACTTTGAGTTCAAATTCGCATTTTTGGGCAAGAATTTTCGAATTTATAAATTTTTTCCAGAAAAATTTCTTTCTCAAAAATGCGAATTTGAACTCAAAGTTACGAATTTTGGAAAATTGTGTTTTAATCGATCAAATAGGTCACCAATATGGATAACCTGCGATTATAGGTGCTGAAGTGCATATGGGGCGTTTTGATGGACTTTTCTCTAACGCTGGAAAATTCCAAAATTTTCTGGTGGCTCCGAAACGTCTCGAAACCGCTTCCAATCGATTTGGGAGGTCGAAAATAGGGAATGTACTAAATTTCATGTTTTTTCGTTGATTAGATAAAATTTTCATATTTTTCAGGACGATGAGATAATTTTGAAATTTCAAAAATGCGTCAAAAATCGAAAAATGAATTTTAGCACTTGAAATTTTGGGTACGAGGTCCTGTTATGATATACTTTCGATTTTTTTTTGTTTGGCCTCAAAATTTTACTTTGAGTTGGGATATCTCCCTTGTTAGTAAAGCTTGAAAAAATGCATTTTGAGTTTCTGTATCTCCCTGAGCGAAAATTTTCCCGATTCGATTCCGGTTTTATCTCCCAACTAAGCGTTGAAAAATCGCGAAAAGCCAAAATCGAAAATTTCCAATCTTCAAAAAAACAGTGTGACGTGTTTTATTATCCAAAAATTCGGTTGGTCGTATCATCGACGCAACTTCTGCTTTTATCTTTTGACCGTTGAGTAACTAAACGAGGAAAAAAATCGCCTCCGGTTAGATCCCTTCTTTAATTAGACAAAGAGTTAAGTTCGAGCGAATATTTAATGCGATTTTAGTAACTTGTAATTTAATACTAAATGGGAGAGGCGTGTTTCAGAAACGAATTTCGAATTGTCATCTTCCGCGTACATATGTCTCCGGGATATCTAAAATATTTTCATGAAATATCCTACCAGAAGGGAAGAACAATTCGCCAGTATTTCCATCACAATTTGTAATAGAATATGTCGTCGAGGGATAGGACTTCACTGACGGAATAAAAGTATGGTCAATAGTCAATAATAGTGCCATTTTAAAGTTTCTCGGACATTGTTGGCGTCCCCAAAGGAACAACATATGCGTATTCGAATTGATGAAATTGATAGCTTGTTTTTTTTAATATGTCGAATTAGACTTGTACCTATATAAAAAGTGAATTCGTCAGATCGCCCACTACACACTGGTAACTTTATTTTTGCGTATCTACCTGGCACAACGATACAAAAAATTTTCAACTTTATAATAACCCTTTCGTCCTGCTTCTCCGGATTCTGTTGCCATTGTGAAATTCAATCAACACCACGCACTTTCAAAACAACCTGTAACTATTTTAATTACTTTTTTATACACACCGTCGCTTCCCTAGGTGCTCTGTTGATCGAGAGTCATGTATCCAATCTTAGGAAAATTCGGTTCGCTATACGGAGAAAAAAAATTTAATTTAACAATTACCAACGCTAATCCGAAGCTTTTATTTCATTTAGACGAAAACACAAACTAACAATTAGAAGGATACGAATTTTTTTCTTTTAATTACCGTCGTATTTTTCTCATCGACAATGTAGTGTAATTGACGAAGGCACCTGTTCGCGAGGTCGTGGATGGAGATATTAAAAAATAAGTTGTTTTTTCCACTTGTTTTATTAATAAAATGTTGATTAATTTTTTATGCCCAAAAAAAGCTGATGTAGTTAGTTACGAGTTGAGAACTGGTCAAAGGCCAAGCGCCTACGAATTTTTCGTTGGATAGAAACGACTTTAGGAGAAGGGTAAGAAGTGTGATACTTCTTCATTAGGAATATTTCTTATTTCTTATTTCTTAAATTTTTTTCTGGAGGAAATTGGCGTCTTGTCATTTTTCCCATACAATATTTCATCTTGATTTGTCCAATCAATATACCTTCTGCCTTTTCCTTGTTTGCCCTCATCGTTGTTTCACATTCCACTCAAGATATATTTTATTATGCGAGAATCAAGTAATTCTCAACCAATTTAGATGAAATAGGGCTCTTCGTGGCAGCTGTAAACACGGGTTAATCTTGTATCAAATTCAAATTTTACCAACAATGGTACCCAAATTAGGCTCGAAATTCGATATACTCGTAATTTCGATTGTTTAATTCTGCCAAGTTTGGAAAATGCAGTTTTTTACGTGTGCTTTTCAGCGTGAATTTTTTTTCGCATCCTTTTTTTAATCGAATTATCTCGTTCGTAAGTTTTTTTTGATTGAATACCTACGAAGAATTCGAATACTCGAGTATTTTACACATAAATATTCCGAATTATTTCCACTTATGTCATTTTTCTTTTGGTTTACTTTTTTTGCTGTCAGTCGAATTAATCAAATTATAATTTGAAAATTTCTCCGCAGGGGTTCTCAATATTACATTAAGTAAGCTGTAGATTTTACGATTTGTGGAGGAGTACTGCTGTTGTATCGTTTGTTTCTTTTCTTTTTAAAATTAAATTTTTTATTCGGTGTTCTCAGAAAGGTCTGGAGGATGTAAAAAAAAATGCAATTATGCTTTGAAATAAAAACTTGGGTAATGAATGATTTTAAAAATGTACGTAACTGAAGAATTTTAATTTATGGTATAAACCTTTAATATGTAATTTTTAATTCTCCTCCTCTTCTTTCTCCTCCACCTCCTCCGCTCCTTCACCTCCTCTACTCCTCCTCCTCCTCATTTTTTTAAATTTTAGGTATTCCTAGCCAGATGTATATAGATCTATGGAGGGGAGGAAGTGGTAAGAATTTCACCCCCCCCCCCCCCCAAAAAAAAAGACCAGAACCAGAAGTGGCTTGTAAAATGTGAAAAAAAAGAATTTTTTACTTTTGAAATGAAATTTTTCAATAAAAAATTGTTTTGACTTCGTCTGTTTTCAACAGCATAAAATTTTTGGTTTTTTGGACAATTTTTTCAAAAAATACGTAATTTTTTTTTTTATCGCACAGCCTTGTTTTTTTTAATTTTTTGACATCAACATTGCTGCTACCTACATTTCGCCACTTTCTCGAAAAAAACCGAAAAAATTGGGCATAAAAAATGCTAAGTCTCCTTCCCCTCAAAATCATCGTCTTGATCTACAGTTGCTTCTTGCAGAATAATTCAACAACATTTGAATTGATGACGACACTGGTTGATTAAAAAATTCCAAATTTTCGAAAAAATTTTTAGAATATTGTAAAAAAGTTGGAAAGAGTTGAAAAAAAACTACTGACCTTTAAATTTTTAACTCTAACAAAAATTTCAAAAAATTTCAAATTTTCAATTGGTTTTGTTAAAGATTGCAGGAAAATATTGAAAGATTAAATCAAAATTAAGTACAAGAAATTAGGAAGAAATCTGACCACATTTTTTCATTGACTTTACATTTAATATCGTTTTAAAAATTCAAGATGAAGTTAAAAAATTCCGGGAACCTACCTGCAAAAATGAAAAAGGAACGTTTAAAAAAAATTGCAAAATTCGAGTAACATTTTAAAATGAAGCGAAATCAAATGAAAATTTTTTGTCAGCATTTTGAGAAATTTAAAACTGACGATTTTAAGTGAAATTGCAAAAAATGAAGCAAGCGAGATTTTCAGTTGATTAGACTTGAGGTGAAATTTCAAGAAATTCTAAAAGAAAAATTTTAGATAATTTTGTGAGTAAAAAATTTGAAGAATTTTTGGCTGTAGAATCCCCCTCCCAACTCGTCTTTGATGAGAAAAACGAGTAATTTTTGTCAAAAATTTACAGTTTATGTTTTAACAAAATATTATTGGCATAAAGGTAAGGTGAGGTTTTCTTTAAAAGTAACTTGTACCTAATTTCACCCTTTGGTTATCCAAGTTACCTTTCGCTTTAAAAAGTTACTATTGGTTACTTTTCAACACCAAAAGTTACTAGTTTTCCAAAAACTTCAATTTTAAGGGGGGGAGGTATTTTTTTTATTTCTATATTTTCTTTTTTCTTTTTTTTTTTTGTAAACACACCTTGAAATACTTTTGAAAAGAACTCATGTACTTACCTACATTTTAAAACTTAATTAATGAATTTGATTATTTTAGGTATCATTTTTTTCTAAAATTGTTGAATCCCCCCCCCCCGAATTCAAAGTCTGTTAAATCATTGAATTTAGAGTGTTTCTCGTCTAATTCAGAGAATTCAAAAGCAAATTCGGTGTTCAGTTTTGCCCCCCTCCCTCTCCAGGATGTTCCAGCCAAATTTTTAAACCATTTCCTGGCATTATAATTATTTTTAGTTTCTACAAATTCATTAGTCAGTTTTTAAAATAAAACATATTTTATGTAGTTTAGAAAATATTTCTCAAGTTTCTAAAGAAAACTCATCTTTCAAAAATATAATCGGTAATAGTTTTCAAAAAAATAGCATCTGCCGACTAAAATATTTTCTTCGAAGGGAAAAATTAATGGGTCATTTTTCATTCTGCAGATGAAAACGTTTCAAATTTTTCGTTTTTGTGGATCGTCTTTAATTTTTTTTGAAATGTTGAAGGGGTATTGATGAAATTATGAAATGACATCAAAGGGACGTGGTAAAAATTTGGATCTTCTGAGTTGGATCTTTCAATTTTCAAAAATGAGTCAAAATTTTCAAATTTTTAAAAAGTAAAAAAAATTGAGAATTTTTTTACTCCTTCTTAATGTTTTACTCTACAAAAATCATTATTTTTGAAGATATTTCGAAATCGAATAGAAAAATGATTACAAATAGTTTGATCGATATTGGGGATTTGATTTGCACTCTAGCTGCACGTTATACGACTTTTGGCAAATTTTTCCTCCGTTAAGGTTCTAAAATTTTCTTTGAAACCCCGCTTTATTTGACACAAGTTGAGTGGGAGAGGGAGTGGTAAAAAATTTCCTTCTTTAGAAATAAAGTTCCCAACAATTTTCAGTAAAAATCTCTGGAATGGAAGGGCAGAGATGTTTTGCAATTTTACCTTGAAACATTCTTCAAAAAAATTGTTTACTTCGCCGACGATACAAAATTGTTGAAAATTGAATTTTTCGAAATTTTATTCAAATTTATTTCAATTTTCTTTTTCCTCCACCATTTGATAATATTTTATTCATATAGACAAATTTCGAAAAAAAATTCACAAAAGTTGAAATTTATCAACATCTCAATTTATTTCGAAGAAACCCCAGTGTTACCAAAAACAGTATCCGGAAGCCCTATAAATTCGTACTCGACCGCCGGGTATACCTTCAACCGGAACTTATTTACAAAAAAGCCTCCGAATTACGACCAACGGTTGACGAGCATGTAGGTCGAGGTACGTAATATTTTGAAAAATGATTCTTTTTCGCGGGGCGTATCGTAGGTGTGACAAAAATGAAGGAAATTTTATTACCGTTTTAATACAAGCACACGTCATATTAGGGCGAAAATTTATTTCATCTATTTCGCTAATCAAATTACACGCGGTTTGCCACCGTTGGTTTGTCGCGTCCTCAACGCGAGTACACAATATAGATAGTATCAGAAATAATTTTAAAAACTTAATTACATTTGTCTCCGACGCGACGTCAAGTACCTACTCCTTTTATCAGTACATACGTTTGAGTCAGAGTCATAGGCATGACGTTCTAATATAATTTATGACAAACCTGGCTGAAATTTTTTCTCTCATTTTATGCTGATGGAATTTCGGCTGATGGCAGAAGTTGAATTGTAAAATTAGACGACGCAGTGGCGGTTTTGGAAGGGAAAATCTGAGGAAGTCAGAAAGTTCAAAAAACTCAATAGTAAAAAAATATTTTTTGTACGAATTTATTTTAAAAACATTCGAAATAAGAAGTTGATGTGTTTTGTGTTTTGTGTCTTTGGAATTTATTTTCCATGGCGAGGAAGAGTAGTGAAAGATAATGTTTTATCGATAAGCGATATTGATCCTCTACTGAAATTTTCGCTTTTGCTCCGAAAATCCCGAATTGATTTCATCAGTGAAATTTTCTCAAATTATTTATAATTCAAATTTTCTCAAAATTTTTAATTCAAATTTTCTCAAAATTTTTAATTCAAATTTTCTCAAAATTTTTAATTTAAATTTTCTCAAAATTTTTAATTTAAATTTTTTAAAAATTTCTTCTAATTCGATTTTTTTTATAATTTTAAAAGTTGTCCTCAATTTTTGATGACCTTTGGAATATTTTTTGAATAAATTTCCGACTGACACGATTAAATGTCATTGTGTGACAAAAAGGTGGATTTTATACGAGTTAGACGAAATAATTGATACCAAAATTGGAATAAAATTTTGCGACTATGATTGTGAAAATCTAATTTTACAAAAATCTGACATATTATTGTAAATATTTATTTCAATTTTCAATTCTTGAAAATGAATTCCAATGAAGTCTGTTCTATCCTAACTTTATTGGAAAAACTTGAAAGGTTCGCTGAATTCTTTGAAATTTTTTAATCTTCCGAGTTTTTCATTTTGTGTCCATTTCTTAAAACTATTCAAATTTTACGTTATTAGCGGAATTATATTATAAAGGTCGGAACTCTTGCAGAATTGTTTCATTTTGGTCTGCTCGTTGATCAATTCGCTCAAATAATTTTTTATAATGCCTCAACTGTAATTTTTTTAATCTTCCTTTTTAACGTGGTTTTCAATATTCCGAATTGTTTAAATATTTTTGGGACTCGTTATCTGTTATTCTATTGTAACATAAAGTCGACATACCTAAATATCGGTTCAGAATGCCATTGATCAAAAAAATAACTACGAATATTGAAAAAATCAATGGAAGTCTGACTTCCCTAACTTTACTTGGAAAACCGCCTCTGAGACGACGTTGAAATATCTAGTTGAAAGAGAATAGAATCGAGTTCATTCATAGCTATAGGTATTTAAGGAGTACCATGTATAAGGAGTCGTTTCTAAATGGTTAATTAATTCGAATATTTTAACTAAGTTATAAAGGTAGTTTGAAGTTATGGATTAATTATCAGCGCAAGAAGCGTACAGTTATGATTTTTCCTGCTGCATTGGGGAAATTTTAGAAAATTTAATGCAACGTCCTTCGCCTCATAGCATCGGATAGCTATATTAAGTCGTATGATACGGTACTCTCGAATACTTGTCTACTACGAGTATAAACTTTCATTAGATTTGCCAAACAGCCGTTAATATTTTCACTATGGTTGTATAGTAATTGGTTCTTCTCATATAGTGTTGGAATGAGCTCGGCCAGGACCTTAATGCGTTCACGTTAAATTAACCTCGTGACGACCTAATGAACGTTATGCACAATGTTACCCTCTGTAATACTCGTATACAACGTATGAACCAAATTGCATTCAACAAAAGAGTATTTTTTACATTTTTTTGTGTGTTTTTCGTCCCGTTGGTTGAACCAACTCCACGTGCATAAATGTGTTCGTGGATTACAGTGTTGGTTGGTAGATGGATGTAGATGAGGGCTTCGAGTACCCGGAATGAAAAGACAAAGAGGGAGGAAGCAATTTGTACCCGTCGATTTTAGAAATTCATATGGAATTGTATCGTTTTGTCAAAGCATTGCGGTTTTTTTGGTCTTCGTAATCGAACGTGTCATTTGAAAAAGGTACCATGCCTCATCACCGAAGCGAGTAGCGAGCAACGACCAACGACCGACCTATTTTGCGGGCTCGCCTATTTTATACGATTATAATGACACCAATTTTATAGTTAGGTATGTTGTGTGAACGTGGCTCAATCAATAACGATATGTGTTGGCTGGAATGGCGAATTTGCGAATTCAAAGGGTAATCAATGTTTCAGATCGCTGCAGGGGAACTGGGGCATGAGGCACCAGTCTAGACCAAATGGTCTGCTAAATCTATTCGTATTGGCCCAATCGTTTGATTATTGCACCAAATTGAAGTTTTAACTCTTTTTTTTTTCATTTTGGTGAAAAATCCTTTTTTGGTGCATACCTCGATCCCACAGAGTTTTTTTCAATTTTTTTGCATTTTGCTCCATATAGGTGGGGTATATTTAATTAGGAAAAAAAAGAACATTTTTTAATTGAAAAACAATTGTGAAAATAAATGCTGAATCCCATAGTCCACTCAGTTCATGGGCAGTGATGGAAAACTGAAATAATATTAGTTCCGGTTCCAGTTTCAGTTCTCAAAATTTTTTAGTTCCAGTTCCAGTTCCAAATACCAGTTGAAAAATTTCAGTTTCTTATATTTTGAAGGACAAAAAAATGCAAAATTTTCTGCTAAATTTGAACTTTGTTGTTTTTCCTTTTCGATTCAAAGTACAATTTTTTCCCATTTTCAAGCTCAAAACAAAAAAATTCCAAAAAAAGAAGTCATTAGTAATATTTTTCGAAAATGTTGTGACTAACCCCTGAATTTTTCAACAAAAAATTTGAATACTTAATGCATGAGAGGACGTCTTTAATTGGATGAAATTTTCGAGTTTACAACACAATTCTTTTTTGTTCACTTTTCGATGTAAATTTTCAAAGTTTGGGAATTTTTAGTAAAAAATTTTTAATTGAATGTGGTTTGGTAAATTTCAAAATCAAAATTTTGACTTTTTCAAGTCATATTTTAAGTATAAAAATTGCAACTGCTAGAACTGGTATAAAACTGAAATTCATTTTAGTTCTAGTTCCAGTTTTCAGTTTTCAGTTCTCATCATTTCTGTTCCAGTTTTAGTTCCAGTTCTAGTTTTTTTCAATTTTAGTTCCAGTTTTTTCAAGTTCCAGTTCCCGTTTTCCATCACTGTTCATGGGACAGAAGATGGACTCTTAAAATTTTCCTCATTTAGTCGTCAATTTTGTTGACATTTTTAAACTGAACTGAAGTGAAGTGAAGGAACTAAAACTGAAATCTGATACCTCTACCTAAAAACTGAAAACTGGAACAGAACAATAAACTTGATCTCTTAATTTGAATCAGTCAAAAACTGAAGATTGACTGATTGAAATCGACAAAATTGAGTCAATGATTGGCAGTGAAATTTCACTGATTCCACTGTTGATCTGTGAAGTTTGAGTGCCAATCAGTGAAAAATTACTGATTCAATTAGTGAATTTACATTTTTGAATCGGTAATTTTTTCCTTTGTCGTTATCGTCGTTGTCGAACTGCCATATCCTATATAGGACGTTGGCAGTCACATACCCATTTTCCTGGGTTAGGACAACACATAGTGTTATTATAACGCCTTTGTGACTATCCTTGGGAATTTTGGCTTATTTTTGAACACTCGCGTAGTAGTTTCTCGTTGCTTTCTACACTATCTATAGGTAATGCCTTCCTCGCTAGCTAGATCTTTACAATCCGAGTTCAGAAGAGCGCTATCAATAGTCGCTCAACCAGTTACAGCTTTTTGATTCCTATGATAGATAGCATACTTATCAATAATTCACCTCTGCTATTGACTGGCTACGCTCGGTACTTTGCATGCATTCGATGTCAATTACACACACTTCCAATATTTTTTGAATGCACGCATAAGCTTGCATCCACAGTGAGACTTAAACCTACGACTCTCTGTTCAGGAGACTGTAGCCCAGCCCACTACGCCACTGAAAAAAATCAGTAAATTAAAACTTTTAATAATTCATTTCAGTAGTTGAGAAAAAAATTACTGATTCAAAAATGAAAATTCACTAATTGAATCAGTAAATTTTTCATTGATTTCTTTAGTGACTCGATTCTGCCTTTTGACTGATTTAAATTAAGAGAGTGAATAAAACTAGAACCAAAGGAGCTGTAAGGGTATTTTCTTGACGAGCAATTCGTCATTGGATTTTTTTTGGAGGGGGGGGTCTTATCAACCTCCCTACAATTAGCCCAACCCTCCTCCCCCACTCTCTCATTCTGAATAAGTGAAAAGTCACTGATAAATATTCAGAATCGCAGCACAGGAAAAATCAGTGAAATCTACTGATTTTTTAAAGATTTTCGCTAATTTTTCAGCAAATTTCATAAATTTCACTGACTTTTATTTAGTGGCTTTTTACTGATTTTCCAGTGATTTTTTTCACTGATTTGTTTTTAGTAAAAAAAATTTCACTGATTTTCTCCTGTGCTCCAATTCTGACTGTTTCTCAGTGATTTTCGATAATTTTCACTGATTTATAATTAAGAGAGCAATTAGACCGACTCCCATAATTAGACTGCCCTCAATCCTCACTCATTGAAAGGTTTTCAATTTTTGCTTTGTATTGTAGTAGGTAAGTAAAGCAGGGCTGGTGGAACAGAACAGAACAGAACAGTATGAACAAATAAAAACACTAAAATTTCTGTTTTCGCGGAACAATAACCAGAACAGAACAAAATAATGTTCTGAACAAATAAACGAGAACAGAACAGAACAGAACGTATGAAAAATATTGTTTTGTTCTGTTCGTGAATTTATAATTTTTCAGAATTTTCAAGCTTTTTTGAGGATTTGGAAATTCCCCCTTTCCCTCCTCCCCATGAGTCCAAGCCTAACATACCAGAAAACCACATTTTCTCACTTGGACATCAATTTATCAATTTTTAAAAAATTGAACAGAACAGAACAGAACATAACAAAAAATACCAGACCAGAACAGAACAGAACAGAACAGAACAGAACAGAACAAAACAGAACAAAACAATTTGTTTAAGGATTCGTTCCTGAACAGAACAGAACAAAACGACGTTCTGTTCCACCAGCCCTGAGTAAAAGTAATACATTCAAAAGAAGAAAACGAAAAGAAAACCTCCCAAAGAAGTAAAATTTTTTAAGTAAAATTTTTGAGTACACGCTTGATATGATAGCATAGGACCTTTCCTGAAAAGGGTCAAAAATGGCCTTTGACCCAAATTCGGTCCAAATTGACCCAAAATGTCATTTTCAGTATAAAATCCAAATTATTTCTTTGTTTGAAAAATTGGGGGGGGGGTACTCGTCGATCACTGCACTCCTGACCAGAAAGGAACAAAAAAATTAATTTTCGTTCGAACAAAACACCAAAACGATTCATTTATTTTAAAAACGATTTTTGTTCCTGAATGGAACAGAACGAATCGACGTTCTGTTCCACCAGCCCCGTTGAAGACACAGCGTGAACAGAAAATAAAAATATATTTTCTGTTATTATTTTAGAATTTTTTGTTTTTTCGAGTAGTTATTGTGTTATCATTCGTATTTTCTTATCATGACTAGGTAGTAGCCAATCAGTAGAGCTCTTTAAATTATTCTACATTTTTACACGAAATGTTGAATATGATATTCTATGTAGATGTAAAATGACAACCTTCAATTCCCTATGTATATATGTAGGCGGATCAAACAGTTTTTTTTCTTTCTTTTTCCCTTCTCTGGGTTTAGACTTCTAGGTCTATCAGCCCAAGGTATGTCGATTTTCGCTCCGTTTTTAAACCTTATAGCTGGAGGTGGTGTTCTTTGATGTAATAATTTGAAAAAGTTTATCGAAAATTTCAACTTTTTATTCCCTTCTTCTCTTCGATTTATCGTTCTTTTGTCTCATTACTTATCTTTAAAAATATTTAATTTAAAAAAAAAACAAATTTAAAATTTTTTCGTTTTTTTCTCCTGATTGTGTATTATACAATTTTTTTCTTCAATTTCAGCTCTTTTTTCAAATTCTTTTCATCATTTCTCGTTCGTTATCAAATATGAAAATGTATCTTATGACTACAAGGAAAAACGGAACACTCTGAAAAACTCACTAGAAACTTCGAATTTTTATACAAAATTTCCTTATACATATGTATTTAGTTTTGCCAATTTCTTTAAAGTAGTGGTGCTGTGAACTCTCAGTAATCGTCGAATTCTTCTTATATCTCCCTATATCTCCCCTTCTCTCGCTCTCCGGGTCTGAATCTTCACACTCCACCCCATTATCGACGACAAAAATAAACTATTCACTGTTCGAGGTAAGTTGATTCAGTTAAAAAAACATCGATGCCTCCGATGAAAAAACTTTCAATAGGTAACTAATATTTCATAGGAGAAAAATCGAAATGTAGAGCAGTCATTTTATTTTTGTTAATCTTTGTTTTGAGAAAAGAAAATGTTACTATGATTCTTCTAAAAAAATCCGTAGTATGCGAAAGCGTTGCTAAAATTTTTTACCGACTTTTCTTGAAAATATTTTCTGCAAAAATGAAGCGTAATTACTACCCACGAAAGGTACATAGGTGGGATTTTTTTGAAAAATTCAAAAAAAAAACAGAGAATGGATTAGCTGCAAAAAACATTATTTTAACCTTCTTATTCGAAACTGACTGCAAAATTCGGAAAATGGTTTCAAGGCCAAATCTTTCTTCCAAGTTTACCAAAAATAGCGATAAAAATGTCGTTAAAAGTTTTTTCATTACTGATTCTGATAAAAAATTTCAACAGGAATTCGAAAAAGTTAATTTGAGAGTCGCATTATTTCCTGCAAGTGCTCCAAAAAGGGTTCCAAACCTTATAAATGTGAGAATTTCAATTTTCTTTACAGTAAGAAATTTTCTAGAAAATCTAAAAAATTGGGTCGAACTAGAAGACAATGCCGTGTCCTGTTCCAAAATGGGCCTAAACCCTGAAAATTGAAAGAGCAAGTCCAAACACCAATCCTGGATAAGAATGAGGAATCTCTCACTCTCAAAAGGTCGAAAATGTCTTTTAAAATATTTTTTAAATTACAGTTTTTCATTTTCAAACAAGCGGAAATTTGCCTTAAATCTTACTGTATTTTGGAAAATTCTTACCAAAATTACGTCATTTTTTGATTTCTTATCACGCCTTTTTTTTGACATCAGCTTTTTTTCTAGTTACCACCATCCTTGGTTTCGATTTAAAAATTTTATCCCCCTCCCTGTAGATTTGAATATTATAACTCAGTGTAAAGATGTACAAAATGCATGAATTTTGTTCATTTTTTCTGTAAATTCAAAATGTAATGGATTCTGGTTTCGTTAGAGATATAAAATAATCAGATAAAAATCATATCTGCTTGTGTCTTTAGTTCGTGCACTAAGAAGTAAAAAAAAATAACGAAAGTCGAAATAATTAGAAAAATTAAGCCACTTACCTACTTTTAAAATACAACCAACTATTAGAAAAAATTTATAAAGAAATGAAATTAGGGCAAAATTGGAAAAATTGAAATATTTGAAAGTGAAAATAACTTCATGCTTAAAAAAGAAGAACAGGAAAAAAATTTTCCAAAAAAAAATTGGAAATTTGTTGTTCTAAATACTAATACGAGAGACACTAAGATATCGAAAGCGTCGAGAAGAGAAGCTATGTCGCTGTCGCTACGTGATCGCGACTGGTACGTGACAGGACAGAAGACAGAAAGCTCCGGAATGATATGTAAATAAGCAAACAATTTAAAATTCGGAATCGAATTCAAAATAAGGCTATAAAAATATAAAGATTATTCCTCGAGTGACTGAACGATTAGTTTATTCGGATAAATATTCAGTTGATAATTCCTTTTCCTTTTGTCCTATCGAGAGCGTATGTATAAAAACGACAGAGCTTGATGAAATTTTAAAGCTGCCGTATAGCTCATTTAATTTTGAACATGGACGATTTGTGGATTGGACTTACCCATTTTGTAGGATTTTTTGAGCTCTTGTGTATCTGTAACATTAAAGTATGTGGTTCAGTGGCATCTAGAGACGTAAAAGAGAGGGTAGTAGAGGTCGGTGGAATGAACCTTTACCTATCTACAAATAAAAATGCTTGGAATAGGGCTAGTTTTTTTTTAATGCAAAATTTGGAAGAATAATATGGTGAAAGTGTGTTCAAATATTTTAAAAATTATTTAAATATGCCAAAAAAAACTTATTCAGGAGTGCCAGACCACGGAATCTTTCGAGGGTTATCCCTTTGATTTAAACGAGAATGTGATTTTTAGAAATTAATCTCTACCTCATGGCAAAAATTTCAGCTGGGCTCGATAATCTCTCAATTTTTGTGATTTTGAGCAAAATTATTATTTTTTTTATGCATTCCTTACTTTTTCAATAAAAATCAATAATAAAACTGACTAAATTAGGTTTCTACTTAATATTAATTCCCTTTCCTCACCGAACCCAGATTTTATCATCCCCTATAATTCTGGAGCTTCCAACACGATTTTCATTTTCTCCAATATCTATCATAAAATTTTTCTAGGAACCGTAAAAATTAATTTAGCCACCTAAAATTCGAATTCTATGTAGGCTATGTTATTTTTTAAAAATAATTTCGAAACTGACTCTTCGAGTGTGTTTTGGATCGAAGGATAGAGAGGAGTGAGGAGGTCGACGTTGAGTAAAAAATGAAATACTTTGCATTATTTTTACTGAAAAATGTCTGTATTTAGTCAAATACTAATTTTTTCTGCAAAATCACGTGTTTTAGAATCGAAAAATCAACCTGGTCGACTGAAATTCTGATCAGGGAGGCTAATAATCCCTCCAGTGGGTTTCATTGTTAAAAATTTTTCAAAACGTGAAATTTATTTCGAATTCTGTAAAAATCGTCGTAGTTGATTTGAAAATTCTTCAAATTCTTGCTATTAAAATCGTTAAAATTGTTTCGAAAGTTTCAAAATAATTAAATTTGAATTTTTTAAAATCAAATTGAAATTTTTTCTTAATTTAATTTTGAGAAAACTAGTTTACTGTTCAAATAGGACAAGATCTAAGCAGAGGAAGTAAAGAGGACAGTCTTATCCCTTAAAGTAACAAAATTGTATTCAAACTGCAGGAAAATTTGTAAAAATGGTGATCTTTCTTAGAAAATTTGAAAAATATCGTATTCTGTGTTGGATAAATTGATCAAAACAAAATCCATACGAATTGGAAATTTTTCAATTTTTTAAAAATCAACATTATAAATTTCACTATTTTTGGAATAAAAATTTTGAAACATGATGCTATTTATTTTTCTTATTGCAATTATTTGATTGCAGTCGTATCAATTTTTGACTTTATTGATTTTGTAATAATTATTTATTATTGCCTCCTTACTCACGTTCTTTTAATAATTCTTTTCTAGATGATGCAATAGAAAGAGGAGAAAAATTGAGCGAATTTTCGAACTTCAGATCATCAACAATTGGAAATTTCAAAAGCCAAAAAATTCAGGTAAATTCGAATAATTTTTTTCAATTTTAGTTTTACAATTTCTTCAGATTCAATTTTAATTTCTCATGAATGAATACCTATTATGGTAGCTTCTTTCGATTTTTGACTTGAAGCTATAAATGTAGATTGTTTCGAGGTTTACTAAATATTTCGCCTGTGGTAATAATTAGAGAAGCTATGAAGTTGGTAAATTTGCATCTTTTAATGTGAATGGTTATGAATTTATGACTGACTGATTTCGGTAGACTTTTCGAGTTTGGCTGGTTCAGCCATATAATTACATAATTTCAAACTCGTCCTACGCCTTGGAATTTTGTCAAATTTGCTGGCTCCCTTCTCCTTAAAAACTCAATTTACCAATTTATTTTATTTTCAAAATTTTGTATTTTTAGAAGAATTAAGAATCACTATTTTCAGCAGGGTGTCTACTGGCAAGAAAATCCAAAAAATAGCAAGAATTTTACTTTAATGACAAAACCCCTATAAAAATTCATAAATTTTGAAAATTTTACCATGAAAAACAATTTTTTAATTTTTTTTCCACTTAAATTTTTCAATCAAAGGATTGATTTCAAATGCTTTTTTAACGTTAATTTTTCGAAAAAATTAACCCCCTCGCTTCGCTCGGGCAGTTCTTTAAAATTCAATTATTTGATTTTTTCTGTCAAAATCTCACTATTATGATTTTTCTGTCTAGAATTGAAGGAGGACGCAAGCAGTGGCGCACCCAGAGGTAGGCTAGGGGCCCTTAAGCTCAAAAAGGAGCTTTTTTATTACAAAATTGTAAAAAAATTCATTTTTTTGTTCTTCCTACATGATTTTTTAGAAAATTTTCGCTCGACCAATATTTTAATCATTCAATTTCCCTCTTGAATAAACATCTACCTAAATCTGAATCAGTCTTCGATGTAATACTGCCTTTGAAAATCAGTGAGATGATTTTTATTAAAATTGATGATTTTTCACTGGTCTTTCAGTTAAAAATCACAAACAATCCCCAATTTGTCAGAAAAAATCAATAATTTTAACTGAAAGATCAGTAAAAATCACCGATTTTCAGTTAAATTCATTTTTTTTGATTCAAACAGGTAAATTTTACTAATTCAGATTTAAGGAGTATATTGATTGTTTGTTCCAAAAAATTCCGCAATTTTTAAATTTTTCTTTGCTCAAATCTGTTAGTGTATTATTTGCCTATTGATGATATCCTGACAAGAATTGGTTCAAATTCCCTACAAAACGAGTACACGCAAGAGAGTGAGTGCCAAAAAAGTGCTTGAAATTCCCTCAGGGGGGGGGGTCGTTTGGGCAAATTTGAAGCAAGAAAAATTGTATAAAAATGGGGGAAAAAACATAAAATAACAAAAATTTTCAATTTTCTGATCCAAATGTGACTAAAATTTAAATTTTGATTTAAAACTTCTTTCGTGAGGTCTAGATCATCACTTCTGGTAGTCGAAGGATCATACACGAATCCGTGAAAAAAATCGATTTTCTCGACCGAAATTACGTTTTTCTCAAAATTAACTTTGTGACCAAGTGGTCCCTTTTTCTAAAAAATGCCACAAATTGGGCTGATTTTAATCGAAATTTTACGATTTGCAAAAATATTGTGAATATTCCCACCGGAAATTCAAATTCCCTATAAAACGAGTAGCTATAGTACCGAAGGCATTTCCCAGGGGGGGGGGAGGTGAAAATCCCAACTCAAATTTCCAAAATTCCCAACAGCCGATATCAGAATTTTAGGGAAGGGGGTGAGATTTAAATTTGCGAACCAATTTTTTTCAAACTTTTCCGGCCGATTTCTTAAAATTTACATGTAGGTACTAATTTTTCCCAATGTCATGAGGTTTTTTGTTTTTTTTTTCATTCGTTTTCATCATTTTTGCGAACTTTTTAGGTTTTTACAACCCATTACTATAAGACCCTTTTTGAGATAAAAAATCCGAATAAATTTTTCATTGGTTACTCCAAATTTTTATTTTTTTCAAACCTACAAGCAATATCATTGTAGTTGAAAAAACATACGAAATAGTTTGTTTGCCTTGAGCAAAGAAAGGGTGGAGGTTCGAAGAAAAATTATAATTTTACAATAAAATTTTGTAATTTCAATGTAAAGAATAGGGAGATGGATTTGGCCCGAGTGAAGCGAGAGCGAAAATTTTAGAAAACCTCAGATTGAATGTGCAATAAAATAGTGTTTTGGAAGAATAAACGTGTTTTAATGAAAAATTGAATGTGCAATAAAATAGTGTTTTGGAAGAATAAACGTTTTTTAATGAAAAATTGACTGTTTCTACTTTAAAATGATTTAAGCAGAACTATACCATGGCCGAGCGCAGCGAGACCGAAGCTTTTAAAAAATTGGATTTTCAAATATCAAAAATAAGTTTTAAGGAGAACAAGAACAATGAAATATAATTGGAATAATTTTGAAGAAAAATGCGAAAAAATCTCTTTTAAATTACAAGTACAACTATAAAATTTTTTTGGTTGACGAGTGAACATGTTTAAAATGCAAGGTAATTAATAATTTGTTTCCTAAAAAAGCATTTATTACAACGGTTTAATAATTCTTCGCTGGGAAAATGATCAACTTTCAGTTGGAAAAGGTGGGGAAAATGACTAATTTTCCCAACTAACAAGTGAAAATTTTGTTGATTTCCGACTGTTAAAATTGGTAACCATTTTATTTATTCATTTTTCATTAAAAAATAAATACTAATCGTCCCAACTGACATTTTTACACATTACTTGGGAGAACAACCAATTTTGAGTTGGAAAAAATTACCAATTTTGAATTGGGAAAATTACCAATTTTGAGTCGGGAAATTTACCATTTTCGAGTTGGGAACATTACCAATTGAATGTGTCACAACAAAAAGGGGATAACTCAGCATATGTCCTTTTTGATGCGACAAGCGATTCGTATTCTCTGAAGTTTTCTCTATCCAATGAGCCCCCTCCCACCTTCCAACATGTTTTCCTCGAAGAGTTATGGCGTTTTTAAAATGCGAAGTTCGCAATTTTGCTACCTACATTACATGTTTGATTTTTGAGAATTTGAGCACTTAATGTTTAATTTTTTCACTGTGCAGATGATTGTAAAATTTTAAAATTTTAATGAAGTGTTTTTTTAGTTAATTTTTCGTCATAAATTTGGAAAAATAATAAAAATTTGTCCAAAATGCATTTTTAGCATTTTTTTGCAACCAAGAAAATGAAAAAAAGTTGTCATTTTTCAAAGTGCGATATATCCGGTCCCTGAAGAGAT
This sequence comes from Pseudococcus viburni, assembly GCA_033439095.1. NCBI lineage: Eukaryota > Metazoa > Arthropoda > Insecta > Hemiptera > Pseudococcidae > Pseudococcus > Pseudococcus viburni. The sequence continues at coordinate 1,637,038 of JAVBJF010000013.1, forward strand.
AATTTGAATTTTTTTTCACGAAAATGTTCATTTTTTCATTCTTTTCAACTTTTGTGTAAAGTTTTTTTTTTAAATTTTCACTTCCGGAAAAATTATACGTCATCAAACGTAGAAGGGTCGAAATGAAATTTTGTCACAACAAAAAAGACATATAACTCAATCTTTTGTTTTTAATACAGAAAAAAATAGAAAAGATATCAAGTGATGGGCGAGTTGATCTCTTGTAGCAAAAAGATGAAATTTTAAGGTAACATTTTTTCCCCACATCAATTCCTTAATTTAGTATTAAAAAAAGTATACTCAAACTTCAATCGCGATTTCCCAAAAACGCCATTTTTTCCAATGTTCTTTTTACTGTGACACGTTCAATTTTGAGTCGGGAAATTTACCATTTTCGAGTTTGAAAAATTACCAATTTTGAGTTGAAACAAGTGAAAATTTTGTTGATTTTAAACTTTTGAAATAACTATTTTATTTATTATTTTTCATCAAAAAAATCAATCCCAACTGTTCAAGTTTCCCAACTGATGTATCAAAATGTTCAATTTTCCCAACTCACAAATGAAAAATTTTTTCAGGGGGAAGCTCCCCCTTCCCCCTATCAGTGCGTTACTGCAAGAGGGAGAGTGTCAAAATATTGCTTGAAATTAACTTTAAAAAGAGTACACGCGAAGGGAGAAGGCCTTTTAAGCAAATTTGGATCGAGAAAATAGCATAAAAATGTCAAAAACAACAGAAAATAGCAAAAATTTCATTTTTTAGATCCAACAGACACTTTTTTCAGTCCAATGAGACTAAAATTTAAATTCATCTTTATATTATCAATTTTCACAGTATTTGTAATTTTTCATTAGGAATAACCCCCTCCCCTCCTTTATTATTAAGCCCGCAGTTTTCATAATAAATTTTACACATGTCAACTTGGAATTTTCCCCACGAATTTAGGCAAATCCCACACATTCGCCACGTCATAATAGTCTAGCTCTCGACGAAATTTCTCGAAACACTACAAAAGCTCTGGAATAAGCTACGTGTAAAAGCTACATTCGTAGAACAGCGAATTAGAAAGGAGTATGTTGATGACATATTTTTCTGTAGCTGAGGTACATTGCAAACAACATCTAAAAGTACTCGAATATTCGCAACAGTCACCGTCGTATATTGTGCTTTAACCTATTGTAAAGAATTACCCGGCGCGGCGATTCACCTTGCCAGAGTTGATTCATGAGCGAGAAATTAATTTGAAAGTTTAAAATTCGTTTTCGTAAAATCTAAAGTGACATTGTTCTTCTAAGTTGTGTACGTTTTATGATGACAATGTTGAACTTGGGTTCGAGAAAAGTTTAATTTTAAAGAAGTAAGGTTAATTTTTACATAAGCCCAAGTTTTTCCTCCTTTGTATACGAGTATAAAGAATAGGTAGACTTTTAGTCTTTAATACCACCCCCTTAGAACATCAGCTATTCATTTATTCATTATTTTCTCGCATATTAAATTCGCGTGTACCGTCGTCATATGGTTTCGGAATTAATTTTTTTTCCTCGCCTCGGATGAGAAATCATTTATAATAATTTTAGTACCCGATCACCTGTGGATTTACGAGTCCACCTTAAGTTTCTTTATACAGCCACCGTTGTTCAATAAATTTTTATAAAACTGGCTCCGGGTTAAAATTAAACTATAAAATAAGACCGACGCGAAAATCAAATCTTTCCAGTAAAATAAACTGAAATTAAGCGAAATAACATTACACGTGACAAATTATCAGCTACGGCCACCTACGCACACGTTTCCATTTTTTTAATAAAATTTTCTATCAAAATTCACTCCAAATTAACCTTTAAAAATAACACGTAAAAAAAAATTAAAAATGAACGAATTGTAAAAATTACCTGTTGACGAATATTTTTGCGAAAATTTTAATCTTCGGTTGACGAGAAAAAAAAATAAAAAAAAACTCTTTCGAAATTAACCAACGAAAGTGAAAAACTTCGCACTGTTTGTGCAGTACTTATTTCGAAAAATCAACCTGAAGCTTGAACAGTACTGGTCGCTAATATAAAGAGGAAACTGTAACCGTGTTCATAATAGCTAGTTACATCCCCCTTTTCATCACTTTTGAGTGGGGGTAGCACAGGTAGAGGTACCGTTGCGTCCTAACCACACAGTATTAGGTGTAATATTCTTTGTTGATAAAGTTAAAGTTACGAATTCAACTCGAAAAGCGTTTCTTTTGAGAAAAATAGCGAAAATCAAAAGTAATTATTTTTATTTCGTACCGAACGTGTCGTCGAAACAGCGAACGAGAAAATCGTGAAATAAATTGAAAAAGATTTTAAAAAAATTAAAAACTTATATTATGGTATTTTACTGGGAAGTGAAAACTTCCCCCAAGGGGTGGTAAAAGGTGAAGAATTCGAATCGTACCTCGTATTTAAATTAATTTGTCAATTTTTACGTAATTCCGAGTACGTTCTTGTACTTTACATCTATTTCTAAGTTTTTTTCATTTTTTGCCAAACAACGAATTGAATTCTGTTTTACGAATGGAAAACACCTTCGTGTATTTTTTTTTCTATTCGGAAGGGAAACAGAATGAGTAAAATCAAAGGCGAGGGTGTGCATAAATAGGATTATTTTCCGCTTGTTTACCCTTTTGACGTATTTTCATTGCGGATTGCGTCGCAATGTCCGTATCGTGTACTATAAGCCGTGTATTTATACGTTGTTGATCAGCAAAAGTTAAAAGTCGAGTTAAAAAGTTATTAAACATATTTGCTAATTTTTGCTGACGTGATGATAAATATGCTGCGTTCGCGTAATGCTTCGTACGATGTATTAACAAGGTTATTCTGTGTTTTATGAAGCTTAGCAAGTTACCTATTATGTAAAATTATTATGGAAAAGTGAACTCGGCGATGGATTTTTATTTTATTTCTGGTTTCGTGATATTTCTTGTGAAGGGAAATTGTTTTCGGGGTGAGGGAAATTCACGAATGTCGATGTGGTGAAGGGAGAGGGGCTCAAGAGGAGAATATGTCTTATTTTTGCTGAAAGGAAAATACAATAATTATAAAAGGATGAAAAAATTGAAAAAGTTGAGTTCTAAAAAATGTTCAAAATCGTCGAAAGTGTTCAAAATTCAAATTTATATCTAAATAATGGAAATTATTCTATTTGAAGAGATTCTCGAAATTCATATTTTTACGAGGGTCGTACAGAATACAAAAATTCGAAAATAAAAAATTCAATATGTGGGAAATTTTGACCGAAAATTGATCAATGAAAATAATTAATAAAATACATTGTTGAAACGTATGAAAAAATATATTGAGTTTTATTTTAAAATTTCAAAAGTTTTGGTTTTTCCCAATTCCCAGTGAGGCACGTGTTGAAAAAATGAATTTTATAATTACTGAAATTTAAATTTTTTTCAAACTTTGTTTTCATGTCGCATGAACTTGTGGAATTCTCGAGAAGAAAAGAGGAGAGAGAAGAGGGTTATTAGGTCATGAAAAATTCATAATATTTTTCTTCTTTAAAAAGAATAGTACATAAGTATTGTTGGAGTTTTGTGGTATCTATATAGCTTGACATTGCTTGAATTGTTTTTGTTGGAGGGGGGGGGGGGGTGAGTGAAGGAATTTCGTGAAAAATCGGCATAAAATACTACGATTCTCGATTTTCAATTTCTGTACGAATTTTGTTCTAAAAAATATGCAGATGTCATCGAAACAAAATAATTTTTCAATTATTAAAATGTATGAAAATTTTATTTTTGTATAAGTTATTATGATTGTATGCTTACCCATAAAAGGTGTGAAGTTTCAAATGGAAAATTCAATTTTTTTAAACATGAAATTGCTCTAATGATGTGGGCAAAAGGGGTGCTCGCTGATATTTTAAAAACATTGTATTTTTTTTTTATTTCGAAAAAATTACAATCGAGTCTAATTATTTGTGAAATCTGGTGTGGCCTTTTTTTTAATAGAAAATATAAAAAAATTGCATTTTGAATCGAAAAAATGTATAGGGAAAGTCCATTTTGAGTTGAAAATGGAGCGGAGAAGGAGAGGAATTTTGAAATTACCAAAATTCTGTCATGGAGGAGTACCGGATGAATTTAAACTACCAAAATTTTACCTGGAGGGTATAAAAAAATTTTAAAATTTCTTATCGAAATTCTGCCCTGGGACAAGGTTTTAATTCCTAGTTCAAAAATTCTTAATTTTTTGTCATTCTCTCCTCTTTACCAGTTGCTTTGAATGATGGTCCTTGGTCCAAGCACCATCAAACTTAAAGTTCAGATGCCAATTTAGAATGTAGAGATTTCAGGAAACATTCCAGGTTTCGAAATAAAGAATTTTTGTAGCCAGATGAAAATGAATCGAAACCAACAAAAAAAGAGACTTTATTCACTTTGTGCTTGTTATCAGTCGATATCAATATTTGAGGGCGTCGTAGGAGGGGGGAGTCTTGATAACTTCCTTTGATCGAAAAAAATTATTTTTCGTAAACAAATCTGAAAACGAAATTAATTATTCATTTTTTTGCATCACGTCCGATCAATTTCTTGAAAAAACTTCATGAGTAGAAATTACAATTTTTTAAATATTAATCTTTGCTTTTCTGTGGAGCATGAAGTCTAAGGCATTAGGAACGAAGAGGAAAAAGATCCTAAAATTTTGGAAAAATATTAGATTTCAGCTTTTTATAGTCTTTCTCTGCAAAATCTGTTTTACTCTCGTTCTACTCGACCTTATGAAATATGCTTAATTACTTTTAAAATTTTGGGAATGAAAAATTTCATCCGTGAACTGCATGAACCCTTCTCTCTCCCCGAATATTTTAAATTTTGATATGAAATAAAATGTCATCCCAATAAAAATGGTGGTACACAATGTTTTTTATTATTAAGTAGGTAGATAAGTTTTCTCGTCGAGAGATCTAAAGAATTTGAAAAATTGGCCAGGAATATGTGAAAAATTCAGAATTTTTTTTTAATTTTAAGATGTTATTAAAATTTTTGCTCTTATTTGTTGTATATTTTGAAACAAATATCAAAAATTAGATACTATTTGGAAAAATTGAAAATTTTTGAGGATTATTTGCGTATTTTACTACTCTTTTGATCATATTTTTTTATTCAGCTTAAAAATACGTCCAACGTATGTAAAATTTCATTTAAAAAAGGGCAAATAATATATTATTTTTCCCCTCAAATTTGAAAAAATTGATTCAATTTGAACATTCTTAATCTTTGCAAAAAAAGTCCCAATATCTGGTTAGACAGCGAGAAAATAATACTCATCAATTCAAATTCGAACCACTTAAAAAAATTGAATAATTTTTCAAAAAAAAATGGGATCTATGCTGTCAAAAATATCAAAATTTATTCATACTGGAAAAAAATTTGCAGGTGGAGAAATATTTTGTGCAAAAAATGAGGACATGCTTTGAAGGAAATTCATGTTAGTATTAAATAATATTTTGAAATTGGAGTTTAAGGTGACATTTAACTCGAAAAAAATGAAAAAATTGACAATTTGTTTTCCAAAAAAGAAAGCTATTTTGAAAATAATTTTCATTCTCCGCCAACAACTTGGATTTTTAAAGAAGAGAAGAAAAGTAAAAATTTTCATAATTGATACAATTTTTTTTGGAATTTGTAGTGAGCTGGTTTCAGCATCATGGGTGAATTCTACTCTTCATGCTTTCAAATAAAAAAAATTATCTCGATTTACTCACAATTTGGAACAAATTTTCGCTCTTAGCCGAAGTTAAATCTTTATTATTAACAAAAATGAAAAAAATTTTGACATACTAAAAATTTTTCCTCAGTTTTGATGAATTTTTTCTATAGATTTTAATGGGCCTCAGTGTGATCTTGAAATACAAATTCCAAATATTATTCAATACTTGCAAGAATTTCTTTCTGTTATTTCCACAAAATATTTCTCCACCTGTAAATTGTTTTCCAGCATGAATAATTTTTGATATTTTCGACAGCATTGCTCCCATTTTTTTTTTGAAAAATTGTTCAATTTTTTTTAATGGTTCGATTTTTGAACTGATGAGTATTATTTTCTCGCTGTTTTATTAGTGTAAGCAAATTAGACAAAAATCAACATTTCTGGCCAGCAAAGCTTTTATTGCGGAAAACTGTCGAGAGAGGTCCCCTGAGTAACCCCTAAAAGTTACCACCTCCCAGACCCCTTGCTAATTTTTTTATGGGGGTGCCACCCCCCATAAAAACGGGGTTTCGCTTCTATCTCCTTTGGATTTGATTTTGCGGTAAAAATAGTTCAGTACTTTCTTGTTCTACAGTCAATTTCCAACATTTTTTGTAGGAAAAATTTTTCTGTACAACGATCAGCAGAGGAGGTAGAGAATCCTGAAGGAGGGGGTTATGGGAAAAATACCATCATTTAAAAACGTGATACCTAATATTTATAAAATCGTACTAAACTGTATGTTTTGGCTATGAAAATAGTAGTATTATGTAAATTGGTGGTATTAATACCCACTAGACCCCCTCCCCTTCCTATGTGCCCACCCCATCATACCCATTTGTTTTTATTTAGCTGTGGCAATATGATTGGGGGTGAGGTGGGATGGACTCGAAGGAGGGGGAGAGAGCCAAGATACCTTTTTGAACCTACCCCTTCCTTCAGGACTCTATCTCCTCTGCTCATCGTTGCACAAAAAAATTTTTCCTACAGAAAATGTTGGAAATTGACTGTAGAACAAAAAAGTACTGAACTATTTTTACTGCAAAATCAAATCCAAAGGAGATAGAAGCCAACCCCGTTTTTTAGGGGGGTGGAACCCTTATAAAAAATTAGCAACGGGTCTGGGGAGTGGTAACTTTTAGGGGTTACTCACGGGACCTCTCTCGACAGTTTTCCGCAATAAAAGCTTTGCTAGCCAGAAATGTTTATTTTGGTCTAATTTGCCTACACTATATCAGATTTTTGGGACCTTTTTTTGCGCAACTTTCACTTCAGTTACAGATTCCATAGTTTTGGAAACAAATATAGGTAAATTTTAAAAAATTGCGTATTTCGAAAAAAAATTTTACCCGGGGTAATTTTTTTTGGATTTTAAATATTGACCTTTGGTGTATTTCAGCGATATGAAAAATTTTCAATTTCATTCGTCAATTTATCCCTGGACACCAAAGGGTTAAAAAAAATTCAACGTGAATTGGAAACCAAACTTTCGAAATTAATAATCCCTCTTTTTCCAAAATAACACTTGACTTGACTTTTTAGAAATCAAATTTTCTCCTTTTTCTTTTGAAAACAACTTTACCGATTTTCAAGCAATTTTATGTTATTATAATAAGGATATCTGGAAATTTCGTTCATCATTTGGTCAATACATTTTCAATGCACGAAATAAATTGATACAAATTTTTTTCGAAATATTATCACGCTGCTTGTAAACCTGCTTACCTACATCGATGTCGAACCCTGATCGAAAATAAAATCTCGTCCGTTTCAAAAAGCGAATTATTCGCAATCTGGGATACATCCATTACGATAATCCCGCCTTCGCTCTTCGCCGCATTAATTCGGTATCTAAACAAAATGACCGAAATTAAAAAACAACAAATTACAGCGGAAATTGAAAAAAACGAACAATTTTAAAAATCAACATGGTTTATTTTTAGCCAAAACTTGGGCCTGGGGAGCGGAGGTGAAAACAAAACGCCAACGTGCTGTGGAAAAATAATTACAAAATTCGGTATAATTGTCGTATAGGTATACATAGATTCGCCCTTTCGTATTTATTCGTTTCCATTACTTGATTTAGTTTATACACCGAAATGCGTAGCGAATATTTCGAAATAGGGTACCTATTTCTTTTCTTTAGAAAATTTTCATCTCATTGTTGTAAGAACGCTCGAAGGCTGGTACTTTTAATATGTAAACTTGATTAAGTTGACAGAGCCAGGGATCGTTGTACATGTAGGGCGTGTAGTGCGGAAAAATAGAAACAATTTGTGTTTCCCGACAGCCGGATAAATTCGTAAATAATATTAAAAAATCAAAGATTTTTACGAATATTTTTTATGCATAATGTATATCTGCAAAGTGAACCCGACGAGGTACAAAATTTATCGATTATTTGAACAGTGCGGTGTTTTTTTTAACACTCCCAAATGAATTTTTTCGTCGCAGTTTTTCAAATCGTTAGGGTTTATTAAATTTGTCATCAAAGCGATACCTACACATACGTACGCAGATAGGTACCCGGATAGTAAATTAAATTTTACAATAATTATTAAATTAAACACGTACCGTACCGTAGGTTTTTACGTATTTGACGAATAAGACGTTAAAACGTATCTCGCTTTGTTACTCAATTACCCGCGCATCAACCACTATAATTAGAAATATGCGTTTTTCATTTCAAGGGTTATACCGTATGTGTTCCACATTCTATAATCATATTTTTTTTACGTCCAAATTAATTCGCGAAAAAAACCCCTAGAAAATAAACATTACGAGTGCGACAGGGCCGTTTGTTTGTTTAATAATGTTTGACGTATTATGAAAGCACTTTCCTTTTTAACTTCTGTGGCGAAAAATTATTCGTCCTGGTGAGAATATTCGGCGAGTGGGTACAGTGTACGATTCCGAAAAGTAGGATCTATGAGGGGGCAAATTTGCGAAAAATTTTCGCCATTTTGACGAAAATTGGAAATTTTTCGTATGCTTGGATCGTAATTTTGTATTTTGCAGTTGAATGGAAATTATGTGTTTTTTTGTCAAAGAATTGAGAACGTGTTGGCTTTCGCGGATTGAAACGAAAGTACGCATTTGGTTCACGAATGACGTAGTTTTTGAAGTCGATGACTCGTTTAAATTCGATTTAATTTGGAAGAAGGTTTTACCTGCGTCAATATTCGAAAAAAATTATTCAAAAATTTGAATCATTCGATAAGAACAATTACCCAGAAAAATTTGGTTTTATTTCTTGTGTGAATAGATAGATGAGGAGGAGGGGGAGGCTGATGAAGTCGAATCCGGAAACTGAGTTGAAATTCGGAATCAGCATCCTCGAACACATTACAAACGATATGTTACACAATATTGTTATTTTTTTGAAATTTTCTCTCAAAGGGGCCTGGTCGGGTAAGGGGTGAAATTGGGCCCGGCTGCGATTTTCAATGTACCCCCTGAAAGTGTCCCTTAATGTAAAAAAATTCTGGAAAAATTGTTGACCCCCCCTCCATCCCCTCCCTTTCAATGCTATGACCATTTTATTGCATTATTTTTAAGAATTTTCAATTTCAACGGAAGTAAAGGAAATTTTCTGTTTTTTGGCACAAAGTTACATCTCGAAATGTTGTATTTACGATAATTTTTTCATCAATTTTGGTGCCTTCCTTCATGAGGTTTTGATCATTTGAAATTTTCAACTGTGAAAAGGGCCTTAATAACGAAGTTCAACAACTTTTTGAAAATATTCCAAAAACGTGTTTTATTTTAACGTAGATTCACCTCACGTACTCTTTTTTGGCGATTTCGATGCCGCAAGGGCCAAAAATCGCGAGAACCCCGTACAAAAAATTTTTTTTCGTAGCAGATTTTTCAAATTTTGAGCGTTTTTTACGGAAAGAAATTACGATATGAAGAAACTAATGCCGAATTTGTGTTCAGCGGGTCAAAATACCTCGATGAACACCATTTTCGTGATCACTTTACTTGAAGCCTCAATTTTCACTATTTTTGGCATGAAAAATCAATGAAAGAAGGGAATTTTGAGCCTTGAAGTGAAATAGTCGCGAAAAGGGTGTTTATCGGGGTACTTCGACCTCCTATGCACAAATCCGACGTTATTTTCTTCACTCGGTCATTTCTTTCCATATAAAACCCTCATTTGAAGAATCTGCTAAAAGACATAACTTCATTTTTTACGGTAATTTCGCGTATTTCAGCCCTTAGATAAAAAAAACAACCAAAACCAAATTACAAGAGACAGAAAATTTCCTTCACTTCCGTTGAAATTAAAATTTTTTGAAAATAATGCAATTAAAATCACCAAAGCACTAAATGGGAAGGGGGAGAGGGTCGAACATTTTTCTAGAATTTTTTTACATCAAGGGACACTATGAGGGGGAATAAAAAATCAGAGCCGGGGGCAAATTCACCCCTTATCCAGCAAGACTCTTTGGGGGAAGGGGTAACGAGAAAGTTGAATTGAGAAATTGAGTCGAACTTTGGATTTAATACCTATGAAATCATAAAAAATGATTCATCGCACAGAATTTTCGATTATTTTTGAAAATTCGTTCCCTCGATAGACTTTTTAAGGGGGTACACAATGGACCAGGAGACCCCCCCCCCTAAATAACACCCATGTTTTTATATTTTAGTACCGATCTAGAAACTTTTGTGAACCCCCATCATTCTATATGTATTTTGTGACTTAAAATCCGAATTTAGCAAACAATTTTGTCCAGGAGTGAAGAAGTGGGCGTAAGAGGTAAATTTTATTTCAAAAAAACCTTACGCAGTCGCGTAAGGTAACCGACTTTTCGGTTTTCACATACAACGTAATGTAAATTTATTAGCATCGAAGGATGATTCAACTCGAAAAATTAAGGCCAAATTTGAAATCAACAATCCTTTTTACATAATTTATATTGCTTCTTTTCAAGTTAAGTTCAAAATTTTGAACTTCGATACCCCTTATGACATCTAGGGAAATTCAAATCGAAAAACTAAGGCCTTTGAAATCAGTTTCAAGTTATTACTCGAAATTAAAATTTTTGCCCAGTACCCAATTCCAAAATTTTGGACCTCTAAGCTGTCTAATGTACATAGGGGAACCTAGGAGGCTGAAATCGAAAAACCAAAGCCTAATTTGAAACATAACCCCAAATTACATAAAAGCTGTATGTATAATTTTAAAGTAATTGCCGAAATTGAAATTTCAGCCTTTCCCTCCTCCATCCCCTCAGGCATCCTCAAGTCCCTAGGGACATCTAGGAGATTCGAATCAGTAAAACAAAGACAAATTCGGAATCCGCGACCCACAATGTGTCAGAATGTGCCCTTTTACCGAATTTTGAATGCCAAAATGCAAAATGTGAGTTTTGAACCTCTCATTACGCCCTTTAGTGACCGTTTTTTGAGTAAAGGAGGCGTCCCGCAAAAAAGTTAGTGAAGGACGTTGTAGAGAATTAAATTTACTTTCGTCAGTGTGTCATCACATTTTTTTGAGTGGGCTTCAAAAAAACTGTTAATCAATTTTCAGCTACCTGGTGGATGGCATACCTGAACCGATTGAACTGAAATTTTTACTGTATCACCTTCCAACTTTCCTCTGTCACTTCTGAAAATTTCAGCTCAATTGGTTCAGGGGTTCTTGAAAAATAAAAATTTAAAGCGTTCTGCAACTTTTACTTCATTTGATTGAAATTTCTAAAATTCCCACCTTTTTTATTTTATTCAAATTTCTCAAAGTTCAAAGTAAGATATCTCGAAAACGGCTGATTGGATTTTAAATCGGTTTGAAAATCTCAAAATTTCGATCCTTCCTTTACGATTTTTGTAATATCTGTCCCCTTATGAAAGTTCACAGCTTTCGTGTTTTAATCAAAGACAAAAAGTGTACCTTTTTCATTAAAATTTCACAAATTTTTTTTTTATTCATTTATTTAAATTCTCAAACTTTAAAGTTCAATATTTCGAAAACGGTTGAATGGATTTCAAATCGGTTTGAAAATCTCAAAATTTAAATCCTTCCTCTACAATTTTTACCGACTTTTTGTAATTTGTGTTTTTTTTCTGAAAGTTTGCCGCTTTCGAGTTTAATCAAAGACAAAAGTGTACATCATTCATTCAAATTTATCAAAGTTCAAAGTTGTGATATGTGTTTCCTTCTGAAAGTTCACAGTTTTCGAGTTTAATCAAAGACAAAATTGTACCTTTTCCATTCAAATTTCTCAAATTTTCACCTTTTTTATTCATTTATTCAAATTTCTCAAACTTCAAAGTTGAATATCTCGAAAACGGCCGAATGGATTTCCGAGATATCTTACTTTGAACTTTGAGAAATTTGAATGAATGATGTACACTTTTGTCTTTGATTAAACTCGAAAGCGGCATTGTTAATCCTAAAGACTAAACCTCACCTCACCTTGACATTCAGTCGGTCTAAAAAAATCGTCGTTTTGAAAATTCCAAAATTACGATGAAAAAAAATTTCAAAAAATTACTCCGCCAGCGGGATTCGAACCTGGGACCTTCCGCACTGTGAGCCATCGCTCTGTCCATTCAGCTACCGGAGCAGCTTGCCGAGATGTGTTTGACAACGATGTACATGTCACTAAACTACGTAAAACTACCCCCCCCATGCGCGCGTACGCGTACGCATACGTATACACGCGTACTACGTCATTAATATTTTCCTGTCATGAATTGTTTCCCAATTTTGTCTTTGATTAAACTCGAAAACTGTGAACTTTCAGAAGAAAAACACATATCACAACTTTGAACTTTGAGAAATTTGAATGAATGATGTACACTTTTGTCTTTGATTAAACTCGAAAGCGGCGAACTTTCAGAAAAAAAACACAAATTACAAAAATTGTAGAGGAAGGATTTAAATTTTGAGATTTTCAAACGATTTGAAATACATTCAACCGTTTTCGAAATATTGAACTTTAAAGTTTGAGAAATTTGAATAAATGAATAAAAAAAAAAATTGTGAAATTTTAATGAAAAAGGTACACTTTTGTCTTTGATTAAACACGAAAGCTGTGAAAACTTTCATAAGGGGACAGATATTACAAAAATCGTAGAAGAAGGATCGAAATTTTGAGCAATTTTTTGTGATATGTGTTTTCTTCTGAAAGTTCGCCGCTTTCGAGTTTAATCAAAGACAAAAGTGTAACATCATTCATTCAAATTTCTCAAAGTTCAAAGTAAGATATCTCGAAAACGGCTGAATGGATTTTTAATCGGTTTGAAAATCTCAAAATTTCGATCCTTCCTCTACAATTTTCGTGATATGTGTTTTTCTTCTGAAAGTTCACAGCTTTCGAGTTTAATCGAGGACAAAATTGTACCTTTTCCATTCAAATGTCTCATATTTTCACCTTTTTTATTCATTTATTCAAATTTCTCAAACTTCAAAGTTCAAATATCTCGAAAATGGTTGAATGGATTTCAAATCGGTTTTAAAATCTGAAAAGTTCAAGCTTTCCTCTACAATTTTTGTGATATGTGTCCTCTTCTGAAAGTTCGCAGCTTCGAGTTTATTCAAGGACAAAGTGTACATTTTTCAGTCAAATTTCTCAAAGTTCAAAGTTAGATATCTCGAAAACGACTAAATGGATTTTAAATCGGTTTGAAAATCTCAAAATTTCGATTCTTCCTCTACAATTTTTGTGATATGTGTTTTCTTCTGAAAGTTGGCCGCTTTCGAGTTTAATCAAAGACAAAAGTGTACATCATTCATTCAAATTTCTCAAAGTTCAAAGTAAGATATCTCAAAAACGGCTGAATGGATTTTAAATCGGTTTGAAAATCTCAAAATTTCGATCCTTCCTCTACAATTTTCGTGATATGTGTTTTCTTCTGAAAGTTCACAGCTTTCGAGTTTAATCGAGGACAAAATTGTACCTTTTCCATTCAAATGTCTCACATTCTCACCGTTTTTATTCATTTATTCAAATTTCTCAAACTTCAAAGGTCAATATCTCGAAAACGGTTGAATGGATTTCAAATCGGTTTGAAAATCTGAAAATTTCAAGCTTTCCTCTACAATTTTTGTGATATGTGTCCTCTTCTGAAAGTTCGCAGCTTTCGAGTTTATTCAAGGACAAAGTGTACATTTTTCAGTCAAATTTCTCAAAGTTCAAAGTTCAATATCTCGACAACGGCTGAATGGATTTCAAATCGGTTTGAAAATCTCAAAATTTCAATCCTTCCTCTACAATTTTTGTGATATGTGTTTTCTTCTGAAAGTTCACCACTTTTGAGATTACTCAAAGACAAAAGTGTACATAAACGTATATATATATATATGGACCAACATATCCTCGACGTCACCATTTATAAACAGTACCTTTTCGTCACCACGTTTAGATATGCTTCTGTTGATTTCTACACGTGGTATTTAAATCCAGCATAGTTTTTATAGTGTTTATACGTCTTTGCCTCCCTCAATTCAAATGATTAAGCAGGCGGCGCGACATGATAAAGACTTTTATTACAATGGACTTTAAAATCTGTATATTGTAGGTATATACATAGCCTCCACGTCACCACAAAAAAAAGATCGCAATCTCATGTGCATGGTGAAAAAAGCAGTTTTAGGCGAGTATACACAGGGGGACGTCTGCGTAACCACCAGACGCCTCTGTCACCTTCATTTTGGGTTAAAAAGAGTTATTTTAACTTGATATACACAGGGAAACGCCTACGTCACCGGCAAAACGCCTTCGTCACCGATTTCGGTGACGGAAAGGATACTTGCCTATATAAACGGTGACGAAGAGGTACTGTTGGCATATATATAGGTAGTAATATCCGTACATGTGAGCCACTTTGTGGGTTATTTCTACATACATAGTGAGCCACCGTACTTCTCAGCCATGGCTGAGATTGAATGGGTTAATTCTACATACAAAGTGAGCCACCTGTTTTCAAAACTTCCACCAGAGTGCGCACCACTTAGAAATTGAGTCGCGAGGACGAACGCAGGCTCATTTTTTAATTGGTGATGAGTAAAATAAGGTGCACTGGTCGGAATTTTTTTACCTGTACCAAATTTGGTTATGCACAGTTTTAAATTTAGCCCATCATTTTTTTGTCATTTTATGAATGAAAACGAAAACTTTTGGCATCAAAAATTTTTATTTTCATCAGGCTATTTTGTAACAGAAAAACTTTTCCAAAATTTGCAATGGCTTGAAAAATTTTGCAATTTTTTTTCAAAAATTTTGTTGTAGGGGTTTCATTTTTTTTTGCCTAGGTGGAGTTTGTGTAGCTAAGCACGAATCTGCAATTAGAATTTTGATAAGTCAATTAGGAAAAGAATAAGAAAAGATTTAAAATTTTGAAAAATTTAAAAAAATTTTGAGTATATATAGAAAGTGGCTGACAACCTACGGTCGCGTGCAATTATATATATATATATGGATCATACTAACCTTGCGAGACCCGTTTTGCAAAAGGAGATAATACAGGCACTGTGAGGCCCGAATTTTTAAAAATCGGCATAAATGAAGGGTCGGGTAATACCGCCTATGTGTGGAGCGGAAAAAATAATAGAAATTGAGACGAATTTCACTGTGTAAGCGCCATCCCTTTAGCTTGATTCGTATTTGAATGGCGCATGGTTGAAGTTTCCAAATGTTGCTGTGTGCAGAGAGGCGAGGTAAATTATATACAAAGATATACAAACGACCTTGCGAGACCCTCTGCCTACAGACTCCTGAGTATGCATACATCATGAAAAACCACTTTATATGGCATGACGTTGCGAGACCCGATTTCGGGCCTCGCAAGGTAAAAACGGGCCTAATAAGGATAGTAAGATATCCAAAACGGGTCTCGTAAGGCTGCAGCATGCCTATATATAGGTAGTAATATCCGTACATGTGAGCCACTTTGTGGGTTATTTCTACATACAAAGTGAGCCACCGTACTTCTCAGCCATGGCTGAGATTGAATGGGTTAATTCTACATACAAAGTGAGCCACCTATTTTCAAAACTTCCACCAGAGTGCGCACCACTTAGAAATTGAGTCGTGAGGATGAACGCAGGCACATTTTTTAATTGGTGATGAGTAGAATGAGGTGCACTGGTCGGAATTTTTTTACCTGTATCAAATTTGGTTATGCACAGTGTTAAATTTAGCCCATATTTTTTTTGTCATTTTATCAACTTGAAAAAAAATTTTTGACACCAAAAATTTTTATTGAACCTAGACTTTTTTGTAACAGAAAAACTTTTCCAAAATTTGCAATAGCTTGGAAAATTTTGCAATTTTTTTTCAAAAATTTTGTTGTAAGAGTCTCATTTTTTTTGCTGAGGTGGATTTGTGTAGCTGAGAAAGAATCTACAATCAGAATTTTGATTGGTCAACTAGGAAAAAAATGAGAAAAGATTGAAAATTTTGAAAAATTTTAAAAATTTTCGAATATATATAGAATTTGGCTCACAACCTACGGTCGCGTGCAATTATATATATATACACATATGCAATACCTTGTGGTGCCCAGGTCTTTAAGAGTCATAGTGGTGCCCACCTTATATACAGCATTATTATATAAACATAGTATACTAATGCATCCAGACTGGGCACCACAAGGGCTATATACCATAAGCTCTTGTGTATATAAAAATTTGACTATAGGTATATAAGGGGAGTCATTGTGGTGCCCACCCTAAAAACGTGCCAGGGGACTCAGGGGGGTGTGGCCATCTATATACAATGGTTTTTAACGTAGGAATGTTGTGGTGCCCGATT
This sequence comes from Pseudococcus viburni, assembly GCA_033439095.1. Lineage (NCBI taxonomy): Eukaryota > Metazoa > Arthropoda > Insecta > Hemiptera > Pseudococcidae > Pseudococcus > Pseudococcus viburni. The sequence goes on from JAVBJF010000013.1 coordinate 1,653,536, forward strand.
TGGGCACCACAACGTTTTTTTCGGGCACCACAATGACTATTCACAATTAAAACGGGCACCACAATGACTCAGATTAAATCTATATATATACAGGCATGCTGCAGCCTTACGAGACCCGTTTTGGATATCTCGCTATCCTTATTAGGCCCGATTTTACCTTGCGAGGCCCGAAATCGGGTCTCGCAACGTCATGTCATATAAAGTGGTTTTTCATGATGTATGCATACTCAGGAGTCTGTAGGCAGAGGGTCTCGCAAGGTCGTTTGTATATCTTTGTATATCATTTACCTCGCCTCTCTGCACACAGCAACATTTGGAAACTTCAACCATGCGCCATTCAAATACGAATCAAGCTAAAGGGATGGCGCTTGCACAGTGAAATTCGTCTCATTTTCTATTATTTTTTCCGCTCCACACATCGGCGGTATTACCCGACCCTTCATTTATGCCGATTTTTAAAGTTTCGGGCCTCACAGTGCCTGTATTATCTCCTTTTGCAAAACGGGTCTCGCAAGGTTAGTATGATCCATATATATATATATGCCAACAGTACCTCTTCGTCACCGTTTATATAAGCAAGTAACCTCTCTGTCACCGAAATCGGTGACGAAGGCGTTTTGCCGGTGACGAAGGCGTTTCCCTGTGTATATCAAGTTAAAACTACTCTTTTCAACCCCAAAAAAAAGTGACAGAGACGTCTGATGGTTACGCAGATGTCTCCTTATGTATACTTGCTTAAAACTGCTTTTTTCATCATGAATATGAGATCGCGATCTTTTTTTGGTGGTGACGTGGAGGTTATGTATACACCTACAGTATACAGATTTTGAAAATCGCCAGCATATACTAAAGGTATCTCCATGTCACCATGTATACACCATACCAAAGGAACCTCAACGTCACCATCTACGTAAGCACTGATTCCCTGTGTCACCAGACCGGTGACGGCATTTGTATCTGTATATCTTAAATTCACTCAAATCAAACAGTTCCGAGTGTATTAATACTATATTAACCATGCTGGTTATAAATACAGTACGTATACACCTCCAGAAGCATATTAAAGCATGGTGACGAAAAGGTACTGTTTATAAACGGTGACGTCGAGGACATGTTGGTCCATATATATATATATATATAAGGAAACCTCGTTTTTTCTCACACGTCCTATCGTGTTCAGAAGGTCCTAAAACGTGAAGAAAAGTTGGTCCCGACGTCCATTTCAACCATGATGAACAATTTAGTACTCGACTTTTCCATAAATGGAAAAGTCGGTAAAATGAGCAAAATGACACCTCTCCGAAGAGTGACGTCGCATTTTCACAGTACATCATGTTTTTTGAGATGCTAAACAGAATTTTATGCAGATTTTGCGTCCATCTGACTCCCTCTCCCTCAGGAAGGAGTGGGGAGGAGCTGAAAATTTTTTATATAGCGTGTAATATGTCTAAATCTATACGTTTTTGAGGTCGTAGGACACGAATTTTCCAATATTTTTTCGTTTAAGAGGCAAGGGGTGGAGGTAGACGGGGTTAAAATTCGAAACTGTCTCCCTATCTCCACCCACTGCTTCTCAATAAAAAAAAAACTGTTGCCAAATTCGTATTTTACGACTGCTACTGCTATACATATTTCATCCCTCCCCACCATCACCTGTATACTTCCTTCTTGAGAGTGCTGGTGAATGCATAATCTGACTTAAGATTTGTGTTTTACAACCTCGAAAACGTGGGTCTGGACATTTTTTGCGTTGAAATTACGAAATTTCAATTTTTAACTCATTTTCAATCTTTTCTCCTTGCTCCTTAAACAAATAAATATTGCCAAATGTATGTTTTACAATCTCAAAAACGTAAATTCAGACATATTACTCTGCACATATAAAATTTCTTCAGCTCCTTCCCACTCCTACCCTACTTCTCTTTGGGGGTGGCAGGTGAGCGCAAAATCTGACTTCAAATTTATGTTCAGCACCTCAAAAAACATGATGTACTATGAAAACGCGGGCATCCTTCGTCGAAGTGCCAATTCGCTCAATTTTGAAAAAAATTGCCCCTTACGCCCAGCCCCTTACAACTGGGCAAAAAATTTCGCTGAATTCGGATTTTAACTTAAGCCACAAAATTCGTATAGAATGATAAATTTTCCCAAATGTTTCTAGATCGATACTGAAATATTGAATGATAGGCTTTTTTGGAGTCCTCTGGCCCACTGTGGGGCAGAGGGAATCTTCGTTAATTTATCAATATTTTTCACTGTCAAGTTTTAAATCGATAATGGAATACTTGAAAGGAATACTCGCAAAATAATCCATAAAAGGGGGATAGACCTTTCGGATTGAGATGAAATTTTCAAGATCTGCTAAAGAAGTTCCAATTATTATATTTTTGGTAGAAAAAATTTTAATTGCTCAAATTTTTTTGAAAAGAATTTTTAAAAAGTTCGTAAGGTACAAATCATGCGATTTTTTTTGAAACCCTCTTACCTCCTCCACCTTTGGAACATTCGATCCTTGAAAAATTACATTTATGTGATAGAAAAACGTTTGAATTTTCAGAATCTGATAGCATGCTAGGGGGTCATAGAAACAAACGGGAGGTCAATTGTCAGTAGTTTTGGCCCATCCATGTATGTACTTCTTTTAAAAATTCAACAATTTTCCGATTAATTCTTTGAAAATTTCAATCCACTGCTCCTAGATCAAAATTATTCTCTTTTTCTTAAAAAAAAAATCGTATTTCAATCATTTTACATATTTGGCACCCTTCATTACGTAAATTTTTGGCAGTCTTGGCATTACGCTGGTTAGACGAGCCAGCAGGCGAAAATTCGTTCGTTTAGAACATTCAATTAATAATACCATCAGGTCATCACGACAGCTGGTGTCGGCATATTCATGGCTCACACCTCACACATGTTGACGTAGGTGGAGGAAAATTTTCTCACTTTTATTCAAAAGATGTTGAAATATTAAAATAATAATGTTTCACGTTTCGGGAAAATTATATGTTTACCTCAAAACCATCCTTTATGATTTAGATTCTTGTGATTTGGTGGTTAAGAAATTCGAAAATAAAGTTTAGGAACAGAACCGTTTCTTAAACTTACGTTATATCTATTTTGAGAATAAATTGAAGTTGAAGTGGAAATTTTTTGTAGAGACGATGAAAGGTAACCCTTTAACCAAGGTAACAAATATACATTCGACGCACCCTGTCGAAAAATAAGGGGAAAATAAAATGCAAGAGTGGATGTTTTGCAATAAAGAATTCGTTACTTGAAATAAGCTTTAATTTTTGATACATTTATCAGTCAAAAGATAGCGTTACCATTTTTTCTATCTACGTGATATGTGGAATGGTTAACAAATTGACAATTCGCTTATTTATTATTATTACGAATCAAATTCTTGGAGAAAAGTTTCAGCAAATCTTGAAGTTCTTTGTGAAAATGATCATTTTTTGAAAGAAAAAGTGCCATCTAGAATGATCATTTTTTTAAATTACAAAAATTCGTGAAAGTATCGGGTGTACTCAACCGTTTTGGTTTCTTTCCAGGCACAAGTGAGATGTGAAGAGGAAAGTAATATTTCTCTCAATTTTCAGGGATTAAAATTTGTAATTTTTTAAACAATTTTTTTGTAAATAGTACAAATTTGGGTGTACACGGTGCGAAGTTGCCCAAAGTTGAGCTTAAAATTCAAAAGTTCACATTTAAAAAAAAACACCAAAAATCGTAAAATTGCTCAATTTAATCGTTCTTTGACTCATTTTGAAGAGAATTTCTTCCTCTTTCTCGTGATGTATTATAAGTTGAGTTTTACCTAAAATTTTCCTCAAATTTGAGCAGAACACTCAAAATTAGTTTTTTTTAAACTTTTGAACCCTATTAGCAGCGAACTGAGCGCACTAATCGAAAATTTTGTTGAAATAAATGTTACGCGCCATTAAATTCTCTACTAAATGAGCTATTGGAGAACTCTCCAACTTGACTTGGAGCTGAGTTAATGAGTATTTTGTGACGGAGTCACTCGACTCGAAAAATGTTAAAACTCCGAGAATTTGTTTAAAATCAAATAATATTTGAGATATTTCAATTCTGATTATTTTTAGCAGTCAAAACGATTAGTTTGACTTGAGTTTTACTCAAATTTGAGTGATTCGCTCGAATTTCTTCACTGATTATGTAACATATGTTGTTATATGTCGTTTTAGTATGATTTCTTGCACCAAATACATACGATTTTTTGTTCAAAATTTTCATTGATAATTTTTTTTCAACCCATACCTTCATTTGCCAACCCTCATAGGAGAGCAATGCGATGGTTCAAGGGGGGGGGGGTGTAGCTTCCATTTTTCAAAATTTAGCTATCAACTTTTTTTTGGCGTCATTTCCATATGATTAAATCCCACTGAGTTCAAAAATGCCATTACTTTCAAGGTTTGACGGAACGAATTCCCAAAAGTGAGGATTTTCCAATTCAAGTTTTCGCATTTTTCATAAAAATTGCCTAAAAATTTCACTTTTTTCAACTTTACACAACTTTTCGACCTTCCAACCGTATTTTTATTATAATTTTCGAACTCTACTGATAAATTATCATATATATTGACCCTTTAAAACTTCCTGTACTCATACTCTGAGTGAACGGAGCGGTCTAAAGGTGCTGAAAATGGGCTCATTTTTGTCACATTTTTAGGTAAAAACCACCATTTCCCTTCAGAGGAAACTTTACTTCATTTTTTTTTGTAATTACACGACAGGACTTGGTCCAAAAGACATCTAAAAAAATGTCATTATTTTCAACTTTTTTTAAAATTAAAAAACAAGTAAAAACGTTTTGCTTATTGAGAGCAACTACTTTTAAATTATGGATATGTTTCAAAAGAGTTTTCCGCAAACCTATAGTCCTTATTTGAAGAGATATTTATGAAAAAATTTGAAAAATTAATATGTATCTATTGATAATTTTCTCTGATAACTGTGGTTAATCAATTCTGCTTTACTGATGATATTTTTATCTGATAGAATACCGGAACTGAATTATTAGATAGATAATGCTTTGAAATTGAAATAAGAATTTTTTCTGAGCTTCATAGGCTATATATGTAGGCAGACGATCAGACGTGTTAATCTCAGGTTATTTGTATCAGCTTATGTTGAACGTGATTTGCGAATAATCTAAATAATACTGCTGTACGCAGACGTACAGCAGTATTATTTAGATTATTCGTCTGTACATTTGCATCCAAAAACTATATTTGTAAGAAGACTATGAATTTCAGAAGTGTAAGTACAAATATAACTGCTAATCAGATTCCTGTATCATTAAACCTCAATGTAGGTATGTATTTCATTTTGATGGATTTTCAGGAGGCTGAGATATCACTTCGAATAGAAGGAATCAAAGGTAGGAAATCAAAAGAGAAAAGACTAACGAAAAAACTGATATAGAAGTATACTGAAGGAAAAAGTAGAAAAACAAAAGATTACGTTGATTATAAAGAATTAGGCGCAGTGAATAAGAAAAGGTACGTCAAAATTTTCCTTTATTCGTCAAGCTTCAACATGAAAAAGAAAAGAAAAAATTTAGGTGGGTAGATTTTTTTTGGTAGGTAGGTTATTTCAAATTCCCGATAAAGAGTTGAAATTCTTCGAGTTTTTTCCGATCGAACGAGGAAGTGACTTTACAAAGTTTACGTCTGGTCTTGCAACGAGCGTCTAGTTTCATTGTAGAGTTGTCGGAAATGGTGCAGCATGATTTTTTTTCAAGTTGTCATCACAAAACGACTTTTTTCATTAATTTTCTCAAGTTTTTTTTTCAGACGTAATTTTCTTAACTCAATTTTTTTTGATTTTCTCAACTCGATTTTTTTTAAATTTTCTCAGGTCAAAAATTTGTTTTCTTCTAATTTTCTCAAATCAAATTTTTTCAGACGTAATTTTTCTCAATTCGAAATTTTTTCTTTCAATTTTCTCAACTCAGACATTTTTCTTTCAATTTTCTCATTTAAATTTTTTTCTTTCAATTTTCCCAACTCAAATTTTTTTCGTTCAATTTTCTTAACTCAAAATTTTTTCTTTCAATTTCCTCAACTCAAATTTTTTTCCTCCAATTTTCTTAACTTAATTTTTTTCTTCTCATAACTTGTGTCATTACGTCATAAGAACTCAGAAAAGAAATTGTGCTGGTGCAAAATTTAAATTGAGAAAATTACATCTGAAAAAATTTGAGTTGAAAAAATTAGAAGAAAAAAATTTTGAGTTGAGAAAATTGGGAGAAGCAATCTGAGTTGGAAAAATTACGTCTGAAAAAATTTGAGTTGAGAAAATTGTAAAAAAAAATTGAGTTGAGAAAATTGAAAGAAAAAAATTTGAGTTGAGAAAATTACGTCTGAAAAAAAACTCGAGATGAGAAAAATATGAAAAAAATTTGGAATTTGGAAAAAAGGTTCAGAAAATTTTGAACTGTTTTAAAAAAATGAAAATATTCTGGACTAAGGACTCAGTGACTTCGTCATTTTCGTGATAAAAACTTGGAAAACAAAAAATCGTGCCGCATCATTTTCGACAACTCTGCAATGAAACTAGTCGCTCGTGGTCTAACGTTTTTGATGGTAATTTTGATACCTTAGGTAATTTTAGAAGTTAAGAGCCTGCATTTTTTTGATTTTTTGTATTTTCGGGTTTTACTAGCAAAACATTTGTATAGGGGTAAAATTAATAAAAATATTAATCTATTTGTCTATCACAAAACAAAAATATTTTACATTTCAGGAATATCACCAACAAATTTTTGCTGCAGTTTTGGGTAGAGAAATTTTAACGAAATGTCGCCCAAGAAACGTTACTTGAATTAACTGATCTTGGTAGGTATATACCCATTGAAATCTAAAGAAAGTATTGAGAACGCATACTTGAATTTGTTCGACAAAGATTTTGACGATGATAAACCGCAGTATGTTAAAGCCGAAGCAATTAAATCAGATTGTATAATCTTCATTTTGAAATCGGATTTCGCTAAAACTTCTATAAAAACTCAATCCGATACGTATTACGAACTATCAAATTATATCCATTCTTATGTTGAAAATTGTAAATTTAAACGCGACACAATGTGACATCCTTCTTCGGACGGCTCCATAGACCGAAAAACTTGTTAACCAGTATTGAGATACTTGCAAAAACGAATTTAGTAAGTTTGAAAAAAATACAAAATAGATTGAACATAATACAGGTTCCTTCACTCATATGCCATTTACTTACATCGATAGAAATAACCAAAAGTGGGATTTTCCTGTTTTGTTTCAATATGTTCAATTCGTTTTGTATTTTGACTTCGATTTGCTCAGGAAAAAAATAGTTTTTTTGAAAATCGAAGTCTTCAGATTGAATTGTCGAATAGATAAATACTAATTTAAACTGCATGTTCAATTTGTCATAAATACATAATATATTCTAAGTGCGAGACTTTTCTTTTGTACTCCACAGCATTTGAAGTCGAAAAAAAAAGTCTACTCATGAGTTGAAATATTCGGCACAGGGCGAATGTTTTTCTTGTTTTTTTTTTTTCACTCTTGCTCATAATTAGCTCATTGTATGATGAGAAATTCAGAATTATTTATTTGAACTCGTGTAATAAAAAATACTCATCGAAACTTGAATTATTATTATTGTTGAACTCATCGAATTGGATAAATTTAATAAAGACTGATTTTTACTGATTTGTAGCTGGAATATCTTTAAATAGTCGTTTATTAGTGAAAAATATGGTTCGAGTTTGTTGTAAAGGATGAGAAAAAAGTTCATCGATAAGTAGTTCAATGAAATATCGATAATTATTCATCTTTAATGAAAAATCTGTATTCATAAGAAAATTTCATCATTTTTCAAATATTATAGTAAGTATGATAGTCTCGGGTGAAGTTTTTCCTGACGATTAAACCATTACGATGATATTTAAGCAAAGATCAGGCTGTAGATATTACTTTCAACATTGAAAAAATTCAAATTCCAATTTCGAAATGTAATTATATTTTGATTACTCGTTATCACTTTCCCACTCTTATTAGCTTTTGCTAAACATTGACGTCTGTAAAAATTGATTTCAATTCTCTTGATATTTTCAACTATCCGCCGCTTGTTCAATTTCAAAAGCTCATAATTCTGGGACAAAATCGCCTCCTTTTCTGGTTTGGCATTTGTAATCGGGAGTGACGTCCCGAAGGCATTTTGCTTGGAGGGAAGGGGGGGTAAAAATCAGTGAAAACCTAATTCAGATTTTCAGTTCTCTCTGCGAACAAAATTGAAAATTGGAAAAATTAATTTGTTCAGGTAAGAAACAGAGTGATTTTTTTGGAATCGGAGATTGTATGGCACAAATTTCCCAACCAAACTAAATTTTGAAGGTCTTGACCCCAACTCTCTCTCATTCACTACATTACTCGTTCCTTTGTAATTTTTTTCCAACCTATTCTAATTTCATCGTAGTTGAAAAAACCTACGAAATTATCTATTTGTCCCAAAAAAAGCAAAAACAAAAAATTTCAACAAAAATTATAATTTCATGAATAAAATTTTGTAGTTTCAGTGTGATTATGGGGGAGATTGTGGCGCGAGCGAAGTGAGGACGAAAATTTTAGAAACCCTTAAAATTGAGATTCAATAAAACAATGTTTTTGGATTAAGTAATAAACCCGAATAAAAAATCGGCCACAGGAAAAATACGATAAGGCCAAGCGCAGTGAGGACAACGCTTTTAAAAAATTTGGCATCGAAAAAAAGATTTAAGAAGAAAAAATATAATAAAATTGGTTGAAATAATTTTCAGGAAAAATACAGAAAAAAAATCACTTGTAAGATTTGGATTATTTTAAATGGAAGAGTCAGGTCTCAATCGTACAAAAAAGGGCTTCCGCGCGAAATTCCTATTGAAATTGATTTTATGATTGGTTCTTGTACTGGACACTAAAACAAAGAAATTAAGCCCGTATACTCTTTTTTTATCCCCTCCACCTTTCCTCAGGGTCCACCCCAACATTTCAAACGTGTGTATTGCCTTATCTATGGGTCGTAATGAAAAAATTTTCAAACAAAAGTTGTTCCTCAGCACATAATGTACATTTTCATTTCTCATCAAAATCCATTTTGGAGCAACTCCAGCCCCCCAAATTTAAAAATAAAACAGTTTTCAGAAAACTTCAAAATCACGTTTTCTTCATTTTAAGCGAAAAGTTTTAGAGATACGGAAAAATTTATAACCACAAAAAGTATTCAGAATTGAATTTCCTTTCCAATAAGCTTTATCACGACCATTTTAAACAACTTTTTCCCACAGGGTGGATTTCTCCCCCTCCCTCTTATCACAAAAGTTGAACCCAGGAAAAAAAATTAAAAGATTTCTGTTTTTCGATATCTAATGCATAATTTCATTTATTATCGGGATTCATTTTGGAGAAAATTTTGCCCGTTGGTCCAACTTTTGTGAAAACGTGGAAGGGGAGAGGTCCACTCTATCAGGAAAAGTTGAGGAAAGTGGTCGTGAAACAGTTCATTGGAAAGGAAATTCAATTCCGAATACTTTTGGTGGTTACAAATTTTCCCGTATCTCCGAAACTTTTCTTTGAAAATGAAGAAAACGTGATTTTGAGGTTTTCTCAAAAACATATGTTTTATTTCCAAATTTGGGGGGCTGGAGTTGTTCCAAAATGGATTTTGATAAGAAATGAAAATGTACATTAGGTGCTGAGGAACAACTTTTGTTTGAAAATTTTTTCATTGTGACCCATAGATAAGGCAATACACACGTTTAAAATGTTGGGTGTGGACCCTGAGGAAAGGTGGAGAGGATAAAAAAAAGAGTATACGGGCTTAATTTCTTTATTTTAATGTCCAGAACAAGAATCAATCATAAAATGTCATAAAATCAATTTTAACAGGAATAGCGCACGGATGTACGATTGAGACCTGACTATTTAGGGGGCGGGGGTAGTCCTCGTAATTTTCGTACAATTGAGATTTTTAGTGAAACGGCTCAATGATGAATTTGTTTGTGCGGTTTTGTATAGTGAACTGAAAGTAAATTCAAAATTGACAATCACACTTTGAAAAGTTGCACTTTTTTGATGAAAGCTCAACTTTCATGATTGGTACAAAAGACGAAGGCTACCATTTAAAAATCTGAAAAAATTACTTTAAGGAGAACTTTTTATGTGTTTTTCAAATAATTACTTCTGAATTAAGATCTCAACACTCCTCGGGGGCACAGGGGTCCCAAATTTTGGTCGAAATTCAAAAAAATGTAAAAAGTAAAGTAATACTTTGATTTCTACTAATTCAAAATCGCTGAGTTTGAATATGTGCTCAGTTTTTTCATTCGACCTCTCTGAACTGAACCCCCTTATCAGTCCCTCATGATGAGATCCAAATTCAAACAAATTAAAAATAACGTGTGACGTGTCGTTTCTTAGGGTTTTGAGAGCACTGAGTTGGAATATTTGCTTATTTTTTTTAGATTCGACCCTTAGTGCCCCTGCCCCCTTAGCCCTCCAATTTTGAAAAAATGTCCCTGTGCAAAAAAATAAAAATAGCGTATGGCATTATCGATTTCTACTAGGGCTGGCGATTCTAATCGATTAATCGATTATTCGATTATTTTTTCTTTAAAATCGGCCAAAATTGTTAATCGGTTAATCGATTAATCGATTATTCAATTATTTTAATCGTTTAATCGACCGATTATTTTTAATCATCTAATCGGTCGTTTTTTGAAGTCAAAAAAGTAGCTCAAAAAGCACGAATTTTTGTTTTTTGTTTTCAAAACATCTGGTTGGAAATTTTTCATTTTAAAAAAAAATAATGAGTCAGCAAATTTCTCTTTTTTAATAATATTAGTCGACAGATTTTTGCCCAAACTGAAGATTTTTTTACATGAAACAAAGAACTGAAATTGGATTGCATATTTTTATCACAGGACGGGGAGGGGGAGGGGCGAAGGTGAATTAATTGGTCGATTTGAGAAAATCGGACGATAATTTTTAATCGATTAATCAGACGTCGATTAATCGATTATTTTTGTAATCGATTAAAATTCGAATAATCGATTAATCGATTTTAATTTCTATAATCGCCAGCCCTAATTTCTACGATTTCTACTAATTCGAGGGTGCTGAGCTCGACTATCGACTTACTTTCTCAATCCGCCTCCCTTGTGACCACACTGACCCCAAAAATTAAAAAAATTTAATGATGGCTAGGGGGGCACTAAAGGGTTGAACCGTCGAATCCAAAAGATAAGCCAATATTCAAACTCAGTGCCTTCAAAAACCTAACAAACGACGCGTCACACGTGATTTTTAATTTCTTTGAATTTTGACCAAAATTTGGGACCCCTGTGCTCTCTAGACGTATTGAGAATGAGATCCCATTTTGAAAAGTAATTAGTTGAAAAACACATAAAAAATTCTCCTTGAAGTAATTATTTCAGATTTTTAATTGGTAGCTCTCGACTTTTGTACTTATCACGAAATGAGCGTTCATTTTAACAGTTCAACTTTGAACTTTTCAAAATGTGATAGTCAATTTTGAATTTCTTTTCAGTTCTCTACAAAACTGCAAAATGACGGCGATTCCTTCATTGGACCATCTAGAAGAACCAGTAAAATTTTTTTGAGCGAAATCGGAAGACCCAAGGTCAAAACCTGCTCGAGTTGACATGGAATGAGCATCTGCATACAAAAAAATCTCATGGGGAGAGGATAAGTTAGCCCCTCTCCTCAGCGGATAGGTTCGCCCCTTGTCATCGGTTGACGATTTGCCTACAAAATTCGAAAAAATTTGAGAATCGCGTCATTATTTATGTATTTTATAAAAATTATCGTAATACATTCATTATTTGTATTTACAATTCTTGAAAGTGATCCATGTCTTGAAAATCTGTGGAAGTGTGTTTTTGTGACTTTATTTAATTTTGACAGACATATGGGTACATAAAACGACGTCTTATTGCAAACATTTGAGGACTTCGTCGTTGATCCATTAGACTTTTTTATTACGTAATTAAAATTCGAAAAAAAGTAGCTCAAAATTTTAAACATTAAAAAAACAAATAACGCAATAGCCGAATTTAAAACTACCTGTGATTTAATGAACAATTTTATTTATTTATTGCAAATCATCCACTCTTTTTACGAGAAAAATTAATGTTCGATGCTTAATTATAGGTCTTGATTTTTATAAGTTTGAAATCAGCCACACTTGTTGGGTTCTTGTGATTCTTATTAATAAAAAATAAATTCCTTTCGTGTCTTATTTTGAGATTAGATAAAGGTTATATCTGGTAAAAAATTCGGCTATCTACTTTCAAAAAAAAAAAAAATTGAAACAAAATAGTAGAACATAGGTACTTACACTTATAACATATTTTTCAAAATAAAAAGAAACCAATGAAAAATAATAAATCAACAGAAAACAAAAAAAAAACTAATTAGGTACTCGATACATTATTAAAAAATTATTTTTCCTCTCCTAGAAAAAAAATAGGACATCTCGTCGTAATGAAAGAAAACAAAAGAAAAAACAATAAAATACCCTTAATGATGCGTAAAATATGCCTTATACGGCTGAATCATTTCGTTTTTATTGAATTCTTCGTTTTTGGCAATTTCGCTGGTCGCCGATGGTTCTAAATGACTAATGGTGAAATTAGTAGGATACAAAAACGAAGACGTATTTTTGGGTTTTTCTACGGTCGCAGCTGCGCCGGATGACCCAGCTGACGATAATTTGTTGGTCGAGACGCAATTTATAATACCGCAACGACAACTGGTATCGGCGCTTTCACAGCTCGCAGGTGATGACGTCGTAGGAAAATCGCTCATTTGTAAAGCTGTCGGATGGCATAAGAAAGGCTGATTGGTACAGTTTGACGGTCTCAGACAAGACCTAGAATGTTGATCGTATTCTGGCGAATCTAGTTTCAAGTTTAAATGCCTTTGAAATAAATACGGAAAGTATTTTTGCTGCGAAGGTACTACCATAGGTGAATATCTACAGGATACAGAAGCGATGGCCGATATTTCTGGGAAATTACTCACAGCTCCGACAGCCGCAGCTTGAATTATGCTGGCGGCGAAATTCGAGTCGTAGATGCTGTAGGGCCAGCCCATCGACATTCGTTGACGTTTTTCTTTCATTCGTCTGTTTTGGAACCATACCTGAAATGGTAATTTGATTTTTCAAAAATTAAACTAAGAGTGAATGACTAGATTCTAAAATTCTAGATTTTTTTCGTAGCTGTACCTATCTAAATCTAATTTTAAAATTTTTTCATTAGTAAATTTTTTTTAAATTAAAATTTTCTTAATTTTTCCAAAAAATTTTCCCAAGTTGATTTTTTCAATTCCATATTTTTATTACGTTTCAGAATTTTTTCTAATTCCTATTTGAAGTAGAAGAAATCTTGAAAAACATAAAGTTGAAAATATTTTAGGAAATTATCAATTGGAAAAATTTTTGAATTTTGGAAAACAATTGAAGAGATTTTAAAACATATGAAGTTGAAAAAAATTTAGGGAACATCAGAATTGAAAATTTTTTAATAGGTACTAAGATTCTTTCCAATTTAAACATTTTTTCAAACTGTAAAATTTTTTTAGTTCAAAATTTCTCAAATATTTTTTAATCCAACTTTTCTCAAAATTTTTTTAATTCAAATTTTCTTTAAAATTTTTCAACTTCAATTTTTAATTTTTTTTTCAACTTTGAATTTTCAAAAAAAATGTCAACTTTGTTTTTCAAAATAATTTTTTACTCAATAATTGATTGAATTTTTTTTTTGAATATGGAATTGAAAAAAAATTGGAAAAAATTCATGTTGGGTAAATTTTGAGAAAATTTAAATTTAAAAAAAAATTTCTTTATGGAAAGCTTTAAAAATTGAATACAGTTTTGAAAAAAATTAATCACTAAAGAAATTGAAAAAATTTAAAATTGAAGAAAATTGAACTTGGAATTTTGGACTTAAATCGACGAAATCTCATTTGTGGCAAAATTATTTGGGAGCTATAGTATGAATTCGAAGGCAATATTAGAACACACTCTATCGAATGGATGATGCATTGGAAAAACCAAGGGTGGGTATTATTTTCGCCTGTAGAATTCGCTGTGTCGCGAAGAGCTTTAAAATAGGTTATGTGTATTTTGTTACTATAGAGAGCGTTACATTTATATTCGAAAACTTTCAAAATTTTCGTATACGATCGAGCTTTAGCTGCTGTAGCGGCACATTTTTACTGCGCAGCTGCCCATTTTGCTACTTGTAGGTAAAGCTTCGTCGTTGCTCGTTGGTTTCGTTCTATTGGAAATCCATTGACGGAAAAAAATCCGGATTTTATGGAGATTACATTATGTTGTACAACTTACTTTGATGGTTGCCTCGGGTAAGCTGAGCTCTGAAGCTAGTTCACATCTGCGAGGACGTGATACGTAGTTTTCTTTGTAGAATTCTCGTTCTAGCCTCATGAGTTGTTCGCGGGAAAATGCTGTTCGGTATCTTCGTATACTAGGATCTGAGTAATAATCTGTAAAAAGGTTGGAAAATTGGAATTTAAACTCATTGTTATTTTACTTACGAGAGAGGTATCCTAAATGGCAGTAAAATTTAGGGGCGAAGCAAAAATAAATCGAAAGTAGATCGTAAAGGAACCTCGTATACAAAATTTCAAATGCTGAAGTTCGTTTCACAAATTTTGGTGAATTTTTGAAATTTCAAAATTATACCTCATCGCCCTGTAAAATATCAAAATTTGATCTACCTAAGTAACGCAAAAGCTGAAATTTGTTCTGTATTCTATTTTCAACCTCTCGAATCGATTGAAAGCGGTTTCAAAACTTTTTGGAGCTTATAAAAAAATTTTCTGGAAAAAGAAAATTGATTTGAACCGACAGTTACGAATTTTGGAAAATTGTGCTTGAATCGGTCAAATAGGTCACCAATATGAGTAATCTGAGTTTTTAGGCGGTTAAATTCATATGGATCATTTTTATGGATTTTTCTTCATTGCTGAAAAATTCCAAAATTTTCTGAAGGCTCCAAAACATCTCGAAACTGCTTCCTATCGATTTAGCAGGTTGAAAATTGAGAATCTACCAGATTTAAGATTTTTTCGTTGGTTAGATCAAGTTTTCATATTCAGGATGATGTGGTAATTTTTAAATCTCAAAAATTCGCCAAAATTCGAGAAATGAACTTCAGCACCTGAAATTTAGGATATGGGCTTTTTTATTAATAATGCTCAATTTTGACTTATTTTTGTTTAGACTCAACATTTTTCTGCAGGTTGGGATACCTTCCTTATTGTAAATAGAGTAATTTATGTTCTAGCCCCAAAGAATGAAAAATAAAATTTTACATTTTATTTTTCTATCCTGCCTGTTTTGATCTTCATGCAAACCTACGCATCTCAGAGATGTAGTCAAGCTGGAAGGCAAAGGGACAGTTTGTCCTTCTATGGCGCCAGAATTTCACTTTTAAATTTTTAATTCATTCGGGATGGAAAATCCCGTTTGAAGTTTAATGAGTGATTTTTATAGCATTTTTTCGCGCTGATCACGAGAAAAATAGTGAAAAAATTCCATCACCCAAGGATTTTTCACAATTTAAATTTTTCGTTCAACGGGTTTTCTACTTTTTTTGATAACTTTTGACACTTCGAGTCGATTTTCGCAGAAAAGGAAGAGTTCTACGAAAAAAATAAATAGAAAATAAATTATAGAGCTTCAAATTTCCTATCTGTAGAGTTCAATTCGTTTTTTTTAGGAGGCTTAGCTTTCGAGATATTTTAGCTCAAAGTTCAAAGTTCAACTTTAAAAAAAAATTGAAAATATCTCAAAAACTAAGCCCCCTAAGAAAAAAATAATTGGACTTCGCTGGTAGGAAATTTTACGCTCTACAATTTATGTTCTATTCATTTTTTTCGTAAGACCCTTTCTTTCGCTTGAAAATCGACTTCATTGGTCAAAATTTACATTAAAAAATGTAAAACAAATTTTCAACAAAAAATTCCAATTATAAAAAATCTTGATGCGATGAGGTAAAATAGAAATCATATTCGAACTCTGCATTAAAAAGTAGGCTAGAGACACCATTCAGACTCAATTACGTAGAAAGAAAATTGTCGATTTGCCGCCCGTGCCCGCCTTTTGATATTCCCATTGTTGCAAATGGGAAATATTAAAAATGCGGTTCATTACAAAAAATTGATTTTCTGGCGAACGAAAGGGTCCTACGAAAAAAATGAATAGAACATAAATTGTAGAGCGTAAAATTTCCTACCTATAATATCAAATTAGTTTTTTCTTACGAGGCTTAGTTTTTGAGATATTTTCAATTTTAAAAAAAAGTTGAACTTTGAACTTTGAGCTAAAATATCTCGAAAGCTAAGCTTCCTAAGAAAACCCTAATTGAACTTTACAGATAGGAAATTTAACGCTCTACAATTTATTTTCCATTCATTTTTTTCGTAGAACCCTTCCTTTTCTTAGAAAATCGACTTGAAGTGTCAAAAGTTATCAAAAAAAGTAGTAAAACCGTTGAACGAAAAATTTAAATTGATGTATTCTTTCAGAAATCTGTCCGCCTATTGTTGCAGAGGAAGGTTTTAATACAGGGTGGCCCATAAAAACCTTTCATACTTCTTCTGCTAATAACTTCGAGAGAAATGCATCTCAAGAGTGGTTTTTTTCACAAAATAAAGTAAAAAAATGCCAGTTTAGTCCACCTTAAAAGTTCATTCACATTGGCAAGATCAGGTACGTAGAAAGCCTTCTGTTTTTCAATGAGGTTTTTTTTTTGAAAATTTGTAATTTTTTCAAATTTCAATTAATTTTTTTATGACTTGCCTACAGAAAAGTGAAATTTCTAGGCGAATTAAACATTCTATGAAAAAAATGATAACAACGAAAGTTGCAGAGAATTGAATTTCCTTTCTGTTAAAAGCGGTCAAAATTTTTCTAGGAGTCCATCTTTTCGTGGTATTCTTGAGCGGAGTTAAAAACAGAATTCAACGAATTTCAATTTTCAACTTCGCTCAAGAATACCACGAAAAGATGGACTCCTAGAAAAATTTTGACCGCTCTTAGCAGAAAGGAAATTCAATTCTCTGCAACTTTGTTTGTTATCATTTTTTTCGTAGAATACTTAATTCGCCTAGAAATTTCACTTTTCTGTAGGCAAGTCAATCAAAAAAAATTAATTGAAATTTGAAAAAATTGAAAATTTTCAAAAAAAAACACCTCATTGGAAAACAAAAGGCATTCTACCTGATCTTGTATATGTGAATTAACTCTCCTAAGGTAGACTAAACTGTCATCTTTTTACTTATTTTTGAAAAAAATTAACTCTTGAGATGCATTTCTCTCGAAGTTATTAGCAGAAGAAGTATGAAAAAATTTTTATGGGCCACCCTGTATTATGATCAAATGTGCCTGCGATGAACATAAATTTGAGAGCCATTCATAAGATTGAGTATAAAAGGAATGAAACAATAAATTCTGATAAACGAGTCAATCCACACATTTATGGCTCCTCCCTCCCAAAATTCTTGAGTCGGAGGTCCAAATTTGTGGTCCAAATTATTTTTCAATTGTAGGTAACCCTTTTGGCGTGGGAACGGCTGAAATTAGTTTCCAAACCCAAACCACCCCACTTGACCCGGTTATGCCCTTTCAACTACAAAATGTACTTGATTAAATTACAAACTTTGAATAGAAATGGAATTTATGAATTTTTTTTTAGAAATCTGTTCATCTAAGTGGCTTTTTTTACAATTTATTTTTTCACTTTTTTGTGGACGATAAATTTATTTACGTTCGGCGTGAGAAAATATTTTGATTAGGCATGAGTTCTTGATGAAGTTTAATTAAGAATGAAATAGGTGCTAAGGTGCTTGAAAATTTAATAAAACATAAGAAATATTCTTACCTTTGGGAGTTGACGAAGTGGCCGTCGCCATTTCTGGCTTATCTTCATCCCATTGTTTTTCTGGACACGAATAAACTGAAGAATTTCCCATCATTTTGGATTCTCTATAATTCTCTTTGGAACAGAATGCTGAATTAGGATTTGAGCTGATGGATTTATGAATCTCTGCGTCCATTTCTAGAATCATTGGAAATTACTACTGTGATGGGATGATAATGACGTAGGTAATGTGAAAGTTTTTCGGCAAAATGCATTCATTGTTTTAACATTGTTATCGGATCTTGATGGTTTTCGAAGAAAAAAAAACAACAAAAACAAATCATCTATTTATAGGTATCACAACTTGCTGTAAATTTCGAACCGAAACAAAAATATATCGAATGCAGTAAGTACATCGTACAAGAAACTCCTATCTAAAATTTTCGATGCTCAAGTTCACTTCTCAAATTTTGGCGAATTTAAAAAAATTTAAAATCACCCCACGACCCTGCAAAAGTGAAAAATATGAAAATTTGATCTAATCGATGTAAAAAAAACTAAAAAATTTGGTTAATACTGTTTTTTTGACTTCGCGAATCAATTGGCAGACGTTTTGAGTCGATCTACAAAATATGCCGAAAAATTTTAACATCGCCTTTTAACGAAAAAATAATTCGAAAATCCACACCGTTTTCAAAAAAAAAGAAACAATAAACCTCAACATTAATTTTGGTACATTGGGCCCTTGAAACAGTACATTATTTTTTTAGTTTATTTTCGGAAGAAGCTATTTTTCTTCAAAAAAAAAAAAACAAAAACGTTAAATTATTTTCAAAAATTAAAAAACGAATACTTTCAGATTTTTTTAAAAAAAAACCTTTCACTTTTGGTTACTCCTTCCAACTCAACATTGAGATCTTTTTAAACCCTCTTTTCTTAAAGTTTGAGCTTTAATTTTTCGTAGCCTATTTTAGAGAAAGCCAATCAGCACAGATGATCAAATTTGTTGAAAAATCAGTGAAATTCGCTGAAAAATCAATGAAATTTGCTGGAAAATAAGTGAAATTTACTCGAAAAAATTAGGGAAATTTGCTTTAAAAAACTAGTGAAATTTGCTTTAAAAAACTAGTGAAATTTGCTAAAAAAAAACTAGTGAAATTTTCTAAAAAAATCAGTGAAATTTACTGGAAATTTCCAGTGAATTTTTACTGATTTCCCAGCACTTTTTTTTAATGTTTGCTTTATTCCTAAAATTGAACCCCATTATTGCTAAGAAAAATTCTTGAATGATATTGAATAATTTTCGTATTTTTCGAATTTAAAATTCTAGGCTCCTCCTATAAACAAATTCGAAATCGACATACTCGAGTCATGTGTTTTGTTTCTTGAATTACATATACCTAGGTGTAGGTACCTAAATCTTTAATCTGCACAATAATCAACTTGATATTCGTTGACAAGTGACAACTTTAATCAACTTGGAATTAAAATTTAAAAACGAATTTCACCGGTTCTAAATAAGTAAGCTAATTTAACGACACTCCTGGGGACCAAGTGCATCGCGTAAAAAAAACGCTTGTAATCGTACGATGTTATCTGCTTATTCAATTATACCATACGATCGTATTTCTAACATGCCGAAGTGTTAAAGAGTTACAATATGCAATTGCATTGTTCATTACACATCTGCACCCGTTCGAAGGGGTTGCGCGTATCATTAGCTGGGTGTTTTGATAGGGGAAACATACCAGTCTTTGAAGGCGGTTCTGTGTTCAAGCATTGTAAATTGATTGTTTTGACTTTATTGAGTGGATATTGATATGATTTGGATTATTTGATGAATTATTTTTCGCTGTGGAGGGTTGGTATGATGGATTAATCGTGGGGTAAAGATTGAAGAAAGAAAATTATCAGTTTTGAAGTGGTTTGGGCTTCGATATGAAGCAAGTGCGTGTAATCTACAAGTTATGGTACCCGTTTTTGAAAATATTTTTAATGTATTATCGATATGATGCGTAGATTTAGTTAGTTTGAAAGATGGACGTACCAAAAATGATTTTTTTTTTCAGAGTTTCGTGTAGGTATATGGTATTAGGTACCTATGAATTCAAGTAGGGTTGCCACGAGGTATTTAATTTCAAATAATTATTCTGAAAACATTCTCGAGGAGCCAAAAAAAGGTCATTAAAGTCGTTCTTTAGAACTGTTCACAATGTTTCCAACAAGGAAGGTACCCAAACTCGGAGTAAAATTTTGAACCGAAACAAAAATAAATCGAAAGTACATCACAAAATATGTAATCTCATAACCAAAAGGCTCTGGTGTGATTTGGGGGTCATTTGGCCTTTGCTGGAACTTTGACAAAATTTTTATGCCATTCGACTTGCCTATGTAAAAGATGATATTAGCGCGCAAAAACGAACTTTTACCACACCCCACGGGAGCGGGGGCCTTAAAATACGTGATTTTCACGCTAAAAATTCCATCTCCGCGAGTTTTCAACCGATTTTTTTCAAACTTGGCACGTAGGCAGAGGTACTCGAAGGGAGTACCCTGAATTTTTTTCAGATTTTTTCGACCACTACAATGACCTTAAATTTGACCTTGAAAGTTTGAAATCGCCCTGAGGGCACCGTTTTGGCGAGTGGTATAAAAAATAAATTATTTTCATGTTTCTCACTCTATTTTACACTAATTAGAATTTTTTCAGATTTTTTCGAGTGGTGGCCTATGCGTGACGTTCAAAAAACCGATAAATCGGTCGTTTTACCTAGTATACTTGAGAAATACACTTTGAAAAAAGACAAACATGTTAATCGCAATTTTATAGCTGGAAAAGCTTCTATATGATGTCCAGAATCTTTAATAAATTTGCATCGCCCCAGCCCCTATTTTTTTTGATGGGGGGGGGGGCTTATGAAAGAAAAAATTGATTTGCACCGATTTCGTTCGAATTCACGTAAATGGTTCTATAGGTGTAGAAGTAGACCCAAAAATTTTTAGCCTCCCTCGACCTCAGGGGGCTTAGCCATCACTTCCCAAAGTTGGACATTTTTGATTAAAGTGACAAAAAATCGAGTTTTTCGACTATAAACCTGCCCCAAAATTCTAATTTTGAAAAAAAAATTTTCTGTGCATATTTTGAGGTGACGAATCCGACTAGCCCATCAAATTATTCATTCGAATTGTTTCACGGCCCATTTGAAAGTGTACAGATCGTGGGGTTTTCAGAAAAAAATGACCTCGTTATATAGGTGACCCAAAAATGACATTTCGCGAGAAAGTGAAAATTTTTTGATTCAAAATGTTCAATATGATGTCTCGAGTGTGTGGTAAAAACACACCGCTCCTACCCCTCGTGCTTTCTGCTGGGGAGGAGGGGGTGAAAGTGAGGGAACCCTTTCAAAAAAAATTTTTTTCGCATCGATTTTGCTCAACTTTACATGACAATTTATTAAAAGGTACAAAAATATTTTTTTTATAAAAATCAGCACCCGACACATCAGGGAGCTGAGCCATTATTTCTCAAATCTGAGCAGTTTTTTGAAAAATTACATAGAAATATTCCCTAAAAAATTTTAGGCTCCCGCGACTTAGGGGAGAGGTTTAGCCATTGCTTCCCAAAATTCCAGTTTGGTGGCTGAATATTTTTCATTCACCTAATTGAATATTCAAGTTAGGTAGATACATTTCTGCCAGCCCCCTGATGTGTCGGGAGCTGAATTTCGTAAAAAACATTACGAGGTCACTTTTTGCTGAAAAAACCACGATCTGTACACTTTCAAACGGGCCGTGATGGGGAGGGGTGTAAACAATTCGAATGAAAAATTTGACGGGCTAGTCGGATTCGTCACCTCAAAATGTGCACAGAAAATACCAAGTTTTTCAAAATTTTTTGGGGCGGTTTTATGGTCGAAAAACTCGATTTTTTGTCATTTTATCCAAAAATGTCCAACTTTGGGAAGCCATGGTTCAGCCCCCTGAGGTCGAGAGGGGCTAAAATTTTTTGGGGTCTACTTCTACACCTATAGAACCATTTACGTGAATTCGAGCGAAATCGGTGCAAATCAATTTTTTCTTTCATAAGGCCCCCCCTCCCCTCAAAAAGCAACAGGGGCTGGGGCGATGCGAATTTATAAAAGACTCTGGACATCATATAGAAGCTTTTTCAGCTATAAAATTGCGATTAACAAGTTTGTCTTTCATCAAAGTGTATTTCTCAAGTACTAGGTAAAACGACCGATTTATCGGTTTTTTGAACGTCACGCATAGGCCACCACTCGAAAAAATCTGAAAAAAATTCTAAGTAGTGTAAAATAGAGCGAGAAACATGAAAATAATTTTTTTTTATACCACCCGCCAAAACGGTGCCTCCAGGGCGATTTCAAACTTTCAAGGTCAAATTTAAGGTCATTGTAGTGGTCGAAAAAATCTGAAAAAATTTCAGGGTACTCCCTTCGAGTACCTCTGCCTACGTGCCAAGTTTGAAAAAAATCGGTTGAAAACTCGTGGAGATGGAATTTTTAGCGTGAAAATCTCGTATTTTGAGGCCCTCGCTCCCGTGGGGTGTGGTAAAAATTCGTTTTTGCGCGCTAATATTATCTTCTACATAGGCAAGTCGAATGGCATAAAAATTTTGTCAAAGTTCCACCAAGGGCCAAATGACCCCCAAATCACACCAGAGCCTTTCAGGTGCTTAAATTCATTTTTCAAATTTTGGGGATTTTGACATTTCAAAATTACCTCATCGCTCTGCAAAATACATATGAAAATTTAATCGAATCAACGAAAAATTTTAAATTTGGTATATACCCCATTTTCGACCTTCCAAATCGATTGGAAGCAGTTTCGAGACGTTTCGGAGCCTCCAGCCTCCAGAAAATTTTGGAATTTTCCAGCCGTGGAAAAAAGCATTAAAATTGTTTTCAATTTTGAATTCTTTTTTGATTTTTTTTTCAACTCAAATTTTTCCTTCATTTTCTCTACTTTGAATCTCTTTGTTTTTTTTGAACTGCCAACGTTTTTTTTTCCAAATTTTTTTTCAACTTTAAAATTATTTCCATAGAATTTAACTCTAATACAAATCTAAAATCCCTACTCTGACGTAACCCCCTTTCCCACACGCCTCTAGCCTTAGTTGCTGTATATGGCGTTTATAAAAAAAAACAAAAAAAAAACAGCCGTTTAGAATTTTAAAGCCAGTACCTAAAGATTTTGAAAACGTTTTAAATTAAGTAAGTAAATAAAAATATTGAATTAAAAAAAGAGAGAAAAATTATGAAATTGAAAAAAATATAAGAATATTTTAGCTGGAAAAAATTTTGGTGTTGAAATTGCGAAATGTTTTGAGAAAAAAATTGAAGTTTTTGAGAAACAATTTTACAGTTGAAACAAATAATTTTGAAACAATTTAAAAGTAAACCAATTTTGAGTAAAAATTCCAAGTTGAAAAATGTTTTGAAGGAAATCAAAGGGATTGGAAAAAATCTTTAGTTAATTTTTGAGCAAAAAATTCAGAGTTGAAAAAAATTTGATAAAAAATATTGTAATTGAAAAAAATGTGAACTTGAAAAAAATATATTGAAAATACTTCCTCGTGGTATCTAGCTACTAGGCTAGGTACCGCTAATAGGCTGAAGAGGTTCAGAATCAACTCGCACATACCCCGAAAAAAATAAGAATCAATTCGTACATACCCCGAAAAAAAATGGAAATCAATTCTCACATTTCTGATTTCCGGAAATCAACCAACTCACCAATTCCCAGAACTCTAAAACGTCTTGAAACCGTTTCCAATCAATTCGAGAGGTCAAAAATAGGATATATTCCAAATTTCAGCTTCTTTCGTTAATTATATAAAATTTTCATATTTTGCAGGACAATGAGGTAATTTTGAAATTTCAAAAATTCGCCAAAATTCGAAAGATGAACTTTATCACCTGATATTTTGGATGTGAGGTTTTTTCATTATGTTCCTTCGATATATTTTATTTTCGGTTCAAAATTTAACTTGGAGTTAGGATTCCTCCCTTACAAGATTTTTTCACCATTTCTTAGAATTTTCACCAATTTTTTCTCAATTTAAAATAAAAATCAATAAATTACATTCATAATTTAACATCGCATCGTACCTATTCGTGTAAAATCTTCCGTATTCAAATATACGAATTTATTTATCAATGTATCTGATATATTTCAGTCATTCTCATTGTACTTTGAAAATATTTTTTTATATATTTTTTTTGATGGTGGAGTGAGAAGTTCATTTTAGATTTTATACAGCAAGGAAAAAATAATGTTTGAAGTTGTTCGATTTTACTGCTTAGTTTAATCATCTTGTACAATTTTGAATTTGGCACATAAGTAGTATTATGTAGGTTAGGGTGGCACTTGTATACATGGACAAAATTTTTTCTTCACTTTCCATACGATACCGGGCTGAATTTTGTTAGACTATATCCCAACATGATGTAAAAAAATTTTCAGCTCGATTGATTCATATTAACACGTGCCCCACCGGCCTTGAAGTTTGAAAACACACATTAGTCCGTGCTTTCAGCGCTATACCCGCGACGCGCCGTGGGGAATCTTGTTATTCGGGCGACACAACGTGGTTCAGTTGAGCTATATGAAATGAGGTGTGTAACTTGAAGACGTTGACTGTGTGTGGGTCGTGGGGGTTATTTGGAGCTAAAATAACTCCAGAATTTAGATTAAAATAATATTTTTATAAAAATTGCTCAACATTTAAATGGGCAAAAAAAAAGTTGATGGCTTTGAATTAAGTACTTATGTAGTTAGTTTACTTATTAGCGTGCTGTTTTCTGGAATTTTGAATGATCTGAAATAATGAATAAAAAATATATTTTTGTTGAGCTGAGTGAAACAAAATTTTTTTCTGTTTGACGAGGCTATGATCCAGGAAAGAAATTTAAAAATTGTTCACAATTTACTCAAATAAGAAAATGAAAATTTCATGATCTTGGGGATGATTTATAAGATTAGTCTGAGTTTTTTGAGTCAATATAGGTACTCTCTAATTCTGTCTTTTTTAATCAGCAGAATATATTTAATTAAAAATTATTGATTTTTCTCTGATCTTTCAGTCAAAATTAGGTATCTATCTTTTCTTACCAACTGGAAAGTGAGTGAGAAATTAGTGTATTTTGGCAGAAAGATCGGTAAAAAATCATTGTGTTTCAGTAAAATTTGTTGCACGGTTCAAAAAGGCAGAATTCCATCAAATTTGGCTGATTCAGATTTAGAGAATAAAAAACCAATTTAAGAAATGAAGATTAAAAACCAGTAATTTTTCTCTGGCCTTTGACAAAATTACTGATTTTTTTGGACTAACTGGGAATTGACTAGAAAAATTGTGATTTCTGACTGAAAGATCAGTAAAACACTGATTTTCAGCGAAATTAGTTTAAAAAATCATGTTTGAAAAGAAAGGAAAAAGTACATACTTCTTTTTGATATTTTCATTATTAAAAATTTCTTTGGAAAGCTTAAGGAGGGGACTCGGCCTCCTGAACACCTCATTGGGTGCGCTCATGTTGAACTATAAGTATTAGGATATTTATTTATTTTTCTATCATTTCAGATGATTCAATGCCTATTCCAAAAAAGCGGCGCGCTAGTAGTAAACTAGCTAATTTAAAGTCTCTAACTTTATTTTTTGCCCATTTAAATATTGAATAATTTTATAAAAATATTATTTTAATCTAAATTTTGGAGTTGTTTTTGAGTTCCAAACACCCCCACGACCCAGACACAGTCAACTTCCTCTAGTTATACGCCTCATTTCATAACTTAACTGTACCACGTTGTGTCGCCCGAATAACATGAATCCCCACGGCGCGTCGTGGGTATAGCGCTGAAAGCACGGGCTAACGTATGTTTTCAAACTTCAAGGCCGGTGGGGCACGTGTTAATATGAATGAATCGAGCTGAAATTTTTTTTACATCATATTGGGGCATATCCTCACAAATTTCTGCCCGGTGCCGATAGAAATTCAAAAGTTGAAAAATAAGTGCCACCCTAATGTAGGTATTTTTGATATTTTTTCAATTGAAATTTGGATTTCATGAAATTTATTTTTTGAATTATTGGGTGTATTTTTTGAAAAATGTTGCGACGATTGACGGACGATTTCTTATATAGTTGGAACAAAATATTACAACTAGGTTCATTAAAATAATTTGAACAAGATATTACGTTACCTAAGTCAAAATATTGCCTAGTCAATACCATTTTATTATGTGATTGTGAATGAAACAAAAATTCTAAAGAATTGAAAATCCGATGAATGGAAATGAAACATGTCAATCGTTGCCAACGATCTATTGAAAAAACTGATATCCCAGCTGATATCTATGAATGAAATATTCGAATGTATGAATGAAATATTTGAAAGAATGAATTAAAATCAGAAATTCACCGTAGAATCATGTTCATGAAGGTTTTCGTGTGAAGAAGTGATAACGAGTACAATTATATTGATAATGGTACTTATAATATTCAAGCTCTTGTGTAGGTACCTAACCTACATATATTAATACCTAGTACCATAGACCTACGTATTACCTACACTTACTTGTGTTATTGTGTGATGGTTTTTTTGTGTTTATAGGAATTCGTTCAGAGATCGACTATCAGACAGTTCAAATTTTCAATTACCATCGTAGATAAGAATGAAACAAGATGGCGAAAAATGTTTCACTTCAAGGCAAATTCGTACATAGTTCGTTTGAGTAAAAGCTTGAAAATTGTTGTCAAGGGGGTTTTCAAATGGTCGGTGGCCACTTATCTATGTTAGCTGTTTATATTTTTTGTTTTCTTATCACACACTATTTGATATTTGTGTTTTTTTATATGTAACTGATTTGGTTGGTTTTATTTGTATATTTCAATTTAGGCAGATCTTGGTAACCAAAATTTAAACTCTCAAATTAATTTTTATCATTTATAAATCGTCAGTTTTTGAGTTCAAGTGTGAATTATGTTTTGTGTAAGATCGATAGAAATTAGCTCCTTATTTAATATCAACCTCTCAAAACCGAATTTTACGATACCTAGTTATTCTAGAGTCTTTAGAGAAATTTTCATTTTCCCCAGTATTTTCAAATTTCTCTAAAATGCATGAGAATTGACTCGAGCAACTAACAATACTATTTTTGTATTCTTTTCAAGTATGTTTACCAAAAAAAATTCGAGTTTTTTTTGACCAAATTTCAAAACTAAAAAATAATCGAAATCTGGCTCGAGGCTCCGAAATGGCTATAAATGTTGGAATTGAATTCGAATTGTCGATATGAGATATTTTTTATTGAAAATTTTCGAATATTCAAAAATTTACCAACGAATTTAATAAAATCGACTGGGGCAGCTGCATTGATTGTAGAGGTTTTGCATTTTGCAATAGGTCATTTATGAAAGCCTACTTGCCTCTTCGATTTGAAGAATATGGATAATTTATCATCAAATTTTTAATTTTATATTTTTCAGGCGTTTCAAATACTGATTTTTATGTTATTTTTTGTGTAAAGCGAGTGACCCCCCCCCCCCCCTCCTTGCTGTTTTTTTTTTTTTTTTTTTTTTTTTTTTTTTTTTTTTTTTTTTTTTTTTTTCCTTCTGAAAATGCGGAAATAAAATTTCAACTGTTTGTCCCCCCCCCAATCTCCCACCTATTCACATATTCAAAACATCGCCATGGTAGGTATTTAATTTCAATAAATACAAAATCGTCTTATTGTGTTTGGGGCTAGGTTGGATTTTGAAATTCGTGGGACGCGAGGAGACATATGTACTTACTGAAATTTTATTAAACTTACAAAAACTTCGAAAATTCAATTTTGTTTAACTTGAAAAAAAGTTGAAAATTCAATTGATGACAGGCATTTATTCACATTTTGTTCGATTTAAAAAAACGTAGAAAAAAGTTTATGATTTAATAGGTACCTACAAAAAAAGGAACATTTTGATAAAAAGTCATCTCCAAACCATAATATGTGGTCAAAATATCAAGTAATTTAGCCTCTTTCATTTTCAAAATTGCTAAGAAGGGAAATATTCCAACCGGCAATAAAATTTTAGACCCAAACAAAAATAATTTTTCGAATTTATGTAATTTTGAAATTTCAAAAATTAACCAAAATATGGGAAATGAACTTTAGCACCTGAAATTTTGGATTTGGAGTTTTTTTATGATGTACCTATTTTCGATTTATTTTTGTTTCGACCCTATCCCTACCGGTTGGAATACCTCCCTTGTAAACAATTTCAATAAAATGTTAGTCAGACTTGAAAAAACTTGAAAATTCAAAAAAATCTAGAATTATCTCAAAATGTTACAGAGTAATATTAGATGAGAATTCCGAAAAGTACACCAGAAATATGAAACTAATTTTCGCATCCAGGGAAAAATTTCCAGGCATAGGCAGGTCTGAAAGAAAATTGACCTCATCTAAGCAGGTATCATCATACTTGATCAAGGCATGAGCAGATCAATAAAAATATGTTTACGAATATATTTCCATTGTTGAAAGCCATTCTTACTCATGAGTGGCCAAATTTCTAGCATGAATAGATCCGAGCAGACATGATCATAATGGATCATAATGACTCAGGCCTGCTTATGCCTGAAAATTTTTCCTTGGGTAATTATTTTTTTTGCTAGGTATAAAAAAATCAAAAATAGAAATAAATTTTTCAATTTTTTCCTTAAAATCTACACACCTCCATGCCATGTAACATGTTTCTTTTTTTGGTTAATCAAAATTTTTTACGACATGTATTAAGTACTTTTAATAATATTTTTTTTTTCAAAACGAAAAATTTACCGAAAAATAAATTAAACTTTATTGCTATCAAGAACCCATAGTTAAGTGTATTTACCTAATATTGATTTTTAAATTAGGTTACTAAAGTTTCGACAATTCTGCAAAGGACCCCCTAAAATTTCTATCCATTTTTTCAAAAAATACTCGATTTGTTTGAAAAATTTCCAATTTTTTGATAAATGAGCCCCTAACAAATGAGTGGATCGAAAGAGCAAATTTTTATGTCGTTGTGAATTCGTTCTTCTGAACGATTCTTTCGTCTTCGATCTTGGATACTTTGACAAATTAATACGTTTTTGTTCAAGTCCAATTTTTTCACGATTTTTTCCAACTCCGAAATTGTTTTCATCCCAACATTATTTCAATTTTTTTCAACTTCATATTTTTCCAAATTATCTTGGACTTGGAAATTTCTTTCATGCTAAAAAGTCACTAAATGGCAATCAAGCCAAGATCACCAGTCTAAGTCCGAAGTCAAAAGTCAAAAGTCAAAACCGATTGCATCATAAAGGTTTACTTTGAGCTTTTGAAGTTACATTTTCAAGTTTGTGGAATTCGGCTCCTAAGTCTTGACGTAACAAATGGTATTTGAAAAGGGGGAAAATGTTGAAAAATGTATAAAGGGTCATAATTTTTGGAAATTTGGATTTGGATAAAAATAGTTGAATCAAGTTAGAAAAAAGTTTCAAATGAAGGTTTTTCTAAAACTAAAACTCAATCGTTTTTATGATTAAAAAGATATTTTTTGC
Source organism: Pseudococcus viburni (assembly GCA_033439095.1). Classification (NCBI taxonomy): domain Eukaryota; kingdom Metazoa; phylum Arthropoda; class Insecta; order Hemiptera; family Pseudococcidae; genus Pseudococcus; species Pseudococcus viburni. Next base: position 1,683,086 of record JAVBJF010000013.1, read on the forward strand.
GAATATTTTCCTTTTTTTTAATGGCTATTCATTATCATTGGTGATCCTAGCTTCATTGCCATTTAATGACTTTTCATTTGAAACCCAAATAGAAGTTCAGTTTATGAACAGAACGAAAAGGTATGGTTTTGAGTTTAAAATTTCAATAGTCAAGTTTCAAGTTCAAGATTTTCAAAGCCAATTTTTTGAATTAATCACGATAGTAACCAGTGGTTGAAATACATATCAAAAAAATTCAAGATTAATAAGTTTCGAACTAATTATTTTCGGATGAACAAAAATTTTTCAAGTTCAAGAAAATTTGGAAAAAAATATGAAGTTGAAAAAATTGAATTATCTAATGTTGAGATGAAAACAATTTTGGAGTGGGGAAAACTCAGAAAAGTAAAGTCTTGAAAAAAAATTGGACTTTCAAAGTATTCAAGAGCAGAGACGAAAGAATCGTTCAAAAGAACGAATTCACAGCGACATAAAATTTGCTCTTTCGATCCACTCCTCTTAACAATAAGAACAAATCAATTTCGGTTTTTTGGAGGAACCAGACCAACAATATTTTTCAATTAAAATGGAATTTTAATTTTCTGACTCTAGGTGCGGTTTTCCTTTTTTTCCCGGCTCAAACCAAAAAAGCTTCCCCGAAAAAAGTAATTATTTTCGAAAGTTTCCAACTTGGACTTGATTTTTCAAAATGAAAATACAATTTTGCATAATTCAAGACAATCCGTCCCCTTCTTCAGGTTTAGAGAGGTCTTGGTCCTTTGGTATTCGTTAAGGTAGGTACTCTGAATTTTTTTTGAGTGATTTAAAAGTTCATGAACTTTTTGCACTCTCCTTGTCCTTTCTCTGATTGGCTCTGTGAGTTGAGAACTGATATAAAATTAGCTTTATTATAAATAGTCCAGTGATTTTAGGAGTTGACCCCAAAAATTAAATCCTGATTTTTTTTCGCGCTTTACGTTCGTCATGGTCCACTACACAACATACTAAAATGAACACTCCCACAATCCTCCCCTCCCCTCCCCTGCTAAAAACCGATTTTTCGTGAATATCTCCTCAAATAAGCCTCGAAATTGAAAATAGTTATGAACAATCTTGTTCTACGCGTAATTTCCTATCAGAAGGTTTTTTTGTTTTTTCAAAAACACTCACTTCCTTGACCAAAAATTAAGGGTAAAAAACACATATTTATCAACAATTTACAGAATTTTTTGAAAAAATCGAAACTTTTGTGAATATCTCCTCAAATAAGCCTGAAAATGGAAAAGTGATTATGAACAATCATGTTCTTCGTGGAATTTCTTATCAGAAAGGTTCGTTTTTTTTCGAAAAACTCACTTCTTTGCCCAAAAATTAAGGGTGAAAACACCTATTTTTATTCAATAACCTCCCTTAGAATTAACGGTAGGGGTTGAAATTATTGCGGTGACTTTTTTGGAATACCCTACCAGCATGTATAAAAAATTACTCTTCGCTGGTATAATTTTGGGTACTTTCAACTTCGTATTTTCATCATTTCCAAAAATAGTGTAAATATTGGAAAAATAAGCGTTTTCACCCTTAATTTTTGGGCAAAGAAGTGAGTTTTTTTCGAAAAAAACGAACCTGTCTGATAGGAAATTATACGTAGAACATGATTGTTCATAACCATTTTTCCATTTTGAGGCTTATTTGAGGAGATATTCACAAAAGTTTCGATTTTTTCCAAAAATGCTGTAAACTGTTGGAAAATATGTGTTTTTTACCCTTAATTTTTGGTCAAGGAAGTGAGTGTTTTTGAAAAAACAAAAAACCTTCTGATAGGAAATTACACGTAGAACAAGATTGTTCATAACTATTTTTCAATTTTGAGGCTTATTTAAGGAAATATTCACGAAAAACCGGTTTTCAGCAGACATTTACCTCTCCCCTGGGGGTAGCGGAGGGTTATGGGGTGTCCATTTTAGTATGATTGTAGTGGACCATTACGAACGTAAAACCCGAAAAAAATTAGAACTTAATTTTTGGGGGTTTGGTACATTTTTTCTCTTATTTGCCTGAACTAAAAGTCGTAAACATGCCTTCTTAGGTTTTGAAAGTTGAAAAATTCAATTGAAACGTGTTAAAATATCTTTTTTCGGAAGCTAGGTAATTGACTTTTGTACGATTAGCTCATTGAATTTAAGACCAAAATTACAGACGTCGATTTGTTTTTTTTTTCAGATGATAGCCTATTTCCGAGATGAAAATATTTTTATACCTAACATACTTTTTAGTTTTTACAGTGTTTTCAATCAATTTACATCTATTGGAACTTGAAAAATCATAGGCCTATCAATTTTCGACGAAAAAATGAACTTAATTAGAAGTTGAAGGTAAGAAAAAAATTAGGGCTTTTCAAATGGCATTTGTTCAATAAATAGAATGAAGAAATTAAACACCTTTCATTAAAAGAAAAAGAAGCTGGTCTTGTTGCATTTCGGCGAAAATAATCTGTATAGGAATATACATTTTTACGATTGATCGAATCAATGAAGTTGACTTACAGTTTTGAGGGGGCAATTTAATTACCTAAGTAGGCATTTATCTGAAAATATTTCGCCATATTTATTTCCGTACCTAGTTTTTCTGTTTCCTTTGCGAGTAAAACGATCGAAAAAATGAGCCTAAACCCTAAATATCATTTCTAGCTCGTGATTTTCCTAACCTAAATGAAATCGAAACTGCATAGATAATTTGATCAAATCAATACTTACATTGACGATTGAATTTTTCCTCCAGGTCGGACCAATCAAACAGCCATATCTGGAACTTACACAACACACTCGAAATGGTAAAAAAAAGTATCTACAGAACACACCACCGTACACATCACATATGTTCGCAAGTCTTTATCTAATAATCTTTTTACCGTAATGGCAAGCGGATTTTTCTAATAATTCGAAAGTTTAGAGTTTCGCATCTCCCTCCATGATTTTTCCCTTTTTCTCATTTTCTAGTACAGCAAGATAAACCGCACAATTTGCTAAGCTGAAGGGATTACACGTTTCAGCAGTCATTTGGGATTATTGCCAGTTCTACGATTGGCCGTTGTTCGAGATTTACTTAGATGGCGATTCGACGCCATTGGTCGGCTCGCGCGAGCTTTTGCACGAGGGCATCGATTGCATGGGCGTGTCTAGGCGTGGTATATGTCGACCGGGTGAAAAAAAAGGCCGAGGTTTTAAATATTTTATAACAATATATATGTATACGAAAGCTCTTAAAAGTTGTTACCCTACGTTAAAACGCTTTTGATATGTTTTCATTGAGCAATCATGCCTTTCTTTAGTATGCCTATTATTCCGCATTATTTTCACGCAATTTTCACCCTTGTTATTGTAGATTCCGATGCTAGTAAAAATTTAACATTAGGCCCCCTTTTTTGGTTTCTTTGCTTTTTATCGTCTAATATAAACGCGAAGGTGTGTTCGAGTTTTCACCTCAAGTTTTAATATACGTTGTGTGTTCTTCCGCTGTGTATACGATCATGGGCCTTTTTCAACTCGAATTAGGCTGCTTGATTAAATTGTTTATTATTTCGGAAAAATAAACGAAATTTCGAAGGTAGCTTCCGGTTTGGGGCAGATTTCTGGGATGGATTTTGAAAGAATTCAAACTTGGTCAATTTATGGTAAAATTTTCGTATTGGTCGAATTTTAAAATTATTCGTTGATTGATTTTTTTTTTCAGGTCCTGTTGAAATATCGATTTCTGAACAATGAAAAACCAGCGTTAAATTCAACGAGGAAAAAGTTGTAGAGACCAAAAATCTTATTACTGGTTCGATGTTGGTAATGGATTTTCGTGGATACATTGCTACGATGAATTAGATGCCTTGCCTCGAATGGTTATCGATTTTCGAATCCTACGGTCAAATTTATTACTTCGAGCTGTGAAAGGTATTGAGCCATAAATCGTTAAAAGATTGGCGAAATTGCTGATAATTTGTTGAAGAGATAAGTAAAAAATGTCGCTCATCAATTCCTAACACGTTATTTTCATTCATTTCAGTGTAATTGATGAAACCTGCTGGGGTGTCACGAAGAAGAAACATGTTAATAAAATTGCATACCCAACGCCGTAAAAAAAAACCGAATGGGAACAACGCTGGCTAGCGATGATTTCTGGAATTTTTTTTACGAAGAATGGCAGATGTTTTAATAACGCTGTATTTAATTTGATATTAGGTACGTATTTCGAGGCATTTTTATTCGTTTCGTAAAAATTCGTAAGGGCTGAAGTATTGAAAAAAAGTTCATCTAGGTGGATCAAAAAAAAAACATCCTGGATTTTAACGAAAATTGATGAGCTGGAAATCTCTCAAAAAAATTTAGAGCCTCTTAGTTCTGAAGGAACAGAGTTAGGAGACTTCAAACTGGGACCTTTGTCAAAAACAATTAGGTTTTTACCATTGTTGAGTAGTGGGTTCAAGTTGATCCCCCTTCCTGAACCATTCACTTCAGAATTTCATTATTTTTTATCCTCTTCAGGGGGGGGGGGGGGGGTGAGAATTGCATATCTCGAATTTGAAGGTTATTTTCGTTACATAGGTAATTTAATTACTCGCTTAGACATTTTAAAATTGTGCCAAAAAATTTTTTTGGTCACCTAAAACAAATTTTTGATTGTTTTTTCAAAAAAATTTCGTACAAGGACTGCCAACTACATTTTAATTTGCACAATTTTCATAAAATTCAAGTTGTTCATTCAATAGCTTGAATAGTAAGCCAAAATTTTTTAGTCGTTAAACTGACTTGAAATTAATTTTTTCAGAACTTTTTTGTAGCAGTTCTGCCAATCGATAAATATTGAAATCATAAAATTGCATTTTTATTCCCCAGATGTAGGCTGGAGTCAAAATTTTTTTAAAAATGATGAAATTTTCAAGTCAAATTTGTCTGATAATTGTTGAAAATAATTTAACAGTGAAATTTTAAACATTTTACTAATCGGTCGTTAGCCCAGATTCGCAAAATATTTCTTAAAAGTTCTCATAAGCGAATTAAATTTCAAGCGTAGATCGGTATTATCGTCCAAAACTGAATTTCGCTTTGATTGGTCCTAAGCTCACATTTGTAATTTTTTTCCAATTCACGGTGGACTGCTCACAGCATTGTTCAAACTTTAAAGTCGTACCAAAATCATAGAAAAAAGATAGCACTTTTGGGTTTTAGGCATTCAATCCCTTGTTTTTTTTTTTTGAGACCAATATGGTTATTTTCAACATTTTTTCAGATTCAGTTGAATCAAATTCTAAAATCAAATTTCTGAAAAGTTTTTGAGTTGAGAAAAATGTTTTCTTCCCTCCGTCCGGGAGTTGGGCTGAAATAAATTGCAAACCATAGCACAAACAACATTCCTGAGGAAAAAAGCTTCAAAAAGTTGTTTGAATAAAATTTTAAAAATGGTTATTAGAAGTTTTGCGAAGCATCTTAATTCATTTCCGTGGTTATTTTGACCTTAAATCCGGAAGCTGGGGGAGGGAGGGGGTAGAAGGGACAAAAATCGAAAGTTTTTCAATGGAATAAGGTCTCTCAATCCACGTTTTCTGACTCTCTGAATCCATTTCTATGCTCAATTTTTATCCCAACCGTGAAAAAAAATCCTCAAGAGTGCCAGTGGGCTGGAATTGAGAATTTTTCACCGAATACTTCTCAGTTTTAAACTCTTCCTCTGATTCTATAGAGTCAGATTTCGAGCTTGGAATGAAAATGACTCCAGAAATGGATTCAGTGCTTCTAAAAACATAGATTTCAAAAGCTGATGTCCTTTATAAAAAATTACGAATAATTTTAAACTTTGGATGCATTTTCTTTCTCAGAAAGTCCAATTTTAAGTCTGGAATCGAAATATCCCTAAAAATATGTAGGTCCAGGAGAGTTGAAAATTTTTCAATTTTGGTCCCATCTCGAGTACCTAGAAAGTCGGATTCTAGACTTATGTTATGTACCAGAGAGGTATCCTAACTCAAAAAATTTTTTTGAACCGGAATAAAAATAAATCAAAAGTACCTACATTGCAAAAGAACCCTATACCAAAATTTCAAGTTATGAAGTTCATTTCCCGAATTTTTGTGAATTTTTAAAATTTCAAAATTAGCTCATCGCCCTGTAAAATATGAAAATTTTATCTAATCTACGAAAAAATCTGAAATTCGGCGTATACCCTGTTTTTGACCTCCTGAATCGATTGGAAGCCGTTTCGTGACGGTTCTGAGCTTCCAGAAAATTTTGGAATTTTCCAGCTCTGGAGAAAAATCCATAAAAATAGTCTATATGAACTTAAATCGCAGATCATATATACACATTGGTGATCTATATAGGTAATCGATTAAAGCACAATTTTCTGACATTTGGAACTTCGAGTGGATTTCTATGTTTTTAGGCAGAATATTTTCTTAGAAAAACTTTTAAAATGTGGAAAATTCCAAATTTTTTTGGACATTTTGAAACGCCTTGAAACTACTTCTCATCAACTTAGGAGGTTGAATTTTTATCTCGATGCGTACGATGTCGGAAAATTTTTAAAATTTTTTCGGAAAAATTTTCTCCCAAAAAAAATATGTATTATAACTTGAAGTTACGAATTTCGGAAAATTGTGAAAATTTTCTGAAAGCTCCAAAACGTCTCGAAGCTGCTTCCAATCAATTCGGCAGGTCGAAAATAGGGTATATACCGAATTTTAGTTTTTTTCGTTGATTAGATCAAATTTTTACATTTTTAGGGCGATGAAGTATGGTAATTATGAATTTTTCAAAAATTCGTCAAAATTCGAGAAATGAATTTCAATCCCTGAAATTCACTTTCTTAGGGTGTTTGTCACTTTTTTCGACTTCAGTCACTTTTGGTTACTTTTCACGTCTAAAAGGTCATTTTGGTTACTTTTTTCTCTTCAAAGGCACTTTTTCTTCGCACTTTCACTTCAGGCAAAAAGTCAAATTTTCAGGTAGAAATTGCTATTTTACAAAATTCTTTAAGAGAAAAATAAAAAAAATGATTTTTGCTAATTTGTTTGTTGTTTTGACGAAGGAATTTAATAAATGAAATTATTCGCGTCTTTTCAGTTGACTTGATTTATCTTTGAAACGTTTGCAGAAAACTACAAAAAAATTGCCCCTCCCAAAAAAATTGAATTTTCGGGTCCTTTTTGGCCATTTTTCAGTCACTTTTTGCGCAAAAAAAGTTACTGAAAGTTACTTTTTTCTTCAAAAATTTCGTCATGATGCCTGATAATTTTATCGAGTCCATTTTACTAATGAATTTGTCTAAACGTAAAATTAAAAAAATTCATTATTCTCTATTGTACCAGTCGTTTTTCAAAAGCATGATATTTTGAGTCGTAGAATGAGCACAACTGCTCTGAAATATGCATATTTTTATTTCACGAAATTTTGTATCGTTTCCAAAGTAATTTAAAAGGAAAAATGGTAGAAATTAGTTAAAAAACAGCCCAAAAAATTGAGAAAAATATCCCTTAGCATCTTCGAAAAATAGTATGAGAACTCCATTTTCTCGAATTTTGACCTGAAATATATCATAATCCAACAGATTTTTTCCTTCCTCAAAAAACGTTATAATTTTCAATTGCTACATAATTTTTTTGTAGGTATTTGGATTGTAAACTAATCGTGATAATTTCACTTAAAATCATATAATTATGAAAATAATTCGTAATAATTGGCTCTTCGACGAGAAAAAAAATGGAGAAATTTTCATTCCACGTACTACATAGAAACACTTTTCAAAAGTAATTAACGTTGTAATGAGAGGCCGCACACGTAAACGGTTAAAACGTTTAAAAGAGGTTCAGCTGCGTTTTGGGAAATTGAAATTAAGTCGGGACCAGATTCGAAGAAAAGCTACACGCTAAACGGGGAGCAGGGCGCAGCAGGCACGTCGACGGCGATTCATCGAATAAGGAGGAAAAGACTCTAAAATGTAGCCGGGGATTAATCTCCGGAGAATCGAAATAATAGAAGGTGGAATAGGGTGGAACTGCGGGGACCTTATATTGCCGAGCTGAAAGCAATCACGACCCGAAACAATTTGTCAAGGGGCAGAATAATAGATGGATGGTTGCTCGGTAAATGGCTCTATAACGCTATCCTATTATCAATGTATTAAAATCTAAATTCTGCCAGTTTATCTTCTTTTAATCCTATTATATTTGTAACGATGCGAACTAATCTAGTATCATCGCTGAAGCAACAATATAATATTGATTAACTTATTAACTTTATCCGTAACTGTTTAGCGGCTCTGTATGATACTTGTTTTCCATTTTTACCGCCTATTTTCAGCTCGATTTCCCTCCACAATAAAATTCCACTTAGTTTTCGTTTTTGACTTATTTATCCTAGACGTGCGTACACCAATCAGATTTAGGCTTTTATGCCTTTCACGTACGGTATGCGAACATTGATCGTAGCTTTGATAATGATCTTAATTTTATTTTTGCTTTCCGACTCGGCTAATGCTGCTTATTTACAAACCGATGAATTAAACATGCTCGCCAATTTGTAGACATTTTTACGGTTTGTATAGATATTCATCGAGGCGAATTGCCGCTGTATTGAGGATATTTTCGTATCTTTTTCTCTCAGAAAAATCGAAATTAAGACTCGAATGCGTGATATGGTGAAGAATGAAAATAGGTAGACCTATAGTCCAGTAAAATTAGCAAAAAAAAAAAAAAGGAGGTCGTAAGGAAAGACTGAGTGGCTAACCGATGTTTGACTCTAATAGTCCAGTTTGATGCCCTGAACACGAGTCTGAGGTGTCCGGTACGCGGAAGTCTCCAAAATTGTGGACCTTTGCCCCCCTCAAATCAGATGTTTGGCCCATATCTCCCAAAATATTGGTGATAGCGCAAAAATGGGCTTTATAAAACTTATTCTACGTCAAAATTTCTATCAGATAACTTTTAAATGGTATTCACAAATCCAAGGGGGCTGGAGTTATAGTTGATCTAAGAGTGGGGGTTTTCTCCAAAAATCCAATTTTTAACTCATATCTGCTTAAATATTGATCCTGGTGCAAAAATGGCGTCTACAAAACTTGATCTACGTCAAATTTCCTATCAGATCAGATGATTTATAAATGATATGCACAAACCCAAGGGGGCTGGTGCTACAATTGAGCAAAGAGAAGGGATAATCCAGTGGCAGATTGCAAGTGAATGGCAAATGATGATACGAGGCATGAAATTTGGTATGGTGAACAAGGACACCATAAGAAATTTTTTGAGTTGGAAGGACATTGCCAAACCCCATAAGAGGGGGGAACCCATAAGAGGGGGGAAGGAGGTTCAATGGGTGGGGAGACACCATTTTTCAAATTTGGGCTGTAGACCTTTTTTTGGTGTCATTTTCGCATGATTGAACTCCGCTGAGTTCAAAAATGTCGTTACTATCAAAATTCGAAGGGAAGAAGTCCCTTAAATTTCAGATTTGTCAACTCAAGTTTTCATATTTTTCCTCAAAATCGCTTGAAAATTATGTTTTTTCAACTTTTTACAACCTGTCGACTTTCCAACCAAATTTTTATTACAATTTTCGAGCTCTATGGGCAGATTACCATGCATATTGACCTTTTACTAATTCCCATACCCCTAATCTGATGACTTTGAATTTTTATGAAAGCCTATTAAACCACACGGTTTAATTTAGGCAAAGATTTGGGCCTAAAACCCAATAGGAAAGCCTCTATTAAGGATGTGTTGAAGTTGGTCTGATTATTTTTCACTGGACATAGCTACACCCAACAATAATACTTTCTTAGGACTTTTTGAGTGACTTTCAAGTTACATTTTGACGATTTGATAGGATTGTTTTTAGGTTTAGATTTAGGTTGAGATCTGAGAAGAGTCCTAGTGCAAATTTTCTCTGCCAAGAGTGTACTATTTTGTATAGCCGATTTATCAAGTATTTTGCTTAGATTTTATCATAGGTTTTAACCCGCAACATTTTGGGTCACATTTTAGGACTGTGTTGTGAGATACTGTAGGTCTGTATGTAGTCTGTTCCAAATAAGAAACATAAACTTTTTTAAGGGGCTAAAAACCAACGTTACACTAACGTGCATGGTAAACTATTAGGCAAAGCCGACAAATTTATTAAAATGAGATATATTGAAATTAAGTATTTAATAATTATAAATTGTTTGAAATGTAAATGATAGCGAAGGGGAATTAAGTTGAAAAGTTGAATTGAAATCCTGAATAAGTTTATGCTCTACCTCGCCACATAGTGTAGTATACCTCCCTCACATTTCCGGACTTTAACCGCGGCCATCTTAGCTGTTTGTGTATTGAGGGTAGTGGTTTGCATTTCTTATTTGGAACAGACTATAGGTTGGTATTTGATAGGTAGCAGCTCTAGTCTGTAGAGACACGTTTGGAATAATAGATAGGTCTTGAAGTGATTTACCCTTGTATTGATGTACAAGTGAGCTATACAAGAGTTGTTGTATCTGTACAGCCTTTTTAAGTTCCCAAACAAATCTTCCATTTGCTGAGATAGAGCAGGGTTGACGCGAGTCCTTGAAAATTGCGACTCCCGAGTCGAGAGGCGCGAGTCCTTAGAAATTGTAGCTCCGAGTCGACACCCTGCGAGTCTTTCACAAAAAGACTCGGAAAAAGACTCGCAGCGAGTCTTTTTCAGAGTCCCCCCCTTTTTTTAAATTGCAGTCAATGAATTTTGGCAGTGAATGAATGGTAAATGATGAATTCCATCTTCACAACTTCGGAAAGTTAAAAAAACCATTGAAAAACCCAAAAACTCACTTTTTTTAAATTCAAAAATACAGTCAGATGAGAAAAAAATAAAACTACAACCCGTAAAAAAGACTCGCTCGCATAGTATTTAGACTTTTTTAGAGTCGTTAAAAAACGAGTCTCAAAGAAAAAAAACTCGGAGTCTTGGAGTCCTTTGCGAGTCCTTTTTCAGAGCAGACTCTGGTCAACCCTGGATAGAGTTGCTAAAATGTGTTCTGCCATAACTGGGTAAGGACAAGTTGATGCCTGTCATTGCAAAATGTGATAGTATTGATTTCCCTTTTTGATCTACACCCCTAATACAGGGTGCTAGATTAATTCTGACTCCTCCTCCTCCTCCCCCCCCATTTTCCTCCACCATTTGGAACTTTCTGATGTGAAAAAATTACTCATGAAAACTTTGGCTAATCAAGGCCCACATTAACACATAATTAAATGGGATTTATGTATCTTATTGTAGTTTTTTGTAAATAACTTTTTTCTGAAGGATAAATTGAAATTTTGGTTGAAATAAATGTTGGAGAGGATAAAATTATGTGATAGTGTATTTACTTTTGTATTTTACTTCAGTGGGAGCTAGTAAACTGGAAAACAATGTGAAAACATTTTGAGATATCTTTAGTTTTTTGAAAATTACAAGAGTAAAACCAATTTGAATTATATAAAACTATATATCGTTGGAAAGAAGCATGAAAAATGCTACATTTTGTCCATTGAACGTACCAACTTTGGAATAATAGTTTTTGAAATAATATAGTGCAAAGTATTGATTCAAATATATTTCAAAAACTATAATTCCAAAGTCTATACTTTCAATGGACGAAATGTAGCATTTTTCATGCTCTTTCCAACTACATATATATAGTTTTTTATAATTCAAATTGATTTTTTTCTTGTAATTTTCAAAAAACTAAAGACATCTCAAAACGTTTTCACATTACTTTTTAGTTCAACAGCTCCCAATGAAGTAAAATATAAAAGTAAATACATTATCAGGGCCATGTTTACTTTGGGTCTAGAATAAGGAAAATAAGGTGTAAACAAAGCATTAGCCAATCGGATTTTTTCGTTCCCGACTTCCTGATAGATTTGATTGATCATTTTTCATCCTACTAAAATTATGTAGCCATTTCATAATGAATTAAATAGTATAAAAATATGCTAACCAGTAATTTTTGAATTTTTTGAACGATTTTGCACACCAGCACTTTGTTTTTTTTAAAAAACACCGTATTTGTTTTATTTCCGAAAAAAACAGATTTATTTTCTAAACCAACCAAAAACTGGAAATTGCACCCCCAATTTTGTAGTAATTTCATTCTCTTTTTCCAACAAATTAAAGGGGTTCAACAAAAAATTTTTTTCAAACCTCGTTTGAAAATTAGTTGTTGAACAGTATCGAAGTTTCAAGTTTGAAAAAATCACAAAAATCGTATTATCTAAATTTCAAATTAAAATAGCGCAAAATTTTGAGTGAGCACATAGGTGTATGAGATATGAAAAATGATCTACTTTTCATGCTCTACACACGGTTTTTTTCTCCATTAATGTTACAGTGTCCAGGCTTTATGTAGAGGTGGTGTTGATCTACCGCCATTAAGATGTGTGTTCTTTTGAGCCTGATAATGGCAAAAATGTTTCATTGCCATTAACAGCAGTGATTTATAACACAAAAAATATCAGGGGAGCCAGAAATGATCGAGCACCTGGTAGGTAATGCATACCACAAAACCTACTTCAAATTTCTGGAAAACTAGTACATACATAGAGTATGTAAAAGGCGATTATGCTGATTACAACTTAATGTTGAAACCGGGTTTCACCCTAAAATCAAAAGATTCAGTAGATTTTCCAAAAATATGTAGGTTTACTTTATATTTTATACATAGGCTCAGGGCATATTTGAGATCCTGAGAGTGGAACAGTGGTGTGGTGGCATCCTAAATTTTTTCCTGGTGTAGCAAAACCAAAATTTTAGGAGGAAAAAAATTAGAATTTTCCGGGTGTAGCAAAAATTTCCTAGATTTAGTAACCCTGCCAAGAAAGGTCGGCCATGTAAAAAATGAAAAAATGCGTTTAAAGTTTTACCTATTTTTTCTCTGCTAAACAATAAAAATAAAAAAAAAAGTATTTTTTCACCCTGGCACTCTTTTGGCAAGATCACAGTTGAAAAAGAAGGAAAAGATATCACCTTTTGTTCATTTTAACCAAAAAAAATGATGCAAAACAGCGAATACTCAAGATAGGTACTTTGTGTGGAAAAAAGGTTCCATAAGGCCTTAGTTAAATTTGTAAGAAATTAAAAATTTCTTCGGGTGTAGCAATCTTTTCCCAGGTGTAGCAAACTATTTATCCGGGTATAGCGAGCTGTTTTTGGGTGTAGCATAAGGCTACACCTGCTATACAAAGGTTGCCACCCCTGGAGTGGAAGGAATACCCAAAAATTTGCAAATAAATCAAACATCACAGAAACTAGTAAACAGTATTTCTTTTTCTTTTTTTAAACATTTATTTCTGATTCATTGGCTAAGTACTACGTCTATGTTGAAAAATGAGACCTATTGACCAAGAAGAGAATAATTGAAGACCTCAAGGGAAGACCGGGTTAATTGAAAGCACAGGGAAAGAACGGGTTAATTGAAATCTACCCCATTTTATGGGAACGTGTTTTGATAATTTGTGAAGGTGAGTATGTTAGAGGAAAAAATGGTTCTTCAAGAGTAAGTCTGAATCAAACCCGAATCTAAAAAAGAATTTTTCTAGTTTTAAACTGAGGTTAAATAAATGCAAAATGCTCCAAAAACTGTGATTTTGGAAAAACAGTTAACCCGTTCTTCCTGTGAGGTCTTCAATTATATTATTGGGAAAGAATAACATACGTTAATTGTAGAACATACAGGACTGAAGAAAAGAGTTTAAAATAATTAAAGAATAATAACAATAAGTACAATAAGTAGCCGGATATAACTAAAGCGAGCATTTACCCAAGAAACCAGGTTAGACTAAAACCTAAATTACCTCAATACTTTTTTAATGTCTAGTAGGTTTATATTCCTATATCCAGTTACTATAAATTTCTAAGTTCTGTACACAATCTATTTATAGCTTGAGTGTAATAGCCCTACCAGGCTGATCCTCAAAAATAAAATATCTCTCTCTCAAATTAAAATATAGATTTTTCATTCTTACAGTCTACATCATCACATATGGACTGATAATCCAAACGAGCGGCTTTGTAACAACAAATATTAGGGGAGAAAATCAGACCTTGAGTGCACATGTCCGAGATGTCTAAACTTACTCACAGAAAGGATGATTTCTGTTCGTGTGGTGTTCAGTGAAACATAATTGTGCCACACCAACAAAATTTGTCCTTTTCCTAAGTAAATGTAGACCTGCGGTAAAAACACCTACAGAAATCTAGCACATGTGCACTCAAATTCTGATTACCCTGCTAATATTTGTTGTTTTAAAACAACACTTGTTTTTAACATTGGATTAGCAGTCCATATGTTATTCAGACCGAGCTCGTACAAGAGTCGCGCTCTGGTGGAGAAAATGAAACGGTCAAACAGTTTTAAATTTAACATTGGTTCTTATGAGAGAATCTCATTTTTTGAACATTTTTTTGATAAATGCTAGAAAAGTATCCATTTTTAAGAAAGTTTATTTGAATTTTCTTTTTCCCCCGTGAAATTACTTTTCAAATGACACATCACAACCGAAATTTCATTCATTTAATGTATTGTTTTTCCTTTTTAAATGTGACAGTTTTGTGAAAAAACGATCACTTCACTTCATTTTTTTTGTGAAACAGTCACATTTGAAAAGGAAAAACAATACATTAAATGAATGAAATTTTGGTTGTGATGTGTCATTTGAAAAGTAATTTCACGGCGAATAAGAAAATTCAAATAAATTTTCTTAAAAATGTATGCTTTTCTAGCATTTATCAAAAAATATTCAAAAAATGAGATTCTCCCATAAGAACCAATGTTAAATTTAAAACTGTTTGACCATTTCCCTTTCTCATCAGTGATTTCGACACTAGCGCGCCACAGCTCTGCTCAGTCCAAATAAGGTTGATGGTCTACACAGTGTAGAGTGTACTTTTGTGACTCTGATTTTGATAACTAGAGATGCCGTTCGAGATGAGAGAACGAGACTCTCGTCGAAAATTATATATTGTCTTAAAAATTTCTCAAAAAGTCTCATCTTGTTTTTTGTCTTGTTGTGTGTTTGTTGTGTCTCGAACAGGGGTTGAGAACGGAACGGGAACGGAACGGAAAACCGGAACGGGAACGCCAGGTTTTTCAAAATGAACGGAACGGAACGGTAAAACAGACCGGAAAAAATTTGGAACGGGAACGGGAACGGAACGGAACGCAGAACGGAACGTTTAAAGAACGGAAAAACGGAACGGAACGGAAAAACGTTTAAATTTTATCCGGTTTTCCGTTCTTCCTTTTTTTTTTCAAATTTGTACTACCTCGTGTGTTTTCTGGATATTAAAGCCAATGAGTACTAAGGTGATGGAAAAAATAAGAAATAATGAAAAAATGTGAAAAATTTTTTCACATTTTTTCATCATTTTCTTATTTTACTACAAATAAATTTGAAATTCAATTTAATATGAAAAATCGACAATAAAAATTGAAAATTACACACGTATAAAACGAAAGATGGTGATTTTAATTATTATTTAGAATTTTGCAATTCACATTGTTAATGGCGGAAATAGGTATAGGTAGGTATGTATAGAAAAATCGATATAAGTAACCACTTTTTCATGATCTATAACATGATTTTTTGGCGGAGGATGAACCGCGGGGGAGGGGGGTAGCCGAGTGGAAAAAAATTGTGAAAAAAACATCAATTTTCCAATTTAAGTAGCTCCAAAAAACCCTTAGAATACACACTGAATCTTTGCCTTCAGACAAACAGGAACAAAAATTTTGAATTTTTGAAAATACAAAAAATTGTTGTTTTTATGTTTCATCCTCCGCCAAAAAATCGTGTGATTATAGAAAAAAGTTGAAGATCATGAAAAAGTGGTTACTTATATCGATTTTTCTATACATACCTACCTATACCTATTTCCGCCATTAACAATGTGAATTGCAAAATTCTAAATAATAATTAAAATCACCATCTTTCGTTTTATAAGTGTGTAATTTTCAATTTTTATTGTCAATTTTTCATATTGAATTGAATTTCAAATTTAATTTGTAGTTTATCGACTTATTAGTAGAGAGCAGAAAAATATGCACATATAATATGCACTTTTTAAAGAAAAAATATGCATAAAAAATGCATATTTTTCAGAAATATGCAAAAAATATGCATTTTTATGCAAATTTTCGCTTAAAAAGTGCATATTACTTATATGTGCATATTTTGACATTTTTGAGTGCATATTTTTCCTCTCCCTACTTATTAGGTTATCATTTTTGTTTTACCTTATTTTATTCCCATCATAATGATTCATGTTTACGTAGTTAACGACGTGACAAAATTATAAATTTATGAAAGCTCAACCTTTTTTGTAAAAAAAAAAAAAAAATAGAACGGAACGGGAACGGGAACGTTATAACGGATCTGAAAACTGGAACGGAACGTAGAACGGGAACGCTTCAAAGTGTATCTCAAACGGGAATGGAACGGAACGCAGAACGGAACGTTTAATGAACGGAAGAACGGAACGGAACGATGTAACATTCTCGTTCCGTTCTCAACCCCTGGTCTCGAATTTCATAAATTGAGACAGGCAACGCATCGCTTGCGTCAGAATAACAAAAACTCATATTAGGGTATGGCTGTACTATCACGCTATGATGGTAGTGTTGGGTAGAGCAATGGATGAAAAATATATCGCTACCATGTACTTAAAAAAATTATGTATCAAGATAAACCAAAATTTTTTGATTATCATATATTATGTTACCTACTTTGTACATTACTTAGTGATACCAACAAAAAAAAAAAGAATAGAAATGGTAGGTACAACAAATTCTACTAAAAATCCTACCTATTAAAACTGACTAAATTTTCTAAAAATAAATAGCCGAATATTGATGGCAAGGCAAAGTAATGGCAATGCCACTATTTTTATTTAAAAAATAATAATTTCATTGCTAATCAACAGTCCTTTATTTTTTCTAACTTCTGATTGGCTCTAAGATAATTTTTTTACCTACTAAATTACCTACCTAGTTGAAATTTTTACATTTTTCCAAGGTATTTGGCAACCAGTAATTTTTATTTCGACACTGACAAAATTTTATGCCAGTTAAGGGCATAGTTCGCATTTCTTTTTGCCTACACGCTCCCCTGCCAATTTACATTACGCTTATGGGAGTTCATGAAATACTACTTTACTCGAAATGAGAGTGATGAAATGGGCTCAAACTTGAAATATACATTTTTCGCGATGGTCTCTACAATCCTGTGCATGGATTGCTCGTTACATCGAATATTTTACGAGAAAATTGAATTTGAAAAATCGGTGAAAAATCCACTGATTTTTCAAATTCAATTTTCTCGTAAAATATTCGATGTAACGAGCAATCCATGCACAGGATTGTAGAGACCATCGCGAAAAATGTATATTTCAAATTTGAGCCCATTTCATCACTCTCATTTCGAGTAAAGTAGTATTTCATGAACTCCCATAAGCGTAATGTAAATTGGCAGGGGAGCGTGTAGGCAAAAAGAAATGCGAACTATGCCCTTAATTGAGATCGCCCACATGAAAAATAAAATTCAAAAAGTTTGGAAAGTGGATTTTAGTCCCTCCAGCGCCCACACCATTAAGGAAACCTCCAGGTAGGTCGCACCCTCGCACCATGAAGGTTTCCTTCAGAAGGAAATACACCTACTCCGCGCTACAATAATTATACTGCAGCGTGTATCGATATTGTATTTCCTTCAATTATGAAGCGACCACCAAAAATTGCATTCAAAATAAGATCTGAAGGAATCCTTCATTATGCGACCTGGAGGAATCCTTTGTGGTGCAACCTGGAGGGTTCCTTCATAATGTGGAAATTGGCTGTTGTGAACAAATTTATCAAAACGAGATATATTGAAATCAAGTATTTAATAATTATAAATTGTTTGAAATAGAAATGATAGTGATGGCAATTAAGTTAGAAAGTTAATTAAAATTGTGAATTAGTTTATGCTCTACCTCACCACATAGTGTAGTATATCTCACTCACATTTCCGCACTTCAACTGCGGCCGTCTTAAAATTGTGAATAAGTTTATGCTCTACCTCACCACATAGTGTAGTATATCTCACTCACATTTCCGCACTTCAACTGCGGCCATCTTAGCTGTTCATGTATTGAGGGTAGCGGCTTGTGTTTCCTATTTGGAACAGACTATAGGATTTCTATTATCACAATCAACAAAAAAAATCTGTATGCAAAAGCTGCTTTTTGTGGTCTGGCCATACCCTATTTTGTTGAGTAATTTCAAGACACAACATTTCCTGAATGAGACAACTCATGTCTTGTTGAACGTCTCAATTACGTTTCAACATTTTGAGAAGAGACGAGAAATGCCAATTTCTTGTCTCAGTCATCTCGAATGGCATCACTATTGATAACACAAAGAAATACCAGTTTTCTTATTTCTGATGTATCTAAATCAGAGATTGGGCCGATTCAGAATCGCCGGTGAGAATCGTAAAGAATTTCTAAATCCGATTCTGAATTGGATTCGCGATTCGATTCTTCAATTTGGTGAATCACAATTTTGCAATTCACGATTTGTTTGTGAGATTGTGACCAAATCCCACATCTGCGATTCTTTTGCGATTCTTTTTAAAAATGTAAACAACGTTGAATACTTCTTTTTTTAATAAAGGTATAGCCGGATAAGGGGTAATTTTGGCTCCAGGTGTACCCTGATGGAAAAAATTCCGGAAAAAATTTTGGCCCCTCAACCCATCCCTTTCGGAGCTATGACCATTTTATTGCATTATTTTCAAGAATTTTTAATTCCAACGGAAGTGAATGAAATTTTCTATTATTTGGCACAAAGTTACATCTAGAAAAGTTCTATTTACGATAATTTTTTCATCAATTTTGGTACATCCCTTCACGAGGTTTTGGCCATTTGAAATTTTCAACTGTAAAAAAGATATTTAAGTACAGCAAAGTGTGACTAATTTTTAAAAATATCCTAAAAACGTGTTTTTTGACGTAGATTCACGTCATTTATTCAGTTTTGGCAGTTGAGGTGGCGCAAGGGCTAAAAATTGTGATAAACTGTAAAAAATGTTGTTATTTTGGTAAATTTTTCACAAAAATAAATGACCAAATGAAAAAACCAACGGTCAAAAATGTCAAAATACCACGAGAAACACCCTTTTCGCGATCATTTTACTTTAAATCTCAAAATTTAGTTTTATTGTTGCGAAAAAATATCAGTGAAAAAAGTGAATTTCGAGATTTAAAGTAAAATGATCGCGAAAAGGGTGTTTATCGGGATATTTTGAACTGCGTAACACGAATCCGACATTAGATTCCACTCATACGATCATGTACAACATTTAAAAAAAAGAATCGCAAATGAATCGCAGAAGAATCCGATTCTTAATCGCGATTCTTTTCAGAAAAGGATCACATTTTAGGAATCCGATTCTTCAAAATTGATGAATCGGATATTCCTGAATCCGATTCTTTAAATCGCTGAATCGCCTCATCACTGATGTAAATACTGCCTTACAGTCACCATTGGCATATTTATCAGAACCTTCAGTTTATGTTCATTGGTGTTGGAACAGTAGTTTTTTTTGAAAGTTTTTGCCTCCGGAGGTTTTTGGTAGTAAGTATTAGTTGTGTTTTTTACACGGATTTGACATAATCTGGATTTGGATTATCCGGATCCTGAATTTTAAAATCAGAATCCAAAATGAAAAGCTACTCGCTGAGTAGATTATAGAAATGGATTTTGGATTCTCAGAACGGAAAAGTCTTCTTTCTTTAGGAAACTGATAACATAATCAAAAAAAGAGAATTTAAAAAGTGCCAAAATCCAGATTTTCGAGATTCCATGTAAAAAAACATAGCTATTGCAACAAAATAAAACTACTGGTAGTTTTTGATTTTGATTACCGGAAGCCAAAAAAACTACAGCTGAATTGTTTTTTTTTTTTTAGCAAAACTAGAGATGGAAGGGTCCTTCAAATGAAATTGACCAATCTTGTATATTATACATAGCTTTTAATTTCTAGAGCTGCTTAAAATGAATTTTGCTATAACCAACTTTTCATTGTTTTTAATACTTTATTCAAAGCATTTGCTAATTCCGGAATATTTCTATCAGGTGGTGCTAAATCTGTACAATGAGATGCCCCTAAAATGAACAATTAAGATATTGATGTAACACCAATTCAGTAATGGTAGGCAAGTAGGCATACATAAATACAGAGCGATCCAGTTAAGGTGTGAAATATTAAAACCATGTATTTTACACGTCATTTAGAGTAAAAAATGTTATACACATGATGGGTCATAAACGCTTCATTACTGAGTTATTCGTCTTTAAAATGGCCCCAGATTTCACCCAAAATTAGCTACTTTCGCTCTTGTAGTGAAAATTTTTAGGGGGTAGGTGGTGGAAAAAGTGAAAGAAGGTTCATAGAAAGGTATACCAATTTTTTTTTTTTTGGTTCACAAGAAAGTGTTTTAAAGCAAAAAATGTGTTTCTGTACCACAAAAATGTTCAAACATGAACAAGAAATCATTTTTTCGAAATTTTATTTATTTATAGGGGTAGTACTACTTATTTAACACCTATTGACCCAAATTTCTGTTGTTTTTTTTTTATTCACTGGATGCTGAGTTATCAGTTTATCAAATTATGACCATCCCACAAAATTATAGTGAAAATTGATTTTAAACTTTCTCATGATTCTCCATTATTATAAAAAAAATTCGCCTAAAATTTTTTTCTGAAAAATCAAAAGCTTGCCTCATTAAACAAAACATTTTAAGGACGTCGCGATGCATTGCCAAATTTCCATTTCCTTGCTCAGCGATATCTCAGAAAGATAGTGTTTTGGGCCCATGTTGAATATGACATTTTTTGTTCGTATTGATGTAGAATACGAGGTTTCAATATTTCACACCTTAACTGGATCACCCTGTATGTACTTCTTTAAACTAGAAACCATGGTGATGAAAATGAACTATACACACAATAATTGTTATTAAGTAACTTTGAAGATTTAATTGTACAACATTCATACCTTTTTTATAAAAATTGGTTTCGTATAGAGAAGCCTTTCATTTCTGGTAAAGACCATGCTTTTATACCAATGGATTCTAAAAGATCCATGAATAAATAATGTGTTTGGAACATTAAAATTTAACCCTCCATATTGTGAATTTGTGTGCATAATCCTCTCCTTCAATTTTTCGACACTAAAACTTCAAAGGTACATACAGTATAGTGGATTTTTATTTTTTACAGTTTAAAAAATAATTCAGTACACTACTTTAAAATAGGTAATAATAATAATAATAATAATAATAATAATAATGATAATAATAATAATAATAATAATAATAATGAAAGAAAAATGAATCATCAGCTTACTTGGTGCCAAAAAAAGGACCACATCGCATTTCAATGTCCGTTTCAATTGGTATAAGTAAGTGTTTTACTGCAGATAAAAATGTTGCATTGGTGTAACTTGAATAATGACCAAATTCTGAACAACGTTGATATCTCCATGCATAGTCTATTTCCCCTAAATGTATGAGAAACTTTTTTAAGAATGAGAATTCTTCATCAATTATATTATACTTTTTTTCCATTTAGAATAAAAAATTTCTATTTGAGATACCTAACTGGATGATTTTGACATGCATATGTTTTATGGCTGAGCAGAGATGTAAAAATAAGGTATTTTATTTTTTTTATACTCAAGTATAATACAGTATTTTAATGGTAATGTATTCTGACTTGAATGGCCAAATTGCCAAAAATTCCAACATTTCTTTGCGCAAATGCAGATTTTTGAGCGATTTTCATCAAAATTAAGTAAAATACCAAAAATACTAGAAATACTGCATTATACAGTTTTTTATTTTTGTATAATATGGTATTATATGTGTATTATATCTGAATAAAATACCTCACATCTCTGGGGCTGAGAGGTAAAATTTGAAAAGTGTTATGTGACCCTGGGTTGGTTACATAACACTAGACATACAGTTAGTGAATGACATTTTGTTAGACTTGTAAAACTTGGTTACAAAAAACATTTTTAGGTTACGCCATAAGGTTATTTAAAAAATTGAGTTGAAAAAAGTTGTTATTCAATTCACATACATAAACTTGACTTTATGATACTGTTTTCAATAGGAAAAGTGAACCATTATTGGCAACTTCTGCAGAGCGAATAATATCGCTGTAATGCTAAAATTTTCCAAGTGCCCGTGCGGTTAAAAAATTGAAAAATAAAATTCTTTTGAATGACCAATCTCATTACCTAAATGTTTAATCAATTGTATTTAATTTGAATTACATTAGCTATTTAAAATTTTTCAACTTACACAGATCAAATTATTTTTTTGAACACCCCTCCCATTAATTAAAAAATCAAATAAATAATATTTGTGTATATTTTTTTTAAATTACAAAACAAATTCATTTTTTTTTCAAAAATATCCCAGGTGAATTCAACCCTCTTTTTGAATACTTACCCCTTCTTATTAATTAACAATTTGATCAATTCAAAATTTTTCAAACATTTTTAATACCCATACAGAAATTGTATCAGTTCAAAAAAGAATAACCCATGTGAAATCAATTTTTTGAATTCCCCCTCTCATTTATTAAATTTTTGATGAATTGTATTCAATTTGAGCCCCAGGTAGAATCAATTTTGTAAATATCCACTCCCATTGTTTAATAATTCGATGATTTTTGAAATTATACTGGTCAAATCGCTTATTTTCAAAAATACCTCAGGTGGCATCTTTTCTTGTTTTGAATATACTTTGCCATAAATTTACAATTTGAAACAAAATTGCCCAGATTGAAAATAAAAGATTACTAAAATATTTTCACCCAATTATTTATTCAATTGTCAAAAATAACCAACATTTTAAAATTTTCACCTTACACAGGTCAAATTAATTTCTTTACAAAAATACCCCATACAGCATTCCTCTTTTTTTAAATATCCCGCCAATTAATTAAAAATGTGATCAATTAGGTAATAATTTTTTTAATTTTTGGTAAATTACACAGGTCGAATTTATTGTTTTCAAAAATACATATCGGGTGGTTTCAATTCTGTTTTTGAATACCCCTCTCATTAATTAACACTTCAATTAATTTTTAAATTTAAAATTTTCTTATTTTTTGTAAAAAATAGCCCAGATTAGATCATTTTTTTTGATGTCCCCTCCTATTAATTAAAAGGTCTATTAATTGATTTTAACCTTTATAAGTTGAGTGAGAATTCGTTGCAATAATTCAGATTAAAAAATTGACCAATATTTTTTAATTTGTATTCATTTTGAACTCCTGGTTGAATCGCCTTGTAGTTCAAATTGAATAGAATTGTTCGAATGTTTAATTAATAGATGGTACCTATTCAAAAAAAGTCTTGAATCCACCTTGGGGGTTTTTGACAAAAATTTTTCGTCCTGAAATAAAAAAAAAATTAATGAGAGGGGTTATTACAAAAAAATTAATTCGGCAGGGGGTGTTATTAAAAAAAATTGATTTGACCCGTGTAAGTTTTTCCACTTTTTTGATACTTTTTAGGCTTAATCGTGCTGGTCAAATTATTTTTTCAATTTAAAAAATTTTCTACAAAAAATTTAAAATATTGTTTTTTAAAAAAATTCTTTGAAATGTTTCTACATAGATAGGAGATTTTCACCAATTCCTCCAACAATTTTTAGCATTCATTATTTCTAAAAAAAAAAAGTTGGGTCTATTTAACTGTAATCGAGTTTTGTGCACAAAATGCCCTCACATAGAGAGAAATGCAGCTACAGGGATCGCCGACATATCCTTAGAATTGTTGAAGTTATGGCTAAAATTCAGTATATTGATGATTTTGATACTGCAATTAGTTTTTTGGTGACAGCGATTTAAAGAGAGTAAGAAAAGGTCCTCGGGTCGGTTGACCCTTTATTTCATTTAAGCCTGCAAAAGTTGTCCTTAAATTTTTTTTCAATTTTGGGAGTAAGTAATAGTCACACAGACTCAAGTTTAGGCTGTTGGTGGGGTACTCCATGGTTTCCCATTCAGTAACAAGAAAACAGAGTCGATGACATGTAGCCAGGGTTGTGCCGATTCGAATCATTTTTGATTCAAATCATGATTCAAATCACTTATTTTATGATTCAAAAAATGATTCGAATCATCTGACCAAAAATGATTTGTGATTCGTTCGAATCATTCCTTGAATTCGTGATTCGAAATTTTTTTACTTTTTGAATCATTTTTACGAATCATTTTTTTTAAATGTTTTTTTTTTGTTCTGACAAATTTTCTCTGGGACATGACAATTTGAGCAAAACTGCCAAAGTGTGAAGTTTGTGAAAGCCAAAAATATTCAGAATTTTGATTTTGAACTGGGAGCAGGGTTGTTCTGATTCGAAAAATGATTTGAATCATGTGACAGAAAATGATTCGTGATTCAAAATTTTTGTATTTTTCGAATCATTTCACGAATCACTTCATGAAAATTGCAAAAATACCTTAAACCAGTTAGATTTTTCTGCAGTATTTGAATCATTTTACAAATCGTTTACTGAAAATGGCAAAATCCAAGTTGGATTTTGGTATTTTTGGCCATTGCCATTTTCATCAAATGATTCAAAAAATACGAATTACGAATCATTTTTCAGAAAATGATTCGAATCATTTCTTGGAAAAGGATTCGTGATTCACAATTTATACGAATCATGTCGATGATTCGTGATTCGTGATTCGAATCAAAATGAACGTGATTCGGCACAACCCTGCATGTAGCTGCGCATTGTTGGGTATAATGATTTTTTCTGCAATAAAATGTTCAAGACAAATTTTTTATACTTTTCACTGCAAAAACTTTTTGGTTTTGTTTAAGAGGCTCTGCACCCATTTTTGGGGTTTTTGGTTTTTTTAACATTTTTTTTTTTTCTAAAAATTTTTTAAAAAAAAAACCCAAAATTTTAATTTTAAACCCAAAAACTTTTTTGGGAAATTTTTTTTTTTCGGGGGGTTTTTTTAAAAAAATTTTTTTCCCAAAAAAAAAAGGGGAAAAATTTTTGTTTTTTTTTTTTTCCCCCCCTTTTTAAAACCAAAAATTTTAAAATTTTTTTTTTGGGGGTTTAAAAAAAAAAAAACCCTTTGGGGAAAAAAAAAAAAAATTTTTTTTTTTTTTTTTTTTAAAAAATTTTTTTAAAAAATTTAAAAAAAATTTTTAAAAATTTTAAATTTTTTTTTTTTTTAAAAAAAACCCAAATTTAAAATTTTTAAGGGGAAAAAAAAAAAATTTTTTAAAAAAATTTTTTTAAAATTCCCCGGGTTTTTTTTTCCCAAAAAAAAAAAATTTTTTTTTCAAAAATTTTTTTAAAAGGGGGTTTTTAAAAAAAAATTTTTCCCCTTTTAAAAAATTTTTTCCCTTTTAAAGGGGTTTTTTTGGGGTTTTTTTTTAAAAAAATTTTTAAAAACACCTTTTTTTTTGGGGGGGGGGGGGAAAAAAATTTTTTTTTGGGGGGTTTGCCCCCAAATTTTTAAAAGAACAGGCCCGCATTTTTTTTTTTGGCCCCCCTTTTTTGGGGGGTTTTTTTAAAAATTTTTCCCTTTTTTGTTTTTAAAAGGAAAGGGGAAAAAAAATTAAATTGGTTTTTTTTTTTGGGGGGTTGACAATTTGCAAAAAATTTTTTTTTTTAAAAAGGGGGGGGGGTTTTTTAAGGGGTTTTCCCAAAAAAAAAACCCCATTTTTTTTCCCCCTTTTTTTTTTAAAAAAAACCCCCCCCCCCAAAAAAAAAAAAAATTTTTTTTTTTTTTCCCCAAAAAAACCCTTTGGTTTTTTTCCCCCCTTTTTTCCCGGAAAGGGGAAAAAAAAAATTTTAAAAAAATTTGGAAAAAAAAAACCCCCCGGGAAAAATTTTCCAAAAAAAATTTTTTGGGGGGGGTTTTTTTTGTTTTTAAAAAAAATTTTTTTGGGGGGGGTTTTTCCCAAAAAAAATTTTTTTTTTTTTTTTTTAAAACTTGAATTTTCAATTAAATTTTTTACTTTCCCTTTTAAAAAACTTCTGGGGAGCTTTTTCCCCATCCCTTTGAATCGCTGTCCCCCAAAAAACAATTGCTGTATCAAAAACATCAATATAAACCAATTGTACCAAAACCCTTAACAATTCCCCCCGTATGTCGGTGAATACTGTAGGGTACATTTCTCACTGTAAAGAGGGGATTTTTTTGCACCAAATTTGGGGGAAAACAACCCTTTTTAACAATGTGTTTTTCATCTTCCTTAATTTTGGGAAAAGAACCCCCCTGATAAGTTATTCGGTTTTTTATTTTTTGTATAGGTTGGGGGGTGATTTAGCGAAGGGCTTGGTGTTTTTTACCCTGTATTTTACGTTTTAAAAAAACCATGATAATTTGAAAAAATTTTTTTTTCCCAAAAAAGTACTTTAGAAATTAATTTGTACTAAAGAAGTGTTATGTAAAAAGTTGATTTGTTAACTTTTAATAGAGGGGAAAAACGGGCTTTAAAATGAGGGAGGTGGTAGGTTAAATCTTTTTTTTAGGTACACAGAGAAATATTTATTGAAAAAAGGGGGTATTTCGATGCAACAGGTGATAGCAAAAAAAAGGGGGATAATTTTTAAAAAATAAGCAAAAATTACGAAAGCTTTGGTTTTTTCCAAAGATTCTATTGATTATAACTTTTTTAATAAATTTGAACTACCCCCTTTTCATTATTTATCCCAACACTATTTAGTATTTTCAAATTAATTTCCTCACGTACTTTTATGAAAAAAATTGTATAAGTTTTATGGTTCCTTGGGAATGTAAACAAACGAGTTAATCTCTGATAAGAGCAACCACTATATTCACACAACACCTACACGTGATCGTGTCTATAGACTACAAAAGTTTACATAACTGACAGTTTCCCTTATCTTGCCAGTAACTGTGACACTAGCGGGCCACATCCCTGCTCGGTCCCAATCCATGATTTAACGTTTTTCCTTAATGGAAAAAGTGTGTTAATTTTTTGTTAAAAAGAAAGCCTACTCTTACCTCGCCCGGTTGAGAATTGGTTAATTGTAGGAAATATTTTTTAAATGAATTTAAATTGATTTCTTTTTTGAATTTTTCCAACATTTCCAAAAGTTTGGGTGCACATTGGATCATAATCACAGAAGGTAGTTCAGAATCTCTTTGGTGCATAATAGGGTTTGGGCAAAAAAATTATTATATTTGGCTGTAATTGATATAATGTTTTATAGAGTACACAATTTATAATTGAATACGTCAGAAACAAAAAGGGCATATAATAAAAATGGCGTTTTTTTGGGAATCGTCGATTGAAGTTTTGGAATTATTCTCAGAAATTTAAATGTCAAGGTGCGGTTGGGAAACTTGAGGATGTTGAAATCTCAACCTTCCACTACAAGAAAACAGCGCTATCTTCATTGTACACCTTGAAATATTTTAAATATACCTGTTTTGAGTGACGAGTTATATGCCCTTTTTCATCGCACTTTTTATTCGCTCCCCACTTTGCTGTCATTTCAGCTTATAACTCCTTCAATTCAAAAAATTTTTTAAAACTTGTTTCAACAAAGTTGTAGAGGATAAAGAAAGGAACATTTTTGGTAGAAGTTACATGAGGTTGCCATACAGTGCAAAAATTTTTCGATTTCCCCATCTTCAATTCACTATAACTCAGTGAGTTTTTAAGATCATGAAGTGGGAGTGGTCTCATTGGATAGAGGAGACTTTGTAGTTTCACAATCACTTGTGGTATAAAAAAGGGGGCATATGTGAACTTATACCCCTTTTTGTTCTGACGTATTCAATTTCAACAGAATAAATTGCATCCAAATCGGTCCATTAGGATCAAAGTAATTGGCCATTGAATTCTGCAGATTGATTAGGTCGTGAAATAAATTACAACGCGCGCTACTTTATTGTGACGTTCCTCAGATTTAAACAAGAAGCGGAATTGTGTTATGCCCATTTCAGAATTGCTGAATAGATAACAATTATGTATTTTAATAAATTGAAAACGGGGTAATGACATTATTTAATAAAATGTGAACCAATAAATTTTTCTTAAGATACCAGATGGTAAAAACTTTTTTTTTCATTTTAAAAATTACCCCAATCAAAAATTAGTTCCTCTTTGCCCCACTACTTTTTCCCTTGCAGTACAATAGTACATATATGTACAGTGAGAGATTTGTGTGCAATATAAATATTTGTTGGTATCTTACAGTCTTCATTTTTCACAGAATTTTCATTTTGACATTCTTGACTTTCTTCAGGTAGTATTTCCCCTAAATTAGCATAGCATTCCATATTCAGTTTATAAATCTCAGCAAGAGCCTCCAACTGAAACATAAATCCTTACAGAGTTTTGAGTTAATTAAAATAATATATTTTTTACAATTCGGCTTACGATTTTTACCTTTGTACCATTATATTCAATCATAATCTTACAAACTGAGGAAATTGTAAAACAGTTCATGTCATGTTGCACAGCATTGCTGATCGTTACCAGCATGGTGTGAAGAATGTAGGTCTTGATCAAACTTTTGTCCACATCATCATCTAAACTATTAATAAAATTTTAATTAGACAAAATTTTACAAGAAGTAACATTCATTAGGAAGGAATGTAGTCTTTACTAGAACATTTGTGAGATACTTCTCATGTTTTGAGTGCTGATAACGAGATCCACAATTTCTTCAAAAGCAACCATAATATTTTCAATGCACTTTGAATCGTAGGATTTCAATGATTCTTCAACAATTTGATCATACTCTGGAATAGATTTCACACAGCATTATATCTACAAAGAAGCTCCAATACATTATGTCCACTTCTGTATTCTAAGACCTGTTAAATCCCCCCCCCCAAACGTGACCATCTTAATAGGGGAACAGGGTTCATAATTCGATGGTTGTCAAAAAGTGAGTTTTTTTTAATGATGCTAATTTTCATTTTAATCACCACTTTGGTCAACATGAAAATAAAAATGAAAGTTGAACCGCATTTGTGGTCTCAAGGCTACCAATTTAAGTAATACATGATTACAAGTGCTACAGTTCATATGAAACTTTTTTTTGGCCTTTCCTTCTGTGCTAGAAAATTTACACATTTTCAGGAGGCTCCAAAATGTCTTGAAGTTACTTCCACTTGATTTTAGAGGTTGAAAGTAGGGTATTATACAGAACTTGGTTTTTTTCTGTTGATTAGATCAAATTTGCATATTTTGCAGAGTGATGAAGACGATGAAGTAATTTTGAAATTTGAACATTATTTTGTCGACCAAGGTGTCTATAATTGTACCAAACTACAGTAATCAACACACGCCTACTACCCTATTGAGCATGCGCTAGCTAGGTACTTTTCCATCCTAGTGAAAGTAATTTTCAGGCCTAGAACTAGAATGAAAAGTATTACTTCCAAGCAAAAAAAACAACGATTAAATAACGACAAGCTTTCAAAGTAACAAAAAAAAAATCATAGACCACACCACACATCAAAACTTCTCTGGGTGAAAAAACATTGAAAAACAAAAGTGGGTATGTAGAAAAATAGAAAAAAAAAAAACATAGAATCAATATCTGTGTTTTTTCTTCATCTTCATTAACTTCGGCAAAAACTGATGTTACAATGGGAAGCTTCATCGTAAAAATACATAATTCACAATTTTCAAAAATCTCAGCTCTCACATGTAGGTATCCTTTCCTTTCACTTACCAGAATAGTCAACTCGAGCTACAATTGGTGCACTTGAAGCAACTGCTCCATGAACCAAATGCGGATATTTAAGTCGAGCCCATGCAGCTAATGTACCCCCAAGCGAGCATCCAAAGGTAATCCATTTTATTTGTTTAGGCAAATGGAATTCCAAAATCATACCTTCAACAAATACATAATAATATCAGTTATAGTAAAATCAGTGTTATATGTGGAATTGTGTTAGAAGTCAGTTCTCTTTAATACACTTTTGTCCTTTTGAGAATTATACATAACTTTATAAGGAAATTTATTCAAAAGTATATCAAAATAAAGGAGTTTATTTACAATTTTAATACCATTTTCCATAATTTTATTGAAGCGAGCAATTTTTCAAATGATTTTTAAGATTTTTTTAGTGAATTTTTTTAATTTTATAGATTATAACTTTGATTTTCTGATATTTTAATGAAATTTGAGACATTTTTAGATTTAGAGTTGCAATAGATAGAATTGACGTAAAACCGGATTTACAATTTAACTATCCACAGATACCTTATTTTGTTGAATCAACTACAATTAATAATGCATATACTGAACAATTCACTTTATTCACTCAAAATGACAAAGCTGAAGAAGCATTGAACAGAATATTAACCTACCTATTGACCGAGTAGCATATTGTCCGCCCATGACAGCATGAGATAAATTGTGTCAGTTTTGTTAGCCGAAAGCCAGCAAAATTTTTGAATTTTTTTGGGTTACCAAAATTTGTAAGGTAAGATGTACCGAAGGCATTTCTCATGGGGGGGGGGGGGCAGGGACCGTATACCGAAAGATAAAGCTGCGGCTTTTGGCTTTTAGCTAGTGATACAAATTATGAAGCTGCAGCTTTTAGCTTTTGTCTTTTGAAATTATATGGCTGTTAAAGCTAGCTTTCGACTAGCTTTTGGCTGGCAGAAAATACGGCTTTTTCAGCTTTTAGCTTTCGACTTTTGGCTTTCAGCTTTCAGCTTTTGGCTTTTATCTCTTCAAATTTCAATGTAAGTTTCGATTTTTCATCTAAAATCTAAATTCAAGAGCTCTGATAACTCACCAAATTGCAATTTTCAATTTTTTACTTAGATGAAAGGTTTTAAGAATATTATTTTCAACATTCAACTACACTAATTTCTATTTATAGTTGGAGCGAAAAAATTGGAAAATTTCACTAAAAAAATTTATGTTTTTTGGATTTTATTTCAAGGAAATAGGTGAATTTTAATTTTTGAAAAAAGCTGTTAGAAAGCTGAAAAAAATAAAGCTCTCGGCTGGATTTTGGCTGCTGAATTATAAAGCTGAGCTAGCTTTCAGCTTTCCAAAAGCCTAAAAAATGATTAGCTTTCGGCCTTTCGGCTTTCAGCATTCAGCTGGCTACTGGTCCCTGATGGGAGGGGGGAGTGAAAATCCCAACTCAAATTTTCAAAATTCCCAACTACATAGCTGATATCACACTTCCGAGGGAGGGGGTGAGATTCAAATTTGCTAACCAATTTTTTTCACACTTTTCCGGCTGATTTCTTACAATTTGTATGTAGGTAGCTAGGTACTAATTTTTCCCAGAGCACGTAAGGTTTTTTTTTGTTTTTTTACTCGTTTCCATCACTTTTGCGAACTTCTGAAGTTTTTACAACCCATTATAAGACCCTTTTTGAAATAAAAAATCTGAATAAATTTTTCATTGGTTACTCCAATTTTTTTTTCAAACCTACAAGCAATCTCATCAATAGGTGTAAACTTTTCATATGTGGACAAAATCTATATTTTGTGAATTTTTCAAGCATTCCTGGGAACTCCGCGTACCGCTCGGCAGCATCCCTACTACGAATTTTTTCACTTCTTGTTGCACCACATCATGAAATACTGCGAAAAAAAATGGTGAAACATAGCAAATTTATGAAAAATCCTTAGTGCTTCAAAATGATTTAGGAGCTAGTGAATTCTTTTACAAACCCTCACAAAATTTAAAGGCCGATTATCGAAATCGAAAAATCGAAATTGAAGAATCGATTACCGAAATCAAAAAATCGAAATTGAAGAATCGATTACCGAAATCGAAAAATCGAAATTGAAGAATCGATTACCGAAATCGAAAAATCGAAATTGAAGAATCGATTATCGAAATCGAAAAAATCAAAATTGAAGAAACGATTATCGAAATCGAAAAATCAAAATTGAAGAATCGATTATCGAAATCAAAAAATCGAAATTGAAGAATCGATTATCGAAATCGAAAATTCAATTTTTTCCGTTGAAACTCTTCATTTCGATTACATATCCGGATATTTGTTGAACACTATTGCGCAAAACAGACTGAGACCCAAAATTCGTTACATTTTAAAAAGAGTCGCCCTCAAAAATTAGACAAGAAATCGTAATTTCAGATGTTTCAGGATTTAAAATTTTTCTATATTCATTTCTTTGTTGTCTGAAGAATTGGAAAAAGTAATTTTCCAAGTGAAGAAATTAAATTTTGGAGTTGACAAATTTTTGAGATCACTGAACTACAAAAATTTTCTGAGAAAACTGATTTTGAACTTGAAAAAAACAAGAATGTCAAATATAATGATGGGAAAGAAGTAGAGAGAGTAACTAGCTCCCTTCAATAAAAGTAAAATTACAATTTTAGACCAGGAAATTTAAATAAAAGGATGAGTACTGACACTGAGTACAAAGTTTTCTGTGCATTTATTTAAAACATTTTCCAATTTCTTGTGAAATTTTGAGTGACTGTGGTGGGTTACAAGATCACATTTTTACATAAAACATTTTTTTGTTGTCAAGAGCAAATGAAACACTAAGCTCAAAATTGATAATCCATATGACTCAAGGGGCGTGAGAGTCGAAGTATGATTGGCTGAGAAGATTTGCTAACCAAGCTCTACCCTTAAACCAGGTATGAGTAGATGAGATGAATCTTTTCGGGGTTCGAAAGGTAACAGTTTTTGAATTTTCTAAAACAAAGTCATCACTTTCTAAATTTTCTGACTGAAAATGCCAAGTTTGTTATTTTCATGTCCATGATTGAATAATTATTTTTCTGAAAATTCCATTCAATTATTTCAATTTGTATTGTGAAAATATCCGTTGCCTAAATCTGGCACTTTTTCAATTTTTTTTGCTGAGTACGAGCATTTGGAAGCTTTTTTGCCAAATGCCGCCTTCATTCGGCTATTGTCCAAAAACTATGCAAGCGAGTCTTTTTTGCGAGTCTGTTTGCAAGTCACAATTTTTTTTAATGATTGTATCAGCGATTAATTGTGAATGTCAAAAAAAAGTACATTCAATAAAAACGAGAAAACTGACCTATTGACCAAATTATATTCTCAGTAAAGAGTGTAAAGACAAACATTTTTAGCCGTATTAAAAAATTTTCATCTTAAGATGTATAATTTGGTCAATTCTTGTTTTTATTGAAAGTGATAATTCAAATTAAAAAATTTTACAGAGAAAATTTTCAGACAAAATTACAGATATTGATAGCAGATAAAAACGACTCGGAAAAAAAGACTCGGAATGGGACTTGAGACTCGCTGAAGACTCCGAGTCTTTTTCCGAGTCTTTTTGTGAAGGACTCACACCTCTCGACTCGAAGTCGCAATTTTCAAGGACTCACATCAACTCTCCTTCTCGTGTATCAATTTGTGAGATACATATATAGTTTTGTGTACCTTTTTGTGCATCGATTCGTCGGACGTTTCCTCGTACGACACCCACCTCGAAAAAAATTGTTATATTTATAAATTTACCATGGTATGGAACCAATTGAAATTTTTTTATTGGTGGTGGTGGTGCTTCTCTTCAATCTTCAAAATGAAATGGTTCCGGTTTTGGTTTTTGAAATGGTTTTTATAATGGTCTGAAACGGTTCCATTTGGCTTAAATGGTTTCATTTGTCGTTTTCACTGGTTCTGGTTCTGAAATGGTTCCATAATCAAGTTTTTTTTTCAGGTTGTGGTTCTGGGATTGTTTCATGTTTTTCACATCTTGTGGTGGTGGTTCCTAGAGTTGAGACCAGAATTGTCATAATTCTCAACTCATTCTTTGTTTTATTGAACATTGAACTTGAAAATTGAAGTTAAAATCATTCGAAATCAAAATTCATTTTTTTTTCACAAATTTGAATTCACATGAAAGCAAAACCAATAAGAACCGATTCATCAAATGTTGGTGGTTCGTGGTTGTTCTGCTCTTGTAAGAAAATTCATTTGATATGGTTCTTGTATTGGTGGTACTTCTTCAAAACACCATACTCTTGTACTTGTGGTTCTGGTTAGTTTTAAAATTACTCCTCTCTGGTGGTCTTTATTGGGAATGGTTCCATAAAATTTTCAAATGGTTCCAATTAGTGCTGGTTCTAATTTAAAAATTTGAAAAAAAGTGGTTCTACTGGTTTTTTTTTTTGGTGGTGGTTCCAACTGGTTCCATACCCTGAAATTTACATTGCACTTACATCAGATAGGGATTTTCAAAGCATTAAAACATGAAAAAAATGTCTCTTCAGGACATTAAAAATCCAATTTTTCAAAGTTTCAAAAAAAAATCACAATTCTACAATCTATCTTAGACGAAATTGTGAAAGAAGGCTTCCTTTTTACCCCCTCTCCTTTGAAATCCTTTTGGTATTTCAAGTCTTCATACTCTTTGTACCTCCCAAAAAAAGCTTCCGACGTCATTGAATATTGCATTTTTAGCGAGTGAAAAAAGTCAGTCCTCCGTTCTACTTTGAAAAAGCCAAAAAAGTTGTCAAACACACGGCCCCTTCTGTGCCCCCCCCCCCCCCATTATCAATTCTGATGACATCACTGAAAAATTGACTTACATGGAAAGTAGGTATTAGAAAGTTTTCATATTTACTTGCCATTGATAAATTTTGCAATATCTGCTAAGGCTTGTGTCGTACTTAAATGGTTTATAATGGATCCGCTGCAAAAGAAAAATCTAGTAGATACTCAACATTATGTATTATACAGGGTGTTACATGAATCATCTGTCATGCATCTTATTTGGATACAACATTGTACCACTAAAAAAAAAAAACATGACACAAACAAGTTGCCGTACTTAAAACTTGAAGACACAAATGCTGTTTCTAAAAAAATTACACTAAAATTTTTTTCAACAGGGGAATGGATAGTGCCACACAATGGGAGATTTCAGGATTTGAGGCCACAAAAATTTAAAATTTTAATTTACCCAAATGATGTGATGAATCTAACTAGGTGTTTGGTATACCCCAACTAGCAGATCTGCACAGTTTTTTATTTGTGGCTTATCATCTGATTGTCTTGGCGCCATCATAAAGATAGCAATATATGCAACAAAGTTAACTAGCCTATACATTGCATTTTTTTAAAGTGAAATAACTTTAATGTGTTTTTAGCAATTCAATAATGTTTATATGTGACCCTGGCAGATAAAACCAACCTTAGGTGTCAAATTTTCATTTTTCAATTTATTCCAGATTTGGGTTCCCCGAACCCTTAGAATTCATAAACATTTTGAAAATGTGATGTTGGGTGTCAAAATATGTTTTTTGGGGTGCTGAATTCGATTTGGAAAGTATTTATTCCTGATGACATCTCTTGCACGGAGGAATGTACAAAAACTCAAATTTTTACTCTTCATTATCAGAATATTATACCTATAATGTAAAAAAACATATTTCAACATCCAACACAATATTTTTCAAAAATTTGCATTTTCAATCTCTGAAAATTATATGGGTAATCAAAAAGGATGAAATCGAGTTCAACGGATTCTGGACCCCAAAAAACATATATTTCGACACCCAACATGAAATTATTTGAAAATCTGAGTTTTTATCCCTCTGTGTAGGGGTGGGTTATCAGAAAGGGTAAAAAAAGTTCAAAAATCGGATTTTAGACCCCCAAAAAACATAATTATTTTGGCAACCAACATGATATTTTTCAAGAATTTGAGTTTTCAACCACTTGTATATAAGGGATGGGTTAGAAGACAGGGTAGAAATAAGTTCAAAATTGGATTTCGGACCCCAAAATATATATATTTTGACACCCAACATGACATTTTTTGATAATTTAGGTTTTATCCCCTTTTGAGGGGTGGGTTGTCAGATGGGGTAAAAAAAGTTCAAAATCGGATTCAGTGCCCCAAAAAATCCCAGTTCACCAATTTATTTCTTCCAAACTTCACAAATTCTATTTTTGAGGCCTCAAATCCTGAAATCTCCCACTGCGTGCCAGGGTTGGTAAGCCAGCCAAAAGCCTAAGCCGAAAGCCGAAAAAAAAAACTTAAAATCTTTGTTTTGAAAAGCCAGCTGAAAGCTTAAGCTATAATATTTGAAAAGCTAAAGCCAGCCGAAAGCTCTATTTTTTTTCGGCTTAATTTTTTTTTCAATTCTGTCTCTGTGTTTCTGTTTCTGTGAAAGTGAAATTCATATCAAAATTTTTAAAATTGACAAAATTCAGGCTGGGAAAATTTACTGCATTGATGAAAATTAAAAAAAAAAAGAATAAATTTTTAGCAAAATAATATAAGTTTTGAAAAAAAATCAATTTTAGCAAAATATTTGAAAATTGAAGCGAAAAGTCAAAAGCCGTAAGCCGAAAGCTGAAAGCCGAAGCTGTATTTTTTGTTTGAAAGCTGAAAGCCGAAAGCCGAAGCCGTATTTTTTTTTCTTAAGCCTAAGTCAGCCAGCCACATTTTTCAATACGGCTTACTAACCCTGTTGTGTGCCATAGTACTTTGAAAACTGAACAAATTTTCACTCAATTTTTTGTGTAACTTTGAAAATTGATCGATCAATCGATCAATCGATCACCCCCTTTATTATTTTATGTAGAACATAAAACATACTTAGGTACAAATTATGAAATTAAATCTATCAATATCAATATCTTCTATTATATAAAGAGAAGTGGTGTTATCGTTGTCCACGGTAAACTTTGAAGATTCAGCGAGGTCATGCTGGAGGGTGGTACCATCCGATAGAATTTGACTAAGGCACTATAACTACAGGTATGCTGGTCCGCCGTTTTCTTGCGTACAATCGCCCGAATGCTAGAACTTGTTTCACGACGTTGCACGGAGTTTGAAAGTGATCGGCTTGTCCGAACTCCTGTGTAACGTCGTGGAACCAGTTTTAGCGTTCGTGCGATTGTACGCAAGAAAATGGCGGACCAGCATACCTGTAGTTATAGTGCCTTAAATTTGACTAGGAGGAGGTTTAGTGCACAAAAAGATTTGAAAAAGTTGGCTCTAAAGCTGAGAAAAGTCTATAAAAAGGTTAATAATTTTGACCAATTGAAAGCCAGTATTCCTTTTATGTAAATATCTCAAGAAGCGTAGAGCATATGTCGAATCAAAAATCTGACGACACTCTACTGAAAGGAAATTTTAGGGGCTACAATTTTGTTCCTCTTCAATTTTTGTCAAAACCGCTTCCTTTTTGAGATATTCCTCAAAATGTAATATTGAAGGAATGGGCCCGGTGATGACTAACATGTGGATTTTCCAGGATGTTGGTCAACAACACTATAGT
The DNA here is from genome assembly GCA_033439095.1 of Pseudococcus viburni. Taxonomy (NCBI): domain Eukaryota; kingdom Metazoa; phylum Arthropoda; class Insecta; order Hemiptera; family Pseudococcidae; genus Pseudococcus; species Pseudococcus viburni. Next base: position 1,720,388 of record JAVBJF010000013.1, read on the forward strand.
TGTGGTGACCAGCAGGTGGATTGACACAAATTTTTTTAACATTATTTTTTAGAAGCAGCATTTGCTCCTTCAATTTTTAAGATCGGCAACATGTTCATATCAAGTTTTTGTTCCAGTGGTACCCTCTTGTATTCAAAAACAGCAGTTTGACAGAAGATTCGGACAGAAGCTACATAAGCAGCAACCAGCAACGGCAAACAGCAACTAGCCAAAAAATGAGCAACTTGACTCATTTTTGAATGAAACTATACTACATAAACAGCAAATAAAAACATAAATGCTTTACTGAAAGTCTAGAAAGTTTTTTAGTATTTTTAATTTATTTTTATTACTTAAACTTATATACATGGACTGCTAATACATCTTGGATGACTTAGAAGCCGAAGTTTCAGGAGCAGGATTTTGAAATTGTAGTGAACACGCTCATATATGTCAGGAAATTCTGCAAATGGAACGAAGTATTCCAACCTTAGGTGCGCTTCAGTATTGTTCTCGTTTGTGAATCAATCTGATCACAAGAAAACTTTGAGCATGCGCAGTAGCAATCTAAAATTATGCTCCTGAAATCTCAGCTTTGACAAATGGGGGAAATTTTCATTGGATTAGCAGTCCATGTTATATGGTCAAGTAGCTTAATTTTGAAATAAAACATTTGAAAAAAAGAAAAATTAATGAATGAAAATTAGAAATGAAAATGTTTCACACATAACAAAACAAATCTCAAAGCGCAGTAACAAAACCGTGATTACACTTATCAAAATGCTACCAAGTTGCCTAGTTGCTCAGTTTTTGGTTACTGCTTACATACAGGGTGATCCAGTTAAGGTGTGAAATATTGAAACCTTGTATTCTACTGATTCTACTCATCAATACGAACAAAAAATGTCATATTCAACATGGGCCCAAAATACTTTCTTTCTGAGATATTGCAGAGTGAAAAAAAAAAAATGGAAATTCGGCAACATTGCGCATTGTGACGCCCGTATAATGTTGAGTTTAATGAGATGAGCGTCGGGGTTTCTTACACAGAAGTCATAGACCTTATAGTTAACATAGACCGCGCTTTGTGATAAAAGCAGTGTTCCAAGATCTGTGGATTCTATAAGTGAAGTAGTTCCAAACAAACAAAAATTATCAGTATTTTGTATAGATTAAAATTCACAATTTTTTGAAATTTGATCATTTTGTTGAAAATAAGCACATTATGCACGTTTCCAAATATATCTTTTCATTTAAAACTTCCACAATTTTCAACAAAATGAACAAAATATCTGTTTGTTGGGAAACACTTCACTTATAGATAGAATCCACATATGTTGGAGCCAGAGGTGCAACGATTACGATTTTAATCGATTATAATCGATGCTCATACACCGATTAAAATAATCGGACGAGCATCGATTAATCGAAGATAAGTAAACAAAAATTTCCAATGTTTCTGATTGGTCAAATTATATGTGACGTAATTTTTTTTCTAATCAAAACAATTTAAGTTTCTGACATCACATATCTCTGCATGAGATCTCAATTTTTGGGAGATTAATAATTATTCGTTTTCCTTTATTTGCATGGTTATCAAATTTTCAAAGGAACCGAATTAGATCGATTCCATTAATCCGATTTATGATAGATTCTGATTAATTTTTTTATATAGGGTTATATTTTTTTGGTTTTGAGGTTGTTCTTTTAAATCATAGTAGGTAAAAAAGTAATAGTAACCGCACGCCGCCGAGCCCGCGCCGCCGCCGCCAGTGAAATGTGGACGCCGTCGCTTTGAGCCAAATTACTCGGCACGCCGCTGGCCGCCGCCGCCGATAAAAATCGGCGGCGTCAGTTAGGCATGAAGTTTTTTTACTTTTTTTATTACAAAAATATGAAAAAATACATTTTTTCGCTCTTATATCAAGCAATATTTTTCAAAAAATTTTGCCCTCGCTTCGCTCGGGTAGTATTTTTATCATTTTATTTTAAAAATTGATGATTTTTTATTGATTTTTCAGTCAAAAATCACCGATTTCTCAAATAATCCCCAATTTGTTTAGAAAAATCAATAATTCTGACTGAAAGATCTGTAAAAAATGACGGATTTGAAATTTGACCCCTTGACCCCATTTTTTTTTTAAATAGGAAATACCGTTTGAAGTTTGATCAGCATATTTTTTCGGGCAGATTACGAAAAAAATGGTAAAAAATTCCATCACCAAAAGATTTCTCTCAATCTGTTTTTTTTTTTGTTGCACATTTCGTTTACAATTTTCATAACTTTTGACACTTGAAGTCGATCTTCTGAGGAAAAGAAGGATTCTATAAAAATGAATAGAACATCAATTGAAGAGCCAAAAATTTCCTTTTTGTCGAGCTCGATTATCTAGCTTCTTCTTGAATAAGAAAAGATAATTTTTCGAAATATTTTAATTGAAAGTTTAAAATTCAACTTATTTTATTATAAATCTAAAAAACTAAGACGAGAAAACCAATTCGATTTATGGGGGAAAAAGGAGGCTTGGTTTTTGAAAAATTATCAATAAAATGAAAAAGGTTGAACTTTCAGTTGGAATAACTCAGCTTTTCACACAAAAACTAAGAAAATATTCAACAAAAAATTCAAAAAATGTTGAAAAAATTTTTGGTGATGGAATTTTTTATTATTTCTTCCTGATCAGCGCGAGAAGTTCCATAAAAATCACTCATTACATTTCAAACAGCATTTTAGAAGTTTGAAAATGATGGTCTGAGACAAAGAACCGCATGGCGCCGCTCCTGCGCCGCCGCCGCCGATAAAATGCAGACGCCGCCGCTTTGAGCCCAAATATTCGGCGCGCCGTCGGCCGCCGAAGAAAAAACCCCCAAACGCCGCCGCCGAGAATAAGACCGTCGGCGTGCGGTTCTAAGTAGTACTACCCCCAAAAATAAAAAAATATATAAAAAATGATTTGTTTATTATGTTTGACTATTTTTCTGGTACAGAAACACATTTTTTGCTTTAAAACACTTAGTTATGAACCCCCCCCCCCCAAAAAAAAAAAAATTAGTATACCTTTCTATGGACTTCCTTTTAGTTTTTACACCACCTAACCCCTAAAAATTTCTACTGCAAGAGCGAAAATAGCCAATTTTAGGTGAAATCTGGGCCCCCTTTAAAAGCAGTGTTTATGACTCATCAAGTATACCTATAACATTTTTTACTCCAAATGATGTGTAGATGTATGTAGAATACATGGTTTTAATATTTCACACCTTAACTGGATCACCCTGTATGAAGCTATGGTCTCATGGAACACCTTGATTGAAAGCAATGTATTGTATTACTTTATTGGCCGGGTTCTACCATAGAAACGATGCTCCAGTGAGAAACATATGGCATGTAGGCTTTTGGCGTATGTTAACACGGTGTCTGGAAATTCTTGTCCCTTATCCAAAGGCTCTTTACCATTTATGTAAAGAAATGCTGGTCCAGTTTTTCTGTAATAATTTACCGTCACCGCATACTTCTGTAAAAGCAGAATAAGTACAAACATAGTCCGGGACCCCGAATAGGACATGGATTGCAGCCACCCCCCTTCCCCCCGCCGATCCTCTGAAACATGTTTTTTTTGAAGCGGGCATCCTGAGAAATATTTTAAGCGGTTGTATTCAAAAAAAAGTTGGCTGTCCTAACAAAATGGCGGCCATTTTGATTGACAGATTCGCCCAAAATTGGAATTTTTACGTCCAACTCATTAATTATAGGACTTACGATAAAATTTATAATAACAAAAAATGTTCGACATAAAATTCAGAACATTTTTTATCATAACACCAAACCCGTGAAATGGTCGCGTTCACGACATACACGCGCGCGAAGTTGAACGCGGCAAATTTTTCCATGTTACTTTCTACCTATTCTGACTACTAGTTTACTTTTATTGTGGAAACATGGTTTAAACCCTTCGTTGATTGCAATTTACGTATACTTCTCACATTTTCAAAATACGTGCAGTGGCGCACCTAGGAGGCTAGGGGGCTATAAGCTATAACCCCCGGAAATGGGATTTTTTTAAATTACAAAAATGTGGAAAAAGCGCAATTTTTTGCTTTTTAAACATGGTTTTTCAAAAACAGATTCCTTTCTTCACTCGAGTAGTATTTCAATCATTCTATTTCTTGAATAAGTATAAACATATTATAACTTTCTAAATTTGAATCAGTCTTCAATAAAATTATGCCTTTGAGAATCAGTGATTTTCATTGAAAATTAAAATATTGTGTGGCATATTGATTCTAACTAATTTGAGGACGTACAATTCGAATATCAACTTACTTTTTGATCCGACCCCTCCCCATAGTTTTTTGAAATACATATGTATTCAATTCCGTATTGATCGCCGAAGACTGGAGGAAGGGGTCAGTTAGAGCTCATGGGGCCGGATTAAAAAATAAGCCGATGTTTGAATTCCACGCCCTCAAATTAGTTAGAATCGAAATGCGACACGATATTTTCTTTTCACAACATAGTTTTTTTGCAAATTGGAAGGCGAGAGGGGCACTAGAGGGCCAAATCCAGAAAATAAGCAAATTTTTGAACTCTGTGCCCTCAAAAACTTACCAAACGACAGGTCACACGACATTTTTCATTTTTTTGAATTTTCACCCTATCAAGGAGGCTAATAGGAGGGTTCAGAGGGGTCGAATGAAAAAACTGAATACATATTCGAAATCAACGCCTTCGAATTAGTACCTAGTTATCGATGTGTCACTTTAATTTTTCGATTTTTATGAATTTTGGTCAAAATTGTGAACCCTTGTACTTCCTGGGGTCTAGAGATCCCATCTTAAAAATTTGTTGGTTGAAAAAAGGATAAAAAAGGCTACTCACTGTAATTTTTTCAGATTTTTAAATGATATTTTTCATCGTTTTTTCTTGTCATGAAAGTTGAGCTTTCACCACTTAAGTTTAAATTTGTGCGTTTCAAAATGTGATTTCCGTTTTTAAAACTCCTATCATTATCTTTCAGACCACGCAAATAGTTTTTCCTCAAGTACTACCTATCTTGAGATATGAGCCTTCAAATTTCAGTAATTTGGCTAAAAATCGCAATTGCATAAAAATTTTGAACCAGCCTCCCTGCTCCCTTGAGGGTTAGAAAAAAGAATCGTAATTTTGTGGATAGACCACCAAGGGGAACTCGTAAAAACAATTTGAGCGAAATCAGAGGACAAAAATATAAATGAAAATGTAATTTCTGCATATTTTGAGCTCAAAATCAGGTTAATTTTAATATACATTTTCCTTAAATTGACATGTGACCTATGAAATTAGAGCAGAATTTCATCAAAAACTTCGGAATTTTGACCAAATTTTTTTGAGCAATTTTTGAAAATTTTGAGCACTGGCCAATTTTGGAATATTTTCAAACAATTAACATGTGACCTACCGAAATGAGGTGAATTTTTTTCAAAAACTCAAATACGTCAATCAAAAAAATTTAGAACGCTGTAACATTTTTGAGCATTTGAAAAAGTTGGATTTACCTTGGATGCAAATAAAAATTATTAATCGAACGAAGTGTTGCCAATATGCCAATTTACAATTTTTGACCTAAAAAGCAGTGTTCAAAACCGATTGAAGTTCAATTGGTGGTGATGGTTGTGGTTTTGGGATGTGTTGTTATTAAATGGTTCCTGGTTCTGGTTTTTGAATTGGCTTTTGACAATTGTCTGAAACGGTTCTGTTTGGTTCTGATATTTTCAGTTTTTGTAATTTGTGATTTTGATCTTGAAATCGTTCTGGTTTTTTATTTTTTGCAAACGGTTCTGGTTTTGGGTTCTGTTTCGAAAAATTTCATGTTGTTCTGGTGGTGGTTCCCAAAATTAGAGACCATTTCAATTGGTCCCGGTTCTCCCGGTTCCATTCGGTCTTTCAATTTATTTTTTCAATTTTCAATCAATTAGAAAAAATTCAAAATTGATATGTAAGGTACTTTGGTTTTTCCATTTTTTTGAATTTTGACCAGATTTGGAAATCCCTGCCCCCCCCTGGGGTGTTCAGATCCCATCTTGAAACGTAATTATTTGACAGCATGAAAATTTCTCCTTGCTGTAATTTTTCAGATTTTTAAATGGTGGCCTACATCTTTATCTTTTATATTCATCATGAAAGTTGAACTTTAATTATGGAGGTTAAACTTTGAACTTTTCAAAATGTGATCATCAATTATTTTCAATTTCCTTTCAATTGTTTACAAAACTGTGCAAACAGATTCTTCTTGGACTTACCAATCTCGAGATATGAACCTTCAAAGTTGAGTCGTTTCACAAAATATCTTAATTGTATGAAAATTACGTGGGCTCCGGCTCTCCCACCCTCCTAAAGGATTTTGATCGAAATGACAATGATTCCTCGATTGTACATTTAAGGGAACCTGTAAATAAATTTTGAGAAAAATAGGAAGACCTAAGATCAAAACCTGCTCGAGTTGACATGGAACACGCCAAAAGAAGGAAAAAAATTCAAAAGTACCAAATTACGAAAACATGATTTGAATATTAAGGTCAATGAGCCGAATTGAGAACACTTTCTGCAATTTTGAAAAAAATGAAATTTGTAGGGGTTCTAATAAGAGGAGAAGTACAAATTTGGAAAGTTTGGTGGTTTTGTATGAATTTGGTATGTTTAGAGTCTAAATAGAGCGATAATTGATTTTTTTTGGTTTAGAAATAAAAAAGTTATGACGTATTCTCATTTCAGACAGTGATGTTCTCCATTACCCATGAATTAGTGGGTAATTGAGAACACCCAAACTTTTCAGCTAATTCTCTCTATATTTTTTTTAAAAATAGAACATTTATGACTAAAATACAACTTTATACCTTTTTCAAGTTTATTTTTTTTGAAACTACGTGTTGCAGAGCTTTTTTTATATCGTCATCGTCATAACAATATTTTGATAGCTTTTTTAATTTAGGAATTTAAAATCCATTAAAATGATAAAAAAAAACTTCAAATTTTCAAGCATTTCTATTAAAATAATGATAATTTCAAATTTTCAGCTGTAAAAACAACGATAGGTACCAGCAAAAAAAATCAATGTTCCCAATTACCATAGAATTCTGAAAATCTTATGTTCAATTGAGAACACGATTTATTAAAATTTTTATGCAATCATAAATGAAAATGATACTCAAAAGATGTTTTCTAGTTCATTTATGACTCATAACACTATTTACTTTTCCATAATATATATATTTTTTGTTTAATTTGAATGCATGAAATGTTGAATTTTTACGTACGAAAATTGGTTTGTGTTTCTTTCTCACTCTTCAACAAATTTGAGGTGACTGATACTATAATTCGTTATGGAGGTGCCCAATGTTAATATTTTACCCCATAGTTGGTTTTGGGAGAACTTTTAAATATGTTTTTCTAGAAGTGTTCTCAATTACCCATTGTTCTCAATTAGGCTTATTGACCTTACACTCAGTCATCCTCCGCCAAATTGAAATACACTATACATACTTCATATAAAGATTAAAGAAAGGTGCCTACTCAATTGCTTAAAAATTTTTTAAAACCAATTGGAACCGATTCACAAATTGGTGGTGGTTGTTCTTGTACTGATTAGAAATTTATTGAAATGGTTCCTGTTGGTGGTGGTTTTTATCTCAAAATACTTATGCTTGTTCTGGTGGTTCTGTTCATTTACAAGCTTCAAAATTTCTTCTGGTTCTCCCAATTGGGAATTTCTCTTTTTCCCTGCTGAATTGGTTCGTTTTGATCTTTTTTGGGAATATTTCAACACATCTTGGAACCGGTTCCAATTGGTCCTGGTTCCCATTTGAAAAATCGAAAATAAAGTGGTTCTGGTTTTGAACACTGCTAAAAAGTATCGGGAGCCAGAATTAATCGGGTACATATACATAATGTTGTAATTTTTCTAGTTTTTTTTGAAATACATAGATAACTACACTCAAAAACATCCGCATAATTATTATTAATAAGACAAGAGGTACCTATTTTATAATACAAAATACGCATTTCGCAATTCGCATCAAATGAACGAAGTCTAGGGCGCTATAAGAGGGGGTATGCTGGACCGCCATCTTGTGGCGAAAAGTACGTACGAACTAATGTTAGGAAATGCATTTTTTCGAAAAGAAAAGTTAAAATAACTCGAAATTTTGAGTGAGGACATAGGTGTTTGAGGTAAGGAAAATGATCTACGTTGAATTCTCTACAAGATGAGACCAATTTGAAAGTTGTCCCGGCAGTCAAACGAAAGTTATTCAAGTTCAAAGTTACGAGAGTACATTTTTATAACAAATATTTTATGCATATGCATACTAGACCCCTGCGCCGAAATCCGCTTCATCGGCGGCGGCTAGAGTAACCTTTTGTCGGCGGCTGGAGGCGCGCCGAAAAAAAGCAATATTTTCGGCGGCGGCTGCACAGTGAGCTGGCGGCGGCTCACGCCGACGTTTTTTACACTTTTTTAATAGAGTTTTTACAAAAAATTGACAAAACATGAATATTTATGCATGTGAGAATGAAATTAAAAAATTGAAACACATGAACACATTTATGACTTTTATTTATAAGAACAACCCTAGGGAAAAAAATGGATCCAATTGAATCCAATTTTATCTGATTGGATCCGAAAAATGGCGCGATCAAATCGGATCCAAGCGGATATAAGTAGATACAAACAAATCCAAAGTAATCCAATTAAAGACATTTTTTTCTTTAAATTGAAAAAATTTGGATCCAATTGGATCTTTTTGGCAGGGACGGTTCGAAGGGGGGGGGTGTTACACCCCCCAGGCGTTTTTCCAGTCGGAAATAATCGGAAAATTCTGGGTTCAGTCGAAAATTTGAAACTTGTCACTAAAATCAAGATTTTTGAATTTTCCGACTAAGACCATCACTTTGCCGACTCGGGACCAGTATCAGAAGTGTTGTTCCTTCGTGGACAAAACCTAATTTCTCAAACAACGGGTACTTCACGATTCATTAGGACTGACACTAATGCGTCTTCGTCTGGCCTACCCTCATATCTCATTACCCACGCTGTGTAGTCCAGTTCGGAGAAGGCCGAAGTGTATCCCTTGAAAATATACCATTACTCTCCCGTTTGTTATCTAGTTTCTATTCACTGCTCGAATGTTCTACTTCAGGGTGTCTACCGGTCGCGAAAGTCGCGAAAAAGTCGCGAAATTTACCCAAAATTCATCAAAGTCGCGAATTTTTCCGAAATTACTTCAATTTATTTTCGTCTTTTACAAAACAGAAAAAGTAAATAAATTTCACCTTTTTGAACATTTTTTCTAAAAATTTTCGCCCTCGCTTCGCTCGGGCTCATAAATTTTAAACACCTGTTCTTAAATTAAAAACCTTCTTCCCTTCTTTTTCAGACAATTGAATATTTTGAAACGGAAAAATGATATGTTCTTGTGGGAGACTGAGTAGCGATCACGATTGAGAATTTCAAAGGAAATATTGTGTCTATTCTCAATTTTTTTTTAAAAATGGAGAATTTTGGAATTTTTTAAGGGATGTTTTAAAAATTCAGAAGGAGAAATCATTTGGAAATAGTTTTGCTGTTTTTTGAACAAAATTTTTCGAAAAAATTTCGCCCACGCTTCGCTTGGGCCAAATAATTACATCATTATATTGGTAATCTGCTAATATTTCAGACTTCCCATGAATTTATTTCTCAGTTTTAGAGTCAAAATCCGCGAAATCTATATCAGCCCATGTTATGCGAGCTTTCCATTGTGTTAAAAATACCTTATTAGGTAAATGCTCAATAATCAACCAACAATTTTATCCGTTCTAACATGATTTTTCGTAAAATTTTTCACCCTCGCTTCGCTCGGGCAGTAACTATTTCTCTTCGATACCATAAAATAACTCACTTTTAGAAAATTTTTGTGAAAAATTTTCATTTTTAAAATTAAAGACATATTATCTTCCGTGTATAACATTTTTTCTGTAATAAAATTTTGATCTCGTTGATTTTTTTGAGGGGGGGGGGGTTGTCAAATTGAGAGGTAAGTAGATACTAGATACCTAGAAAAAGGTCGCGAAAAAGTCGCGAAATTTGATTTTGTAAAATCGGTAGACACCCTGTAGTTTTTTCTCCAATATTCTACTTATAGATCTTATATTTTACTTTTATTATACTATTTTGTATGCAATTCGGCATTCTATATCCTGTGGTGCAGTAAGTTAGTAAGGTGGGATGAAAAACCAAAATTATTGATTTTCGAAAACATACCTCCCCACAAAAGTTGTTGGCTATGGAGAAAAGAAAACATTAAAATTCAAAATCTATTCATATCTGCCGATCGCGCGTGAGCCTTCAATTTTTCGGAAATTGCCAAAAATCCAAAGTTTCGAACATTTCGAAAAAATTTAAAATTCAATTCAAAATTGATTGAAATCAATTTCAGAGTTCATTTAGTGACTATGTAGACCAAAAAGCATACTCTTTTTTTTTGGGAAAATCGATGTTTTTTATTACTTTTTTCAATCTTCATAGGTGAAGAAACAGGAGAAATATAAAAAAGCTATGAAACATGGATTTTTTCAAAACAGATAATGTGTGTTTTGGTGAACAAGCTCTAAAATTGATTTGAAAAAATTTTCATTTTTTTGCATTTTCTAATTTTTTGAGAATATTGCATTTTTGGAAATTTTAAAAAAATTGAAGGCTCATGCGCGATCAGAAGATATGGATCGATTTTGAATTTTTTTCTTTCATTTTTCTAGTCTCCCCAGCCAACAACTTTTGCGGGGGTATGTTTTCGAAAATCAAAAATTTTGGTTTTTCGGCCCACCCCAGTAGTTAGTCGGAAAATTCTACTTTCTCACCCCCCCCCCAAATAATTATGCTGAAACCGTCCCTGCTTTTTGGATCTAATCGGATCTTTTTGGATAACATTTCTTTGTCCTGTAAAGGAGAAAAAAATTTTGTAGTGGAATTATAAAAAAATTAGATGCAAAAAAATCCAATTAGGTCCAATTAGATTCAAAAATATCCAACTGGATCCGAAAAGATCCAATTAGAATAGAATTTATCTTAATTCAAGGAGAAAAATGTCTTTAAGTGGATCTATTTGGATCCACTTGGATCCGAAAAATGGCGCTTTTTTTTTAGATCGGATTGGATCCAATTTTTTTCCTGGGAAAGGAACTTTGTTTTGAAATAATTCAAAACCTAAATTTGAAAAGGGAAACTGCCACTGGTATACTTCCCATTTTTTTTTTTTTTTTTACTAATATTTATTATGAAAACAAAATTGAAACACGAAAACTTATATTTATTAGGATGAAAAAAAATTGTTTTGAGATTCTAAAATTTCAAAAGGGTAACCAATATAGTTTTGGTTTTTAAATTCGCGAAAACTTATATTTTTTAGGACAAAAAAAATATTATTTTTCGAAATTCTAAAATTTGAAAAAGGTAACCAATAATAGTTTTGGCTTTTAAATTCACAAAAAGTTATATTTTTTAGGACAAAAAAAATCGGTGTCAGCCGATAAAAAAATCGGCGGCGGCGGCGTCGACAAAATTTGTCGTTTTTTCGGCGGTGGCGTGGCGCGGCGGCGCAGGGGTCTAACGCATACCTGTATATAACATCACTTTCGTAACTTTGAACTTGAATAACTTTCGTTTGGCTGCCGGGACAACTTTCAAATTGGTCTCATCTTGTAGAGAATTTAACGTAGATCATTTTCCTTACCTCAAACACCTATGTCCTCACTCAAAATTTCGAGTTATTTTAATTTAAAGTAAAAAAAGTACGAAATATTTGTAATGAAAACTCACTTTCGTAACCTTGAACCTGAATAACTTTCGTTCAAATGCCGCGACAACTTTCAAATCAGTCTCATCTTGTAGAGAATTCAACGTAGATCATTTTCCCTACCTCAAACACCTATGTCCTCACTCAAAATTTCGAGTTATTTTTATGTATAATTGAGTATTATTAGATATTCACTTTCATAAACTTTGAACTTGAATAACTTTCGTTCAAATGCTTCGACAACTTTCAAATTGGTCTCATCTTGTAGAGAATTCAACGTAGATCATTTTCCTTACCGCAAACACCTATGTCCTCACTCAAAATTTCGAGTTATTTTAACTTTTCTTTTCGAAAAAATGCATTTCCTAACATTAGTTCGTACGTACTTTTCGCCACAAGATGCCCTAAGCCCTAAGTCATGGTCCACTCCGTCCACTGAACTAAAGTGAAGGCGAACGTGTTGGCAAGTTGTTTAAAACACTTTCGTTTAAAACGTTTAAAACATGTTTAAAACCAAGAAAAAAAACAAAATCTTGTTTTATACAAAAAAATGTTTTAAACATGTTTTTTTCTATCTGGTTGTTTTTTTTTCAAAAATGTGTTTTTTTATATAAAATTGAATAAAAATTTTGGCTCTCAAGTTTCGACATCATTATTCAGGTGATATGTATACTACAGCTTGTATGTGTCCTGTGTAGTGTACACCGATAACTTCTTTTATTTCCTATTGGAAAAGGAAAACCTAAGATCAGTTTTATTTTTCCGAAGATATTTCATATTTGCCAAAAAGTTGAGAGTATCTCACAAAATTTCAGAGTTATAATACAAAATTTTGTAGGATTTTTTCAAAATTTCGACCACATACATACTCATTTCTATTTCTACTTCTCGCCCTCCCCTCCCCTCCAAAAAAATCATAAAGAACTGTAATAGTTTATGATGAACAAATTTGCTCAAATTCTTTTTAAAAATTTATCAAATATTCAAATGCCATAAAAAATTAACAATGTGAAAAAGAAAAAATCTTGAAAGAAAAAATTTTTGTATTTCGAATTCGAACATGTTTTTTTTCGTTTAAAACGTTTTTTTTGTGTTTAAAACACGTTTTTTTTGTTCCTAATTAAAACATGTTTTAAACAAAAAAACGTTTTAAACAAAAAAAAACATCCCAACATGTTTTTTTTAAAAAAAACTGTTTTTTACCCAACACTGAGGCGAAGTCCAGTACCGCCATTGAGTACCGCAGTACATAACTTTTTTCTACGGAATGGTGGCTACACTGACGATTTTCGCGTGCTTTATTCGTACTAGCGCTAAGCTACATACTGTTCTTAAGTTACTGATAACATGATAACAAACTGGAGCATATCCATGTTCTTTCTTATTTTTTTTACAAATTTTAAATGAGGCTCTAGAAGCTTTTCAAAATGTTTAAAAGTAAGCTTAGCTTTCAGCTGTGATAGATTTTACCTGTAAGTATAAACATACCTGTCTCCATCGGCGATCGTCTTGCAAATTAATGTGATCTAATCGTTGTGAAAAATGAAAACGATGCACTGTAATAGGATCTCCTGTCAATGTCACGCTTGAATAATTGAAGTCTGTATCCGAATTCTGTTTCAATAGTGGTCTGGCAGTGGAAAGTGTAATGTTCAAAATAAATAATAATGCTATATATTTTAACATAATGCTGATATAATGCGTGAAACTGAAATGAAGAAAATAATTACGTATCAGAACCACGGAAATTCAGACTAAAATATGACTAAAATTTGTAACTCATTTGAATTGAAAAAAATAATTACTCTGTCAAAACACGAGTATTTGTTGCAATGTTCGAGTAGAGTACTAAAGCCGTTCGAGTTTAAAAATTATCAAATTATCAGTGATAATAATGATGAACTATCCCCCATGCGCGCGTACGCGAGATGTTAACTTTAACGCTCCAAAAGACTACAAAATGACACCTCTTTTTACAAAAAACAAACACTGTATGTAATCAATTAATTACATTTTTTCTAAAATGTTCTTAGCCAAGAAGAATAATTGCCCAACTTTGCACCTCGTTCCCTCAAATGTTTCGCTTCGTTGTACTAACGTAATGGATCATATCAAGTCAATTTTTACTCGAACTTGAAGAAAAAAATATTATGGAAAATGCTAATTATTAATATTTATTTTTGTTTAGGTTGTTTTCAAAGGAGATTCATTACAGTTACTCTGCGAGGTAGACGAGTATCGAACAATAAAATATAATGAAGAATTACACTGGACTTTGGGCGGTCAAAATCCTGTAGCATGTGTTCCCAAAATCAGTGAAAAGTTATTAGCTTATTACGATGGAAATGAAGGCCTCAGCAAGTAAGAAATTTTATAAACACCAACCTCAATTATAATTGAACCTAGTCTAAGTCTATATCTTCTAGTTCGCTCATTATCGAAAACGTCATCGAACAACACTCCGGTGAATGAATCTATAATGTTATTTCACCACATCTGCTTCCATATGGATAATTGTCATCTCAAAACGAACCTTTTACTGTGAAATTACTGGTATAATTTAATAACGTCATGTCATCTAGGCCATACGTCAGTAAAAATTACTTATTAAACTAATTGAAACGTTTAATTTCAGATTTTGAAACCAATAAAGATCGCTATGTTTGGCTGAAAACCATTTCAGGGCGAAAATTGAGTCTTCCGTGTGAATTAGAAGACAAAAATCAACCATTTTCGTATGCTACTTGTACCTGTTCCATCAAGGGAACCTGGTTCGTTCTGAATACCAATGTTGGTCCTTATACGAGTTATATTACGAGAATTTTGCAAAAATCGTCAAGTCCAGTGGCAGATTGCAAGTAAACGGCAAAAAATGATAGAGTTGTGAAATTTGGTATGGTGTACAAGGATATCCTAAGAAATTTTTTGAGACCGGGAGGCAATCGCCAAACCCCATAGGAGGGGGTGGGTGGAGGTTTAAAGGGGGGTTCAGCCCCCCATTTTTTGAAATTGGGCTATCGGTCCAATTTTGGTGTCATTTCCATATGATTGAATCCCGCTGAGTTCAAAAATGCCATTACTTTCAAAATCCGAGGGAGAGAAATTTTCGAACTCTACGGGTAGATTAATCTATATGCGCTATGTATGTGATACCTCATCTACTGGCTACTACGTAGGTACCTACTAAAATGAGACGTGACGGCGAATCACGTTGCGTGTGTATGTAGTGGGACTAGCTGTGACCATATATATCGATCTTTTACAGCTTCCCATACCCCTACTTTGAGTGAACAGAAGGATCTAAAGTTGCTGAAATAGGGTCAATTTTGCACGTTTTTGTGTAAAAATCACGATTATTTAATTCTATACGAAATAATATTTATCGGTCGAAGTTCTTAATACGCCGTCTGAGTAGTACAGGTCCAACACAATAAATTAAGACCCAGAGGCACTCCGAATACCCCCTGGAGGGGGTGAGGGGGGGTCATTTTTGACTGCCATTTCGCCTAATTTTTACTACTTAGAAAGTAGTGAACTTACAGTTAGTATTACAACTTTCTCCATCACGTGATCGCGGTTTAAATTACTAGATAATATTTTCCAATGTTTCTGAATCCAGATTAGTCAAAAATAAAATTTCATTTAGTTCAAGGAGGGGGGGTGACTATTTTGGGGAAAGGGTTATATTTTGACAAAAAATCGATATACTCGTACGTATCGAAATCTAGGTTTTCGAAGACGCTGATTTCAAATACGTTATCGATTTTCCAATTCAAGTCAAGTGAACTGGGGTGACCGGGTGAGCCTATTTAGGGAAGGGGGTACATTTTGGCAAAAAAAATCGCCATGCCTATCGATATCTACATAGGTTTTCGAAGGCACTGATTTCAAATTCGTTATTGATTTTGCGATTAGAGCCTTACAAACCTTAGATATTGTGAGTAATTCTATTTACCTATGTAGATATCGATACGCATGACGATTTTTTGCCAAAATGTACCCCTTCCCCTAAATAGGCTCACCCCAGCTCACCTCTTGGCTTGAATTGCAAAATCGATAACGTATTTGAAATCAGCGTCTTCGAAAACCTAGATTTCGATACGTATATCGATTTTTTGTCAAAATATAGCCCTTTCCCCAAAATAGTCACCCCCTCCCCCTTGAACTAAATGAAAATTTTTTGACTAATCTGGATTCAGAAACATTGGAAAATATTATCTAGTAATTTAAACCGCGATTACGTGATGGAAAAAGTTGTAATACTAAGTTCACTACTCTCTAAAGTAGTAAAAATTGGGCGAAATGGCAGTCAAAAATGACCCCCCTCACCCCCTCCAGGGGGGTATTCGGAGTGCCTCTGGGTCTTAATTTATTGTGTTGGACCTGTACTACTCAGACAGCGTATTAAGAACTTCGACCGATAAATATTATTTCGTATAGAATTAAATAATCGTGATTTTTACACAAAAACGTGCAAAATTGACCCTATTTCAGCAACTTTAGACCCTTCTGTTCACTCAAAGTAGGGGTATGGGAAGCTGTGAAAGATCGATATATATGGTAATCTACCCGTAGAGTTCGAAAATCGTAATAAAAATTCGGTTGGAGGGTCGGCAAGGGGTGCAAAGTTGAAAAAATACCATTTTTAGGTAGTTTTGTGGGAAAATGTGAAAACACGAGTTGAGGAATCTCAAATTTGAGGGACTTCTCTCCCTCGGATTTTGAAAGTAATGGCATTTTTGAACTCAGCGGGATTCAATCATATGGAAATGACACCAAAATTGGACCGATAGCCCAATTTCAAAAAATGGGGGCTGAACCCCTCTTTAAACCTCCACCTACCCCCGCCTATGGGGTTTGGCGATTGCCTCCCGGTCTCAAAAAATTTCTTAGGATGTCCTTGTACACCATACCAAATTTCACAACTCTATCATTATTTGCCGTTTATGTCCAAAAAAATGCAATCTGCCACCATAAACTAAATGGATTACGAAAGAGAAGATCAATTTTTCACGTTGATTTTTCATTCCTTGCAGATGAATTTGACTCACTACAAGTTCAGTTAATCGAAAGAGCAATTTCTTTTTGTAATTTCATTTGGGAAAATGTACAGAACGTTGTTTCATTGAAACTACAATAGAAAATTACTTTCCATACAAGGAAAAAAGAACCAGATGTTAGTAAATATCAATTGAATTTGAAAAATCTGTCAAACGACAGGTTACTGAATTTAATTTTTTTTTTAGCTGGGAAAATATCTGATCGAGATCATAGGCAGTGCTCTAAAATTATTACCTTGTGAAATTATGTAAAAATTGCAACAACAACATAACGCTTGTCTAAAACCTATAAACGCCATCGAATATTATGATGTTTTCATCGATATCCGAATTCCATAATGTTAGTTTTTCTGTACTAATTAAATTTAAAGGCTTAAAATTTCGATGAGTACTGATTGAAATGATTTTCTTGTAGGATGAATTATTGGTGATTAGAGAGATTCCTCTCAGTTCGAAGGCTTTTACATGGATGATTTTCTCCACGGTGTGAACTGTGCGTTTACAAAATATATCTGTGATTAAGAGGCAGGTCGGCAGGTCAGTTGAATTTTTGAAAAATAGTTTTCTTCAAGATGGTTTGGAAATATTTGTACGTAATTGAACATTTTTTCCAGGTCGTTGAAGCTTCTATTCAGTTACCATCGACTTTATTTCAGTCTGTTGAGTTTGAGGTCCTCCCTTCATCCGATTACCATTTGATGGTAGCTATGTTCAATTCAAAGATAGCAAATTATTTCGGTATAAAAATATTTACAAGAAACCATCTTCGATTTTCGCCATGAATTTGAGTACGTTTCGGCCGTTCGAAGTGTTCTTAATTCAATTTTCCTGATGGGAGGAATACCGTCATTTTTTTTCTGTCTGAAAACAAATAATATTAGAAAAATTCGTAAACGAAGTGATACATTGCGATTATAGTTCTTAAATTAGCCTAGTAGGATATGGAAGGAGGTTCATGACGAACGAACGAATATCGTTTGCTATCAGGAGCTGTTTCAACATTTGGTTGTAAGTATTCGAATTAAACTTAGAATTGCCAAAAATTGAAGGATTTTTTTTATTGATTCGTTGTGTGATTTCATTGCATCCTTATTCAACCGAAGATGAGAAGTAAATCGCTGCACGAGCTTATCTTATTTTATTACAAGTGAATAATTGGTTTATAAATGCCAGAAGGATACTTCAATGCTATTTTTTAATTTTCTAACAAATTTTTGTGTTGCTTTTTGAATTTTATTTTCGTTTTTCATTTATTATGTGAATAGATTTAAATAGTAAGAGCATTTATAAATTTTATGAAACTTGAGGATTTATTCCGAGGCGTTATTTTTAGTAGGAAACAAACGATTCGAAATACTGTATAGGTTGCTAATATTTTGATATTTTTTTTTTGGTTGGGACTCGGGAGATCTTATTTCGCACCTCCAGTGCAATAACAACACATCTCAAAAAAAATGAACTTCTTTATTTTTGATGTAAATTGAAAAGTGATCAAAGATGAGCACGTTGCAGGAAAAAATACGAAGGTCAATTTTTTTTGAGATGTGTTGTTATTGCACTAGGGGTGCGATTTGAACGATGTTTCATTTTTTCGCTTCAATATTGACAAAAGATTTTTATAGCGATGTATTTACAGTAATTCGAAATGGTTCAATATGATTGATTTGCTTTACCAGTATAGATCGTGTATTACCTTGTACGATAATTTTTACCAATTATTCTTTTTTTTTTTTTATAATGTTTGTCTTCGGCGTGCACCTTTTTTTTTAAAATGAGGTTTTTCATTGTATTTTTAAAAAGATTTGTCAGAAATTTTTCGAAAGCAAATTTATAAGTATTTTCGATAACAATATACTTAGCCTTGTGTTAATTTACCGTTGAAAAAAATTCAAGATGAAAACTCCGTCGTGAAATTTACGATTCTAGTCATTTTTTTTATAACCTCCTAACCATGACAAATTGTATTAAGTCATTCAAAATGACCCTATTTTTATTGCCATTGAAAATAACGATGATATGGAAACGTATTGCCATAAATGGATAATAATTTCGCGCAGTTCCTGATATTTTGCTGGAATATAATTGTATAAATTGGTTTATTGTCGTAAATTTGACTATGATGATGCATATTGCGGTGTTATTTTTACGTTTTACGGAATCGAGGTGTCATGCCATGTTTTCCTGTATATTTGTTAATTTTTATAAAATGACTTTGTTTTATTTTAGTCGTCTCTTCGAATTTACGTTCAACATTTGTTAATTGCAAAGTGATAATCTATATTTCATTCGTTATTAAGTTTAATTTTTTTCTAAAAATTAGCTAGCCAATTGTCTAACGTTCTAGTTGAGTCAAGTTTTTATAACTGGACCGGTACGATAATCGCTGGATTGAGAATCGTGCGTGTCTCAATTGATCGATCGATATCGAATATTGTATTATAAAGACTTTCATACTAACGTATGAAAATTAATCTTTAGTTGTATTTTGTTCCTTGCATATTTCCTTAATTAATTCTAATCAACGGAAAGTGTTGAGCGTTGGTCCGTAAATAAAGATTTGTAAATGTAGACCCTTACGTGAGATTGTATCAAAATATACTTATTTTCTTAAAATATGTGTTTTTCTTTCTCAAAAGTGCCATTTTCAAAGCTTCTGTCAATTCTGTCTAATATTGTGTGTATTGTAAAATTTACATTACATATTTTTTCTATTATAATAATTGAAAAATCGTCATTGGCTTTTTCATTCGTTGAGATCATTTGTCAACCATTGTAAGATTATCAATTTGCAGATTATAGCTCGAATACTTGCAATTATTACCTACCTTAGATTTGTACAATACAATGACCATTCACTGAGCTCCATCTATTCCGGTGAATCCATTTTATTGAAACATCGTCTCATTACGACTGGAAATTATCAAAAGAAGGAAGCATTACGAGCATCGTAATGAACCCGTGAAATTTAACGACAGGTTTTACGACATTATATTCAAACTTGGTGATAAAATCGCGCTCGATGGCTGGAATATTGAAGTGTTGAAACAGAAGATGTGTTATTTTATGATTTATGAAATGCTAATTTTGCTAATTATCTTTTGAAATTATTGAACAACGGTTGATATGAAATTGAAAATGTTCCCTTCGAATAATATATTCGTGGTTTAAAAGACATTCAAAAGGTTAAAATAATCTCAAAACGTAACAATTTATCAAAATTTCAAGAAAAATTAATTTAAAATTCAAAAATTATTCGTTAAATTTGAAATTTTAAAATTCAGATTTTTTGAGTTGCTCAACTGGCAACACTGCTAAAGTGATTTTTTGTAAAAAAAAAAATGCACCCAAATAAATCAAAACCCAAACAAACTAACACTTCCCTCTTCGTCTTCCTCACCCTCGGTTTTTTTCTTTGAGTCATCGACCGGTCGACCATGCTTTTCGTAGTTCAAGATCTAATTTTAATTAATTATTCGTTGGTGCGTTATTAGTTTTTAAGCATTTCAATGTTCTATTACCAATGTGTGGTTTGGATACTTCGCCATGCTTTTTATTTGAGTTCACCCGTTGAAAACATTTGAATGGTGAAATCTCGATATGCCAACACGTGATTCATCAATTCTTAATCGTATCGATTTGAATACCGGATTAAATTTTGAGGTAATTATGTTAAAAGTAATGATAATTTCAGGAAATATGGATCATCTGTTGATCGAAAATGAAATTTCAAACCCTGCAGTGTTCTAATTGTACCGTCAACGTGGTCATCAAAGACTCGAAGGTATTTTCGCCATAAACCAATACATAACCACATAACGGAATTTGTACTCGTTGTTTAGGAATTGTATAAATATTATGTTTACAAAGTACGAATGTATATTATTTTGTTTGAATTGGTACGTGTTTAATATTAACCTTGGCTAATACATTCAAGGTGCAGTAATTAGTGACGAAGTTGGCGTTTTGAAGAAAAATTTTGACGAGTTGATAATTATTGTACGCGTGAAGACACAGATTTCGTAAAAGTCGTCCAGACAGACGCAGACTAAGTGAAATGAACGGACTGGGAAGCGGCAGCGGCGCGTTAATGACAATGTTCATAACGTTTTAAAACCTACACCGTAGATGTTGAAATATGCGGCGAATTATTTGTATTGTTTGACCTACCTATTCGCCGTACTACTTTTTATCGTGTAAGTATAATTGCGGGCTACTTTTGAGCATTTGTAGTAGGCATATAAATGATAAAGAGTAGATTATCACGTAGTTAAACAGCAACGCGACATTAATGTACCGCATGGGTAAACGATACCATACGCGCGTATTTAAAACCGTGTATTTAGGAAAAAAAACATAACATACATAAGACTTACAACTCGTCATAATAATTTACATACGTGTATATGGACAGGGAAAATTATGTACACAGGTAGTATATCACACCATTAAAAAACTATCTAGCTTTATGATCAAAGAATCCTAATGTCTGCAACGTTTGCAAGGTGCGGTTTACCAGAGGTTCTTTATACCTCCAAATTGTCGTATCGATGACGCTGTTGTGTTTAAAATCGTCGCACGATTTTTTCAACGTTTTCACACAATCGGCTCTGTAATGTTGTAATTGAGCATCGGCCGTATCGATGGAATACGAAGTGCATCCTTGACTAAGGCAAGCCAGCGGGAAATGATTATGAAGTGTTAAGGCTCTTTCGGGATTATGGAAGCATTTAATGTACTGATTCGGCTTAGTGAAATTCTTACTCCTATAAACATGCTGTAACATGTGCATGTACGATGGTACATCGTCGAACCATCCGTGAGAATGGATAAAGTCGTCTAAAAAGTAAACGTTTCGTACATTATACGAAGCTCTGGTCTCGTTTTTCTCTTTGAGAGCTTTTTTCAACACGGTGTCCATTAGCCCTTTCCAACTGGGCTCCTTAATCGGCATAATTACTTCGTCTATATCGAGTAAAACAATATACTCGTATCTGTACATGTTTTTGTAAAGACAATCGTTATAAGGTATCAGTTCATTTTGACGTTTATGGTTTACTTTTTTTGTTAAATATAGGTGCTGGAAACCGGGAATATTTGGCTGACCGGCTGGTAAAGTTATCGGCGTAACTTCCACTTTGCCTTGTTTCTCGTAATAGTCCAACACCTTGGTGACGTTTTTATGGATATTTAATTGATAAAAAAATATCTTATCGGCTCCTAACAAATGTAATAATTCGATCCACTCGATTAGCCTGACGGATAAATCACTGTACAAGAAATCTAGACCTTTAACGCAGACAGCGAAGCCTTTTTTTTTATCGACCTTGTTATAAACGACTCGTAAATTATTGGTGGCTGTGTCGCAGATCTTCTCCACCAGTGATACGGATACGGGGACGAGATGATGGAACGATTTCGGTATTTGGCAGGCGATCAAGTAAGGTTGAAAAACGCCTTGTTTGTAATTTCCCCATTTCTTGTACCAGATATATTTGTATTCCATGGTTTTCACTACGACTGGCTCTTTGTGATCGGAGAACCAGAACTGGCAGTACGTTTTGATGGTCGGTTCGATACGATTTATCATACCGAGGATTCGGACCGCCGGACCGATTCGGCTCAATTTTCGAACGTCGTAGTATGCTCCGTATAAATGAAAGGTGCCATTTGAGCTGTGAAGCGATTGCCAATACAGGTTATTGAATTCTATGTCGTAGATACTCGGAAATTTGGCGCATGTGTCGTTTTTATAATATATAGCTTTGTTTTTATTCTTATTCCAGTACGATACCGGTAAATTGGGTAGCACGTCTTGGATTTCGCGGATGATATCATCTTCGGAGTATTTCGAGTTTTTATCGGTTTGTGGCTCCAGCGTTCGGTAATCCTGCAGCGAAAGTTTAGGTGATTCGATTTCCTTCTTGAAACCACGTTTGTCTCTGTACTTGTAGTATACAACGTTTTTTTCTGGGTACAGATAGAGATTCTCTAGAGTTGGGTATTTGCGGAATTGGAGTATTGCGATCACGATGATTCCCCATAGTAATAGAAAACATAGTGCCCGGCGGATTGGTCTCGATTCCATTAAATGCATGCCTGTGAACAGAAAAAAAAGGAAGGGTTAGTCAAATGTGACGATTAAAGTTTCAAGGTGAAGTATTTCGGAGCATCGTTTTAATTTAAGAGCTGCATATAGATGTATCTCTATTTGTGCAACTGGATAGAATCTTTCGAGTGTAAATATTTAAACAGATGCTTTTCCAGTAGGTATATTTGTTCAACAAACTATGCGTGGAAATAGTCTAGGTTCGCCGTAGCGAGCACCTATTAGGACCTGGAACGTCGTAAATAAACATGCACGCGAGATACGAGTACGAGTTTCCGAGATTACTTCGAATATGTGGTGTAATTGTATCTACGAATTCCGGTGCCTAACGAACTTCAAAGCGGAGATTTACGTCGATCTGGAGCTATGCTCGTCGTATTTTATGAGGAAATTCTTTTTTCGTGGATATGTTTACAGTTTGCATTTATACTCGGTGTTTTGGCAGGTACCTAATTGTGAAGTACTCAAATAGTATAATTTGCGACTAATGAGATGATGTTCCAGTTGTTACCTTTTTATGGCCTGTCCCACCCTCGTTTAGAATTTTTTCGGTTAATAACTAGTTATTTTATTGGTTTAATTTTGCGATTTATTGGACTTCCGTGGATATGGCAGCTAAAATGGATCTATTTTAAAATTCCCAAATTTTAGGAATATTCGTAATAATGGAACTTTTTAGCATTCTATTTTTGGAAAGTCATTTAATATTTTCCACGTATAATTTCGATGTTCACAGATTTTGAATGAACAATGGTCACTGAATCAGATTACTATTCTTCTACGAATCTACCAGAAATGAAATTAGAGATAATCGAGGAGTAAATTTGGACCAAGACGTCGTTGGAATTACACTTCATACACCAAATCGTGGAAAAAAAAGGAACATAATCGAAATTACGAGTGTTACAAATAATACGATAATGACGCCTTGCAGTAAATCTGTACCTTGGTATACAAATTGACGATGCATCGCAGCCAGCTGTTAACTTCCTTCTTTTTCTGGCAATGGTTAGTATCGAATCGCTAGGCTAATTTACTTCACAAAGAGTATGTTGGCTTAAACATCACCGAGGAAGATAGTGGTTGGTATAACGGGTACCGAGACGACGACGACGTTAGAACGTATTGTAAATATACCATACATACATCACATAAAAGTGCATTACAAAGTAACGAGTTTAACGACACGCCACCCAAAAAAGGCTGGCTTCTGGCCAAAAAGAAATTTGAAATTATCGACGGGTCGTCGTCTCGCACACTGCGTTCGCCGAGTGAGAGAATATCATTATCTTGTTGCCGATATTGATGATTATTACACACTGTACAGTGTACCTACAGAACACATTATGCAGCGTGTCATTGGATGGTTCGAGTCGAGAACAAATTCCACGAAGTCTACGCGGCGGTGAGCAGTGCGGAACAGCGGAACGGAAAAATCTCATATTGCGTTGATCGATAAGTACGTAAATGTCAATTTAATGACGACGCGATCTAAAGATGAAGCGAAGGTGCGCTATGTGGATTTTATAATGCGGCGTTCCCGCCTCATCGTGGAAATCGTTTACGATGTCGTTACGTTCCTACAATGAATTCGGCATTAGATTAATTCGCTGATAGGAATTTTATTCTTTATGACCGCGATGATTCAATCAATGGAAATGTTTGCACGAATCGGATAATCGTATATAAACATTTCGTTGATCTATATTTTTTTTACAGGTCGAATTTAACCGTATTATTAGAAGATTAAACACTATGGAAGATGGTAGCACGTATGAATCATATCATGTCTGGTCACAATTACCGTTTGACCAATATGGTGTTTCACGATTATTAACCGAAGAATGAAAAAGGTAAATGGAGCTGTATGTGTGGAAAGAAGTAATAGTTCATACAATGACAGCTGCTACGATCAACGAACTACAAACGAAACCGATGAGAATTAGCTCGCTTATTTCCTTAGTCTTTGATAAATTTATATTGTTCAGAAGGGAATTAGACTAGGTATCCAGAAATGATTATATTTTAAGGCGAAGATGTAATTTAGGAATTTCGCGGTTTAGTCGCTCGATTTGGTACTGATTTGAGGGTGATGAACTAATGAATCAATGTCTACGTACGTGTTGAAAATAGATAGGTTTATTGACGTTCCTTGAGCGTTAAATTTTGAAACTAATGCTTGAAAAATTTCATTCTGAAATAGTTGGGTTCGTGGGTTCATAGTTTGAATTTCTCGCGGTTTTTTCTTATAAAAAGTACCTACTCCCGAAATTCTTGGAATTTTTTTATTTTTAGGAAACCTTGCATCTTGTTTGAGCCGATCGAGCTGGAATTTTTGGTCTACTGAAAGAGCATGTCTCAGAACCAAATTCTGAGCTGCCGAAGTTGATTTTTCGATTTTTGAAAATGGCTAAGGTTTATGGGTTTGTTGATTTTTTATAAAAGTAGTAAATCGGGAGGTGAAAATTCGAAAACTAGGTAATGAACTGAGATCAACTCTTTCCCTTCTCTCAAATTCTGAATCATGTTGAAACCATTTTCGAGTTGATCTGGAGTCTCCATCGAAAGTTGTCTTTTCCCCTGTGCATTGGAATTGTTTCAGAAAGTCCTGCAATTAATTTTGGCAGCTGAAAATTTGGTCATATTGTGAGTTCGACATCCTCAACGATTGGTGTAGACAGGCATCCCAGTAAGTTACTTTTTTCAAGGAAAGTCACTATTAGTTACTTTTTGTACTCAAAAGTTACTATTGGGTACTTTTTATTCAAAAAAGTTTTTTTTCAGAAATTTGAGCAAAAAATCATTTTTTTTGGGTTTTGCTTTTAAAAAAATTATTTAAAAAAAATGTTTCTTTGAAAAAAATCAAAAATTGCTTTAAAAAAATAATTTGAAAAAAGTATACCTTGGTAGGGTGTCTTCCGGTCGCGAAAAAGTCGCGAATTTTGATTTAGGTCGCTATAGTTTGTGATTTTGTTAAAATACAAGTAAAAATTCAAAACTTACATTCTCTAGGTGAAATCATGAATTAAATTTTTTAAAAAAAGGTTACATTTTTGGTTACTTTTCCGACTGTCAGAGGTTCCAAAAGTTACTTTTTCCCCCCAAATTTTGGCTGAGATGTCTGGTGTAGATGACCCGAGAGAGTTAACACGCTGAAAAAGTCAACTTTTTTTTCAAGATTTCGAATTGACTCGAAATGATTGCAATGGATTCGGAGAGGTTTATTCAAGTATATAAATTTATTCTACGATTTTTTTTCTTGTGATTTTATTATTTTTATGAAAATCTAATTCATCAGTAGGCCATTTAGAGCATTTCCAAAAATTCACCGAAAAATCAGCTTCTGCTGTCCAAGGTTTAGTTCTGAGGAGTGGGTGACGTGTTGTTTCAGCAAGCCAATTTTCGACTTGATCGGTGAGAATGGATCGTCAAAAATCGGAATTTCCTACAAAATATTTAAAAAAAATTTCTAAAAAATTCAGGGGCTGATTGATTGAACGAATGAATAAAAAAAGGGACCGAAATTACTCATTTATGAATTTTTTGTGCGTACTCAATGTATGTACTTAATTATTTAAATCTATTTCAAAGACTTAAGTAATTCAAATATCAGCTTTATAACTTCTTCCCCTTCTTCATTACTCGAATACATCCGTATAATATCTTTAAGATGGAGGGGGGGGGGGAAGAAATAAAACAAGTCGTTGATAGTAATCTTATAGTGGGTAACAAACTCGTTAATTTTTGAAGAAATTTTGACAAATCTATAATATGAATCGTATCATTTTTTGATTTTGCTTTCTCTCGAGTTCAAATACCAGTTTATTTTTTGAAATGAATACCTCTATGCACTCCCCCTCCCCCAACTAAATTTTCAGCCCTCAAATTTAAAATCATGTAAAATCGAGATTTCGAGTGAATTTTCGAAAATATAATTTTCGAATAGTTTAATAATCCTAAATTTTGCTCATTTTTAAGTTTTTCACTTCTCAACTCAGCAACACTTTCCAATTTTTTTCACCAATTACGATCCGCCTTAATCCTTTTTCAGGAGAAGTCCAAATGAATGAGAGAATTTCTACGTTGGTGTTCAATATTTTTAATTTCAAAAAATATTGAATATTCTACAATTCTCATAAAAGTCGTACATTATGACATTTTGTGGCAATATAGCTAGTTTCCCCTTCCCCACCTTTCTTTTTCTAGAACTGGACTTGAAATTGTTAGGGAAGGAGGTCCATAAAATTTGGAACTTACCCGACTCGTACTGACTTTTCTGATTCTAACTTCTTGAAAAGCCATTTTTCCAATTTTCTTGATTGAAAAATGTATTTGTTTTCAAATCAAAGCAGAAAAGGAATCGTTATTTGCGAATTTTCTCATATAATCTTTTTTTACCCATAAATGCAATTTTGTCATACTTGAAAATAGGTATCGATAATGCTCTGGAATTTTTTGAAAATTTTAAATCAAAATTAGTACAAAATCCAAATTAAAATAATCAAGTAGAAAAAAATGCGAAAATTTCAAAAATTGTTTTTCATGAGGAGTGAATTTAAAATCTTTTAATTTTTTTAAATCAAGAAAAAACCTCAAGAAATGGGCATTAGGGACTTTTTGATATAAAAGAGACTTTTTTGGGATCCCTGTATGTAAAAATTTAAATATTTTAATAAAGTAGTTGTGTCTATTAAATCTCTTGAATTCACAAATGAATACAGAATTGAAAGAAAAATTGATTGCAGTAAGAAAGGGAAAGAGAAAAAGAGAAGTTATCGATTTCTTATCAAATTTCACTCAAGTGATTGACTTTATTTCACTCGTTGTACGAATTTTTTTATATCTTATTCGTGTTATCTTGTGTTTAAGGTCTCTTAATCAACGTCGACTAAATTTATGATACTCGAATTCAAGCACAATGAAGACAGCGGGCAAAGATGATACCTTTATTGAAGTGAGTATCAATACATGAGGTTTTCGAACACGAAAACCTGCCGGTTGAATCCATATGTAATAGTAGATACCCAAGCAAACGATAATGGTGGCCTTAAGGCTGTATATAACCTTGGTGCAATGACTACACAGTACACAGACATTCGATAAATCGCTCAAGGGTTGGGATTTGTGGATTATAGGCGGGGGTGAGACGAGGCAGAGGTAAAAGAAATTCAAATGAAATTACATACGTATGTACGAGAATAGACAATTCTCTAGGTTATAATCATAACGTCGTCGTGACTGACCTGACGATAAAAAGAAGATAAAAGATGTGTTTTCGAATTATCTAATACCCATATACGCAGCCATAATACGTGTTTATTTTTATGCAATAATGAAATCGTCATGATATTGTAGATGGCTTCGTAATTACTTCAACTCAGAATACACCTGTTCTCAGTATCTGCTCATCTTCGAAGAATAATCGATTTTGATTTTGATCGAGTTCGGAATTCTGCATCGGATATTGTCCAAACGACACCCATCAAAAATTCATCGAAGAATTCATCTCTCAGCCGAACCTCGAAACACAATACCTACTCGATTGTCTGGGTACCGTGAAAATTTTCCCATCGCTATGCGGACGTCTCGCGAAAATTCCCTCCTCACCTGATCTCTTGGCACCGAATCTAGCGCCAATTTAGATTCATGTACGTAGCCAGATAACATGTAATGTTTGTTCGAACGTTCGTGCCGTCGATTAGAACTGGGTGCTAGTCGACCGAAGACCGTTAGGTAATTAGCGCTTATCCTCAGTGGACGGAGGAATTTACATTTAGATCACGTAAAATAACATCGCGTTTTACATACCAATCTGCGTGGTTAGTCCAGGTCTTTCTGATCGGAATTATTACGAGGATTTTTTTCTCTGATGCGGAGGTTCATGGACTTGGACTAGGCCTTGGCAACGTGTGGATTTCAGAGGAGTGAAATGCCTGTGGCTATAGACGGTATTCGGCGAAGGTTTACGATGTTCAGAGGAACTGATGGCGATGATGGGATCATTGTCGAGTAGGGTGAAGTGAAATTGGCCTTTTTTCGACTTTTTTCAAGTAAAAAGCCTGGGTGCGAGAGGTAGCCTTGATATAAATTTTTTGACTGTAGGTGAGTTGATTCCCATAGGAATATTCATGGGAAAAGAAAGATAGGCGAATTGATTTCCATTTTTTTGGGGTTGTGTACGAGTTGATTCCCACTTTTAATCGAAAATTTTTTTCTACTTTGAATTTTTGATTCAACATTTTCTCCATATAGTACGGACATTTTAGCTAAAATAAGGCCCTAACCCCAAAAAAATTAGCAGGAAGGGGAAGTTTCGAAAATAAGCTCAGTAAGGTATGTATTTTAATATTCCCGAGCTTCCCTAAAATCGGTGAATATTATGCCCCTCTATTAGGAGGTAAGGGGGTTCAAATTTTCGTTTTTCGACTATAACTTTCAAAATTACATATTTACAAAAAAAAGGTTGAAACAAAAATTGTCGAGCATAAAAAAACGAGCAATTTTGTTATTTAGAATTTTTTCCTAGGACGTCATGCTCTTTTTGAGACCCAATTTGGGTCCAGGGGTCAAATTATTATAAAAATCGAGTTCAGCGCCCACTAAAACCTTAGAACTCTACTTGTTCAACCATTGGTTCGCTAGATTTTAAATTTACCAGACTTACGCATTCGTACTTTAATGGGGTTTTAACGCTGATTTTTTTTCTTTTTGCGATACCTCGCTTCCAATATCACGTAGAAAAAAAGTAAAAAAAGCAGCAAAATGTTCGTCTTTTAGTGCTCTACAAGATTTGTTTGAACCAATTTTTCGAATTTTGCACTGCAGCTGAGCTATGCTTGGGGGAAAATGCGGTTTTTTCTTCGGAGGGTCCACACCCCCCCCCCACTTTGAGATAAGAGGTCGGTTATACATTTTTATTCTTATTCTACATAGTAATGGGATGTACTATGCAAAAGAACCGCTCCTAAAAGTCAATTAACCCGATTTTTGGTAATTTTTTTTCTGGTAATGGAAAATTTTCAAAATTGATTTTTTTTCGAGGACCCCTAGCTCTCTCCCATGACGTTCTAGGAAAAAATTGTAAATAACAAAATTGCTCGTTTTTTCATGATCTACAATTTTTGTTTCAACCTTTTTTGTAAATACGTAATTTTGAAAGTTACAGGCGAAAAACGAAAATTTGAACCCCCTCACCCCCCAAAAGGGGGTCAAAATATTCACCGATTTTAGGGAAGTTCGGGAATATTGAAATACATACCTTATTGAGCTTATATACAAAATTTCCCCTTCCTGCTAATTTTTTTGGGGTCAAAATCTAAAATGCCCGTACTAATAATTTTTTTAAAATTTCGAATCCAATTTTTTCTCAAGTATTTTCAATGCCAAAATTTTTTTCAACTTGAAATTTTTTCTGATTTTTTCATGTTTATGCTTTGTCTTAATTTTTTCTCAAAATTGTTTTCAATCTTGAATTTTTTTCTGAATTTTTCCCCAACTCCATTTTTTCTACTTTGAATTTCTTTGTATTTTTTTTCGAACTCTCAACGTTTTTTTCCAAATTTCATTCAACTCCAAAATTATTTCCATGAAATTTGAAAATTAGAATTTGAAGTTGTACCTAAAGAATTTGAAAAAAAATTCAAATTGGATAAAAATATTGAATTAAAAACAATTTAAGAATGTTTTAGTTGGAAAAAATTTTGGTGTTGAAATAATTGTAAAATGTTTTGAAAAAAATAGAAGTTGACGAAACAAATTTCAACTTTTTGAAAAACAATTTTAAAGTTGAAACAAATAATTATTAAAAAAAATTGGTAAAACCATTCTGGGAAAAATTTAGGTTGAAAAAAAATTAAGAAAATACTGGGGATTGAAGAAAACTGGGGGAAAATTGGAGTCAGTTTTTCAGCGAAAAATTCAGAGTTGAAAAAAATTTGATAAAAAATCTTGGTTATTCAAAATACAATTTTCCCAATTTTGTTCGTCTCCTCTCGTCTCCTCTCCTCTCCTCTCCCTCCCTCCCTCCCTCCCGATTGAAAAAATACCGGGTCATCACTTTAGAAAATTTTCGAAGATGTACAAATTTGTCACTGCGGGTCGACAAGTTACTCTCTGTACCTTTTTAGGGAAGAACCAAAATTGAAATCATTGAAGGAGTAAGGGACTCAAAAAATTGATGAATTTCTGACTTATAATAGAACTTCATTCAATTTTTTCAAATCAATTGTAATTTTTCGATTTGAAAATCCAAATTTTTAAAATTGAAAAATATTGCGTAATTTCCTCAAATATTCTGACTCAAGGATAACTTTTTTTAGGCAATTTTAGGGAATAAGATGACAACATGGATCAGATGGCTTTGAAGCGATGAGAAACCCAGGACTGAATTAAGCTACAGCACCGAGCTGCCAAGTGCCAACACCTGCGAAGTCCACATCGAAAGGCCTAAAAACTTTGACGTTTCGGTGGAATCTTAAAATTTTTTTAGTTGATTTGAAATTTTGCATACTGGTTTCTCTCTTCTAGTAACCACTTTTTCATAACCAGGCATTTCAAATTTTGAAACTTGGTTTTTTCGCTCCACCCTGTTGTAGAGCTTCAAAGTGCAATTTATGGATTCTGGAGCATTCAACGTCTCCAGCTTTGACCAAGATTCGTTTCGAATATCGATACACCTGGAGCTGTTGGCAGATGCGATGGATTATCCTACTTCTTATGTCACATCTTCGGAAACCTGCTCTACTTACGTTAAACGGATCGTTTATACGCGATTAACGAATAAATCGGTTGAAAAGTGAAAAAAATTCGAGAACGGAATCGTACTACGATCTGGAGCCTGCTATTTTCAGCCAAGGTGCCCAGTCACATCTTACAACAATCACGATCTCGTCGCAGTCGTCATCGTGAACCAGTATTTCGGAAATACATCAATAGCAGGAAATCAATAGCTACAGACGTGACCACGAATGGGAAAAAAATCTCCAAAAAAATACAACGGGCACGCGAACGTCGATTTAATAACTCTTCGGTACCAGGCGCGTGTCCGCTCATCAAACTACAATAGAATATTGCGTAGATACACCTCAGCCTACTCCTATCTTGTCACTTCAGAAAAATACTAAGAGTTTCAAATTTCAGGTATTCGCCAGCATCGTACGCTGCAGAATATTACACCAGCGTCATGGTTTTACGTACAAATACACGCGATGATGTAACGTCGAATACATGCGCGTATTCGGTCTTCGCCAGTAGGTAATAACAATAAAGAATGCAGCAACCAGCGCGCCGCAGCGTTACGCTTTAATCCGTATTGTCAAAGTCACCGGCGGAGTTGTCATCAAGGACGAAAAATTACCCACCGGAGCGACCAAAGAATACTCGGGGGTAAAAAAAATTCACCATTGGAATCCATATACGTCGATGCGAATCGATCACGCGAGCGGTAGAAATGCCACAGCGATTCGTATGGCACAGAAACGATCGAGACAAATGTTCACACACGTCAATAGAATGATTTTTTGCTGTTTTTTGGCCAAATGCCCGTTCCGATGGCATCGTACAACGGTAAACTAAATTGTACACGTTTTCTCGAACGTTGGGACTGGAGAGATGGCCGAGCCAGATGTCGTAGCCGCGATAAAACAATTAACTATTATTATACCGTATATCGACGGATTTCATAGCCGTCTGTGCCCTCTGTCCCGATCACAGATCGCACCTCGCTCTGCCACAATCTCTCTGCAGAGTTGTAAATTATTGTCCACGGTTCAACAACTCGGCCCCGTAATATTTAATCGCAACCTGGTCGAGATTAGGGACTGAGACGTCTCATAATGCACCTCGCGGACCGTTGAATGCAACTCGGATATAGGTTGCACATTTTCCAACAAAATCGCCGTGAAGGTTATTACAACCTTGGATGCAATTGATGTTCGTCTTACGTTCCGTGAAAAATTCACTTCTTAGCGAATTGTCGTCTCCGTGGCTCATATTGTTACACATTTCGGATACGAACGTGTACGTGACACGATGATCATAATGAGACGTGTGTCGTGTTATACGCAATTAAACGATCGCGCCGCAATTGATTCCTGATTCGTGAAATTTGATGTAATAAACAGATCCATCGGCGAGATCTCTCCCCCTTGTTCGGTACCGACGACGTAGCGATTGTAATCGAACCAAATCAACGCAACCGTATAAATGAGTCGTTCCATGTACACGCCATTGCCTCGCCAATCAAACGCGGATGCTGATAAATTCGAACGGACGCGAATGCAATTATCATTATCGCTACATTTGCCTCCCCACGAAGTTTATTGTGTTGAATGCGGACAAACCTACGTACAATAACTCCGATGACCGAAACTGGAAATTAATCGTTTTGGTCATAAGCGCTTCCTTGAGGGGGGGAGGGGGTCGAGCCTCTCCCTTAAGCTCAGGAAGGAGATTTTTTATTTCAAAAAATGTGAAAAAGTGCTTTTTTTGCTCTATAAACATAATTTTTCAAAAAATGTTCACCCTTCGATGAAATTCTGGGGTCTGTCTATTCTCACACGGAATGAACAACAAAATGTAAATCGTTTGTTCGAATCGCAACTTCGCAACCTGTCTCGTAAAATAGCAGGAATAAAGAGTTTGCTAAAAAATCGACCAAATTCTTAACTTTTGATTTGAAAATTTGAAACCGAAATCAACAATTTTTCAACCCAATTTTTTTTTCGATTCCCAAAATAGTTTCAATTCTTTTCTGCAGATATTTTTCAACTCTATAAATTTTTCCTCAAAATATTTTCCAACTCTAAAATTTTTTCATCTGGAATAAAAATTTTACAAACTCTGAAATTTTTTCCTCCAATTTTTTTTCATGTATAGTCAGGTCTCAATCGTACAAAAAAAGGATTCCGCACGAAATTCCTGTTAAAATTGATTTTATGATTGATTCTTGTTTTGGGCACTGAAACAAAGAAATTAAGCCCGTATGCCCCTTTTTTCCCTCTCCTTTTCCCCAGGGTCCACCCCTCAACATTTCAAACGCGTGTATTGCCTTATAGTCTACAATCCAAGTGGCAAAAAGTGCTCTAGAAATCGAAATTAGTGTGCATTTTCGCTGGACAAAAAAATCAGTTGGTTTGTTGTAGGTATGGGTCCCGTTGTCCCAAAAAACCGAATTTTGGATTTTTGCCCCGGCACAATAGGGAGCTGAGGCCTGAAAACCCCCTTTTTTCCCAATTTTTAAATTTGACTTTGGACAAAAAATTTTTTCACATTCTGGTAGCAGACACTCCCCCGACTCCAAATATATGTCACATCCCTTGGGTCACGGGCACAATGGGGTGCTGAGCCCTCTAATGTGCGAATCTTTGCCAAATTCGATCATTTTTGGCACAATAATGCCTCTGTAGGCGTTATGTGGTAAGCTGGACAAAAAAATCAAACGCAATGTATTCTTGGGTTCATTCCGCGTCCGATGAGCCAAAGTTTGAGGAAAACTGTGGGCACAATAGGCCGTGGTGGAATTTAAAGTTTTGAAAACACGCGATTTTCTCCCCCTTTGATTAAAAAATAAGTCATGAAAAAATCTAAAATTTGGGTTGCGACCTATCAAAATGGGTCAAAATTTTACGAGCAGAACGAAATTATTCGTGAAAATTAAATTTGAGCAATTTTAACCCATTTTGAGCCCCAAATTGGGTCAATTTTTGAGTATTTTCAAAGAAATGACATGTGACCTATGAAAGTGGGGTAGAATTTCGCCAGAAATTCAACAAAACCATCCAAATTTTTTTTGAGCAACTTTTGAGAATTTTGAGACTTTGACTTTGTAGATTTTTAGATAGACTTACCTATCAGTTATCAGTATGGATTAGAATTTCATAGAAAAATTAGATCGTTCATTTTTTCGCATTTCAATAAAACATTTTGCGCTTAAAATTACTCAAACTTGAAAGTTGTTTTAAAAAGTTTGGGATTACATTTTAAAATCTTTGGCAAAATTCTATCCCTTTTTCGTAGATCACATGTTAATTTTTTGAAATTATTCAAAAATTAATTCTATTTAAGACTCAAAATTCTCAAAAGTAGCTCAAAAAAATTTGGATGGTATTTTTGAATTTCTGACAAAATTCTAGCCCACTTTCATAAGTCACATGCCAATTTTTTGAAATTATTCGAAAATTGACTCAGTTCAAGGGTCAAAATCCTCAAAAGTTGCTCAAAAAAAATTTGCATGGTTTTGTTGAATTTCTGGCGAAATTCTACCCTACTTTCATAGGTCATGTGTCAATTCTTTGAAATACTTAAAAATTGACCCAATTTGGGGCTCAAAATGGGTTAAAATTGCTCAAATTTAATTTTCATCAATAATTTCGTTCTGCTCGTAAAATTTTGACCCATTTTGATAGGTCGCAACCCAAATTTCAGATTTTTTCATGACTTATTTTTTAATCAAAGGGGGAGAAAATCGCGTGTATTCAAAACTTTGAAATTCCACCACGGCCTATTGTGCCCACAGTTTTCCTCAAACTTTGGCTCATCGGACGCGGAATGAACCCAAGAATACATTGCGTTTGATTTTTTTTGTCCAGCTTACCACATAACGCCTACAGAGGCATTATTGTGCCAAAAATGATCGAATTTGGCAAAAATTCACACATTAGAGGGCTCAGCACCTGTCGTATACAATATTGGCTCGTTCTGGTATAACACAAATAATAACGCGGGTGCTTTCACGAATGATATAATCGCACAGTAATACACAGTTATAGGTTAGCTTATAAAATGCGCCTTGTCCTTATGTCAAAGTTTATTATATAGTCTTAGTCTAGTTTACTTAGTTTACTTAAATTATGCTTACGGCTAGCTTTATTGTATATATTTACATTTCGCGCTTCGCATTCCTTCATGATCGGTCGATGGTTTATGCCATCGCTCGAATCGTTTCCTACTTCCTGTTTACAAACTTTACCTACGCGATTTCTTATACTACAGCACCCCATTGTGCCCGTGACCCAAGGGATGTGACATATATTTGGAGTCGGGGGAGTGTCTGCTACCAGAATGTGAAAAAATTTTTTGTCCAAAGTCAAATTTAAAAATTGGGGAAAAAGGGGGGTTTTCAGGCCTCAGCTCCCTATTGTGCCGGGGCAAAAATCCAAAATTCGGTTTTTTGAGACTACGGTACCCAATACCCATACCTACAACAAACCAACTGATTTTTTTGTCCAGCGAAAATGCACGCTCAATGAACACTTTTTGCGTCTTGGACTGTAGACTATTATCTATGAGTCGCAATGAAAAAATTCTGAAACAAAAGTTGTTCCTCAGCACCTAATTTACATTTTAATTTCTTATCATAATCCATTTTGGAGCAACTCCTGCCCCCCAAATTTGAAAATAAAACAGTTTTCAGAAAACCTCAAAATCACATTTTTCTCATTTTAAACAAATAGTTTCGGAGATACGACAAAATTTGTAACCACAAAAAGTATTCAGAATTGGACTTCCTTTCCAATGAGCTTTACGACGACCATTTTCACCAACTTTTCCCGACAGTGCGGATCTCTCCCCCTCCCCCTTTTCTCAAAAGTTGAACCTACGAAAAAAAATTGAACGATTTTTGTTCTTCGATATCTAATGCATAATTTCATTTATTATCGGAATTCATTTTGGAGCAAATTTTGTTCGTGAGTCCGACTTTTGTGGAAACGAGGAAGGGGGAGAGGTCCACTCTGTCGGAAAAAGTTGATGAAAATGGTCGTTATAGAGCTCATTGGAAAGGAAATTCAATTCTGAATACTTTTTGTGATTACAAATTTTGTCGTATCTCCGAAACTATTCGTTTAAAATGAAGAAAATGTGATTTTGAGGTTTTCTCGAAAACATTGTTTTGTTTCCAAATTTGGGGGTCAGGAGTTGCTCCAAAATGGATTTTGATGAGAAATGAAAATGTACATTCGGTCCTGAAGAACACCTTTTGTTTGAGAATTTTTTCATTACGACCCATAGATAAGGCGATACATTCGTTTGAAATGTTGGGGTGGACCCTGGGCAAAAGGGGGAGGGGATAAAAAAGGCATACGAGCTTAATTTCTTTGTTTTAGTGTTCATAACAAGAAACAATCATAAAATCAATTTTAACAGGAATAGCGCGTGGATGTACGATTGAGACCTGACTAGTATGTACAAAAAATTTTCCACTC
This sequence comes from Pseudococcus viburni, assembly GCA_033439095.1. NCBI lineage: Eukaryota > Metazoa > Arthropoda > Insecta > Hemiptera > Pseudococcidae > Pseudococcus > Pseudococcus viburni. The sequence goes on from JAVBJF010000013.1 coordinate 1,757,539, forward strand.
TGACATTTTTTCCAAAAATACGTAGTTTTCATTCAACTCTAGAAAATTTTTTCAAAATTAAATCTTTTCTCGAAATTTTTTCTCAACGTTCAATTTTTACAGCTTTTGAAAGTTTTTTCTCAAAATTATATTTTTTTAGCTCATTTATGTTTTTCTCAAATTATTTTCCAGCTTTGAAATTTTTAGAATAAGAAATTTAAAAAAAAAATTGGGTTGAAAAACATTTTAAGAAATTTAATGCGAGAGAAAATCGAGAGAATGTCAAGTTCTTAAAAATTTTAAGATCAAAGAATATAGGATTTTTCAGTTGATTATTTAGATAAATATTAGTAAAATGAGAAAATTTTAGCAAAAATGAAAATCGACGAAAATTGAAGAAATCTTGGAGCTAAAAAAATTTTTGAGGAAGAAAGTTTAGTAGGGGAACAAATTTATTGGAGTTGAAAAAATTGATAATATGAAAAAAAATCAAAAGCTGAAAAAATTAAAATTTTGAGAAAAAAGTACAGTTAACAGCTGAGATGATCAATGTAGCGGAGAAGATGACGAAAAAAATGAGCGAGATTGCGCATAGTTCGGTCATTTTGTTGTTCATTCTGTGTGAGAATGGACAGACCCACGAAATGGGTCCTTCGAGAATCAGTGAAATTATTTTTATCAAAAATTAATGATTTTTTCACTAATCTTTCAGTAAAAAAATCATTAATTTCTTAATCAATTCCCAATTTGTCAGAAAAAATCAATAATTTTAACTGAAAGATTGGGGAAAAAACACTGATTTTCAGTTGAATTAATTTCACCGAGTCAAACAAGTAAATTTTATTGTTTGTTTCAAAAAATTCCGCAATTTTACAATTTTTCTTTGCTCAAATCTGTTTATGTATTTTCAGCCTACTGAAAATACTCTGACTACGCCAGCGCCACTGAAATACAGGTTACCCAATTTTTTCATTGAAATTTGACCCTCCCCCCTGTTTTCTCGAATTTTCAGCCCACCCTTGAAAAATTTTTGGATGTGCTTATGGTTTTGGTTAGTCCAAGTGATCGAAGAGAGTCGCGAAATTTTCAAATAAATCTTTGTTTTATTGACCAGTTTATCGATGAGGGGAAAATTTTGAAGGCTACGTTTGCTCAACCGAGTAAACGTATACGTTTCCTTTTCATTTCAATACAAATGGATGTAATTAGCAAACATTATATCTATTAATACTCCATTATGTGTAATTTTACAAGTACATCTGTGTACTGCAGGATATTCAAAAAATGCCCTTCACCTGTATCGTTTTGTTTTATGGGTTATTAATTTTACAAAAAGAACAGACGAGATATTGTGTTTTAATTTACTTTACTTTTTTTGTGTGTTTCTTTAGACGAGAAGAATAAATATCGTTAACGAAGACGATTCGAGCGTGGAAATTAATTTCTTTTTGAATTTAAGTGCAGTTGAATACGACGAATGACGGCCGTTTTGCGTTAAAATTGTTACGTTACGAAGGTAAAGTAAATACGACGATTGTTTTCTAATACGTAACGTAATTTTGTACTTTTCTCTGTAATTTATTGCGTCGAATTTTGACGTGAAAATGACCGAGATGGCAAGAAAGGTCAGCATGAGTGCTGGGTGAAATTGCGTTTTGAAATTTCGATTGTTCTAATGTGACGTATGATTATATAAGTAGGTTGGTTGCATATTTATTGGGGGGGGGGGGTATTGTTGCTTTTATCCGAGATGAAAAAAAGAAATTGATCGAAATTATGTACACTTTTTCTCACGAGTGATATCAGTTTATGAGATTGGAAAGATGGGATTACAAATTCAAAATTGAAAAAAATTCTTAAGCGTAAAAATTAATACATTTTTTTTAATGAAATATTGAAAATACAAAAAAGTATAAAAATTTTTCCAAGTTCTTTTCAAATTATGATGAAATAAATAATGAAGTTGATAATGTTAAAATTGTATATGTGAAGTATCATAAAAATCTTTCAAAATGAGAAAATTTTTCAGAAGGTTCAATGAAAAATAGTTGAAAATGGCTTCCAATTGTTTAAATTTCACGAAAAATTGTTCAGGTACCTTGCAAACTTGAATAAAATTAGATTAAATTGATGAAATTGAAATAATCATAAGTTTCCCAAATTGGCACTAAGATAACTTTAAACGTTGAAAAAATTGATACAAACCCTTAAAATTGATAAAATTACTCGAAATACTGCAAATTCTTTTGAAATCGGTTTGAAAATGGTTTAAAATGCAAGAAGAAAATTTATTCGAGTCCTTTTCAAAATTTGATAAAATAATAAGAAATCAATAAAATAATAATTAAGTCTCATAGTCGCAGCAAAATCGCTCAAAATGTTCTTTCAAATTTGAAGAAATGTTGAAATTCCCATTAAAATTTTTTGAAAGTGCATATTCTGAAATCTGTATCTACATATCATAACTTCAAATATCATGAAAATTTTTGAAAATGAAATTATAAAATTCGTGAAATTTCACTGAAAACGGTGTTAAAATGGATGAAAAATAACTAAAAATGACCTAGGTGTTTTAACAAATTTGGCAAGTAATTGGCGAAGTGGTACAGAAAAATTGTTCATTTTTCATTAAAAATATTTTTGCAAGGGGTCTGCCTCTCATCGAAGTTGCGAAGAAATCACGTATTGTTTTGAATTTCTTTGTCCGAACTTTCTTCGATACATTTTTAAAAACAAATCCTCATTTCTCCGAGTTGTGTTCTTGCGAGGAAAAAAATTACCCCCCCTCCATTTTTAATCCTATAAAATCACCATGTAATCATCTAGTAACTGTTTCGTATTTCGTCATCTCTTTCAAAAAATGATGGCTATATTATTTCTCCGTGTTTGGGAGGGGGAGGGGGACTTACACAGAAGTAATAGATTTGAAGTAAGTACTAGGAAATTTGAAAAAAATTGGCTAAAAGTTATGAAATTCAAAATTTTAATATTTGTAAATATACCCCACATTAAATTTTTTTTCGAACTTTGAATTTTTTTATCTCGTTTATTTTTTGTTGAACCTAATAATTTTTCAAAGATTTAACCCTTTCGCGCCGACTTTTTATTTTGCATCAAAACTCAGGTTTTTTTTCAGAAATGTATTCCTTGTACCTTCTAATATAACATATATTTTCCTCGATTTTTTTCCCCCACCCTAATTATGAAATTTTTGACCGGGACAGCGTATGTCCCAGCAGGCAAATTGAACTTGTCAACTTGGGAACACGTATATCCCTTGCAGTACTATGGGTACCTGGGAAAATGGGACACACTTGAAAAGTATTACGTTTTTTGATGCAAAATTACGTAGTTTTGATGAAAAAAAATCAGTCTTCTATCGTCGATTTCATATTATCAATAAGAACCATGTAATTGTTATCAGAACAGCATATAAAATAATAATTTTGTAGCAAAATAATTGTGCCGCCACAGCCAATATTTTCTAATAGATTCCGACCTCCTACTTTATCATTAGGAATAGGAAGGAACCAAATATTTGTCATCAGCACAGCAAAGACCTGAGAAATATTTGGCTATGTTTTGGTACAGTTAATTCTGATATCTGATTGAAGGTAATTATTGAAATTAAAATTCTTATTTCTTATTTTCGAAGTTAGTGAATAGACCCTATGATTTCTGTATTGGATTCATCACTCAATTCATAGTCTGGTAAATCGTCGTCCTCACCAAATACTCCTGAATTTGTTTATCCATTAACGTATGGTTGTCTGAAGGCACTAGATAAAAATATAAGCCGTCAAAGTTGAAAAAAAGTTCGTAGAAATTTCAATGAAAATTTACTCATTTCTTCGTTTACTGATTCCCCACTGAGTTTTCACTCAATAATAAAACTTTTTGCACCAAAATAATTGTCAAAGTATGCCCTTTTTATAAAAAAATACCCGGCTTCAACGGATCCTTACAAGTATTGGAAAAAATTGTTATCAGTAACCACAATTTTTACGACTTTCAAAACTGTATTGGATAGCACACCAAATATTGAAAATATGAAATCGGTGTTGCTTTTGAAGCAGAACAAAAATTGTAATGGATAGTTACGGTTCCCTAGTACTGCTGGGAATCGTTGCCGCATTTTTAGAAAGTTGCTATGTCCCACTAAAACAAAATTAGTGTCCCGGGACATACGTTGTCCCGTCCGGCGCGAAAGGGTTAAGCAGGTTTGCAAAACGCCGAGGTTTTTCCAATTTTTCGAACGGTAATTTAGGGAAGGGGTGGAAATATCTCACGTAAGGTTAGACAAAAATCTGCACTTCGATTATTCAGAAAATTTGTTGGACCTTTTGACTAACATAAAAAATGTAATTTTTTCAATCGATACTATTTAAACAATTTTTGCCACATTTTGAGTAAATTTAACGTAAAATTAAGTTTTTAAAATCATTTTGAACTTCTTTTCAATCGATTTCAACAATTTTTTGATTTTTTGTACTTTTTTTTGTTACGTGTTTGGATTATTTTTAAAGTGTTTGAAAATTTTATGTACATTTTTCAACCGGTTTAACAATATTTCAGTTTAATTTTCATCGATTTATGATTTTTATTCTGTAATTTTATGAGGGGGTTTTCATCATCTGAACCATTTTTACTTCATTTGAAACAATTTATTTATAATTTTTGCCATTTTAGAAATTGAAACTTTTTTCAAATTACTTTTCACGATTTTTATTACAATTCGATCAATTTTCGGTATTTTTTTAAGCAATTCTAATTTTATTATTACTTTATTTGTACAGATTCTGACATTTGATAGCAGCATTATTATTGGTATTCTCTCATCGCTGGAATTGTCTCAGGAAAAGAATAGCAGGAGCTGATCTCAAAACCCTCAACTTCACGTGCAGAACTGCTGAATTAACTTGGGTGAGTTTATTGAACGATTTACAAATTCAGAGAGTGAAATTTTTGTAAACTTCTCAAATACGAGACATGTCGTATCTAGGAGTAGAAATCATTCCGGGCCCATAACTGGCATAAGGTCAGCGAGGGCATTGCCCTAGTTGGAAAAACTTGTCAAATTTTTCTCTATCAAAATTTTTCAAAATTTAAAACTCGAGTTTCCCTTTTTTTTTGGTTTTAATAATTAATTGCCCAAAAATTATTATTTTTTCGCTCTCGCTCTCTCTTTTTTTTAATTATTTCTAAAATTGTACCTATATTTTTGTCATTATTTTCCCTTCGTTTGAACTTTTTTTTGATTTTCTGGAAGAGATATCGATATTGCGTTACTATAATTTTACTAATTATTCATGTCTGGATCATAATTCTACGTATTTGTCCTGAACTGAAAAAAATGCCTAGCTATAGATCTGAGTTATTCTACATTTATCTGATAATTCACTGTATATGAGATTGACACGTAAGATCGCGATAAAGTAGCAAAATAAGCAAAGAAGAGGGGGAAGGGAGTAAATAATAACCGGAACTATTAATTACATTCAGTATATTTCCGCACACCTCAGCATCGGTGTTTATTATTTTTCGGTACAGCGACGTACAAATAGAAAGAGCGGAGAGAGTTATTTGAGCGTAAAATATTTTACCGGTGTGGCTTTGGCGTATCTGCAGTCTGCACAAGAGTATTGGTGTAGGTTACGGAAAATATCGCAGCCAGGTAATAGCGATCATCACGCGAATCGCTGTTATGATTGGCTGTATTTTTAGACAGGGTCGTGCAGAGAAAATCGATGTTCTAGGGAAAAAATGTAAGAGCTAAAAAAAATCGTTTCAGGGCCCTCGCAATGTAGTCAAGGCAAATAAGAGAAAAAATGTACCAAACCCCCCAAAAATTCAATCCTGATTTTTTTTCGCGTTTTACGTTCGTAATGGTCTACTACACAACATATTAAAATGGACACCCCATAACCCTCCGCTACCTCCAGGGGAGGAGTAAATGTCTGCTGAAAACCGGTTTTTCGTGAATATCTCCTCAAATAAGCCTCAAAATTGAAAAGTAGTTATGAACAATCTTGTTCTACGTGTAATTTCCTATCAGACAGGTTCGGTTTTTCTCGAAAACACCCACTTCTTTGCCCAAAAATTGAGGGTAGAAAACGTATATTTTTATAATATTTACAGTATATTTGGAAATGATGGAATACGAAGCTGAAAATATCGTTTTTGAATCCTTATGAGATGACGCAAAGAAATATTTCGTATCACCAATAATAAGCAATAACATCGCGTTTAAAATAAATTTTCTTTCCACAACCTCAATTTTTTAAATTCAGTATTCAATAACCTCCCTTATAATAATCGGTAGGGGTTGAAATTCTTGCAGTGAATTTTTGGCTGTAGGTGAGTTGATTCCCAAAGAAATATTTGTGTAAAAACGTAGGGGAATTGATTTCCATTTTTTTTTTTTTTTTTTGGAGATGTACAATTGATTCCCCCTTTTTTAAGAGTGAATGTGCGAATTGATTCCCATTCCTTTGGCAGGGTATGTACATATAAATTGATTCCCACTTTATTTTCCAAAAAATGAATTTTTCAGGAGAGCGAATTAATATGCACAAAACGTTTCTACGACTTAAAATTAGGTTCAGAGGTTCAGGAAATGTTGGTTTGTTTCAAAATGTGGATTTGGGGCCTATAGAGCAGGTTTCACTCCAGTTCTCAAGAATTGAAATGAAAAATTTTCCCATCTGGGTGCGCTTATGCTTGGGAATTTTTTAATCGCAGTTTCGAAAATAAAATTTTACGAAAAAAACAATGGTGTTATTTATTTTGGATTTAAAAAATTATTTCAACACTTTTTTGTGTGTTTTAAATAAAAAGCTCGAAAACTTCGAAGATCTGTGATTTAGAAACATATGGGAAAATTTTTCATTTCAATTCTTGAGAACTGGAGTGAAACCTGCTCCGTAGGCCCCAAATCCACATTTTGCGCTCTCCTGAAAAATTCCTTTGTTAAAAGAGGTTGGGAATCAATTCGTATATACCCCTAAAAAAAGGGGGGGAAATCAATTCGTATATACCTACACCTGAAAAAAAGTGGGAATCAATTCGGACATTTCAAAAAAAACGGGAATCAATTAGAACCTTTTTCAAAGCTGCTCTCTCATTCCGAATCAGTGAAAAATCACTGATAAACAGTCAGAATTGCAGCACAGGAAAAATCAGTGAAATTCACTGATTTTCAGTGATTTTTCACTGATTATTCAAAGAATTTCACAGATTTTATAAATATAAATATCACTGAGTTTTCAGTGAATTTTCACTGATTTCCAGTGATTTTCTTTCACTGATTTGTTTTCAGTGATTTTCTTTCACTGATATGTTTTCAGTGAAAAAAGTTTCACTGATTTTCTCCTGTGCTGCAATTCTGACTGTTTCTCAGTGATTTTTGGTAATTTTCACTGATTTATAATTGAGAGAGTGGGAATCAATTCACCAACTCCCGACTTTTTCTGGAATACCCTACCAGCATGAATGAAAAAATTACTCTTCACTGGTATAATTTTGGGTACTTTCAGCTTCGTATTTCCATCATTTCCAAAAATACTGTAAATATTGGAAAAATAGGCGTTTTCCACCCTTAATTTTTGGCGAAGAAGTGGGTGTTTTCGAAAAAAAACGAATTTGTCTGATAGGAAATTACACGTAGAACATGATTGTTCATAACCATTTTTCCATTTTGAGGCTTATTTGAGGAAATATTCACTAAAGTTTCGATTTTTTCAAAAAATGCTGTAAATTGTTGAAAAATAGTTTTTTTTACCCTAAATTTTTGGTCAAGGAAGTGAGTGTTTTTGAAAAAAACCTTCTGATAGGAAATTACACGTAGAACAAGATTGTTCATTACTATTTTTCAATTTTGAGGCTTATTTGAGGAGATATTCACGAAAAACCGGGTTTCAGCAGACATTTACCCCTTCCCTGGAGGTAGCGGAGGGTTATAGAGGTGTCCATTTTAGTACAGTGGACCATTACGAACGTAAAAAGCGAAAAAAAAATCAGGAATGAACTTTTGGAGGGTTAAATCCTAAAATAACTGGACTAGTGATGAGACAAATTTTTTAGCCCTAGGAGGCCCTCACGAGTCCCTCGAAAAAATTCAAGCCCTGAAGGGGAATCCCCTCCTCCCGCTGCACAAGCCAATTTTCATAATATTTAAAAATCAACCCAGTCCACGATGCTTAATTTTGATGAAGTATAATTTTTCAAAACGAACCAGTTCGAAAGAATAGAACGATCTTGGTACAAATATGTACAATGATTAATACTTCAACGTACATATTTTTGCACATAACTCGTTAGATATATCTGCATCTGCTTCTGCAGATATTATATTCATTCGTATAAATATTTTTCTCAATAATTCATATCGTATTCGACGTGATGCTATATGTGGAACCTAGAACTTGAGGATTTTATCGAGAATAGATAACCTGACGACCCTGGTTTACATTCATGAATCACGTATCGTATCAGTAATTACGAGCAGTTTGCACGGCGGCGGGGGCTCCACGTTCGATCATCGGTCGTATGATCTCAGCTCTTTTTATCCTTCTGAGATTCTGAGAGAACATTGGAAAAAAACTTGAAATACGTTGGCTTAAGTATGATTCACGGATCAAAAAAGATGTCACGTTTTTTTTTTTTTACTGTCTGAAGATTTGCACATACTCTATGAATAACAATACAGCTCAGACTGATCGAATAGACTTGTTTATGGGCGAATATTTCTGGCGAGTGAGGTTGCTGTTATCAATTGTCGCGTGAGTAATTCGCTTTGTAAGTCGAAGAATCGATTAAATTACGCGAAAAACGAATTGTCGAGACGTCTGTGGATTTTTTCTTTGCATTATTCGATTTTTAATTTTTTAGTAGTGCTTTAGTATAGAAGAAGACGTAGTATGAGGAAATCCTTCATTATCTCCACATCGATCGAGGATTTGATCAGTTTCATCCTGTACCTGACTCTGAAGAATTGAAAGATCGAACAATAAGATACCCGGGTTCCATTAGGTTGTCTTTCAAATTATGTCTGCGAAGTGCGACGATTTCGGTGACGAGATTCGTGGAAAAAGATACTTTTTATGAATAGAACAGCTTGATGTTTGACGGAGGCATTCTGTGGCCTAAACGGCGCCTAAAGTGTGGGACGAGGAAATGAGCAACGGAGCCAGGTTTTGGAACGGGTTGACGTTCGAAGTGCAGGAAGTGTCGATCCAATGGTAACAAAAAAAATGGAAGATTTTTTCAAAATAGTCTCTGGTTCTTCAAATCAGGGTTACGAGAATTGAAAAGAGATCTACATACGTACACATATTATTTTGATTGAATTCGGTGAGTTTTGTCCATCAATGGTACCAGAACTTGATAATTACTCGATGATTGCAGCTGATAAGGTAGTTAGAGTCGTAATGAATGTCGAAAATTCTCTCAACGTTGAAATTGTTTGATTTTAACAATTAACTCGCGTTTTTAAATTTATAAAACAAATGAGTATCGAAAAAAATAGTAGGTAGCAAGGAAAAAAATCGTATTCAGCTTATCGGAACCACTGTGCCACCGAAAGTCTTATCATTTTGGTATGAATCATTCTGAATTTTCCTCGTTTGTATGTTTTATTCGGAATGTACATGTGTATGTTTTATCAGAATTGTCCTAAAAATAAAATTGATATTTTGACCGAAAATTTCGAGCTTGTACGAATTAGAATGATTTTTACCAGTTTTTAGGTTTCATATAATTATGGTAAAAATCGTGAATACATTTGAACTTTTTTTTTGAAAAAATTGAGAATGACGAAGGATAAAAATGTGAGCCATGGTTTCCTTTGGAATCAGAACTGAAGTTGACATTATAATGATGAGGGGGGGGGGGGGGATTGGCAATTTTCGCTTCAAAGTTGAATTTTTTCCACTCAGAAGGCAAATTTTTTAGATTTTCCTCGACAAACGTAGTTATTTTCAATTATTTTTCGATTTAAACCTAATTATTGTGATGGATAAAATAGCTTTAGGTTGACTAGAAGAATAAGCTGTCTACTCATCCTTGTTCCCCCGACTCTGTGCTTCTCCAGGGTTTATGCAGAATACGAAAAATACAAATATTGAATAGAAAAAGTACAAAAGTAAGAATTTTTGACGTGAAACTCGAAAGAAAGTACGAAATTTGATCAATGAAAATAATTGATGATAGTGCTAAATTCACGATTTTTTCCCCTTTAGAATAAATCAGTAATTTTTACTTCGCAAGGGAAACATTTTTCACCTTCGCTTCACCTGGATACGATGATTTCCCTTTTTGAAAAAAAAGCACTCGAGATGAAAAATAGCCTAGTATGTTTCTTTAAAACAGAAGTTAGGTTTGTCTCTCTAAGAATGGCATATTTTTAAGGGGCAAAGAAAAAATAATTTTTTGAAACAATTTTTTTTGACGTTTTTGCAGCGCGTTTTTTATGCATAGTTGTTGTAAAGAAGATAAACTTTTTTATCATACATTGAATAAGTCACCTGAGTGTGATGAAACTTCGGGTTCTACGAAAAACATATTATTTTAGCGTGATAAAAAGTTGTTTTTTTCAAAAATTATGAAAATTGCTTTGAAGCAGAAGATTTTCTAAAAATTGTACACTTCTACCGAAAGTTTGAAAGTTTTGGTGCGAAAAAAAACACTGCTCATCATATCACTACATATAATTATTATGGCTTTACGTGAGAATTTTACGCGAAAGGTCTAAAAAATTTGAATCAACTGATCCGAAAAACCTGAAAAACTCTTGAAAATCATTTTTGAAAAGAAGTTACCACCTTGATTTGCGAACGAAATCATTGAGAGAAGATCATTAATTACAGAAAAATATGAAAAGAGTAGGTACCTCTTAGTTACGGTACCTAACCTACGCGCAGTTGAAAGAATATTATGAAAAAATATGAATTTTAGATTTTTAATTTCTGCACGAAATCGTTCTCTTTCAATTTTCAAAAAATAATATTATGTTGATTTTAAAAATTGAAGAATGATGGAATAAAATCAAATATGACGACTTCAGAATATCGCATTGGAATTTTTGTACCTGCTATGATCCCTTCAAGATGTTTTTTTTTTTTTGGAAATTCGAAAGAAGTCAAAAAATTTTGCACATTTTTAAATAAAAGTTGGGAAATTTTGAGATTCTCACTTCCAAAAGCCAACTCGAGAAATTTTTTTCAAAGTCACGAAATTTTACCTTAAAATTCGAGTATTTTTGAAAAAAAAATCGTGAAAAAAAACTTTTCAACTTGAAAATCAATACGTTTGGCTTCGTCTCATTCACATTTCAATGGTTTTGTTGGTTTTTGAAAAAAAATTGTTTCAAAAAAAAATTAATCTGATGTGGCTAATAATCAAAATTTCAGTTTTTCAAAATCCCCCCCCCCCCAAAAAAAAGAAAGTCAAAAACAGTAAGAAAAAAGTGGTGAAGAGATTCGGACAAGCTGAAGAAATAGTAAACAAAAATTATGGTGTAACGACGCCTGTGTAACTAGAAATGAATAACAATAACGATTTTGTGTATTTCTACTAGTCAACTCTTCCAAAATTCAATCATAAATAACAACAACTGAGAAAATCAAACCATAATATTTACAATTTTTCACAATGAATCTACATTCACCGCTGAAAATTTCAAAATATTGTATTCTTATTTTTTTGTCAATTTAGAAATATCGGAAGAATTTGTTAGGTTCGATTTTAGGGATTGGGACCTAAAACGCAGAACCACATGAATATTTGATTGGGGAGGGGGGGGGGGGTAATCATTTATTTCAGTTTATTTTTTTATTTTTTCACGAGAATAACGAAAAACATAGTTTGTACGACAAAAAATCTAAAAATGAGGTATTCTTAACAAAATAAAGCAAGAAATAACTACTTTACTAGTTGAAAATTTCGTTTTAAAATACAATTTTCTCCTTCAGAAATATTTTTTAGCCAATTTGAGGAAAAGTCAAATTTTTTGTCTCCTATGGAGTGGAGAAATGAGAGAGGAGAGCTCGCGTCATCGTAAAATTATTAGATCCGAAAAATACAAATTTTTGGTTTTTAATTTACATACCCAATATTTGGCAACACCACTGTCCTTTTTAGACTTTGAGGGGAAATTCCTAAAAATTGACTGTTTCTTTCAGACACTTCGATAAAGGGGCCAGGAAAACTTGAAAAATTCAGTCTGAAAACCTCAGGAAAACTAGTTTTTTGGAAAAAATGGACACGTGTCCTTTTGACTTTTTTCAAATCGTAAAATTCGGCGTTATCGAGATTGAAACCCTCAAGAAAATTCGTTTTTGGAAAAAATGGACACTTGTCCTTTTGACGCTCTTTTAAATCGTGAGATTCGGAGTTTATCATCACATCATTTTTGTAAAAATGTTAGCAGAATCGTGAATTTTCTCCAGAAAAATAATTCAATTTCCTACTTTATTTTTCAATTTTTTTATTTTATGTTACCATTTTTCCATTTCCTGCTCAATTATTAATCCATTTTGAGCAAAAAATACCGAGGGAACTACAGAATGACTGATTAGAAAATGTGAATGATCGAGATTATGTAATCTGCTGCAAATTTTCTCTCTGGTGGTACGACTCATCTCCCACTTCGAGTATTTCATTTCCAGATTTACTTTTCAGTTTTTCCCTTCATGGTGTCTTATGGCGAGAAAAACAAGAAAGCTCAAAAAATAGCCAGAATTTTGATGATTTTACTGCAAAAAACAAGCATTTTCATCATTTTCCTCTTCCTTTGATTTTTTTTTATCAGAGGATAAAAAGATGGTTCTTTTTTGAGCAAATTTAAAGTGAAAAAAATAACATGAAAATGGCAAAAAAATCCAGAAAACAGCAAAAATTTTAATATAACAAGAATTTTGATAATTTTACTGCAAAAAGCAAGCGTTTTCATCATTTTCCTCTTCCTTTGAATTTTTTATCAGAGAATAAAAAGAGGATTCTTTTTTGGGGAAATTTGAAGTGAAAAAAATAACATGAAAATGGCAAAAAAAAACCAGAAAATAGCAAAAATGTTAATATTGCAAGAATTTTGATGATTTTACTGCAAAAATGCTAGAATCTTTAATATTTTCCTCTTCCTTTGATTTTTTTTTTTATCAGAGGATAAAAAGAGGGTTATTTTTTGGGTAAATTTGATGTGAAAAAAATACATGAAAATGGCAAAAAAATCCAGAAAATAACAAAAATTTTAATGTAGCAAGAATTTTGATGATATTACTACAAAAAGCAAGCATTTTCATCATTTTCCTCTTCCTTTGAATTTTTTTATCAGAGAATACAAAGAAGATTATTTATTGAGCGAAGGGAAATATGAAGTGAAAAAAATAACATGAAAATGGCAAAAAAAAATCCAGAAAATAGCAAGAATTTTGATGATTTTACTGCAGAAATGCTAGAATCTTTAATATTTTCCTCTTCCTTTGAATTTTTTTCATCAGAGGATAAAAAAGGAGTTCCTTTTTGGGCAAATTTAAAGCGAGAAAAATAACATGAAAATGGAAAGAAAAATCCAAAAAATAGCAAAGAAGTTAATATAACAAGAATTTTGATGATTTTGCTGCAAAAACCCAGAATTTTCAACATTTTCCTCTTTCCCTTGAATTTTTTCATCACAGGATAAAAATGTTTTTTTGAGCGACTTGAAGCAAGAAAAATTACATAAAAATGACAAAAATTCATAAAATATCAAAAATTTCAATTTCCAGATCCAAAGACACCATGTCCCTGCTTTCCATAACTCAAAGGTCAACTACACCAGACCATACTCTAACGAAAATCACTGGTTTATCACCATCCAACAATACCCAGCTGCGAAGACCGACCATCGTTGTCTGTGTAAATGATGCTGCGAGCCTGCTGTAGGTTTCTAGGACGAACGTGTGCACATGTGTGCGTTTACCGTCTTATGTGAGTGAAATACTGCGAACAGATGAGAGAGTTGGAAAGTTGCTGTGTGATATTTAACAGAAATAGAGTCTTTCTGCGAATCTTTGTGTATTCGTAGTCGTAGGTGAAGTACATAGGTATGATACGACGTAATCTACGTCTTCCTTTCTCTCTGTACTTGAATGTAATTTGTTTACCTATAATTCAAGATCGTTTTCAACAGTTGATTTGTTTCAAGTATCTAGATTTATGAACAGGATGGGAATTATTTCGCTGATACCGGACAAATTACGTCATATGGTTTATTATTTAAATGGACAATCAGATGATGCCTGGCTGACACTAGAAAGAGGTGCTTCGAGGACTCGAAGGTGGCGAATTATTCCCGAATAAATGAATAAAATTCATAGGAATTATCATAATTGTGACGGGCTTTGGCTGGTCGATTTCGATTGTTCCTTCGTACTTCGTACGAGCTGAGGGATAAAAGAGGGTCAGAGTAGACCGTAGGTATCATAATCAGCGTATGTTATGACTAATAAGGAATCCCACACATGTGCCATTTAATAGAACATGTTGGAAGAAAAACAACGCAAATAAGTAACTAACTACACGACGCGATAATCTTAATTGAAACTTAACGACGCGTAAACACAATAATATTTTATATAGCGACGAAAACGTTACCGATACCTATTTACACGTTATACCTACTTAATGCCATATCTACTCGAGTATTTCAGGATAAACTCACCAGTTCTAAGTCTGCATCCGGCGAGATGAAATTTTTTGACGACCTTGGCCATTTGTAAAGCAAATTTTGGGCGCAGATTCATTCATATCCATTTTATGGTACCAGGCTGAGCGGACGAAGCGGAAGTCGATTGACTCGGCACGATGGACGATTACCGAACGAGCAACTCGCACAAGATTACCGGATCACATCGGGAAATTTTTCCATACCGCGAAAATGAAAAAAGTAAAATTGAGAAACAAAATCCTTACGCTACCACGTTCGCATGTTCATTCGACTCGAGCCGAGAAGAAGGAATACTGTGCGCCAGCGGTTGAGTACTTTTATGCTTATGGTATTATTAGCCGTGGCTGTATCTACTCTGTGCTCGTGTCTGTGTGTGGACTGGATACCGAGTGTATTTCATAGCACGTTGCCGTGGATGTGGATGTTTGACTTATGAAGCTGGTCAGGTTGGTTTCGGTTACCTGTACACGTTGTTCAGCCCTGCCCGCCGCGAACCAAGGTGGTGGCGGAGCGGGATCCGCGATGCAGTTCGTCTACCGCCAACCTCTCGCTGCGCTGCCGCCAGGTCGCCACCGATGTCTGTACAGCTATAGCAGATAACTCTGTACGATGCCTAAGTACTGCCGAGTACCGACACTAACGCTGGATCTTGGTGGCCAACGACGATGACGATTCCTCCACCGCGGTTGTCGGTGGCGATATCGAGAGGCGAACAAAGATACAAACAGGCACAAGGTGACGACCGCGAAGCCCAAGACGCGATCCCGTTGCCGAATTGGACCGGTAGCTGGATACCGTTTGCCTAGATCAGCTGCGAGGAGCTTTCCCTGGCTCTGACTCAAAGGTCGAGAAAATTCAACTTATGGGCCTAGCGGCGGATTTCCTGGAAGGCACGGTAGGCGTGTGCCAAAGGCGCCGAAAAAAGGGCCCAATTTTGGTCAAAAAAATTAAGCTACCTTCACTTTTTGTTTACCTATCCTTAAATTTCATTTTTGGTGGAATATAAATGTCTTCTCGGTTTCAAAAAATGGAGAGAAATTATCTAAAGCAAGCGCTGTATGTTAAATCATAAGTGTATCCCGAGATGGGGAAAAAAGGGGAACGGTTCCCCAAGAGGTTGAAAAGGTCTCGTCATATGCTCTATAAGTAGTCATTTTTTACTTTTCTGGTATGATTTTTTGTGAAAATTTTCGCCCTCGCTTTGCTCTAGTGGCGTAAACAGGGGTGCGTTTGGGGATAATTTCCCTGAAACCCTTCAAAATTGAATTTTTCATTTCCTTATCTGAACGATTTTTTTACTCGATTTTTGCAGGCATCATAGCAGGTCACTTTTTTAGGGTGTTTGTCACTTTTTTCGACTTTGGTCACTAAAAGTCACTTTTTTCATCCAAAGGTCACTAAAAGTCACTTTTTTCATCCAAAGGTCACTAAAAGTCACTTTTTTCATCCAAAGGTCACTAAAAGTCACTTTTTTCCTCCCAAAGTCACTTTTTTCGCATTTTCAAGCAAAAATTCAAATTTTTACGTAAAAATTTATATTTTTCAAAATTCTTGAAGAAAATAAATTGAAAGTTGATAATGATTTTTCAAAAAAAATTGCCCCCGCTTCGCTCGGACAGTATTTCAATAATTCCACTTCTAAATTTGAAAAAATTCTGTTTTTTTAAATCAGTAAAGTAATTGATTTTTTAATCAATTCCTCATTTGACAGAATAATTCAATAATTTTGATTAAAATAAATCAATCAAACAATTGAAATATCACAGATTTTCAAATAAATTCATTTCACTGATTCAAAAGGGCACAGTTTTACGAAAATTGATTTAGAGAATAGATATACTTAGGTCATATTATATTAATTGTTTGTTCCAAAAATCTCGTCATTTTTCAATTTTTCTTTGCTCAAATGTGTATAAATTAATTATGTATATCTGCCTCCTAATGTGCCACTAAAAAAATTAGATTTTTAGATTACCTTATTTTTTCATTGAATTTTGACCCCCCTCCCCTCATTTTTTCTTGAATTCTCAGCCCTCTTTTAACTGCAAAAAATCCCCTGAAAAAATCGAATTTTTGATCACTTTTTGCTCACTTTTTGCTCAAAAAAGTCACTAAAAGTCACTTTTTCTCCGAAATTTCGCTATGATGCCTGTGGTCACTTTTTGGCCACTTTTGCTCAAAAAAAGTCACTTTTTTCTTCGAAATTTCGATTTGATGCCTGTAATTAAAAAAATCCCCCAAAAACTGTAAAATTGCCCCCTCCCTCCCCCAAAATGATTTTTTAAAAACTTTTTGTTCACTTTTTTGTTATTTTTTCCTCAAAAAAGGTCACTAAAAGTCACTTTTTTTCTTCGGAATTTCGCCATGAATGTCTGTCTTTGCGGTAACGCGATGTGTTGGAATCAATTCAAACATTGAAAAAAATGAACATTTTGGTGGTTAGAATTCTCATTTGTTTAGTATATTTTGTCTTTGCTTTGCTCGGGCTCAAAAATTTTCCTTCTTTTCCTGAAATATCTGGCGTTTTTAAAAAGGGCATTGGCGGGTAAGCATAGCAAATCGGCCCTCGGGCGATCTTGGAATGATACTTACAGGGTGTATAGGTAGAGGTACCTTAGAAATACATTATTTCCCTGAGTAGACCCCTGTTTTAGTCCCTAACGTGAGTGGTTCTTGCGTAATAAATAACTCAAAAATGGAAAAATTCTTGAATATTATGAGTTTTAATTTTTTTCTCAGGATTGACTCGATCGATTTATCGATTTTCTCCAAACTTTATTATGTACGTGTAAGTGTATGTAAGGGGTTTTCACATTAAAATTACAGCTCCCCCCATCCCCTTCCACTCCAAAACTCTGACTCAATATTTTAAGGTTCTCCTTACTTATGAGTAGGGCTGAGATTTTTATGCGCTATCAAATCGATTATAAGCGCTTATAAAAAGCGATTAAAATTGCCTAAAAAAGCATTTATATGCGCTATCAAACCCCACCATGCAGCATATCAAAATGTAGGTATTTTTAATCTGAATGCGGAAATGCTTTCAAAATTACTAAATTAGAATAAGGAAAGAAGTAAAGTGAGAAAATCATCGAACTTTTATAAAATTATGAATTATGAGAAGAAAAAAAATCGAACTTTTATAAAATTATGAATTATGAGAAGAAAAAACATCGAACTTTTTATTTTGAAATTTTCGTGAAAACGATGCGACTACAAATCGAAAACTCGTTCGATAAGTCACAGACAAAATCTTGAATTTTTTTTTTAATTTTGAAGAGTTGATTTTTTTTAAGCTCAAAATTTCAACTTTTATGCTGTTTTTTAGTGATTTTTTTTCAAATATGCGAGAACGGTCGAAATAAGTGTTAAATAAGCGGTTTAAGGGCCTTTTTTTTGGCTAAAATAAGCATTTTCAAGCAATTACGTCGAAATAAGCAAAAATATGCGATATCAAATTGCATAATTCGGCGTAGAAATGCATGAATCGCAAAAGAAACCATGGTATGCGGTATCTACTATCACGCTATCAAATATGCGATATCATAAAAATCTCAGCCTTACTTATGAGTTATAAAGAATTGAAGACTCGTAAAAAAGTTTCAAAAAATAATTTTTATGTACTTTATTGGTTCTAAAATTACATTTTTTTCAGAATTTCATCTCGGATGGGTCATGATCAAAATTTGACCAAAACCAATGTCACTTGTGCTGTAGTGGGGGGGGAGGGGGTTGTAAAAATAACATCTTTTGATAAGTTTTTATTTTCTTTTGAATTAATAAAAAATTATATTTGAAAAGTGTTTTGTGTCAAAAGCAGAGTCGGCGGATCATTTTTTCTCCGTAGGTGCTCACACTCTGGGAAGTGGAGCCCGGCGCGCGCGCGCGCGCGCATGTGTGTGTGGAGAAGGGGAGTGGTATTTTTCAACTTGAAACGTTTTCCCAAAAATATTTTCCTACTCTAAAATTTTTTCATCTGAAATTAAATTTTTTATCAACTCTGAAATTTTTCTCCCTCCAATTTTTTTTAGCTGGTCTAAAAATTTTTCAACTCTGGTATTTTTTTCAACTTTGGAAAATTTTTCAATGCTGAATATTTTCTCAAACTTGTTTAGCTCTCGAAATTTCAATTTCTGCAGGTGTTGAATTTTTTTCAAAATTTTTCAGCTCTTGAATTTTTTTTAAACATTTTAATTTTTTCTCCAATTTTTTTCCTGTTTTAAAATATTTAGAATAAAAAATTTTTGAAAAAAATTCGCGTTGGAAAAACTTTAAAGAAAATCAAGGTGAAAAAATTCGAGAGAATGTCAAGTTTTCAAAAATTTTCAAATCAAAGAATGGAATTTTATACACTTGAGAGCTGATATCAATATCAGTAAATGAAATAATGTTGGTGAATGAAAATTGAAAAAAATCTTGGAGTTGAAAAAAATTTTAAGGAAGAAATTTCCAGAGTGGAAAAATTTTTTGGAGTTGAATAAATTGAAATTTTACGATGATTTTTATCATTGTGCTGTCAAGGTGCAATAAATCAGAAGTTCTAAGGTGAAAGCCAAAAGTTTTAAGCCGAAAGTTTGTTCACATATAGCTAGAAGCTGAAAGGAGAGAAAGGTGAGCTTTATGAATCAAAAAGCAAAAAGCTAAATCCAAAAGTTTTATTTTTGAAATTTTCAGCCCAAAGCCAAAAGCAGAAGTTTTATTATAGGTACTTACGGCTTTTCATTCCTGGATTTCAGTTTGGTGTGAAATTTTTCATTTCTTTTTTAGAAAATTTGGTACCGTTGTGATTAAGTTTCAAAATTTGTGGATTTTGGGATTTTTTAACAGCATTTGTTGCAGCACTTCCAGTAACCCTGGTCATGGTCAAAAGCACCTGTTTTGGGGTTAATGACACCCCCTCCCCTCCCCTCCCCTCCGGATCTTCATTTTGAGATCACGACAAACCTATCAATATGGCACGTCGAGTGTGATAATAAGATTGAATTTTCAATTGACCCCATAATTTTCAGCTCTTGAGCATTTTTAAAAATAATTTTTCTTTTGTTTCGCCCCGGTCCAAATATTTTCACTGTTCTTTGAAAATTGAGGGTATTTCTCGAAATTCAATTCTCTTTTTACCCAGATTTCAAAACTTTTCTTACAAGAATTCTTTTGCTTGTGCTTTGATAACTCAATTTTTTTATCAGTAATTTTTGGCTCTTGAGTTTTTTTGAAAAATGTTTTGCTCTCACTTCGCCTGAGTTCGTACGAACCTTGAAATAAAATTTCACTTCAGGCTTTCAAAATTTAACATGTCAGGTTTTTTCATGACCCCCCCCCCCCATTTTGCTTTTTTTAATCATGTAATGAAAATTGATAATTGAAGTGATAAAAATATACCTATACTTTTTATTCTATGATTTCTATTCCCTCCCCCCCCCAAGAATGTCTAATTACGCCACTGCTCCGTTCGAGCAGTAATTTATCTTATTTCCCATGAAATGTTTTAGCTTTTAGGGTTCTAATTTATTCATTATTTTCTCAATTTCCGACGAGTTTATGAGTAAGAAAGAATTTCAGAGTCGATACGAACAGATCTCCCCCCCCCCCCCAAAAAAAAAAATCGCACTCAACAATTCAGCAAATTTAAGTAAAATTTTAAAATATAAAAATATTTTTTTGCTGTATTTGGCAAAAGTTTTGGAATTTGGAGAATTCAAGCAATGTTTTTAAAACGCGATAATTTTTGATAAAATGGCAAATTTGCACATTTGAAATTAAATTAATGAAATTTTTGGAGCACGATCATGAAAAGTGTGAAATTTTAGCTTTTGAAGCCTATTGAGAATAAATAAACTTTGGAACTTGTTGAAAAATGAGAAAAATTCGAGATGACGAGAAACACTGGGGGGAGGGGGTGAGATTTCGGTGTTGTAAGGGCCCAAAAAAAATTGTGCCCGAGACGCAAATTTATGAAATTCGTTGCTGCCTATGTGCCCAAGTATCTAACCGTCTGGCACTAATCTTCTACTAGACCATCAGGACGTCACACTGGCATAAAGGTCTCTCGACATCAACGCATCTTCAAAACCTGTAAAAATTTCCGATCCTACGACGACCTTCACAAATAATCGCAATTGTCGCTTTTTAATTATAACCCGAACGCACGCGTGTGTTTCAGCGGACGCGAATTTTTTCCAAGTCTTTGTGCCGTAAAACACGATACAATATGTTGGAAAAAAAGAACGGAAATCAGTCGATTGTATAGCAGGTGTGAAATTATACTATGTTGTAGATGCAAGGATACGCGCAGAGAAAAAAAACGATATGGTTGTGTACCTTTGAATAGATCCCCATCCCCCCTGGTACGTCCCAACGTCGTTACACGTGAAAAAAAATGCAACTCATTGCCCAAGATAATGCGTTGGGGTAATGACAGAAAATACACGATTGGGGAAGCTACGGTGTTTTTTTGTTCGTCAGAAAACGATGGGTATTTTTTCGAGAGTGATTGGTATGAAAGTAAAAGTAGACCGGAGGAGAATGTTTTTTATTGACGAACGATGGTCAGAAAGGATATTTTTTTGTATTGTTTGATGTGAATATTTTTTGTGTTTGATTTTTATATTGTCGCGAAATTAGGTAAGGGATTAAGTTGGTGAAATTGGAAGTCGATTTGCGGAAAAAAATGACCTCGATGATAACTAGAAACTGATGATTTTAGAGCAAAAACTATTATTGTAGCATAAGCGATGCGAAATGTGCTAATTTTTCTGCCAATAATTGAAATTTTCGATGTTAATTTGAAATAGATTTGCTGGCAGAGTGATAATTATGTAATTAAATTTCATGAAATTCAAAAATTTAAATTTCGTGACATTGGAAGATCTTTTGAACAAATTTTACATCTTTCATTTTTTTCGTTGAAAACCAACGATACCATTGAAACGTAAATCAGACGAGACCAAAAGTCCCGAAAATTAATTTGAAAAAGTATTTTTCTTGAGGAGATTTTTTTTTCAAAAATAAGTACTTAGATTTTTAGGTAAAATTTTGTGATTGAAAAAATTTTCTGATTTGATTTTTGGGATTTTTTGACTAATTATTTTTGTTTCATTTTTAGGTTTTTTATAAATAAATAACTCGCTAGAGAAAATTGCCTAATTTCATGATTTTGAAACAAATTTTGAACTAATATTTTTTTCAAAGAACAGTCTGGAAATTTTGCATATTTGAAGAAATCAGAAAATGGTGGAATTTTTTTTCAAAACTTTGAAATATTTCTTTGAAAATTCACGTATTTTTGAATCGTATTCTTTAAAAAAGTGCTTTTTCAACCTTTGAAAATTGAAGATAGTGGATCGAATGAGGGGGACCGGAAGGAGGGGGAATCAAACAAGTTGACTTTGATTTTTATTTTTACAAAATAAGTACCTAGGTATAATGAATGTTTATAAAAATTTAGTACCTAAAATTCGTTTTTTTTGTTGAGAAAAATTCAATTTTAATTATTTTTATTTATAATGGTACCCCTTTACCTCTAGAACTGGATTCAGTTCTCTTGGAATTTGCCCTTTGAGTACCTCCCTAACCGGCTGAGCTAAAAAATGAAAAATTTAAACAAAAAGGGAGAAATGGGTATTTGGATCTTGAATAAATTTTTAAAATTGTTTTTCTTTGATGCAACTCCCCCCCCCTCCCTTCTCAAGGGTAATATTTGAGAAACTTCAGAAGAAGTTTTGTAAAATTTGTGTAAAAATCCTTTGATTTTGAGATTTTGTCAGGACACATAAGGAATTATGGAAATCTTGAAACCATTGGCTCGAAAAACTTGGAAAATTTGAGGAAAATCACTGCTGAAAAAATTAGACACTTTGGTTCAATATCATCTATCAATTCTGGATCGTTTTGCCTTTTTTTTTTCAGAAGTTGAGTTAGAAGAGTGTGTGACTGGCCTCAAAAAGATAGGTGAAAATTTATCTTCTGGTTCGATCCTTCCCCTTACTCGTACCGAAGGCATTTCCCATGGGGGGGGGCAAAGAGGAGAAAATCCCAACTAAAATTTTCAAAATTCCCAACTATATATAGGCGATATCAGAATTCCGGGGGAGGGGGTGAGATTCAAATTTTCGAACCAATTTTTTCAAACTTTTCCGGCTGATTTCTTAATATTTACATGTAGGTATTAATTTTTCCCAAAGCGCGTGAGGTTTTTAAATTTTTTTTACTTGTTTTCAATCTTTTTTGCGAACTTTTGAAGTTTTTACAGCCCAATTACTAATGACAGTGGAGGCAAATTAGCATAATTTGGAAAAAAAAATTTACCCATCAAAGTTTTTATTTCGAAAAATCATCGAGAGTGGTCCCCTGAATAACCCCAAAGAGTTACCGGGCGCATGTAAACTGCACACACGTTGGAGTAAACAACGAAACGGTGTATGTAAACTGCACACATATCGAGGGCTAAGAGCACAAAGGTTGTATCTGCCATGAAAAATATTTTCGAAAAAGTTGAAATTGATAAGGCTTTCACAGTGTTATAATTTTTTTATTTTTCGAAATTCCCTTTTCTGCAGTTGCTGCATACTACACAGCTACTACAGAAAAAGGAATTTCGTAAAATAAAAAAATTACAACACTGTGAAAGCCTTATCAATTTCAACTTTTTTGAAATATTTTTTATGGCAGATACAACCTTTGTGCTCTTAGCCCTCGATATGTAAATTGCACACTCACAGCGATAAGGTATTCTGCACACCGTTGGTTTGAATGAACGATTGAATCGTTCATGAGATTCGGCAGAATTTACAGTTTTTGCATACCAACGTGCAATTTACTTCTTTTTTGGTGTAGGTGAATTAGCAGAATCCAAAAAAAAGAAACAATTTTCGCTAATAAAGCTTTTATTGGGAAAAATTGTCGAGTGAGTAACGCTTGGAACAATTTTTAAACCCCTTTCAATCCAATTATATGACTATTATGAGAATTTGACTAAATTCTGTAAATTTTTTGAATTTATTTCTCCCCCTTTTAACTGATTTGACAACCTTTTGGCAGCACTTAGGGTCGACAGATCAAAAAAATTCTGTAATTTCTCTCTCATTTTGAATCAGTGGAAAATCACTGAAAAATGATCAGAATTGCAGCACAGAGAAAATCAGCGAAATTCTTTGGTTTTCAGAGGATATTTGCTAATTTTTCAAAGAATTTCACTGATTTTTTAAATAAATTTCAGAGATTTTACTGACTTTCCGGTGAATTTTCACTGATTTTTCAGCAATTTTTTCACTGATTTTTACTGTGCTGCAATTCTGACTTTTTCCCAGTGATTTTTGATAATTTTCACTGATTTATAAATGAGAGAGCAGTTGACACCAATTTTGATCATGAATGTTTATCATTTTTTGTATGTGCCATTTCGTTCATTTATTTTTTGTGTGCTAATTACATATGTGTGCAAATCACACTTCTTCTTAGTGTGTGCAGATTACATACGTGTGCAAATTACACTCGTTTGTGTGCAATTTACTTTCTTCCGAGTTACCACCCCACAGACCTCACAATCGTCCCAACTGACATTTTTACTCATCACTTGGGAGAACGACCAATTTTGAGTTGGAAAAATAACCATTTTTGAGTTGGGAAAATTACCAATTTTGAGTTGGAACAAGTGATAATTTTGTTGATTTGCAACTTTTAAAATAATCATTTACTTAATTTATTATTTTTCATCAAAAAAATTAATCCCATTGTCCAATTTTCCCAATTGATGTGTTGAAACGTTCAATTTTCCCAACTCACAAGTAAAAAATTTCCTCAGGGGGAAGCTCCCCCTCCCCCCTATCGGTACGTCACTGATTGTCTTTAAACTTTGGATTGCATTCAACGATTTTTAAAATTGAAAAAAAATCAATTTTTGTCAAAAAATGGTATCAATATAGTTTTTTTGGTCAAAAATGCCATTGTGCACATTTTTCAAAAAAACTTGACGAAAGTTACTTTTTTCATAACTTTTTTAATTTTCCACCAAAAATTGAAAATTGAAAATGATTTTTCTCGAAATAGTCTTAATTTTGGGTACTTTTGTCCTAAAGTATCATCGAAGGCAATTTTTTTCCATTAATTTTCTTTTAAGAATAAAAAAATGCATTAGTTTCACAGATTATTGTTTTCAATTTTTAGTTCAAAAATTCATTGGATCTGCCCTCTCCCCCACAAGCTTTCATTAAACCATTGAAACTTCGAAAGAAAAGGACAAAACAATCAATTCTGTTACTGTTACATGCAGAAAATCCGATAATCACGTTTAAATATTTCTATCTAGCGATAGCGTAAGTTCTTTGTTAGTCGCAGTCAATCTGTTATTCGACAAGTCTGAATAGTGTTTTTTCCACATCGCAATTTTCTAGAGATTTTCCCAAGGGCATAAAAAATCTTTTCTTAAAAATAAAAATAAATTTTGCCACGTAACGAGTCACGAATGGATTTACCTTCCAAATAAAATTACTTTTTTTATCTCACATAATTAAGTACCTGACGTAAAATCACTGGCGTATTCGGCTGAATTCGTATACTCAATCAATTGTGTATGGGCCTGCAAATTATTCAAATTTAAACCGACCAAATAATAGTGAATGTAATTTGTTGCCATTGTAATTAGTTTACGAATACTCGGTCGAATTGTAGGTATTCATCAATGAGTGCTTACTATTTATTATTGAATTGAATGCGAATAGAAATCATTTTTTATTTCTTCTGTGTACTTAATGTACTCATTCGGGTATGGTTTGAGTATGGTTTAAAAATAAGCAAAGGTCATTTGATGAATTGGGAATGAAAAAACAAATCCTTATTGAAAAGTTGTACTTGATACGTTGTTGCTTGAGAAATTTATAATCCGAAGTACGTAGAATTTAGATTGCGTTTTTATGCAAATGGGATGTGCAGTTTTAAATTGAGAATATTCGTAATACGGATGTTAGCGAAATGTGTTTGCATAGTGTCTTTTGCTCGTGACGTAATTTGTTCGTATTCCTTTCTCTCCCCTTCTCATCTCCAAAGTCAGTTCTGTGATAAGATTCTACGGATTTGTTCGATGCTTGAAAAAAAATTGTACATATGTCGCGCTAATCGTAAAAAATATTAATGTTGAATTTAATTTACGGAAATTGAGATTTTTTTTCCATCGTGATTCATTCACTGGGCGAAGTTCATTTCACATGATAAAAGTAATGCAGCAATCTAGATTATACAAGTGTGATTAAATTTGCAGAACTTGAATTTTGCAGGAGTGAGATGATTTTTAAACTTGATGAAATTATTGACTTGTTTTCTTTTCGAAGTGTTGGGTTTAAATAATTCTTGAAAATTGAGGTTTTGTGATTTTTGTTTTTGAAAATTAAGTTTTTTTGATGCAGTTTTTTAAAGACAATATATGTTCATAGCATTTACTTTACGAAATTTTATGTTGAGGCTGAAAAAAAAAAGAAAAGAATAAAGGATTGAAAGAAACACCTTAGGTTAGTCCGTTGTTCCGAAGGCTTGTGTTGTTTTGTTTTATTTTTTTTTGTCGAAGGTAATTATGATTTTTTTTGTCTATTTTTATTTTTAAAAATATTTCAAAATATTCCAACTAAATAGGTTATACTTTTTTTTTTTGTAATTTTCTCGACATAACGTTCGAACATTTCTGCGTGAAAGTATTGAGTAATATCGAAAGTTGTATGAGTTTATTACACTATTTTTGTTTAAAAAAAAAAAACACCAACTTGAAGTCGTAATATTAAACAGGTTTTCTACGAAGCATCTATTATTCAATAGATACACATAAAAAATTAAAATATTATTCTGTCGAGATTATCGATTTCCATTGTAATTTTTCATTTACCTGAATACTATTTTTACATTAGATGTATTTTTTTTAAATGAATGAGAAAGTATCTACGTTTTTACCCACTCGATTTCTTGGAATTTCTTATTCGTCGTGATTTTGAAGGCATTAACAGAGGTCAATGGAATAATGGATTGGATAATATTATTAATTTCGTTAATCATTTTATAATATTCAATTAATTTTTTAGAGGAGAAGATACATACTTGAAAAAGTAATTATTTGAAAAAAATATTTACAGCCAGTATCTTTGGATGGTACTTTTTAGGTGTTTTGGGTTATGTTGCCTTCTGAAACAAATTGATTTATTTCGTTTGAGAACTAATGAGAACCTTTATTCAAGAGTTGAAAATTTTATGCTTATAATAGCTATAAATTTAGAAATGTAGTATTTATATTTTTTTTATGAAATGATGTAGATGATTTTTCTTACTTGATTTTTGATTTTACGTTTATTAATTATCACAAGTCAACTCAGGGGCACACCCAAAGAGGGGGGCTCAGGGGGCTCGAGCCCCCCCCTTGAGCTCGGCAAGGAGATTTTTTATCATAAATATCTCAAAGAAGAGTATGATTTAAAAAAAATTTCGCCCTTGCTTCGCTTGAGCAGTATTTTAGTAACTATTTCTTTAATAAACATACCACTCTTTAAATTTGAATCAGTTGAATTTGCAAAAATTCTATCTTTTTTAATCAGTAAAATTATTTTCATTAAAAATTAGTGATTTTTCATTGATTTTTCGATCAAAAATTACTAATTTCTCAGTCAAATGTCCTATTTATCAGAAAAAATCAGTAATTATGACTAAAAAAATCATTAAATCTTGTCATTTTTCAATCTTTCTTCGCTCAAATCTGAAGGTATATTATTTGCCTACTTAAAATACTCCAGCCCCACCGAAATAACAGGGTACTTCATTTTTTTATTGAATTTTGACCCCCTCCCCATTTTTTCTCAAAATTTAAGCCCCTCTCGGCTCCCTTACACAATTTCTGGGTGCACCTATGAGTTAACTTGGAAAATGCTGTCTGAAACATTGTGGGTGATTTTGATAGTATTTTTCGGACCGATCACGGAAAAAATGGTGAAAAAATTCCAGCTTGTCGGAAATTTTCACAATTTTAATTTTCACTTGAAATTTCGTTTCACACTTTTTGATAATTTTGACCCTTGAAGTCAATTTTCTGAACAAAAGAAGGGTTCTACGAGAAAAATAGATAGAACATAAATTGTAGAACGTGAAATATCCTTTCCGCAGAGTGTAATTAGGTTTTTTTCCCCCCAGGGAACTAAGTTTCAGAGATATTTCAGTTGGAAGTTCAAAAATTAACTTTTTTCTTTTTTTGAAAACATCTTAAAAACTAAGTTTCCTGGATGAAAACTAAGTTCAATTTACTGGCAGGAAATTTGTTCCATACAATTTTTTCGTTGGATCCTACCTGTGCTTGTAAAATTGACTTGAAAGTGTGAAAAAATTTTCAACAAAAAATTCAAATTGGAAGAAACTTTGACGTAATGGAGAAAAACTGAAATCATATTCGAACTCAGCATTAAAAAGTACGTCAGAATTACCTATCGTATTGATTATGCAGAAAACTGAAAAAATGCAAGCCTGTGTTATGTATTTTTGAAAAGTAAGAATTTCAAGTTCGATATTTGGTTACAATGTGTCCCTTTTCTAGAAAATCTGGATTAATCGGGGAATTTTGACATTTTCGCTGGAATTTTTTTCAAAATCTAAAAGAAAGATAAATTATTCCTTTTATTGTATAGAATCCATTTAAAATTATTTATTTTTTGAAAACGTATTTTTTAAAAATGAAATGTGATCCACGATGTTTAAAAAAAAGGATGGAATGGACGAGAATTCGAAATTATTGGTCACTTTTTGGAAAACTGATGAATTTTCAATTTTGAAGGTCTTTTTTTTTGCAGGAATTTTTATCCTCGCTTCGCATTAATATTTTACCCAACATCAATTTTTTATTTACTGGGGTAAGTCGAAAAGATTGCAGGGGCTTTTGTGAAATTTATATGTAAATTTGAGGCACTTATTTTTTTTTATTTGTGGAGGGAGGGAACAATAAATTTCGAAGCAATTTTTGAATTTTCAGCTCGGAAAAATCCGAACTACATATTACTTGTGTGATTTGTTAGACAGCTTGACATAATTTATTTCATTGTTCAAAACTTTATAAATGTATAATTTTGTTTTAAAATGAAGTTTTCCTTTTTATTTGAAATTGTTTCTGTTCTTAAGTTTTTATGCGTGGGGGGGGGGGGGTGAAATTGGAAATTTTTAGAATTAAATTTGAGTCGTTTTTGAGGCTAGAAAAGGGAGCATCTAAAAAACTCGTAACAAGTAATGATTTTTAAGAAAAAAATTCGTTAGACACCATACCTTTCAAATCATTCTTCTGCACAATTTCAGTTGTAAGTTGGTATATCACTCGAAAAAACTACTCCCTTCACCATGCTTCGTGAATATCTTATATAAAAGGTCCGGAAAATTTCGAAAAATTGACCTGGAAAACTTGGAAAAGTCAGGGAAAATCATTTTTGAGATATTGTGGAAATCCTGTTAGAAGTTTACTCAACGGAGGGGGAAAAGTCTCTTTTCCCCTTTTCCCAATAATGGCACGTAAGCGGCTTTTTAATCGAAAAAATCAAATTCAAGGTTATTATGAAAATTTTTACCGCTTCAAAAAATTGAGAGAATCTTACAGTTTGAGTTAGAAAACTTGAGAAAAATGGTATTTGTAGGCAACTACCTAGTCGAAAAAATTTCAAGAGTAGAAAGTCTTATTTTCACATGGCCCAATTTGATTGTATAGTTGAAAAAATTGAGTTAACAGTGGTGTAACCAAGAGTTTTACGTGTTCATCTCTTCCTCCCTCCCCCCTGGGGGGGGGACAAAAAATTAATATTTTTTCTCAAATTGGTTTCAAAAAAGTTCTGAATACTTCATCACCTTTTGAACTTGCGTTTTTGAAAAAATTTCGCCTTCGCTTCTTACAGCCATATTTTGAACAATTTCCCCAAAAAAATCAAATCTTAATTTTTCTTTTGGTTTTGAATGAAAATTTTATTTTTGCAACGTTTCGTCGAGTTAAATTCACTTTTTACCTGTTCTGTACATATGTTCTATTTTTACGCGTAGAATTTGTCACACGTCACAGAAATAATTTTTTATTTTCAATTAACCTCTCTCCTTCGACATAGAAAAATGATCCCTCCTTTCCCGACTTCAATATGTCTACACCACTGGTAGTTCAAGTCAGAAAATTTGTCATAGTCATTTTTTAATTATTTCAGAAAAATGAGATTTTGTAGTTTTCTGTCGAAAAATAGAATAAAATGGTATTTTTGTCCAAGAAACCGAAAAAATCTCCTCAGAGTTGGAAATTTGGAACTATTTGATCGATTTTAACCCCTCTCATTTAGTTCATTTTGATGATAAAAACATAGCGGTGTTCAGAAAAATTAAACCGAAAAAATAATTTTACGATAAATTTCATCGAGGTTTAAAAATTATCTGAAAATGACAACTTCGATGATTCATTTGAATTTCTGGCCCAAAAATTGTTGTATATTATGGTGTCTAAATACAAATTGGGCTTTAGTTTCCAAAAATATATTTTTTGGGGAGTGTATGGGCATCCTAACCTGAAAATCTCCAAACATTTTTGTAATTGGAAGCACTAAAAAAAAACCTCCCACTTTGAGTTCGACCATTAACCAGACACCCCCCCCCCCCCATTAATTCACTCAACTTCTGCAAATTATCACCTACATATCTATAAAAATGTTGAAAAAATGCTACTTGATGGTGTAGTTTCAAAAATTTTAAAAATTTTCAGCTCAGGGAACCCATACCTCCTCTAAGAGGGACTTTTCAGTTTCCAGAGTAACTAATGTTCGATTCGTATTTACAGCATTATAGGCATCAAATTTAGAACATCCTAGGTCCTAGTTCGTGACCGAGAAATTTTTAATTGAACAATCAAATTTTCCATTTTCCAGCCAATTTTTCACATTACATTTTTCATGCCAACTTGATTAGTTTTTCAACTTGAAAATTTGAGTGTGATATTTTTCGAGTGAAAGGAGCATTTTTAGAGGATAAAACATTAAAATTTTGAAACAGAAAAATTTACTTGTAAATTTGATGCCCCCTCCTCCTTCTCACCAATTATCCCTACTTTGGGGTATCAGAGTTTAAATTATTTTTCAATTTTTTTTTGACAATTGAAAATTCACTAGGAAAGTTACCCAATACGACGTAGAAGAAAACCACCTGAGAAAAATATCGCCATTTTACACCATGCAAACTATTTATTCAACGAGATATATGTGTATTTTACAAATTATGATCAATGTAACACTCGTAGTCACCGAGTACCAAGCACGCACACGTATGTGTAGGTCTCGAGGTTAAGTGGTGTCATGTTCGTTTATTTTTTTTCCTTACTCGTGAATTGACAACTTGGCTCGTTGATCATTCTAAGCAGAAAGAGAGAGAAAGGTGAAGAAATTGAACTAATGAGGAACTGAAAAAAATAACGTGCTCAAATTTTTATTTTTTTACCACTGTGGGTTTAAAAAACACGGTACCATTCGATATAACGTACCACACTTAATCCGCACTCATCCTTATTACATTTAATTACCCGAATGTTTTCTTTTATTGCGATGGTTTCGAATCTCGCGAACTCGAAATTAATCGGTGCTATGAAAAAATTGAATGTCAAGTTTTTTTTATTATTTTTTTTGGGAGGGCAGGCCCCTTCGGTGGAAGCGGGTACACAGAGAAGTGCGAGTTTGAGCGTAGAAATGCGTACTATCTTGCTCGATGATGGCAATAATAATGGTTTATTGAATTGTTTGCCTGTTTATATGATCATGTAATGTTGACATAAGCGAACGTACGACGTCGCCGTCGACCACCCAGAACATCGAAACCGATCGCTTTCTGTAAACGCAAAACCAACCAAGACAAACATTAATAAAATTATAATTTTTATAAATGACTTGTGAATTTTTTCGAGTTTGAGTGATCGCGTTTACACGCAATCGATAACGCGAGCTTGTAAATAATACACATAAACAAATTGTTTATCTGTTGGGTCGTTTATTACGTGGAAAATATTCGAGTGACTGAGAAATTTGGTTGGAGTTGAATGAGTAATAGGGGTGGATTTTTTCAAGTACTGAGGATGCAAAAAGTTGAGTGAAATTTTTTGTAGAAATGAGAAAAGAAAGATTAGGTAACTTTATCGAGAAAATTTTCGATCAAAATCAAAAGAGAATTTTTAAAGAAATTAAATTTTTTTTAATTTTTTAATATTTTCAAAATCGACTGTAAGCAAAATAAATATTTATATTTATTATTGAGCATTTATGAATGAAACAAAATTATGATCATTTTTTTTTGTTTTCAGAAAGGACAGGTTGAAAATATCTACGAGTGCTGTGCTGGAAATGAATAGGCAACCTCATCGACACTCATTCAATCCATGTCGTCGGCTGATACTTTCTGGGCAGGTATGTGAATGTAACATATTCTTTCTATATTCCAACTCGTAGTACGTGAGATTTTAATTGTAAGATTTTTGGATGACTTGGAGGTATTTAAAACTGAATTATCTGAAGTGCAAATTGCGAAACACTCACTTAATATTCCAAGAATGAAAATAAAGGAAGAAATTATTTTGGGACACTTTTTTTTCCTTACCTCGGTTGATCGTTTTCATTTTTTTTCCTTACCTCGGTTGATCGTTTTCATTTTTTTTTCCATTATTGAAAAAAATGTAATTTTTATTTGAAAAGTGAAGAATTTGGAATCAGATTGAAATAAGGAAGGGAAAAATTATGTTGTTTGTGATTTTGCTCATTTTTTCCATTAATCGAATACAACTTTCAAGTAAAAGTTCCAAAATCAGAATCGAATTTTTGAAAAAATTTTCAACTTTGGTGTAGAACGACATTACACGTTCAGTTAACGACGAATAAAAATCTTCGAGATCGCGACCTCGAGGTCAATTTTTATTTAATGGGGCCGTCTTCTAATTTTACTGATGGTGAAATCATAATTAATTCGTGTTGGAGGGAGAAAAATTTTCTTTAAAATTTGTTTAATGACTCATTTTATTGAGGAATTGTCTCGAGAAAAATTTACAAAATTTCTGATTTTTGTTTTCGTTTATAAAAAAAAACACGCGTAGTGTAAATTGCACGAAATAAGTGCAAAATGAGAAAGAGGTCACAAAATGTACAAAAAACCAACGAAATTTGACCAAATTTAGGTTGAAGAAATTACGAAATTTTGAATAAAACTGTAACATTTATCAAACCAAAGATACGCGTAATTCGAGTGAAAAGAATCGAAAGTATTTTTTCTGTGGATTTTTATTACTTTTTTTCAAAAAAATTTGATGCTTCAAGATTTTTTAATCGAATTTCAAGACATTTGAACACTTTTACGAGAAAATTATTATAAAAAGTTGTTCAAAACATCACTCAATTTGATTGCGGTATTTAAATGCAGTTTATTTTGCGTTCGATTTAGAAAAATTAAATTAAAAACATGAATAATGTACTTTTCTTTGGTCTAAAATTACAATTTTTTCGCTGCTCTCTCGTAAAAATGACGTAGTCGAAGTAAAACAAGAGGCAATGGGAGCAACTACCATCCATGAGGTTGAAAATGTCTTGAAGAAGGTGATAACCATGGTCGAGAAAGTTGAGAAAAAGTCAAAATTAACAAAGTAGATGGAGAAGTTGGTAACGAAAAATGTGAACGAAGTAGAAATTTTTGGGAACTTGAACAAAAAAATTGGGAATTTTGAGAAGATTCTGACTTCACTCCCTGTATTTTCGAGCCAGTGTGTATTCACGGGGGTTTTAGGCTTTGTTTAGGTAGCTTTAAAAAAATTTGGGCAGTTCTGAAAAAAAATTCTGAAAAACCTTCCTTTCAGCAATAAAATATTGATTAAATAAATGAAGCAATTTCAGCTTTTGAATGCCCTTTTCCTGAGAAATTTTCGCTCGGGTTCAGTAACTTTGCACAATTTATTTTCAAAATGATGGGATGACCCCTCTTCCCTTCCAGGTCAAAAAATTAAATATTTTCAAGGGAATGTCCTTCTCGTTTATCAGAGGTGTAGTGACAATCTAAATGGAATTTTCAAAAAATTTTCGATTTTTTGGAAGGAGAGGAACCCATTAAGGAATGTCTTTTTTTCGGATGTCAAAAGAATCGCACGAAAAAAGAATGAATTTTAATGAAGAAATTTCAGCTTCTGGATGACTCTTTCTTCAAAAATTTCTCTTCGCTCGGGCTCGATAACTTTACACAATTAGTTCTTAAAACGATAGGTACCTTTCCATTGTAAATAATTGAATATTTTGGAACGGAAGTTTGTCCTTCTCCTTTATCAGGGGACTTAGGGATGATCTCGAATAGAATTTAAAAAAATTGTTTGATTTTTTAGAAGGGAGGTGGTCATTAAGGAATTAGTTTTTTCTTAGAAGTCAAAAAATGTGCTGAAAAAGTACAAATTTTTGTTTTTTATTTTTAATACGCTTGGTCGACAAATTTTCATTTAAT
Source organism: Pseudococcus viburni (assembly GCA_033439095.1). Taxonomy (NCBI): domain Eukaryota; kingdom Metazoa; phylum Arthropoda; class Insecta; order Hemiptera; family Pseudococcidae; genus Pseudococcus; species Pseudococcus viburni. The sequence goes on from JAVBJF010000013.1 coordinate 1,791,701, forward strand.
ATGAGTCAGAAAATTTCTCTTTTTTTTAGTAATATTAGTCGGTAATTTTTTTATTTTCACCCCCCCCCCCCCCGAGATTTTTGCTCAAGTTTTGTCCCTGATTCTTACCCTCATCATTTTAAAGTACCTATTAAGTACTGACGATTTTCACATCGAACAGGAAGTTGAAATTGGATTGCATATTTTTGTCCCGGACGGAAGGAGGGGGGGGTTGGGAATTGTAAAAGACCTCAATTTTCTAATTTGGGCAGCTCTAAACAATCTTAGAATTCACACTGGTTTGGGTTCGATCTGCAATAAAAAAAATTGCATCGAATTTTTTGGCTTCCCTTTTTTGTGCTAGAGTAGGTATTACATACATATTTGAAAATTCTCAAACAATTTTGTATTCTCCTCCTCCCTCCTCTCAAAATTCGTCTCAAAAATTTTCATTTTGAAACAGAAATACCTATCTGCATTGAATTATTAATTCAGTTTATCTACTGAACATAAAATGGTCTCCGGAAATTAAAAAAAAAATAACCAGAAAATGTGAGAAAGTCGAGGAAAATTATTTTTGAAACAAAATTGTGACTTTTTTCGATTTTGTGAGTGGAAGAGATTCAGGGAGTGTCAGAAATGTTACTATTTTAGAAAGATGAGAAAAAAAAGTTGATAAATTTAATTTCTGAATTTTGGTAGACATCTTGTTGAATAAATAATTCAAACTTCTATATCAAATTCTTCGCATAGAAGTTTTGCTTATTTTTTGTGGGGGAGGGGGTACCAGACATCATACCATAGAAAATTTTCTGAAGAAAAAATTTAATTTACAGATACCTTGAATTTGAAATAAATTCAGTGAATTCAAGATATTTTCTTATTTTCATGCTTCCCTCGTGACATTTTTGATCGAATGATGGAAAGTTACTCATTTTACTGATAAATGGCGAGTGAAGGGGGTAAAGATGTACTCGAATTACACACAATCTTCGATACTTACAACTTCAATAAATACCTAATACCTTTTCTAAGGTTATTCGGTGGCAGCTACGTCGTATAATCATTTAATTTCTCTTTTATTTCATTTCGATTACCTATCAAAGTTCTAAAATTTGTCGTCGATATCGTCCGATAATTATTTTACAACGTGTAATAAATTAAGGATTTGTACAAAGCAAATAGAGAAAAAAAATCGTACCCTTGTGTTCGGTGCACCGATATGGCAATTAAAAGATTAGTCTACCAAAGTATGCTGTTCGATGAACGAAAAACAAGTTTGCGGAGGGTTCTTAACGAGTCGATAATTATTTTATATGACAAATGAGTCTACAGGGTCTATAAATGAACCGGGCACCGTCTGCGTAAAAATTCCCATTCTTTTCTTTCCTTTTTTCCCGTTTCGTTGCGATGCATCACTGATATTATTGTTGTAGTACGCAACGAAACGAAAGCAAGATTAAAAAAAGTGACGAAGTTTAATGTAAGGGATGAGTCATCTTATAATATTAGCAGGTAAAAGTGTGAAATACGCTTCACAGAGTTGAAATGCCCACTCGATAACATTACATGAATCTTTTTTTTCAACATCAGAATGCTATAATCTCGAACGTAAAATTATCAATTCTTTGAAATTACACTTTTTTATTAATTACAATTATTGACAAATAAGGAATGAATTTATCATTAAAAATTTAATTTATCAAAATTACAATTTTTGACATTTGATAAACTTTCTTTCAGGGGTAATAGACACGAAAAAACAAAAATCTGAAATTTCATTTTTTCAGGCAGGGATTTTCGCGCAGACGGTGCCCGGTTCATTTATAGACCCTGTATTAGTTTGGTGGAGAAGTTATGGAAAGATGAAAGTTTCGTTCGTGATGTTCGGACCTTTAATGGTCGGTTTTGTTTCGATTCAAGTCTTTGTGACGGAATGTGGACCTTTGCTTGGGACTAAGGATAGCGAAGCTGGCCGAAGTATTATTGCTATGGATCCTGTTTTTGTTGAAGATGAAAAGAAAATTGTGATGCCTGCGTTGGATGTTGTGAAAAATGTTAAAGAGCCGCCTTGTTTCAGGTGAGGTGATTTCGTGATTGGGTTCACTTTTTTCTATTCTTTTTGGAAATTTTTTGTTGGTTTTGAATCTGATCGGAGTCCTCATTTTTATTTTATTTTTTTCAAAAATCGTGCAGTGTGATCATTTGAGGAAGCAGTTGTGAGAATTATTCGAATTTTTATTCAAATCGGTATCATTTAGAAACGAAATGAATTCAATTCTGGCGTTGTTCGAGGAATAATTTATGATGGTTGAGGGTTGCTTGCTTGGAGGATGGATTAGGAAGTTCACCCTGAATGTACTTTGAGTTCATTTATTAGTGCCCACCTTCTAGAAAACCTGGAAAAGTCAGGGAAAATCATTTCTGAAATATTGTGAACACTCGATGATTTTTTTTCAACATTTTTGACTTCACATTCAAAAAATCCGATTATTTTTTTTAAATCGACTTGATAAGAGATGAATTTTGCCCATAAATACCTACTTATCCTGGAGGAGATTATTTTTTTTGAAATTCCAATTTCGTAAAAATATAATTTTGATTTAAAATACTTACCTACGATTTTCTTCCAATTTGAAATGTTTTCTGTACTAAATTTGATCTCGTTGATTTTTTTCTGGTAGGGAGGGAGGGAGGAGGGTATCAAAAAATCCAAGTGCAACTATAAAAAATATGACTACGAAAAAATACAAAATAAAGTACGAAAAGTACGGAAAAAGTAAAAATTTCATTTTTCTCAAGTAGTAGACACCTTGTCAGTGGATTTTAATAACTTTTTTCAACTTGAATATTTTTAATGCTTTAAGATTTTCTGGAAAAGTCCAGGGATTTGGAAATCTGGAAATGTCAGAATTTTTGAATTTTTCTTGGAATTTTTAAAAAATCTAAAAGAAGAATAAATCATCTATATAGAAAAGTGTATTTTATTGCTTATTTTATTGTAAATTTTTCAAAAAATTCCACCCTTGCTCCACTCGGGCTAAATTATTACATCTCTCAATTGATTTTTTTATTCATCATTTTTTTGATCGTGATGCACAAAAAAATTCTCGCTACGTTCGGGGTAATTTACTCCTTTTTTTTCTACAAAATTCATTTGAGATCAATTTTTTTGAAAATGTATTTTAAGAATACCACGATGCCCTTGATCACGATGTTAGAAAAAAATTTTCGCTCTTGCTTTGCTCGTGCTCAACACGTTGGTATGACCTCAACGAAATTATTGATATCTTACCCCCTCATCGATTTTTTATTTAGGTGAGCCGAAAAAACTGCAGGAGCTTGCGTGAAATTTATATAATTGAGGCATTGAAGGAACATGGGGAGGGCCGAGGGGAGCAATGAATAACGAGGAAAATTTTAAAATTGCAGCCTAAAAAAAATCCGAATTTTCGTTCGGATGACTTGGTAGACACTCTGACATAATTTGTATCATTTTTCAAGACTTTATAATTTGCTCTAAAATCGATTTTTTCTTTTTTCTTTTAATTTTTTTCTGTAATAAATTCAAATTCTCAAGTTTTTGTGCGGGAGGGGAGAGGGGGTAAACAATTTTCAGAATTTAATTTTAATTGTTTTTGTAACCAGAAAAGAGGCATCTAAAAATCTCGTAAAAAGTAGTGATTTTTGGAAAAGTCGTTGAACAACTTGTACATACATATTTCAAATCATTCTTTGCATAATTTCAGATTGTAAGTACGTATATCATGCGAAAAAATTGCTATCTCTGTAAAACTGGGTGTCTACCGGTCGCAAAAGTTGCGAAAAAGTCGCAAAATTGACCCAAAATTCATCAAAAGTCGCGAATTTTTCGGAAATTACTTGATTTTTTTCGCCTTGTTGTACAAAATAGAAAAATTAAAGAAATTTTACCTTTTTGAACATTTTTTTTAAAAATTTTCGTCCTTGCTTCGCTCGGGCTCATAAATTTTCAAACCCCATTCTTAAATTACCTATAACTTTCTTTCCTTCTATTTCAGACAATTGAATATTTTGAAGTGGAAAAAATATGTGTGAGGCGCTCTGTGAAATAGTAACCTATGTCGGAAAAAATGTTTCTGTTTTTGAACGCATGTGAAAGACCAGATGTTAAGCTTTATTTTTAAAAAAATCATGACTCTAGCCCTTCATCGTTCCGAGATATGAGCTTTTAAAGTTTTTGATTATAAAAAAGCTCTTTTGAGAAAATTAAATTCAAAGTTTTTTTAATTAAAAAAGTAAAAAAAAATGATTTCTCGAGTATTGTTGATTTATGTTAAAAAAACACAGTTTTTGGACAAAAATTTTTAAAAAAATCGATTTTTCAACTTCAACTTTACCAATGTGACTGAAATTTTGATATGATGTTTCATTGACCCAGATAAAAGAATCCTGAAGTTTTCGACAACTTCTGTTGATAACTTGTTGATTTATGTTGAAAAACCAGAGTTTTTGGACGAAAAATTTAAAAAAAAATGATAGAAAATCGTTTTTTGTGAAAATTTTCACCCTTGCTTCGCTCGGGCAGTAACTATTTATCTACCTATTTCTTCTTTAACATAGAGTAACTCACTTTTAGAAAATTTTTGTGAAAAATGTTTTTTTTTTTTTTGAATAAAAGACGTATTTCCTTTCCTTTATGAAATTTTTTCTGTAATAAATTTGATCTCGATTATTTTTGGGAGGGGGGGGGTCTAAATTGAGAGGTAGATACTAGATACCTTGGGAAAAAAATCGCGAAATTTGATTTTGAAAAATTGGTACACACCCTGTAAAAAGGTCTGAAAAACATGGAAACGTCAGGAAAAATCATTTATGAAATATTGTGAGCACTCTGATTTAGGAATTCAAAAAAGGCAAAATTGAGCAAAATTTACGTATTTTTTCTCAATTTATCGAATTTTTTCAAAAGTTTTAGGTGAAAATTCGCGAAATTTTGGAAAATGTGAAAAGTTGTGAAATTATTGATTTTCTTGCTGTAAATTTTTAGAAAAAAATTGAATTCAGACCATAATTTTCTGGATCAGTTCTGCCTGAAGATCAAACCGTTTCACTAAAAACCGCTGCTCCCAATTGATTTAAGAAACCAAGGACATGTACTCTTCGCAATTACAACTGAAGGAGATCAGGATACCCTCGGCTTGGTCAGAGGATCGGTATGCTTCATTCAATGTATACGGGTGGATTATTGGCCCCTTGAGCACCTCTTTACAAACGCCTACTTTAATTTAAACCATACCGAAGACGTATACTTCTCGTAATACTTCGAGTGCAGCACCGCTTCAATAATTTACTCGTATTAAGGTGGCGTGTTCCGTAATTTAAATAGGAAAATTTCTCGAAAAAAATTTACCGTGTACATGGAGGAGCCGCGTGCGGGCTCAGCGAAAAAAAAAACATCATCCTACGCCACGTCGATTAAACTTGATGGTATTAATTAACTAATTGCTCGAAGGACACGTCGTCGAATATGCAACAAAAAGATCCTCGTCACATACACTTACGCACACCAACGTCGAGCAAAAATTTTAAGTCATAACGACAATCGTGACGACGCAGCAGCAAATCAACAGGTAACCGATAAAAATATTCGAAATGTACCCAGACCTTCTCCTCTGAAACAGCTGTTACGTTTGTCAGCGATTTCGATCATTTGAAAAGTTCTCGTTGCAAGGTCGTCGTCGAAAAGACTCGCGTTGCGAACTTTTCATTTTTTTTGGCGGATATTCGACATTGCGGTTTAATTCGATTCGTGGTCGCGAGAGTATTTCGAGAGCTATTTATAGCGCAGCGGATTTTTTTTCCTCCTTCGGGAGGATATCCGTTCGTTGTTTTGTTGGTTATAAGGGTTTGCATCTATATTGAATGATTTATCGCGCCGAATATGTAATATGTACTTGGATTTTAATCGAGTCTCGTCTAATTAGGTATACTGAGTCACTGTCGAGTCGTGTGCTGTCGCCGTGTTGGAAAACGGTGTCGAAAATTTTCAAATTCGATGTGGGTGTGAAGGCAAGTACGAGCTTTGAAGAGTAATGATGCTGGGGTTTCCCACCGATTAGTGAGCTTTCTGTTAATGAGGAAGAACGAACGATTGAGAGGATGAGCTGATTTTCATTCGGTCGTGCTCGTTTTTATTCTTGGAAAAGTTTACGAAAAATATTACTCGGAAGTTTTCGTGGTGTTTGTTTGCGAAGGTAATGAAATTAGTGGTGTGAAAAGCATCACGTAAATACTAAAATAATTTTTATATTTGTTGAAGTTGAATGTTGAATAATATTCGGTGAGATGAAGTTTTAATGGAAAAAAGAAAATTGGTAATAGCATTCGATGAGGGGAACAAAGTAATTTTTTTCAAGTTGAAGTGGCTGCGATCCTTCGAAAATTGGAGTAATTTTTTATCAAGTTTTATTCGAACATTTTTTTATTCTTTAGTCATCTCAGATGAAAATCTTAGGTAATTTGTGGACTTCAAATAAATTAATGAAGTTTGATCTAAAAAAATGAAAAATTATTCAAAAAATTGTTGAACTTGAAATTTATTTTCTGTCCTGGTGGCTTTTTTAATTTTTAAACTACACGACAAAAATATAAAAAGTTTTGTCTGTTCTTCTGAGACCTTTGAATCAAGTACACCTTACATCTGAATCTGGGACAATCAAAAAATTTTGAAAAAAATGAACGAATATAACTTATAAGTTGAAATACATAATTATATTGAAACTTGATGAAATACTGATAAAAAATACGAAACAATTTTTATAACGAGAGAAAAATTCCAAATGCGTGTAAAAGTTGTGTGAAAACGATGTAAAAATTGATGAAATATCATTTATATGTAGTAAAATGTTGCAAAAATTGTTCCAAATATTTTTTTTTTTAAATATTGAACTATTGTTGAAGTCGTTTGCAAAGTCGATAAAAACAGAAATTATTTTGGAATGTTGCAATTTTCCGATGTAATTTTAAAGGAAGTGTGAAATGATTTCAACCCATTTTTTTAGGTTTTGAATTATTTCCTCGACGGGTGATCATAATCATTTTTTTTTGTATAATTTTAGGAAATTTCTCAATTCGTTGAATTACACTTTATTCAATAATGAATCATTTTTCTAACAATTTTAGCCAATTTTTCGTAATTTAGGATTAGTTTTTCGAAATTGAATAGGTAGTTTTTTTTGATAATTTGAACAAGAACACTTTTTTCTTTCTCCTTGCCCTCCTGGAATGGCAAAATGGCATTCCTAGTTGGAAAAAAAATGTTTGAATGTGAAATTTTTCTATGTAGTTGGATGGATTTTTTTGAAAAAAAAATTTTTATGCATGGATTAGAAGAAATTGTGGTTAGGCCGAATAAAGCAGAAAAAATTCAATTTTAGTCCAAAGTTCTCAATTTTTGGCCCCTTCAGTTAGCCATTTTGCGTCTTCCTTAAATTTTCGAGATTATATTTTTGTATGATTTGAAAAATTTACACATTTTGATCGAAAATTTTGGGGTTTAAAGATATTTTGAATGATTCATTGGTAACTGAAACGAATTTAATCAATTTTATTGGGTTTTAAACATTTCTAAACGTATTCTTGAACAATTATTGGAGTGATTTTTTCCAATTTCTCTGTTTATTTTTTTTCATACCGCATTGATTGATTTTTTTGAGCTATTTTACGAGCTATTTGGTCAGCTTGAACGATTTCTATTTTTAAAATAATTTTAACACTCAAGTTGGTCAAGATAAGTCAAGCTTTCGACCAAGAGGTCTAGCTTTTTTTGCTTTTCCAACATGATTTTTCATAAAAAATTTCGCCCTTGCTTCGCCTGGGCAGTGTTCTACCTGTTATTGAAAATACTTTTTTCTGTCAAAAGTCTCATTGTTTTTTGTTTTTTTTTTTGTTAAATTTCAAAATTTTTGATATATCTTGATCGATGCTCTGCGAAAGTATTGTTAAAAACACTGCAAAATGCAGTTCACGATTCAAGTTCGTATAAATTTAAATTTAGACGCTTATTGCGATTTTTATAAAATGATATTTGTTTGAAGTTTTTCGTAAAAATTATGGGGGGGGGGGCTATAAAGAAGTTTAAAACAGTCATGCAAACAATTCAATCTAAATCAAGTTTTTTCTCAACAAATGTTAGACACCCTGAAAAAGAAGTGATTTTGAAAATAGGTATTTTAGTGAAAAAGTAGTAAATTCAGTAAAAATTTCAAAAAAAGTAGTAAAAAAATGAAAAACAAACTAAGAATGCGAAATATTTTTGAAAAATTACAAAAAAATTGTTTATTTTTGATGAAAAGACTGGCAATGGTTTTTTTTGTAATAAATTTGATCTCGTTGATGGGGGGGGGGGGGGTGGTGAGTTGAGAAGTTTCTGAAAATTGGGTAAAAATGTAGTGAAAAAGTAGTGATTTAGTGATTCAAGGTTTCTACTTTCTGGAAAACTGGAAAAGTCAGGGAATTTTGAGAGTGATTTTGGGCCATACAATAATGTGCTTACAATAGACATTGTTTTTTGAGAAAAAAAAAAAAAAATTGACATGTATGATTTCACGTCCTCTGTAGAATCTTTTTTCATTTGAAAAGCTCAAACTAACTAAAATAAAAATTCAGTTATGAAAAGGTCATGCTTCCGTGACATGATTTAAAATCTCCCCCCTCCCCCAGTTTCATAAATACAGGCATCATAGCGGGTCACTTTTTTCGACTTCAGTCAATTTTGGTTACTTTTCACGTCTAAAATGTCACTTTGGTTACTTTTTCCCCCTCAAAATTCACTTTTTTTGCACTTCCAGGCAAAAATTCAAATTTCCACCTAGAAATTGCCAGTTTGTTTGTTGTTTTGACGAAGGAATTTAATAAATGAAATTATTCACGTCTTTCAATATAGAAAATTACAAAAAAATTGCTCCCTCCCCCAAAAAGCTGTAAAAATAATCCCCCGAAAAAATTGAATTTTCGGTTACTTTTGGTCACTTTTTGGTTACTTTTTGCTCCAAAAGTTACTTTTTTCTTCAAAAATTTCGCCATGATGCCTGTAAATATCATTTGTAAAAGATCTGGAAAACTTGACAAAGTCAGGGAAAATCATTTCTGAATTGTGAACACCTTGTAATTTTTCAAGAAAAAAATCCATTAGATAGGTTCCCTGTCTAACAAGGGAAGTGCGCGAGGTGTGACACGCCAAAATAAATTTTTTGGCAGGCTTATAGAGCAGAGCATCACAAAAAACTTCCACAGCCAAAATTTTAGTCCCCAAATTTGACTTTGGGGGAGTTATGAAGGTGTGAATTTCGAAAAATCGTCTAATATACCTACCGAAAAAAATACAAAAATCTAAGGTAAGAAATAGAAACACTGAAATAACTCTGCAATTTATGACGTTTAGGATGTAATTTTTTTACCACGAATTCACCTCACCATAGGCCATCTGCAGAAGGGGTAGTCGCCTGGATCCGCATTGGGCGATTTTTCAAAATTCAAATCCCCATAACTTCTCCCAAGTCAACTTTAGGAGCGAAAATTTTGGCTGTGGAATTTGTTAATGATGCTCTACAAGCCTATAAAAAATATTTTATTTTGGTGTGTCACACCTCGTACACTGCCCTCGTAAACTTGAAGAATTTAATTTTCTCAATGGCTCCATCAATTTCTCTCTAACAAGTTGAAATTTGATCACGAATATCGTCCACTTGAATATACCCGATACAAAAACAAATCACAGTACACCTGCTAAACGTCATTAAACGACTCACGTTTTCAACTTTTTATTTTCTCGGTCGTAAAAAAAAATAAAATGAGAAATTGTTTCGTACTGTTATGTGTATCATCGTTTCGACTATATCGAAAACAACGACCACGCGTGGAGTAAATCGGTTGTGCACGATACGTCGGCGACGATGAAAATTGCGTAATTTTACGTTTTTAACGGTAGCACTGATTGTATTCGTCGTATCTGTAACGACGACGACAAATTCCCATAATCGTCGCGTCATTTTCCATGTCGTAAAATACCCAGCTAAGTACCTACGTTAATAACTCGATGTACCCGGAGTAACCTACGTTCGAAGTCGTAGGTAGAGGCACATTATCATCTTTAATTTGCATTAAAATTACAAACATGTGTATAGCACACTGGCAAACTGAAAAATATGGCTATTAGTGATGGAAACGTGAAAGTTGGTATGATGACCATTGAGATCAAAACAAAATTTTGGAGAATGGAGGCCCTTTTGAGTTACTCATAGGGGGTGCGGGGGAGGAAATTTTGAGGCACCAGCCCCCCTGTATAACAAGGGTGAGTAAATGTGACGTTTTTGGGATCGATTCTACATATTTTGACTGCCCTGAACACGAGTATGCAATTACTTTCGATATCTAATCATGAGAAGTGCCGCAAATTTCGAATCAAAAACCTCCTAATTTGGTGCTAGTTACGAAAAATACGTAAAAATCGAGATTTTTCGCCCCTGTATCAAATGGAACGATCAGAATCATTCGTGTAGAACGCGTCTAATAAGGTATATAAACATGCGTTTGAGGTTCTAATACCTCCATCGTGGGGAGCAAGAGGTGCTGCAATATTGCCAATTTTGACGATTTTTCACGTTTTTCACAGGTTTTCAGATATTTAGGTCTCCAAATAAAAATTGAGGATTTGAACCAAAAAAAATTCCAGGTGGGACAACTACAGACTTTGACTAATAAACCTAGATATATTTGATTCTCTTCACCCCAATGTTGAGGAGCTGGGGAGCTCCACATTCCATGAATGGATAGGTATTTTGTAAATTTTTCACATAAGTCCATTAATGACACATATTTTTTAATATGGAGTGTACTTGAGCCCCTTTCACCTCCCCAAAGGAGGTAAGTAAGCATTTTTCATTTTTTCTAGGTTTTTTTTCACAAATTTTTTAATTTTACTGCACTTTTTCACCTACAAACTAATGTAAAAAAAATTATTCAATAAGGAGGTGTGATGTTTGAAGGGGAAAATAATATGGACCCCATTTCCCCTTCCCCCATTTTGGAAAAGTGGAAAAGTACCTGTTCCAATGTGTGACATATCAATTCAGCATAATTTGTACTTGCTGAGTTCGAATTTGTTAATGTTTGTAATCTATTTTCACAATTGACCAATATTTTGAACCAAACAGGTGTCTCAACATGATAAGCTTCTTTTTCCAAAAATTATACTCGCAATGTTTGTTTTGTTTCCTAATTATTCGATTTTTTCTAAAATTTATAAGTTATCATGTTGAGACACCTGTTTGCTTCAAAATATTGGTAAATTAAGAAATTAGCTAAAGAACATTAACAAATTCGAAATCAGCGAGTACAAATTATGCTGAATTGATATGTCACACATTAGAATAGGTGTTTTTCCAAAATGGGTAGGGGGAAATGAGGGTCCATATTATTTCCCCTTCAAACATCACACTTCCTTATTGAATAATTTTTTTTACATTAGTTTGTAGGTGAAAAAGTGCAGTAAAACAGTGCTGCACAACTATTCGGATAATCCGAATAATTCGAATAATCGTAATCGTATTCGGATAGTATCCGATTAATCGATAGAACCGATTTTGGTTCTTCCCAGATCGTAGACAGAATGAAAAAACAAGTTTTTTCATTGTAATAATGTTTGTAATGTTACACAGTTGTTTTTTTTCCTACACAATAGCATTATGTATCGAAATAAAGCAAATGCACTGAATTATAAACATTAATACAATTAAAAAAATTGGTTTTTTTCATTTTGTCTATAATCTGGTGGGAGGCCGAAATAAAATGGACACCAGACCTTGTAAAAGTTGATTATGAAATTTACTGATAATTAATCGGTTAGAATCGATTAATCGGTTAAAAACGATTCCGATTATCCGATTATCCGATCATCCGATTTCCCCGATTAATCGGTAGTTGTGCAGCACTGCAGTAAAATTAAAACATTTGTGAAAAAAGCCTTCGCCTTGAAAAAATGAAAAATAGAAATACTTACTTACCTTCTTTGGGGAGGTGAAAGGGGCTCAAGTACACTCCACTTTATTCCATGTAATGAGACATTGCATGTGCAGTTTTTACCAACTTCAAATATTAAAAAATATGTGTCATTAATGGACTTATGTGAAAAATCTACAAAATACCTATCCATTCGTGGAATGTGGGGCTTCTCACCTCCTCAACAAAGGGCGGGGTGAAGAGTACTCGAATATGTCTAGATTCATTAGTCAAGGTCTGTAGTTGTCCCACCTGGGATTTTTTTTGGTTTACAAGTTCTCAAATTTCATTTGAAGACCTAAATATCTGAAAACCCGGTGAAAAACGTGAAACAGGATGTCCATTCTCTGGAAAACTGGGAATACCGGAAAAAGTCGGGGAATTTTGGTGGTCTGGAAGAATCAGGAAAAAGTCAGGGAGGTTTGGAATTTTTCGAAAATCCAAAAAAAGGACAATTCATTTAGAAAGGTGTTTCTTTGCTTATTTTATTATAAATTTTTCAAAAAATTTCGCCCTCGCTCGTAAAACTGATATTCAAACTGCATGTCTTTGTCCATTAAATTATGAATTATTCAAAAAAATTTCCCCTCGCTACGCTTGGGGTAATTTACCCTCTTTCTTCTCCCAAAATTTATCTAAAATCAAAAGTTTTTTGGAAACTTACTTTTTAATGAGCTGTGATGAGAAAGGAATGCCATGATACCCGTGACCACGATGTTGAAAAAAAGTGGAGGGAATGTAACAGAATTCGAAATTAGTGGCCATGTTTTCATGTTTTGGAAAACATGTATGAGGGAAAAGTGGTGGATTTTCATCTTTTGAAGATCTTTTTTCGCAAAAATTTTCGCTCGGCCTCAACACGTTCAGAATATTTTTCCATAAACTAATTTATATTTTACCTCCTCATTCACTTTTTTATTTCTTGGCACATAAACTAAAACATTGCAAAGGATTGCGTAAATTTATAAATTTGAGGCATGTGTTTTTCATTTTCTCAGGGCGCGGGGGAGGGGGATAAAATATAAAGAAATTTTTGAATTTTCAGCCCGGAAAAGTCCGAATTTTTATTTGCTTGAATTGCGAGACATCCTGGCATAATTCATTTCATTTTTCAAAACTTGATTTTGCGTTGGAATACTTAGGGCCGTATTTTAAAACATACCTTAAGGTATCCTTAAAAAATAAGGATACCTTATTTTAAGGAATGGTTTGGTATTTTAAAACCTTCCTTAGGAGAACTTCGGTAAGTTCTTCCTTAAAAGTCGTATTTTAAAACGTTCCTTAATTTCGTTTGCGTATTGCTTTGAATACCATGTTGCCAAGTCTTGAAAGATGATTCAACCAATCAAAACGCATTATTCAGATATAATTGGCTGTATTTACTTATTTTTACAAATTTATCAACACTTTTTGTAATCAATATTGCATCAGTGTTTGAAGGTTTCTATAATTTTCTAATGTTTCTATTTTTTAATTTCGGTGTTCCATTCACAATGAATGAAAAAAAAAAGAAGAAGAAATAAAGAATACTTATCAGAGTCATCTGTTCATTTTTTGTTGTTAAGAAATCGATTTTTTTTATTACCATAAAAAATTTTCGAAACTTTCATTCGAGATTCTGATAATTTACCTCCTCTTTCTTCAAGTGTGCTCAAATAATTTCCTTTGTTCATTGCAAATTTCAAAAAAAAATTTAAGATTTATCCCTTCCAAGACAGAAGATAGTCAAAAATGTTTAAGTATGTAAGTACAAGTTTTTTTTGTAAGCGACCTCGTAAATTTTGCCATCAACCAGGGGTGGTCTGATTAGAAGGCAAACGATATTGCTCCTCAAAGCAAATTTTCATTTTTATTCGGAACAATTATTACGTTTGAATTCAGGAATATAAAATTTACAAACGTGATAAGACTAATGACCCTGCTAAAAAATTGATAAATATTATTCATGTTGAGTCTGAAAAATTGAGGAAAATTGCATTGCAAGAGGAAAATTGAAAAATTCCACATGAGAGATTTTCTCAATTTTTAGCTCCCTCTTCCCTGTACCCTCCCCATTGACAGTTTCAAATCTTCTTTCACAGAACATCCCTTCAATTTTAAGAATAGGTCACTTTATAAAAATCATTTTTTTTAAAATTCGTCTCTGTAAATTTTCATTTATATAGTCGTCAACGAAAACTATAATCCTTGGGATGGATGTAGATATGTCAATAATGTCCATTAGGTATACATATATCGATAATATCGTGGTCTACCATCATATTTTTACTGAACAAATCTGTTTATAATATAATTCAAATATCATCACAACTGTAAATACGTAAGATAAAACTATTTGTTGCCTTAAGGTACCTCGCGAGGTACCTTAAGGTATTCCAAGTCTCACCGATAGAATTTGTGTTTCAAGTCTTGTTAAGGAACGTTTTAAAATACCAATTCTGTCTAAGGTACTTTTTAAGGTACCTTAAAAACTACTTAAAAATAAGGTATGTTTTAAAATACGGCCCTTAGTTTTTCGTTTTTATTTCATTTTTTTTCTGTATATTCAATTTTTTTAATTTTTGTAGTGGGTGGGGGGGTGGCTCAAAAGTTTTTTAGAATTGAATTGAAATTTTTTTAGAATTGAATTGAAATTTTTTTGGCCACAAGAGAAGCAACTAAAGATGTCATGAAAAGTATCTAGTGATTTAAAAAAAAAAATCATTAGACCCCCATGCATTTTATATCATTCTTACCTATGCAAAATTTAGGGATGTAAAAAGTTACCCCCCCCCCTCCCCTTTGTTTACGAATATCATATTTAAAAGATCTGGAGAAATTTGAAAAAGTGGTCTGGAAAACCTGGAAAAGTCAGGGAAAATTATATCTGAAGGAAAGTCGTCAAAATTGGCAATATTTCAGTACCTCCTGCTCCCCATGATGTAGGTATTGGAACCTCAAATGCATGTTTGACGCGTTCTATACGAATATTGCATTGAAAATTCGATTATTGGGGCGAAAAATCTCGATTTTTACGTATTTTTCGTAATTAGCACCAAATGGGGAGGTTTTTGATTCAAAATTTGGGGCACTTCTCATGATCGGATATCGAAAGTAATTACATATTTTCAGGCATGCCACAGAGACCTTTTTTAGTGACTTGTCCCCTATTTTCAGGGTTGGTCACTAAAATTCAATTTTTTGGCCAAAATTCACTATTAGTCCGTTTTTTCACTCTAAAGTCACTTTTTTCATTCAAACGGTCTTCCGCTTTTGCATAAAATTTAAAAAATACTAGTTTTTTTTTTAGAACTCGTAATTTTTAGATACAGAATATTACGATTTTTTTCAGTAAAAACTTATTTTAGACGGAAGTTATATTAATTATAAATGTATTATTATAAAAAAAGTTTATTCTTTTTTTCAGTTAGATTTATTAAGGGTAAAATGCCCTAATCTCGACCGCTTCCTAATTATAAATGTATTATTATAAAAAAAGTTTATTCTTTTTTTCAGTTAGATTTATTAAGGGTAAAATGCCCTAATCTCGACCGCTTCCTAATTTTGACCACCGGCCGATTTCGGCCACTATAGACGCAATCTACCGGGAAAAAAATTTTCATGCTCCTTTTTCACAGTTAAACAATTTGAGACCAAAATGACAACCCTACAGGCAAAACTAGCGCAGAAAATTGAAAAAAACAAAATAGCATAGTAGTACAGTCAATTTAGGTTTTGACCCAAAAAAAATTAGCAGAAAGGGGAAGTTTCGTAGTAGGGCATGTATTTTAAGATTCCTAAACTTTCCTAAAATTGGTGCATAATTTAGTCCTCCTTTTGGGGAGTAAGGGGTTCAAATTTTGTTTTTTCGTCGATAACTTTCGAAATTACGCACCAATGAAAAAATAGTTGAAACAAAAGTTGTAGAGCATTAAAAAACGAACAATTTTGTAATTTACTATTTTCTCTCAAGATGTCATGGGGAGGAGCTAGGGCCTTCAGAAAAAAATCAATTTTGAAAATTTTCCATTACCTCAAATAATTACCAATAATCGGGTTAATCGACTTTTAGGAGCGGTTTTTTTACATCCTATTACTAAGTAGAATAAGAAAAATGTACAACCGACCCCTCATCTCAAAGTGGGGGGGGGGGGGTGGTGGTGGTGGCTGGTGGTCGAAATTAGGAACCCAAAATTTCGATAATCAATTTTTGAATTCCCTCAGAAAAAAATCACAAAAAATGATCGTATCGGCTCAGAATTTTAGGGGTTGGTGGAGGAAGGATCAATGTATTTTTTAAGCCATTTCTGACGTTTTTACCTCCATAAGTCTTTGATTGGTGGAAGTTTGAAAAAAAGTGGTCGAAATATGGCACCCTTACCCTTGATGAAAAAATTTTTCAGAAAAAAAAGTATTTTCAGCACTGTTACAGAGAGAAATACAGTTTGAGTTATGATTTTTTTTTTTTTTTTGGAGGGGTGTATTTATTTATGAAAAAAAAAATGAAAATTGGTCACTTTTTTCGAAAAATAGGTCACTTTTTGCCTCATAAAAAGTCACTAAAGTCACTATTTTTCCCTAAAATCTGTGTGGCATGCCTGTATTTGTGTTCAGGGTAGTCGAAATATGTAGAATCGATCCCAAAAACGTCACATTTACTCACCCTTGTTATATGGGGGGGAGTTGGTGCCTCAAACTTTCCTCCCTCACGCCCCCTATGGGAAACTTGAGAGGGCTTCCGTTCTCTAAAATTTTGTTTTGATCTCACTGGTCAAACTTTCAAGCTTCTATCACTAATAGCCATATTTTGTCAAAAATCTACAATATGCCGGTGTACTAGTAGGTCTAGGTACCTAATCTACCTATACCTACTACCTACCTATCGTTCCAACACGATATAGCACTCTTAACATTATTTTGATTTAATAAAAAGTAAATATTTTCATTGAATTTACAACGAACGTGTCGTCGTTTAATTATCGAATAAAATAATTAACGCGTCGACATCAAATTGTGGTGTTTTCGAATCAGGCACTTCATGTTTAGATTTTTTTTTAGTATTTCATTAACACATCGGTCGCGTTATACGATGTTACCTTCGCGAAGGTCCCATCAACCCCCCTCGCTCCCAGCTCATCACCATCAATAACGCACAGACTTTGTCGTTTCACCTGTGTAGTTATAGTTGTCTGGCAAAGTTGCGTTTTGTTTTAGACTTACGGTGTCCGAATGAGCAACGATAGGAAGGTGTAATTTTTGCCAAGTGGAAACAAAAGGTCGAGATGAGGAACTGGCCGGTGTAAATTTGAAGGTGGCTGAGAGAGATGGCGAGACTCAAGAACGGATATTAAATTTTAATATATTTAAGCCACGTTTCAATTATTAAGTAATTCTCGGCCGCGCATCCAACGTACAATGGGTTCAGGTATTCGATTGTTTGGCTGAAATGATTCATCCGTTGGATACGGACGATGGTGATGGGCATAGGGCCTCGGAGAGGAGAAGGGTAAGAGTAGCGTGGCGATTTAACATATACAATATGTAATTCGCCGCTGCCGCCGTTTGTTCGTGGAAATGGAAACGTTCAATGCCGTTCAAGGTAGTTAGCCAAGTAGCCGAGAGTGATCGCCGATGGTCAAATATGTGTTTGTGTGTATACTATGGCTATTGGGTACCTGTTCGTTATTCTGGCAGAGCTGGCTAAACTCATTAGTGTGTTTTGAATGGACGGACGCGATATTTCGTTGGTCGTCACATGAGATGAGTTAGAGGGAGAAAGAGGCTGATTTTTTATCTGTATCAGTGGATGGATCTCAATACATGGAGAGGATAATAACCTCGTTCGAGTTATATGTACAGGGAAAGTATATTGGGATTGAATCGACACAACGTCTCGAGAAAAGGGATATGGAAAATTTTCCACCGTTACATTTACTCGACCTTCTGAAAATTGTAATACTCCCATCACCCCCGCCTGTCCACTGGTTTTACGCGATCTAGGCGATGACGTAGTGTAGATTTTTTTTCGTCCTATGGTCTCGTGAATCAGATGCCCTTCATTTTCACTTTTACTTTCACTTTCAGGTGTTCGTCGTAATTGAAGGGTTTGTGTGTATTTCCTCTCTGTGTAGGTACATGTGGATATCTGCCTTGGCTAGATGCACGAGAGTAATGTCGCGGATGGTAACGATAATTCAGACTTCCAGGATTACGCGTTTTACCTTTTCGATCCGTATCATTAATTTTTATCGGTTTGTTGAACGTTTCTCTTCCCTGTTTGACGTGTTGGAAATTTGTTCGATGCTGGTTCGAGTTTAATTTTCGTGATGTACATTGTACGTGTATTGGATGGAGATTTAGAGAAATTGATTGAAGGGGTGGAGAAGGTGATGTTCTTCCTCAGAAATTGCAGTGTTTTGTTTTTAGTGCGAAAAATTGGGTTTGAATTCCAGGCATTAAACAGCCACCTTTTTTAGTGACTTGTCCCCTGTTTTCAAGGTTGGTCACTAAAAGTTTTCATTTTTTTTGCCAAAACGTCACTATTGGTCATTTTTTTCGTTCGAACGGCCTACCGACCTTACACAAAATTGAAAAAATACTGATATTTCTAAAAAAAAGTTACCTATACTTGAAGCTTATTTTTTAGAAGTCGTAATTTTCAGTAAAAGCTTATTTTGTAGGTATTACAAAAAAAAAAAGATTCTTTTCTTCAGTTACGTGAAGCTTGTTCTTAAACTCGTAGTTTCAAGTAAAGATTTATTAATAAAACAATTTTCAGAAAAAAATGTTTTTCAGCACTATTGCAGAGAGAAATACAGTTTGAGTTATGAAAAAAACAGTAGGGGAGGTGTATTTATTTATGAGAAAAAAAATTGAAAAATTGGTAATTTTTTCGAAAAATAGGTCACTTTTTGCCTCATAAAAAGTCACTAAAGTCACTATTTTCCCCAAAAATCTGTGTTTGATGCCTGTAAATAGTTGAAAAATTTGTGTCATTCCGTGGCTTTTTTTGAGAAAAAACTGTCGAAGTGTCGAGTAGAAAAATTTCATAAAAATTATCTTTTGAGTCGAAAAATCACAGAAAATTTCATTTAGGAAAAATTTTCAAATTTAGCTCTCTCTTCCTTCTAAAAGACGTCAACTACGGTTTGTCTAGGGGGAAGGAAAGACTATAAAAATGAATTGAAGAAAATTTTCCTTTTTTCTATCTATCGGAAAATTATTTCAATATTGGGTACGTTTTAATATTATGTAGTTGTAAAATATCTCGGTAAATAATTTTCAAATGTCTGAATGTCTCAAAAAAGTTGTTCAAAATGAGGAAAAGGTTTATCAAAAATGAACAAAAATGCCCCATCAAAACATTTTTTGCAAAATTGGTGAAATATTGAGTGATTTCTTAATGAAAGAATGGGGTTTTCAGTTTTTCAGTTGAACTCGAGTGAAAAATTTCTTTATGGTAGATGATTCTGAAATATGTAAAGAAGTAATTTTTCCAAACTTGAAGAATAAATTCAAAATTTTCAGGATTTTGCATTTTTTAAATATTTATTATGATTGGTTTTTTAGGCTTTCGTATCAACTTATTTTTGAATTTTAAATTTCCAACTGTATCCCCCATGATGATTTTAATATTTGAGATTTAGAAGTTGAACGAGTAGAGAAAAATTAAAGTGGAATTTCAAAATTTGAGAAATTCGTTGTTTTGAAGCATTTGCACTTAAAAGTCAAGAAATTCAAATTAAAAATACATATATATAAATTTTCTTGATGAATCGTTAAGTTTCTCGTAATTGTCAATAATTCGGTGCTTTTTCAAAAATTATCAAGATGTCCTTAATTCAGCAATACTTTTGAAATTTTAAAACAATGAAAGGTGTTTACCTATCCATTCAATTAATTGCGTATTTTATTTTTATTACCTAATTGATCAGCATACTTACAGTTGATGAATTTTTCAGCATCAATCAGTCGATTACTTACTTTTCAAATTATTTGATTCCTATCGATTGATTTTTTAGTTTCGACCAGTCGATTAATAAATTGCAATATCGATTGATGAGTCGAAATTGAAAAATCGATTGATGAATCAAGATCGAAAATCAGTTATCAAATTCGAGCAACTATTTGATCAACTTTTCAGTTTCAGTTGTTCGATTAATTTTTCGTTTTTGGTCAATTTGATTAATTTTTCGAATTTTTTATTCTTATTCATTTTTTTTATTTGAATCAATCGATCCATGGATCCAATATTGGACAACTGGTCGAAACTGAAAAACTGATTGATAAATCAAAATAGAATATCAGTTTTCAGTTATTCAGAGATTTGAACAATCCTTCTGATCAATTTTTTAGGTTTGATTTTTTGATCTTGGATTTTGTGTCATTGATTAATTTTTCGATTTTTGAATCATCAGTTGATTTTTCGATTTTGATTTATCGATTAATTTCTCAATTTTGAATCTTTGATTAATTTTTCGATATCAATTTTTCAATTTCGATTCATCGATTTATGTTGCGATTTTTATTCATCATTCAGTTTTTTGATTTTAGAACTTGAATTAATTTTTCAATTTAAAATCTTCAATTAATTTTCAATTTCGATTCAACGATTAATTTTTCGGTTTTCATCCATCAAATTTTTCGATTTTTTCATCGATTTTAATTTTTCGATTTCAGACTTGATTATTTCGAATTTTAAATCTTCGATTATTTTCGATTTCGATTCATCGATTTGTTTTTTATTTTGATTCATCAATCAATTTTTCGATTTCGATTAATTGATTTGTTTTTCGATTTTTTTTCAACAATTAATTTTTCGATTTTTATCCATCAAATGATTTTTTCGATTTCGATTCATCGATTTATGTTGCGATTTTTATTCATCAATCGGTTTTTTGATCTTAGAACTTGAATTAATTTTTCAATTTTAAATCTTCGATTAATTTTCGATTTCGATTCATCGATTAATTTTTCGATTTTAGAACTCATCTATCAAATGATTTTTCGATTTCGATTCATCGATTTATGTTTCATTTAATCAAACGATTTTTTGATTTCAATTCATCGATTTAATTTTTCGATTTTAGAACTTGAATTAATTTTTTAATTTTAAATCTTCGATTCATTTTCTGTTTCGATTCATCGATTAATTTTTCGATATCAATTTTTCAATTTCGATTCATTGATTTATTTTTTGATTTTTATTCATCAATAAGTTTTTCGATTTTTTATCCATCAAATGATTTTTTGATTTCGATTCCTCGATTTTCTGTTTCGATTTTTATTCATCAATCGATTTTTCGATTTCAATTCATCGATTTAATTTTTCGATTTTAGAACTTGAATTAATCTTTCAATTTTAATCTTCGATTAATTTTTGATTTCGATTATCGATCAATTTTTCAATTTTAAATCTTCGATTAATTTTCGATTTCGATTCATCGATTTATGTTTCGATTTTTATTCATCGATTAATTTTTCAATTTCAGTCGGTTGATCAAAGGATTGAAATATCAATCAATTGGTTGAAATTATAATATTTTTTTTTCTCTTCTTTTTAATGGGTTCGGACTACAAGGTCCATTAACCCAGCCCTAGAAATTATAAATTGAACTGAAAAAATGAAAACTGTAAAATTGATCATGGCAAATACATTTATGGTTATTAGAAAGTTAGAATAGGTAATCGAAATACAAAGAATTAATTGAATTATCATTCATTTCTTCATTTAATTAGAAGTTTGAAAATTAAA
This sequence comes from Pseudococcus viburni, assembly GCA_033439095.1. Lineage (NCBI taxonomy): Eukaryota > Metazoa > Arthropoda > Insecta > Hemiptera > Pseudococcidae > Pseudococcus > Pseudococcus viburni. The sequence continues at coordinate 1,813,452 of JAVBJF010000013.1, forward strand.
AAAAAATACCCCCTTAATTCTGTTAAAATTGGATTCAATTGGCTTGAGCGAAAATTTAAAAAAAATGTCCTATAAAAGCTGAAATTTCTTCCAGCATTTCTTTTATCAAGCGTGTCTAGATCCCCATGATCCCTTTATGTACTTCTCTGTTGAAAATATGTATTGAATGCAGAGATTCATAGGGTGAAAAATTATTGATACATAAACACACGTCGTTATTTGATCAGGCAACCGTGTGAACAAAAGGCTCAAATAGTCGTAATATGACTCATACGATCGACACATTGACAATGACGTTTTTTCAACTGGTTCCGGATTGTCTATTGTTAAAGATTAAAAGGTATCGTAGGTATCGATAACGTATGTTTTGATATGTTGAAATTCGCCTCCTATTGAACATTCCTACTGCATAGTGCATATTACATAAATGTACAGCGAATTACAAAAGTCTTCGTATACCCAATTTTTAAAGTTTTCTGTCTATGAGAGCGAGAAGTTCTCAAAAATTTTTAAAAATTTTAGGAGGTAGAAGAGGGGGTAAAGAGTGAGAATCAGTCGAGAGAAACGAAATTGCCCCAAACCAATGAGAAAAATGAAAGAGTCAGAAGAAGAACAATAGCCGGCCATAAAAGTGTTAGTAAAATGTGTACATACATGGTTTGTAATGTACATATTTGCATCATTTATTATCACTAAAATTTTTTTTTACTCATATGTACCTTATTTTAATTATCAGCGAAGGTACAGTGATGCATTATGACTCACCGTCTTTTTTATACTCTCTGCTACGTAATACTGTATATGCTACGAAATTTTTTCATTTTCCACAAATTTTTGGATTTATAGAGCTGAACATGTGTAAAAACTTCAGTTTTCCTTATGGGAAAATGATTGCGTATACATTAGGGTGGGTCGAAAAAAAAACATACCTCGGATTTTGACCAAATTTGGTGGGGTGGTTTACTTTGAGTGGAAGACTTCACAAAAAAATTTTGAGCCTCCGAGGGGCAAGGGGAGGGGAGCAGGAGGTGCTCAAAGTGCACCTCCTTTTGAAAAAACACTGTTTTTGGCGTTTTTTAGCCAATCAAAATTGTGTGAGAAGCCTTCGTAAGACTTAACAAATGCGATTTGAGTTTCTACATCTCCCTAAACCATCGTCATCCTTCTCCGATCAAAATTCTGACTGCTGCCAGGGGGTTGAAAAGTTGCAGATTACAATATTTTAATAATATGAAATTATCACTAAGCCGGAATGATTTTTTTTTTTTCATCGAGTAAGTGAATAAAAATTTTTTTCAACCACTGAGAGTGAATTTTGAAAAAAAATAAAATTTTGTACACCAGTGCAGCCAACAGCAAATCATAAAATTCCAAAATACGGAATTTATATCGTCTTTGAATTGATTATTTTTTCACCTGAAAATATTATGTATTTTTTTTCAATCACTGAAAGTATATTTCGAAAAAAAATTTCGAAAATTTTGTATGTCAGTGCAGCCAGTTACAAATCGTGACATAGCTACACTGTGGAGTTTACGTTGACCTCGAATTAATTTTTTTTACCGTTAGAAAAATACACAATACCTAATTTTGTTTTCAATCATCAGAAAAAAAATTAAAAAAGTTTTTTTGCAAATTTTGTGCGTCAGTGCAACCAGTTGCTAATTGTGATATTCTTGTATTATGAACTCGAATCCATTATTTTTTCGTCAAGTGATTGGACCAAATTTTTCTCACAATCAATAGAAGTACGTTTCGAATTTGAAGACATCGGAACATCACTATCAGCAACTGGCTGCACTGACGTACAAAATTTTTAAAGAAAAATTTTGGATTTTTTATTTCTAATGATTGAAAACAAAATTATTGTGTATTTTTCGAACGATAAAAAAATTAATTCGAGGTCAACGTAAACTCCACAGTGTAGCATGTCACGATTTGTAACTGGCTGCACTGACATACAAAATTTTCGAAATATACTTTCAGTGATTGAAAAAAAAATACATAATATTTTCAGGCGAAAAAATAATCAATTCAAAGTCGATATAAATTTCGTATTTTGGAATTTTATGATTTGCTGTTGGCTACACTGGTGTACAACATTTTCAATTTTTTTTTCAAAATTCACTTTCAGTGGCTGAAAAATTTTTTTGTTTACTTACTCGATGAAAAAAACAATCATTCCAGCTTAGTGATAATTTCATATTATTGAAATATTGCAATCTGCAACTTTTCAACCCCCTGGTAGCAGTCAGAGTTTTGATCGGAGAAGGATGGCGATGGTTTAGGGAGATGTAGAAACTCAAATCGCATCTTTTAAGTCCTACGAAGGCTTCTCACACAATTTTGATTGGCTAAAAAACGCAAAAAACAGTGTTTTTTTCAAAAGGAGGTGCACTTTGAGCACCCCCTGCTCCCCTCTCCTTGCCCCTCGGGTGCTCAAAATTTTTTTGTGAAGTCTCCCACTCAAAGTAAACCACCCCACCAAATTTGGTCAAAATCCAAGATATGGTTTTTTTTTCGATCCACCCTAATGTACATACATACGTACCATGTGAGCCTGGATATATGGAGAAACCACTCATAAGGGTAAAAAATTATTCAAGCTTCTCCTCTGATTCTACCCCTTCTGAAAGTCCTGAAATCAGTGTCAACTCAAACCCCAATTTTCGACCCCTAAGGGTGGTTTCCATATCCAGGCTCACATAATTATGCACATGGTGTACGAACACTTTTATGACCGGCAATTTTTCTTCTTTTGACTCCCTCATTCTCTCATTGGGACAATCTCGTTTTTCTCGACTGATTTTTACTCTTTACTTCCTCTTCTACCATCACAATTTTTTCAATTTTTTGTAAGACTTTCGAGCTCCCCTAGACAGAAAAAAGACGAAAAAATTGGCCGAACTTTTTTGTGATTCACTGACTCACTGTACATGTAAATTCTCATCATTCATCTTTAATTATTTGTCTTTGAACTCTGTTGCCTCATTTCTAAAATTTCATCTCAATTTCGACCGAAAAAAAGTCCAATTAGATTTTCAAACGTCAACGAGCTCTAGTTAGAAAAAATAAATGTAAAACCGTCTCGACTTGGCAGTTCGCACCAGTGTGATCGTACTTCGTTTAAGAAAAGCCTTGAAATACGACGACGACTATGATGAAAAGACCGAAGCGAAAATAAATACGACGAAAAGGACGAAATTAAGGAAAACATACAATTTCGTCAATTATGGACGGAAATACAATTTACAGATTTTTACGTAATAAAGCGTCGCGTATTTATATACGCCGCTGTAGCTTACCACAGCTCAATACAAATTGCATCAGTATTGGCGTGAAATTTCGAGACTTTCGGGACGAGGGCGAGGGGAGGCGAGGAGGAGGGCACGAGGGATGAAATTTTTCGCCATCGGCTGGTCCAAAATTCAAGTACGTGATACGTGGGTTAATTATTCGCGAGTTCAATTGAGCGAAAATAGGTGAATGGAGGAGTACGAGGGGAGGGGGAGGCAAAAAGAGTTGGCTGTAGAAATGGGTCGTGTTGGGTATGAAGTGTAAGGTCAAGAAGCTTTTTTTGGCCGCAGTTCATTCGTAAATAACTACACATCAGATGGATCAGGTGGAGGAAGGGGAGGGGGGTTATTTTTCGCTCGAGAAACGACGCCGCGTCCAAGTTTAGGCGGGAAAGTTTGCTAGACTCGATCGGTCGAGCGTATTTAACGAAGCTTGGCGTCGCGTCGAGTCGCCATGACGTAACGTCCATCTCGGTTGGTTGAGCTTTGAGCGTAGCCCGGAGCGTTGCCTGTTGCGTTGAACGCGATCGACGTTTTCGGCGAATGCGAAACGAAAACTACGTCGACTCTGCGAACGCGAATCGGTGACCGTGTCCGTGTCGTCGATGACGAACGTAGAAGTCGCCGCCGTCGATGTTGTTGTTATTGCCGTCGTTGTACGTACGATGACGCCGTAGTAGTGGTAGTATCGTTGGTAATAACCTAGCGTCATTCTTCGGTGGCCAGATACAAGTTGAACGCGAGCGTCGTCGTGCTGCTATGGAGTATCGCTCGTTATCGCTACGTTTACGTATTCGGTGGCCGCCGATACTCGACCAGTGTTTTCGCTAGTTCGCCCCGATCGACCGACTCATCGCGAAAAGTCTGGCGAAAGATCGCGCCGGCCGCGAAGGCTCATCTTGGTCAATTTTTAGGCCCCATCGCGGCGTCTCGAAATATGCATCGAGTCGATAATTGGCAAAACTTGTACCGCCGCGATTACGTTGCCTACTCTTATCCTTCGTACAAAGTTAATTTTCAAAAACACTTTTCCATCGAGTTCGTAATTTGCATACGTTAAAATGTAAGTAACGCGGAAATGTACCTACGAAATATTGCGAAATCGCGCGCGAAAATTCGAATCTATACGTATCTTGGGCGCTGCCGAGTCGATCCTTTGTAAAGGTCGCCGGAAGTGATTGTGCGATTGTGTCTGCGCGGCGAGTGCCTCTGTGGTCTCTGTGGTGGTTTTTCTATCTCAACGTCGCGTAAATGCACCTGACTCGAGTTTTCTTCGTAACTGTCGTATAATGATTTAAAAATTTGCTCATTTTCGTTCGAGCTAATTATGGCTATATCTAAATGCGGCAAAGGATACTTCGGTAGTTGGGTGTTGAAGTTCGTTCCTGGTTGCGCGAATTGGATTTTTTATTTTCTAATATGTTTCTACCTGATTACGACCAGTTGGCAGACCGGTGACAGATATGGACCTTGTTGTAACGAGTAAGTTTGCGATTTGATCGTATCGTATTTTTCAACATTTTGGATACCCGTGTTTGAAAATGACCGGAAATCAGTTTGCTGGGGCCGGCCCAGTCCTCGATCCGGATATTTTTCAATTTTACTCCGCCAAAAATTATCCAAAATGCAAAAAAATGTCATTTTTGAAAGTTTGGATGTGTTTAATGGCTAGGGACGGTTTTGAGCTGTATGAGAAATGGAGGAGAGTAGTTGGCCGTGAAAATCCACTGATCGAGTGATTTGATAATTTTTTTTACAATTCCCTGAAAATACTTGAAAATTTCAAGGGTCAGTGCTGAGAAAGTATCTGAAAAGGGGAAAAGAGTAGTAAGCTGTGAATGCTCCCTGGTCCTCTAATTTGACCATTTTTTTCACAATTTCTTGTAAATATTTCGAAGTTTCGTTTTTTTACAAGTTTTTTAAGTGAAAACGAACGTGTCTCTTTTTTCTCGTCGTGATTTGAAATTATTGAATGGCTCGATTCTGGGCCCATATTTCATAGATACCTAATCATTTCGACACGTGAATTCAAAAGATTCAATAGCTATTACGTAACGTCATCTGTCCCTCTTCTATCGACTTTCCCGACAGCAAACCTGTTGAGTATACGAGTTTTCGCCATAAATGAGTTGTACACGTAATGGGTTCGATGACTGATTCATGGGTTTCTTACCTTATTGATCCTGGTGCTTATGAGATGGATTTTGGTGGTTCTCTGGAAATGGGTGTTTGATTTAGGGTCAAAATAAATGAAAAATAAATTTATTCAGAGGAAAATGATTGGATTTTGTCGAGTTTTTCTGTGGTTGGTAAAATATTCCAAAATGACTCACTATTTTAAGAAGTGTTTTTCTCTATTTTTTTCTCTTGAAAAAGTGGTCAAAATTAAGTGAAATGAGATAATAATAAATCTGTTTTGAAAAATAGGTAATTGTGAAAATTTGGGTCTCTCTTCTCCTTCCCCTCTTTGAACCATAATCACGAATAAAGCAGAAAATGAATCAAAGTGGTGAAAAAGTAACGAATTTCACTCAAAATTTTTAATACCTTGATCTGGGAAATTTTTCAAAATGAATTTGGTGTATTTGAAAAGGTCCTCTAAAATTGAAATTTTTTTTAGAAAAATAGTGAAAAAGGCCTTGATATTTACGCAAAAAAAACTTCAATTGGCAATCCGATTGACAACATGCAGGCATCATAGCGGATCATTTTTTTTAGTGTGTTTGTCACTTTTTTCGACTTCAGTCACTTTTGGTTACTTTTCACGTATAAAAGGTCACTTTGGTTACTATTTTCCCCTCAAAAGTCACTTTTCCCCGCACTTTCAGGCGAAAATTCAAATTTTCACGTAAAAATTGATATTTTTCAAAATTCTTTTATAAAAAAATTAAAAAACTGATTATTTTTTGCTTGTTTTGTTTGTTGTTTTGACGAAGGAATTTAATAAATGAAATTATTCACGTATTTCAGTTGATTTATCTTTGAAATGTTTGCAGAAAACTACAAAAAAATTGCCCCCCCCCCAGAAAACTGTAAAAAAATTTGCCTTCCGAAAAAATTAAATTTTTGGTTACTTTTGGTCATTTTTTGGTCACTTTTTCCTCAAAAAAAGTTACTTTTTTCTTCAAAAATTTCGCTATGATGTCTGCATGATGCAATTTTGTTTGAGAAGAGCGAGATTTAGAGTTTTCCTCCCATTCCTCTGGTCGAATCGTAATCAAAATTAAAAAGGAATATGAATGAAAGTAGGGAACATTGTGTCAAAATTACGTCAAAAATTAGCGAGGAAAATGAAAAAATTACGAATTGAATAAAATGAATATTTTTCTGTGATAGAGTCCTTATTTTTTTGAGAAAAGAAAGTGGTTCAGTTTTCTCATGCATATTTGGCAAAAATTGATTTGATGTAATTTTTAGCTGAGGATAGAACTCTGAATTTTTTTTAGAAAAATGGTTAAAATAGTGGCAATTTTTACCCCCCCCCCCCCCCAAACAATCGACAACTCGACATCTTTGGGAACTAAATTTCGATAATATAAATTCATGTCCAAAAAAGGAAAGGTTCAATTTGTGATATTGTATTTCATCTATTTTGAAAATTATCGTAAAATTTACAGATTTCAAAGATTTCTCCTCCCTCTCCCTTCCCTAGTTGAATTACCTCATCATCGGATAGTCAAAATTTTAGCGAAAACTGAATAAAAACTTGGAAAAGTTATGAATTTTTTGTCCGAATTTCATAAAAAATTGCAAATTATAAAAAATTGATCAATATTTTTCTTTTATTTAAAAATTTTTCGGTGATGAATTTTTTCATTAAGAAATTTTTTGGTAATAAATTTGAGTCATCATTTTTTTTGAGGAAAGGTAGAGATTCAATTTTCTGATATAATGAAATAGCTTAAAATTTTTCAAAACTGATTGAGTGTAGGTGAAGGAGGGGGAGGGTTCTTTTGAATTTTCTTTACGAAAGTAAAATAATCAAATGTAATGAAACAAGTGGCAATTTTTACAAGTCGACAAATTTGACCTCCGAGAAACGAAGTTCGAATAATAAATTTTCAAAATTTTTCATGTATAAAAATTTGTTTAGAATTCGATTTGATGTAATTTTTCCGGGAGGGAGGTAGAGAGGGAGGGTAGGGGGGATTAACTGCATTTTTTTGGGAAACATTTCAAGAAATGGCGATTCTACCAAAAAAAGCTGTTGATAACTCAACTCACTGGTAATGAAATTTGTGTTTTTTCGAGAGGAGAAAAGGTCTCAATTTTTTCATATCTGAAATTTTTTTAGAACTGTTTTAATGTAATTTTTTGGGAGAGGGGGTCGTATGAATTTTTCTGGCAAAATAGTGAACATCCAAGTGAAATTTCGATGCTGAATTTTTTATTTTTCTCGTATCCAAAAAATTTAAAAAAATAATTTGTCGTAATTTTTCTGAAGAAGGGTACCTGTCAATTTTTTGAGGGGGGGGAGGTGAAAAAACTGAAGATCTGATGATGAATTTTAGTTCTCGTTTTTTGTGAAGAGGAAAAGGTCAATTTTTTCATATTTGAAAATTGTTTAGAACCAATTTGATGCAACTTTTCGAGATTGTGTTCTATGAAATTTTCGGAAAAATATAGTTGCAAGGGGAGGGGTAGTGATTTATACGATAAAAAAAACAATCAACAACCTCGTAGAAAAATTTCCACCGATTATATTGGCAACAGTGTACCTCAGTCGGATGAAAATATCGTATTTTTATTCGTTTGTCACGTTTCATTTACAATTTATAATATTGACTTTGGAAGGTCACAATGCGTGTTTGATAAACTGAGAAAATTCTTTGTCGCGACTTTGGCAACTTTCTCGTGTAAATAAATATTCATCTATCCAAACTCAAAAACTGAAATAAAATTAACATCTTAAAATAGCTGCACGAATGAGCATATAATCGAAAACGTATTAATTTTATGCAATTTTTTATCCGTAATTTTTACGTATTTTTTGAAAATTATTGGCAACAATTTGTGGTTTCTTCCTGCGCGATAATTAACGATTTGGTTAAATTGGAAATTCCTAATGCATAGATTAGTGTTCGTTATTATCACATGAATTTTAATTATCCGAATGAAGAAATAAGAAAAATCGATTATTAATTAACGCGACGAAGATCGAGAAACTCACTGGCGATAATTACTCTCTAATAATCAATTCGTGTTGACTCGCGTTGATCGAATACCTACCTAAATAATGTTAGAATAATGACCGAAAAGCGATTTAAATCGATCCGCGCCGATTTCGTTGACGTATTGGAAGCGATTTCTATACAGAAAATTAATCGATTAATCGAATCGACTACGGTTATTTTTGATTTTTTGATCGTCGGTCTCTTTGTCGTTGTTATTTAATACGGTGTGATTTCTGCTGCGGTCGCAAATTTGTGCAGTGTTTCCGCGTAATGTTGCTGAAGAGGGGGGAGGGGTAATTTCCTTGTAATTTTAGATAATTTTCGAATTTTATTCGTCGTTTGGTCGGAATTGAATTTCAGGTTTGGATAATTTTTCGTAATTTTACGCAATGTTTTGTGTGGCGATATTGCAATGAGCTGAGAATTGTCGATGAATTGAGATTTCCGCCTGTGTGAAAGATTCGTGGCAATTTGAGTAATATTTTTGGTGACTATTAATTTTTTCTAGTTTCTCACTTTGAAAAAATTATTAGTTCGGATTTTGATATTTCGAAGTGATGAAATTTCAAAGAAGTTGATTAGATTACTTTTTATTTGTATGTATCGAGAAATTTTTTGTTGGTACCTACTTTTTCTCGTTGCTATTCATTTATAAAATATTTGAAAAAAAATTTCTTATTAATTACGAGTAAATTTTTCTGAAATGAATTAACACTTCGAAAATTGAAAGATCTCACGTTTTTGGAGTAAAAAATTTCTGTAAATTTTTTTTATTCGTTTTACGAATGATTGTGAAATTTTTATTGCTTCTGTTTAATTTTTAAACGAGATTGTAAAAATTGTTGCTTTTTTTGTAAAAATGGTAACACTGAAATAATTTTTTCCACAAAATCACGAATACAATATTTTTTCGTAAATTTCCACTGCCAAAAAAATGAGGATACAATTTCGCCATACGAGTGGCAACACTGCCAGAATCACGTGTGATCCGGCGGAACGTTACATTCATTCACTTTAATTGTAATTTTTTCAATTTAATATAATTTTCATTCTCATGCGAATGATTCAGAGAGATCGTTTCCCGGTAATTTTCCATGTTTCATTTTTATTGTTAACGAACCGGTCGCAGCTTTTCAAAGTTCTTCGTACGATAAAAAAGGCTACGTCAAGTTCAAGTTTTCACGTTGGTTCGCTATCGCGGTGGGGAAATTACGACAATATTGATAGCGAGTAAAATAAAGTTGTTAAAGAACACGTAATTTTTTTCATTGATAAAAAACGAAATCGAAATGACAAGTTAAATTGTTCACGTGACTGAGTTTTTCCCTTGTAAAAAGATATTTTAGAGATTGATCTGAAATAATGGGGGGGGGGGGGAGGTGGGCTTGGTTTATTGTAATTTGCGATTTTTTAGGAAATAGTCGACACGATATCTGGCAGGTATTGAATATCGTAAAAGTAGTCCAAATTAAGTTTAAAAAAGTAAAAAAAAATTATTATCAAATTTTATGACCTATTTTTCAATGAATTGGTTATTTTTTGATAGTTTTTCATGTGTTTGAAATTTTTTTGTGATTAATAAGTTGGAGTTCTCGTTTTTTGGAAGGGAAGGGAAGGGAAGGGAAGGAAAAGCGGATTGATACTGAGCACAAAAAAACAATTTTTCGAAGAAAACGTCCAAAATTGAAAATTTTGGAATAAAAAGTTTGAAATCATGAATTTTTAAAAAATCTTCAAAGTTACGAATTTTTGAAGAAAATTATCAAAAATTACGAAATTTTGTCTCAATTTGATCAACAAAAATGACTCTCTGGTTATTGAGAAATTCAGTCCAGAGAAAGTACGAATTTTTGGGTTTCAATTTCGTTACGAACCCTGAACGAGGGGAGGGGGGAGGTGGTGAATCATAATTTTCTCCGATTTTAAATTAAAAATGATTGAATTAGACTTATTTCTATTTAAAAGAGTGTTTTACATTTTTTTTTTTTTTATGAAAAATAGTACTTAGGTATTTTTTATGAGAAAAAAATTTTAAAATTAAAATATTCAGACATGATATTTACAAATGTTGGAAAATATGGAAAAATTTTCAACTGAAAAATTACTATCCACGTCAATTTTTGTTATGGCACCTGAATATGTATCTACCTTCCTAATCCCAACGTCGTTACAGAAAACAGAGAAATGAGAGAATATCATCAAAGAGCAACAAGTGAGCTGTTGAGACTATGACGGCGCGTAATGTACGAGTTTTACCGCATTAACCTACCTTAAGGCTTTTTAAATTGTAATAATTTATTGCCACGGAGAGGCGGCGAGGCGTACACGGACGCGCGTGTGTGCCTGTGTGCACCTTACGGTGTTATACTTGGTTTATTCCATTGAGATTGACGCTGCGACGATGGCGTTGGTTACTTTTACCGGAGCAATATTATTTATATAGTTTAAACGGTGCGACCGCACGTCCGTCGCGTGTCCTAGTCGTTAATCAAATTTAATTGATTTTTAAAATTTTTCTTTTCATCAACTCCGCACCACCTCGTACCATTTGTGAGTCATGTCGTATTGTATGCTTATTAGTGTAGGTTAAACACGTTGCTGCGAATCTGGTTTTTACTGAATTTTGTATGCGTGCTTGCCTCAATGTGGTGCGAGTATCTTGAGTATGGGTTTATTTGTTAAGGAAATTTTTAACGTATGTCTGAGTCCTCAAGTCGTAGTGAATTATTCCATGGTATCTATTGGGAAGAAAAACTAGAAAAACCAGAAAATAGCGAGGATTTGACCTTAGGATCAAGAAAAACTGAAAATGGCAATATTTTCAATAATTTTACTACGAAAAGCGAGACTTTTTAACAATATTCTCTTAAATTTTATAATCGAAGGATTGCCTTTATATGCTTTTTCAACTTTAATTTTTTAGGAAAATTTAGGGAATCAGTGAAAATTATCGAAAATCGTTTAGAAACAGCCAGAATTGCAGCACAGAAGAAAATCACTGGAAAATTAGTAAAAATTCCCAGAAAAGTTGGTGAAATTTATGAAATTTGCTGAAAAATAAGTGAAAATCGTTTTCATTTTTGGGGTGGTCTGGTCATGTCTGATCCATCATGTAATGTGATTTTTTTGGGGTCATCTGTCAATTTTTGGACAGGTCATCAGTCATTTTAATTACATTTTTTATGACAATGAATGCTCTAACTATTATTGGCACATTTATACCCACTTTTGGGTTTGATTTATTTTTTTCTCCAATTATTTTTAGAAAAAATTAAAAATATGAATTTAAGGCCAAAAAAGTGAAAAATTGGAGGAAAATAACGATTTTTGAGGTCCTGGTCGGTCATTGATCAGAGTCTTTTAGTCCTATCCTGCACGCCTGGTGGACTTTAAAATTTTTTAAAACATATTGATGTATAGGCACTATTGATAGTTACAGGTTTTCCATCTTCTTCAAAGAAATAAGGTCCAATTATTACATGTGAGCTGACACCACTCCATACCATAACGGGATGGTGAAGCGAGTTTTCTGTTTTCAAATTCTTTAATCCATCGTCTGTTCCCTAAAATTTAATTACATTTGTACAATTATTTTTTTGTCTTAAATTCATTCCAAGAGTATTTCTTTGGTATTTGAAATTTTCATTTTCTAAAATTTTTGTATCCGTTTTGCTGGAACATAATTATTCATGGTTGAATTGGAATAGAACCTTTCGGGTAGATGAATAAAGATATGGAGGCAATTAGAAAACAACTGAAATTTATCAGTTGAAAAAATATTGGAAAGGAGGAGGGACGTTTTTTCAAAGTTCAGTGGAGAAGTTCTGCAAAATTCGTTGAAAAAGTCCTGCTGAAAATTCGTTGAACACCTTGAATGTTTTTATTTTCCTCGTTAATTTGTATTATTTTTTACCTAATAAATAATATCTCATTTGTATGAAATTGCTAAAAAATGCTTGAAGTTCCCTACTCTCTCATTCCAAATCGGTGAAAAATCACTGATAAACAGTCAGAATTGCAGCACAGGAAAACTCAATGAAATTCACTGATTTTTAGCAATTTTTCACTGATTATTCAAAGAATTTCACAGATTTTTTTAGTAAATTTCATAAATATCACTAAGTTTTCAGCGAATTTTTACCGATTTCCAGTGATTTTCCTTCACTGACTTGCTTTCAGTGAAAAAATTTCACTGATTCATTACTGTGCTGCAGTTCTGACTGTTTTTCAGTGATTTTTGATAAATTTCACTGATTTAGAAATGAGAGAGTATAAAACGAATGCACGCAAGGGAGAGGATATTTTTTGAATAAATTTGAGGCGAGAAAAACAGTGTGAAAGTGGCAAGAAAAATCCAGAAAATTGCAAGATTTTCATTTTTCAGATTCAGTAGACAGTATTTTTTGTACGAGATGATTTTACGTGTTTCGTGTTCGAGAAATATTCATTTAAATAATGCTAAGTACGTATGTAGTACTACGTGTAAACGGCCTGCAGGGGTTGAATGGGTTAATAGTATATGCTGTGTGCGTCATAGCATGCTACTGTCATCGTCGATCCTTCCAATATACAGGAATTAATCGACCTCGCGTACGGTAATTTTACAAATTCCGAGAGGCGCCGACGGCTCCGATGCTGGTGATTTTCGCTTCACTGGTCTATGTACTGTGTAAGTAGGTCAAATTGCCGAAATTTTTGCATTATTTGGTTGTACGTAGACGGAAGTGAGCGTAATTTTGAAGGGTGCTGTGATGGTTGCGAAAGAACTAACGAATGATTTTGCTCTGGTGTTCAAAATACTTTTTTTGTGAATTTTTATACAGAATGATTTGAAAAGTAACTGGACTCGGTGTGAAATCTGGTTGCGAGTGTTTGACAGTTTTTGGATCAGAGGCCAGTCACCTTTGTGTTGATATTGAAGGTATTGAACGATATTCGAAATATTCACTATGTAAAAATGTTTTTTCAACCCTGCTCGATGTAAACGAGAAAAATTCATAAATTCATTTGGCTGCCAGTAGTCTGAGACGACGCGACGTGAGAAATTCTGGAATTTATGTTTTTTTTTCGGTAAAATTTTCAGTCAGACCCCTTTAATTCAATATTTATCCACGATTTCCGATCGTGTGGTTCCATGAAAAAAGACGTAGTATAAAAAATTTGTTGAAATGTTGTGAAGATTATATTTGACATCATCATGAAAATTGAAAATTGATCGGAATATTGTTATTAAAAATCTAATAATTCGGCTAAAATATTAGAAAAACTTTATCAAATCTACTTAAAACGTGAAAAAAAGTTGAATTTCTGAAACAAAATGTCTTAAAATGAAGTATTTTATAAAACAACGATCAAATTGCAAAAATCTTGAAAACGAAAAAAAAATAATGAAAAATTATTTTTAATGCGATAAAATTGTTAGATTTTCGCGAAAGACACTTGAAAAGAGTAACATTTTTCAAATCCAGAGTATAAAATATGGCAAAATCTACTTTGAATAAATTTTTGAAAAAATTGAAAAATGATTCAGATTGGTTCAAAAATGATAAAAATGCTGTAAAATCACATAGATACCTGATAATTTTGGTTAGGTCATATTTTTTTGATTTTTGATTCTAAAAAATCAATTATTCATTTTGAAGAACGCTGCAAAAAAAATCGAGAGGCAAAAAGTGAAATGAGTAGGTAGCTACTAGCTAGGTACCTACCTTTTGACTCAATTTTTTGTTTAATTTCTAAAATTGAAGTTTCATCAGCTTTATTCCGAATACAACAAAAAAATTATCGAGGGGGGGGGAGGTTTTCTTTAAATAAAAACATCTAGAATAATAATTAAATTAAATTTGATATTTCTTTTGGTCTTTTTTTTTTTTGTGATGAAAACACCAAAGTCACTCATTTAAAGCAAAATTCAATTAAGGTGCATGATGGTGTCTGACGCTTGAGAAATGAAAAGTCTGAGTCAAAAGCTTCGCGTGAGGGGGGGGGGTCAGTGATGTAGGAACATCCAAGTTTTGGTTCTCATTTCATTCTAATTCCTTAAAAAATTAATAGTTTTTTGTTCTTTGTTTTTCATTGTTATCCTTCACTTTCGTATTCTCCAGAACTTTTTTTTGAAAAAATTAGAACATTTTTCAAAGTAGGTATTGTTAGTTTTTTCTGAGAAAATTTTTAAAAATTCGTAAATTAAGTAGAAAAAAATCGAACAAGTTACAAAAAGTGAAATTCGAAGAATGTAAAGAACGAAAAAGAAATAAAATTGTTGCTCTTATTCTTGATCTTTCTCAATTGTTCTCATTCTTATTTCTTGATTTCTTGAAAACTTTTCACGTTTTTCATATTCTTGGTTCTGGCTTGTTCTCGAAGCACTGGGGAAGACGCCGCCCCCCCCCCCCCCCCACTAAAAAGGTCGGAATTTTGTATTTATTTTGAACATAATTTTGGCCCAGTTTTCTTTACAGATTTTTGGATATCAATCATTTTGAAAATTCGATGTTTTTGAAAGTATTTTTATTGCAGTTCATGCAATTGAAGTTTACCAAATTTCCAAGGTGTCAAACAGTCTTACAAGTCCTGATTTTTTTCCAATGAAGGTTTGAAATTTTTAGCCTATTTTCCTCTTTTTTCAAGTTTTTTTCCTGTAATAGAAAAAAATTGTGAAAAATACCCCCCCCCCCCCAGTGAATTGTTTGAAAAACGTCCTGCTAAAGACCTGCTTTTTCGTTGAGAAATTTCATTAGGCATCTTCTCATTTCGATTCAGTGCAATTTCCCCCCCCCCCCCCAAATGAAAACTCTCAGCATCAGTATTGCGTCCGTGCTGATGACAGTTCAAGTATGTAGTGAATATGTATAAATTGCAGTCCAAATTGGTATAGGTGATACGTGCGCTTGGAATTCTCTAACAGGCTACAACGTCCATCGTCGAAAACTCTTCTCGAATCGTACGAGGTGAGAAAAAAAATTCAGGGCACGCGTTTAAACAACGTTTTCGTCGTTGTCGTGGTCGTTGGACGTAGCTGTAGCTGTAATTACTAAAATCGCATCGACACCGTACGCGTCCGTCCTTCGTTTAAAAGTTTTATCTAATATCTGGCATTCCTTCAAATCTGTATACGTAGGTACCTAGACCTACGTGTATTCGCGAATAACTACTTACAAGACAACTTATTGTTGTATTCTCGTCTTAATTTCACAACGTTGTCGAAAAATTCGCCCTTTTGTTGTATAATCCATTCCATACCTACCGGTGTCTGTGTCCTTCTCCTTCAGGAGATGCGATAATTTTTTACGCAAGGATGTAGGAAATTTACCTCTATACCTACTTTGGTCGATGATGAGTAAACACGACTTACGACGCGACGTAACTCTGCACGAAGAGAGTGAGAATGACTATGGCATTTCATTCATTGTTTTTTACTTTTTTGTCAATCGATTGTGCTCGTACGTGGAGGCCTGAAATATGCCGCGTGTCTGAAAGAAGGCCAATTATATCTCCCGTGGAATCGTTTTAGAGAACCTTGTTGGATGCTGAAAGCTGGACTCGCGTAATTAATTAATACGTTAACACAATCTCGGCGCGGAGCCTCTCTAGGTGGTATATTCTGGGAATCACGAGATCAGTACGTGTGGCAGACGGAAAGGGCGGAGTGAAAAGGCGAATTTCACGTGTTATGTAAAAAAAATTGGAAAAAACCCACACGATGGTACGTACAAAATTGTCAACCGCATCGGAGAGGTGAACTGATTGAGGTTATCTCAGGGGTTCTTAATTCTTTTGTTGACGATGACGACGACTTTGATTAAAAATTTGGCATTTGAAGGTCGCCGGTTTATGAAGAATAATGGCTGCGTGTTGGTATTGTCGAAATGGGCACTGGTACATGTGCGAGGTATAGTCGAAAACATATTTCTGTATGGGTCTTTCGAAAATATGTATCTATAGTGTTATATTACAGGTTTTTTAATTTTTTTAAATTTCATTTCTTTAAAAAAAATTTTCCAAATATTGAGCTGGAAAAATTTTTGAAAATCATGACGTTAAAATTTTCTTGAAAATTTCAAGTTGGAAAAATTTTAGAATCATTGGAAAAAAAATTCGAATTGGAAAAAATGAAAAAAATATGAAGTTGAATTAATTTTAAAAAGTCAAAGTTGAGAAAATTTGAATTAAAAAAATTTAAAAATTGGAAAAAAAATTATTAACAATTTTTCCAATATTGATTTCTTCAAATTGTTTTCAACTTCATATTTTTTAAAATTTCTTTCAGCTCAGAAATTGTTTGCAATAATTAAAAAATTCTTCTTCAACAATTTTTTTCAACTATAAAATTTTTCTAATTAAAAATGTCTTGAAATATTTTCATTTTCAAATTTTTCAAAAAAATTTTCAACGTCATGTTTTTCAAAATTTCTTCCAAATTAACCAGTAATTAGAAGGAAACTTGAAAAGTAATAATGAAAATAATATGAAATCAAAACAAAATTTTAAATTGAAGTTGAAAAAATCTCAAGAAAATTTTTAAAAATTTCACCAATGGAAAAATTTTAAAATTGGATGCAGCTTTGAAAAAAAATTTAGAATTGAAAAAATTTAGAGTTGAAAAAATTCGAACTTGGAATAAATTTGAACTTGAATGGTCGAAATCCAATTTTCAGCGAAAATAATTAGGAGCTAGGAAGCGGAAGGGTTGTAAGGTATGATCAGCACACAGGCCGAAAATGGCGTGTGTCCTGTGAATTATTCATATGCGATGCAAAACGAATTCGAAATAGTTTCAAACGGAACTATGGGTTACAGGGGAAAGGGAACTCTCTCCCTTTGCCCTTCTTCATCAGTCGAGTTCCAGAGTAATAATTAGACCTACCTAGAGCGATTCATACAATATCTGTGTTAGTAAAGATGGTTCATATTACGAAACAGAGTCGAGTACGACTTTTAATATCTATGGAAAGTTGGCGATTTTCAATCTTAACCTCTTAATTATATCGACATGACGTGAATTCTACGTAATGACTTCATTAATCCTTTTTCCTAGTGGTATCAGTGGTTCGTAAAATAGCTCTAGATAAACGCCAGCGAAACCTCGCGGTAATTTTCCAATACTCGGTCAAATACACAAGAATTTCGGTCGAAAAGCGAGAAATGACCGCAGAAGGACGATTTACGAGCACGACTATCGTGCATGTGAATTTTTTTTCGCAATTAGATATGTATGTACGTATTTGTTTTATTTTGATTCGTCTTGAATGAATTTTTTTCTCGTAGGAATTTTTAAGGTGAACGTGTTTTTCCGTTTTTATCGTGATTGTTTCCCAAATGGAACGATTCGCGTACCATGGCATGGGATGTTGAGAGTAAATTTGCATTCAAAGAAAAAGCATGTAATGCTGATTGTCCTCGGAAAAACGCGATGATTTCTTTTATCTCGTTTTATGGGTTTAAAAAATGGTGTTTTTTTGAACGATTTATTAGTAGTTTTGGTTTTGTTTTTAGTCTTCCTTTTTTTTCGATTCGCAACTTGATGATTTGATTTGAGTGTTTTTCTACGACTTTCAGCAGGATTTTAAAGTGAATTTTCCAAAGTGAGGGAGGGGATGGTGTGTTGATAATTTCAGTGATAAAGTCCGGAAAAAATCAGAAAAAATGAATTTTTTGTCGAAAAACCGGCTGTGGGTTCCTAGCAAGGCCATAAAACATTGGTACCGTGCATAAATTTAGTAATGTAATTTAAATACACTTTGACCGGAAAATCCATCAGATTAACAAAAATTCTTTTAAAAAACTGCAATTTTTTAAAAAATAGGATAATTTTTGCATGAGGAAAATTAACAATTGAGAAATTCATTTAAGTTTACAGAAAATAACTTGAATGCGGGAATTTTTTTGAAAAATTTGCCTAATTAATGTTTTGCAGTGCCTACATATTTTTTCCATATTTCATGCCCGGCCATAAAAACATGAAAGATAATTAATTTCTCCCTAGAATTGAAAATCTTCAAAATTTTTTGAATCAAAAATTGAATACGTTTGATATTTTGATTTTTGAATACGGTGGGAATGGAAAAGTGTTGAAAAAATTTTCGATCTCGTTGGCTTTGCCCCCGTTATGAGCTTCGCCACTGGCTCGGAAGTCAGGTTTTAAAATGGAATTGTTTGTTAATGTCGGAATGCAAATTTGACACCATAAATGAAAATGCAGCTCCAGACATGGAATTAATAAGGAAGGTTAGAAGGAGCACGAAATTTTTTATGCCAATTTTTTTGGAATTTTCTCAAGTAATGGGAGAAAAGTAGCCATGCGATGTCCGAAAAATGAAAATAAAAATAAAAATGAAGCAAATTGAAGGAAAAGTAAGCTGAGTTAGAAAATCTGTCACAGAATTGACTTTTTTTTGGAAAAATTCTCGTTTTGAGTCAAAAAAAGAGAAAAACTGCATTCTGAGTCGAAAAAGTGAAGATTTTATTTTGAGTCGAAGAAATGAGAGAAATTGCATTTTGAGTCGACTCGAAATGAGAAAAACTGCATTTCGAGTCGAAATAGTAAAGATTTTATTATGAGTCGAAAAAATGAGAAAAATTCCATTTTGATTTGAAAAAATGAAGATACCTTAATTGCATTTTAAGTCGAAAAAGTAAAGATTTTATTTTGAGTCAAAAAATGAGAAAAATTCCATTTTGATTTGAAAAAATGAAGAAAATTGCAGTTTCAGTCGAAAAGAAATGAGGAAAACTGCATTTTGAGTCGAAAAAGTGAAGATTTTATTTTGAGTAGAAGAAATTGGAAAAATTGCATTTTGAGTCTAAAAAGTGAAGATTTTATTTTGAGTCGAAGAAATGAAGAAAATTGCATTTTGAATCGAAAAAGTGAAAATTTTATTTTGAGTCAAAGAAATGAAGAAAATTGCATTTTGAGTCGAAGAGAAATGAGAAAAACTGCATTTTGAGTCGAAATAGTGAAGATTTTATTTTGAGTCGAAAAAATGAGAACAATTGCATTTTGAGTTGAAAAAATGAAGAAAATTGCATTTTGAGTCGAAAAGGGAGAAAAACTGCATTTCTGGTCGAAAGAAATTGCATTTTGAGTATAAAAAATGAGCAGAAGTGCGTGTTGAGTCAAAGAAATGAGAAAAATTGTGTTTTAACTCTAAATAAAGAGAAAAACTGCATTTTGTGTCAAAAAAATGAGAAAAAGTGCATTTTGAGTCAAAAAATTGAGAAAAATGGTAATTTGAGTCTGAAAAATGAGAAAAACGACATTAGGGTCGAAAAAATAAGAAAAAATCCATCTTAGTAGGAAATTCTCTATTTCTTACCTCTCCTCAATAATTTAAATTTAGAATCGTTCCTGATATATACGATAGAAAATCGAAATAGGATGTGATTTTCGAGAAATTTATTCAGAGACATATTCTCGTTCACGAACGATTCACTCAAAAATGATTCAATCGTTCGTGAACGACTATCGCGAGATAATCTTCACTTCAAAGATTCGAGAAAAGAATAAACCACTCAAATTTCTTCCGCCAAGCAAAAATTACCCAAAATCACGCCAAATTTCGTTCGTTCCGCCAAAACCTCTCGTAAAACTGCATCTTTCAGCCATTAACCGTTAAATAGCTCGTAATGCTGCGAAAATCCATGTCATGGAAATGTAGTGTAACCGCATGCTACGTATGCATTTGAATTTAATACGCGTATTTGATCATTAAGCGTAATTTTCACACCTGCCTTGCCGCCCTTCTCGTACCTCTGCGCTGCGATACTCGGGCGTACACTTGCGGCCGGCGTGGCGTGTAATCGATACGGCGAGCTGAGAATTGCGGTAGTTTCAAAGTCCTTGGAATTCCGCTCATTTCCTCCGTGACCATTGCTCACCCGGTTGAGGTTATGCTGATCGTGTCGCAGCGTCGTATATGTAGGTGGCTAGGTACATTTTATACGCCGGCTTTCGTGTGTGTGCATATGCCGGTCCCGGTTCAGATACAATTTTTCAGCCAGAAATTTTTCCAGAAATGGGCAAAATCGTGAAATTGGTGATTCTAATCTCGAATCATACTCTCTCAATTATAAATCAGTGAAAATTATCGAAACTCACTGAGAAACAGTCAGAATTGCAACACAGGAGAAAATCAATGAAATTTTTTTACTGAAAACAAATCAGTGGGAAAAATCACCGGAAAATCAGTGAAAATTCACTGAAAAGTCAGTGAAATTTATGAAATTTGCTGAAAAATCTGTGGAAAATCTTTGAAAAATCAGCGAAAATTTGTTGAAAATCAGTGAATTTTGCTGATTTTTCCTGTGCTGCAATTCTGACTATTTATCAGTGAATTTTCACTGATTCAGAATGAGAGAGTACGGAGTCGTTATTTTTCATGACTAGGAAGAATCGTTCGTTCCAAATGATTATTGTTTCGTCCTTTCGATTTTTGAACTTGTGAAAAATTTTTTTCCAGCACCATTCTTCCAGCTTTTGAACTTCAAAATTTTCAATTTTTCTGCTAGCTCGTAATTATTTCTGCCTCAAACAAGATTTCAACGATCTAAGTCCACATTTATTTCAATTTCCAAGTTCGAATTTATTCAAAATTGAAGTTTTCAATTTCTTCAATTCTAATTTTTTTTCAGTTGTATCCAATTTCAAAATTTCTCATTTTTCCAATAGTAAAATATTTTTAAACTTCAATTTTTTCAAACTTTTTAAAATTTTTATATTCTTAAAAATTTCTTCCAGTTATTTAATCAGAAGAAATTTTGAAAAACACCGAGTTAAAATTTTTTTACAAAATTCAAAGTTGAGAAAAATTGAGGAAGAATTTTAAAAACATTGGAAAAAATTGCGAATTGGAAGAAATTTTGAAAAATATGAATTTAATAAATTTCACTGTTGGAAAAATGTTTAATGCTGAAAATTTTTTCAACTTGGATTTCTTCAAATTTTTTTAAAATTCATACTTTGAAATTTTTTTTTCAATTTAGAAAATGATTTCGAATGTTTGAAAAAAATTTTCAACTCCGTTTTTTTGAAAATTTCTTTTCAACTCAATGAAGGGGTAATTAGGAGAAATATTTTAAAAAATCATCAAAGTTGGGAAAATTTTGAGAAAATTTAAATTTATAACAAAGTTACTGATTAAAATGTGATTTGAGATATGAAAATTCGGCTAATTTGAGATTTTTGAAGTGAAGTATTAAGATTTGAGAAGGGGAACGGTATCGTTCATTAATCTTCCCAAGATGATTCGAATCAAAAAAAAAATCAAATCGTGCCCATTCCTGATCCTGCCCAATTCTATATGTATCAATTTGGCTCATATCATAATTACTTTACAGGCAAAAATGAAGAGACCACGTAGAATGTCATCAATTCTTAAGAGTATATAAATAAATTGTGGACCATTGTCCGTCTGAAATACTCCACATGCCGGTGTATTTATTTATAGACCATATTAGATATGGTCCATGTACCTATACTCGACAATACATTGTTACATATGCGCCAAGTGCTCGACAGACAATGAATGAGACGAAGTGAAAAAAATAAGCGCCACCGCCGCCATCGATATTGCGCTTGAAATTCTAGAAATTTCTCGGTTCACGGTTCGTCTAATCGATGACAATGGTAATGGAAAAAAAGGGATCTCGCGATAATTTGCCAATATCGGAGGTCAGAAAGTCGAAATCGATTGTCGGTTACTTATCAATAATTTCGGACGGACCGGGGTAATTCCCTCACGTGTCTGGCGTGAAATAAAATTCATTTTGATAAAAAAAATCTCGTACTCAGATTTAGCATGTCCGCGATATGTACGACTTCTGACTGGTGGCAGTGGCTTAGGAGGTGGCGGTGGACGAGGTATGCGAAGAATAATAATATCAAGGTCGTATTCCCATTCACAGTTCATAACCTATTAAAATACACAACTAGTGTGTAATTGCTTTTAAAAATTTGTTTACTTTAAGTTTATTGCTTTTGTGCGTCGATTGTCAGCGAATTGTCTTGTTAATCATTCGCCAGGATATTACACATTGTACGATCCGCGAGTCGCTGATAAAGGAACTTGTAGGTATCTCTCCTCGAGAGCTGAATCCGAATTTGCCAAGTGGATGACATGTATTTTTTGATGATGGGTGCTCTGCGTTGGAATCGAGAAAGATATCGAATGTTGTTCGGATCGACGAGGGATCGAGTGTCTTTTTAATTTGATCATCGATTATGACCTGGTTTGACCTTGAGGTTGACGATGTAATTGAAGTCGAAAGTGTGTGTTTTTACGTAAGAGTAACACGGCTGCGAATTTTTTTCGCTTCGACAGTTATTATGTTGGAAGGCGAAAGCGAGTGGTGGAAATTTTCATCGTGTTGGCTGCGTGGAAAGTGTACGAAAGTGAGATAGGTTGGAAAAGCGTTGATTGGGGGGAGGGTGGAAGAGAAGGAAGGAATGGCAGTTCGAAGAGATGTTTGTTGAGCTAAAGTGAGGGAAATGGAAAAATTTGAGAAAAGAATCCAAAGTTTTTGAGATATTGGAATTACGGATGAAAAAAATCCAATTTCGATCGTGCCAGTGGGCAGTGTTCACTTTAAGCTTCAAATGTCAATATTTGCTCATCTCAGTGTCCTCAATAAGGAATCATTTAAAATATTCGCTTAGAAATTGAATGAGAGTGAGTTTTCTTTTTTTTCCTTCCAAGAACCTGTTTTAAAACCGTCGTGTCATAATCAAAATTTTAACTACTCAAATTGATTTTTCGTTTTTTGCCAGTTTTGGAAGTACAGTGTATTTTATTTTTTTTGAAAAATTGATGAAAAATGAATACTTACCTGACATCGACCCCTGGAACTCGAATACCACCATTTTAAACAACTGTGGAGCTTTCAATAAAAATTTGATTTTCTGTAGCATTTTGAAATTTCTCCAAAAGATTTGGAAATCAACTTGAGCTTATCGAGTTCCCCAGGTTCCTTTCGATAGTTTTATAAAAAGAGCTGCTTCTGACTGGATTTTCAAGCTGTTACCTGGGGTGACCGATGGCCAAATTGTAAGCTGTTCAGAGAAAAACACGTGAACGCAAAAAGGCGAGGAATCGATTTTTATCTGCCTAACTTAATTCCCACACCTTTGGAGAAATTTGAAAATACAGGAGGGAATTAAAATTTTCCTGGACGTTTGAAAATTGCTGGAAATTGTGACATTTCGGATTTGGAAGGTCGATATTGCATAGGAGATCTAATTTTCATCAATTTTAGTAGAAAGGCACTGTATTTCAAAATTATTGTGTTTTCACTGAAAAAATGGAAATAATTTTTACCTAAATTTTCGGGAATTCGTGGAGAAGACTGCGAGTGATTCCCTCATTGGTTCTCCAGTTATCAGTTATCAACAGTTTGTTGAAAAAATCGAGATTCTCTCATCTCAGAAAGACGTTCCCTGCTTTATTGGATAGGGAAAAAACTGGTGTGGGTATTTCACAATAATTACGCTCGAATAAAAATTTCGATGCGACAAAAATTGAATTGAAAAATGTGCCTAGGGCATTGAGAATTAACCATTTTTGTTTCAAATTTTCTAACTTGAAAACATTTTTGAAATAAGAAATGATGGATCGCATTTTGGTGCTCTATAATTTTTGTGGGAATTTTTATGTAGGTACCTCAATTTGCTTACAACGAATACAACCATCAAACAGGTTGAAAAAAATAATGGACATCAAAAAAATGTTCGGTTTTTGATGCCCTAAAATTTTTGTCTAAAACTTTTTCTCGTCAACATTTTTCAAGGAATCATCAGAAACTGGTTGAGAACTACTGAACTGGTTTCAAAAATACACTCCTCATAAAAACCACCTTAATCTGTATTATTTATGAATCAAAGTAAATTATTTTTCTTTTTACTTGAATTTTTCAAAATAAAAGAATTTTAATGATTTTTTCGACACCTGTGAATGGGAACAAATTTTTTGGTCTATTGTGAAATTTTGTAATAAAAATTGATTTTGTGTGGTACATTCACATTTTTTCCAAGTGTATAAAATATTTAAATGTTTGTTTTAGCCCAAGATTTCCTCCTCCCCTTTTCATCGTCATCAAAAAATTAAGGATTACATATTTTCTTCATCGCAGATTGTCAATTTTTGAAACCAGTAGTGAGACCACGTGAATTTAGGGACACAAAATGACACGAGTACGAACTTAAATAATTTTTTGGATCGGGTGGGGGGGTGCTGAATCCTTAGGATTGTCAACACCATGTGTGGTAATCCCCCTCCGTATAGGACTATCGTTTAGGTATAGCTTTTATAAAAAATAAAAGCTTAAAAAAAAGTAAGATTGTTATTCATGGCAGCACGTCGTTTTTCTCTGATCATGAGACTCTGGACAATTTTTTTTTGAAACTTATGCTTCAATGAAGAACGTATAATTCAATTTTTTTGGCGTATTTAAATCAATTTTATTTGTCGAAAAGCGCTGAGTGACAAAAATAACACAGACCTGCATTTTTTTCAACTTTTTCCTGCCTAATCGACCCTAATGAAGTGATGAGTGATAGTGCTGAGCCCAAAAATATGATTTCATTTCTTTTCCATCATATCGGGAATTTTCAAATTTTAAATTTTCATTGTTTTACACTTTTTGATGACTTTTGACATTTCAAGTCGATTTTCTGGATAAAAAAATGGTCCAACGAAAAAAACCAATGGAATATAAATTGCAGAGCGTAAAATTTTCTCTCTGTACCTACAGCCTAATTCATTTTTTCCTAGAAAACGAAGTTTTTGAGATATTTTAGCTGAAAGTTAAAAGTTCAACTTTTATCTGTCATTAAAAATATCTCGAAAGCTAACATAAGATTTCTAGAAAAAAAAAAAACTAACCAGACTCTACAGAAAAGAAATTTCACGCTCTACAATTCATGTCCAATTTCAATTTCATGTTGAACATTTTTTTGCCCCTTCAAGTCGATTTTTTGCTAGGGTGTCCATATTCTGGAAAATCTGGAAAACCTGGAAAAATCAAGAAATTTTTATAGTTCCACTGGAATTGTAAAAAACCAGAAGAGAGATAAGGGTCAAAAATAACTTGTAAATTGTTTTAAAAATGACAATTTTTGGTGTCAAACATGGTTTTCCTAGGAATTTTTTTCATTTTTCGATCGAGCTGGACAAATTTTCGTTTTCAAAAACAATTAATTAGAAAATTATCCAGTGTGTTCATTTAAAATTGGAATAAAAACTAAAAAAAAGTTGAGTATTTTGTTTCAAAAAAATCACACTTTTTCAAGTATTAGTCCTCGCGTCGCGCTTGTACATATGTAAGTATAAGGATCATTGCAATAGGATTCTCAGAACAAATGAAAAGGGTCAATTTTTGTTTTTTAATTTGGGATTTCAAAAAAAAATTCGTTCCCGCCTCACTTGGCGACTAAATACTTCATTTCTGTTTTCTTTTTTCTAAAAAGTGGCATGAAAATTCTTGATCAATGTTTTAAGGCAGATTTTCAAAAAATTATTCAACGTTACGATTTGATATGAATCTTGATTTTAGAAAATTCTTTCAAAAAACACATTATTTTCGATTCTTTTTCGCTCAAACCATTGATAGTTCTGGCAAATAAGAGAAAAAATGTACCAAACCCCCAAAAAATTAAAGCCTGATTTTTTTTTCGTGTTTTACGTTCGTAATGGTCCACATGGACACCCCACAACCCTCCGCTACCCCCAGGGGAGGGGTAAACGTCCGCTGAAAACCGGTTTTTCGTGAATATCTCCTCAAATAAGCTTCAAAATTGAAAAGTAGTTATGAACAATCTTGTTCTACGCGTAATTTCCTATCGGAAGGTTTTTTTTTCAAAAACACTCACTTCCTTGATCAAAAATTAAGGGTAAAAAACACCTATTTTTCAACAATTTACAGCATTTTTGGAAAAATCGAAAATTTTGGGAATATCTCCTCAAAAAAGCCTCAAAATGGAAAAATGGATATGAACAATCATGTTCTACGTGTAATTTCCTATCAGACAGGTTCGTTTTTTTTTCGAAAACACTCGCTTCTTTGCCCAAAAATTAAGGGTTGAAAACGCCTATTTTCCCAATATTTACAGTATTTTTGGAAATTATGGAAATACGAAGCTAAAAGTACCCAAAATTAGTATTTTGTTATATGTACATGCTGGTAGGGTATTCCAAAAAAAGTCGAAAATTTCAACCCCTACCGTTAATTATAAGCGAGGTTATTGAATACTGCATTCAAAAAATCGAGGTTGTGGAAAGAAAAAGTACTATAAACGCGATGTTATTGCTGATTATTGGTGATACGAAACATTTCTTTGCGTCGTTAGGATTCAAAAACGATATTTTCAGCTTCGTATTTCCACAATTTCCAAAAATACTGTAAATATTGGGAAAATAGGCGTTTTCAACCCTTAATTTTTGGGCAAAGAAGCGAGTGTTTTCGAAAAAAAACGAACCTGTCTGATAGGAATTATACGTAAAACATGATTGTTCATAACTATTTTTCCATTTTGAGGCTTTTTTGAGGAGATATTCCCAAAAGTTTCGATTTTTTCCAAAAATGCTGTAAATTGTTGAAAAATAGGTGTTTTTTACCCTTAATTTTTGGTCAAGGAAGTGAGTGTTTTTGAAAAAGAAAACACCCTTCCGATAGGAAATTACGCGTAGAACAAGATTGTTCATAACTAATTTTCAATTTTGAGGCTTATTTGAGGAGATATTCACGAAAAACCGGTTTTCAGCGGACGTTTACCCCTCCCCTGGGGGTAGCGGAGGGTTGTGGGGGTGTCCATTTTAGTATGTTGTGTAGTGGACCATTACGAACATAAAACACGGAAAAAAAATCTGGCTTTAATTTTTTTGGGGTCAACTCCTAAAATGCCTGGACTATGAGGAAATCAAAAAAAAATTGACACGAATGATTTCACCTTCTCTTTCGAATATTTTTTTTATTTCAAAAGAAACTCATACTTACTAAAATAGAAATTCATTAAAATCACGTATCAAGTTTCAGATGGAATTTTCTTCGTTAACCTGTGTAATTAATGGTACCTAATTCTGATTCGTATTTTCAAATTCGCAAAAAATCGAATAATTTGTCCTGAGAAAAGCAAAGACCAAAAAAATTGAAACGTTCGAAATTTTTGGGGTAAAAGTTTGCAGAAATAATGAGAAAAACTTGATTAATTCCCCGAAAAATTGGAAGGGCCCAAATTTTTTGAAAGGTCAAACTTGCCTTTATCTCGACTACTGCTCCAAACTAATCGACGCGACGATTTCGTTGCTCGAGGAAGTTTCTTATAAAATGATCAATGATCCATCGATCAATTGCATTATTCAGTTTGATTTAAAAATTCGTCATTCGAATTGAAATTGTGAAATTTTTATTTTCCGCATGGAAAATTACCATCATTCATTGTTAGTTTTTAAAACTAAAGAATTTATCGTTAAAAAAATACCTCTAGCGAAGAATACGCGACATGCGACGATGGTAAATCACGATAATGGGAAAATACTACTCAACCCAATCTTCGCCAGCAACAGGATGCGGATCTGTGATAAAATTCGCAAACGAAAAGAAGAAGACCTTATAAGTAACCTAATTCGCAGCAACGGTGTCTCTGTGTGTATCTCTGTCTCTGTCTATGTTTATGCGATGGGTTTAATTACATTACGTAATGATTTTAATTACTTGGTCGAGTACGGTACCGGGGGATTTGGTAGTTACGAGTGCCAAGTGTCACCGTCTTTGCTACGATAAGACAGGTAGACCGCGGTGTTGGAACAATTAGACGATTAAATGATAGATTTCATCATCGTGTTTATACGATTTTTATTATTATTATTATACGCAGATACCCGAGTACAGTTGTTGTTTTAAATATACGCACACATTCGAGTATATTCTCGCTCTCTCGTATGGTTGTCGATGGAAGATGAATGAACGCGTGCATAATATTTCGCTCTGTGTCTCCGTGTCCTCTTCTCCGCGGTTTGTGGTCGGTGTGCTTTATCAGCGCGGGAATGTGCTTACTGTGTACTGGTACGATTTGCTGGATGCTTTTTTAATCATTATATTGGCGAAGCTAGCGAACGATGTCATATTACAGTCTAATCAACGACGACGACTCCGACTCGCGACTCTCCGAAAGAATTAAATATTTTGCAAATGAATGTGGGTATTGTTTTCTTTTGGCTACGGTACGTTTGAGGTCATCAGGATGTCTATTGTTCTTTGGAGTTTTTTTTTAAATTTCTTCTTCTTCTTTTATTAAGGAGAGACCATTTAGAGTATAAATTTATTATGCGGTTTTGGTAACCTCGATTAACTTCGAAATTATTATATCATTTTAAGTGCTGAGATACCGAGTACCGCTAATTTGCCGGTGTGTGAGTGCTTAACAGGGTATTGATTAGCCTTCCACGGTAACTAGCAGTATTTATGTTCACGTCGTTGGTGAAAAGTATCTAATCGCTGGCTGCAAGGTGTCGGCTGCATCGCATCGTCGCACCGAGGATTTGTGAAAATTGTGTGAGATTTTCTTCTCCGGTGAGTGGTGAAGGGTGACCTGGTTTGTTGGTTTGTGGAGGATTTCTAACCGATTGAAGTGTTTTTCCGATGGTATTCGAGTTGAGAGAGTAGGTATATTGAGATGTTCGGTGGTTTAGAAACTTGTATTAGTCCCTGCGGTTAGCTCGGGCATACTGCACTTTTTGAACACGGGTTGAAATGTGGTTTTTATTTTAGTATGACCCAAAAGAAAATTTTCGAGAAGTGGAGACGTCAAAAATTTTCCTTAGGAGTGAAGGGAGGGGGAGTGTTAGGGAGGGTTTTACCACTATTTTTTCACATGAAGGGGTTGGGGTAAATTTGGTGTCATTTTCATATAATTCGACCTTCCTGAACTCGAATCTGTGATTAGTTTTCCAATAATCTGAAGCGTAGAATTCGCACAATCGTATGATTTGTGTCGCGAAAAGTGGCCAATTTTGAGGAAAAAGAGGTAAAATTGCAATTTTTTCATCTTGAGACGAGTGATGTACTTCAAGTAAGGTTTGAAACCAGTTTTTTATATAATTCGAACCTTCTGAATTCGAATTTGTTATTGGTTTCCCCATAGGAAGTGAAATAGCTTCTTGATCCTCGCTTTTTGGTAGTGAAAAACAGCCAATTTTCACTAAAATTGGCTCGAATTCGCAATTTCCCATCTTCTCAACCCATTACCTCGAACCAATCCTGGTATGAAACCATTTTTATACATAATTCAAACCTCCTAAACACGAATGTATGATTAGTTTCCCGAATGAAAGTGGAGAATTCTCTCATTCGTGAAATTAGTGTAGTGTAAAACGCCCGATTTTTTACCCCCCCCCCTCAAAAAATTGATTCAATCTCTTCAAGTCGCATGAAGCTAAAAAAATGTTTGGAATATTCTCAACTAATCAGTTACAACTTTCTTTAGTTTTAACGAAAGTGGAGCTTTTTTTTCGTATTTTCTATGCGTAAAATCTATTAGCCCGTCGATACTTTCCACGAAAACGCCGTGGAAAATTTGACGCATCTGCACGGGTTTAATACGACGAGTGGTCAGTTTTAATTTTTTCCAACAATTCGGGAAACTAATCAAAAAATCGTGTTCAGGAGGTTCTGTCTTAAAACGGTTTCATACCAGGATTGGTTCGAGGTAATGGGTTGAGAAGATGGGAAATTGCGAATTCGAGCCAATTTTAGCGAAAATTGGCTGCTTTTCATTACCAAAAAGCGACGATCAAGAAGCTATTTCACTTCCTATGGGGAAACCAATAACAAATTCGAATTCAGAAGGTTCGAATTGTATAAAAAACTGGTTTCAAACCTTACTTGAACCACATCACTCGTCTCAAGATGAAAAAAATCGCAATTTTACCTTTTTTTCCTCAAAATTGGCCACTTTTCGCGACACAAATCATACGATTGTGCGAATTCTACGCTTCAGATTATTGGAAAACTAATCGCAGATTCGAGTTCAGGAGGGTCGAATTATATGAAAATGACACCAAATTTACCCCAACCCCTCCATGTGAAAAATAGCGGTAAAACCCTCTCTAATACTCCCCCTCCCTCCACTCCTAAGGGGAATTTTTGACTTCTCCACTTCTCGAAAATTTTCTTTTGGGTCATACTAAAATTAAAACCACATTTCAACCCATGTTCAAAAAGTGCAGTATGCCCCCATTTTTTCAAATTTTCTACTTGATGAAATTTTTCATGTTTTTTTACTCAAATTCCCAAATTTTTTGTAAAAAATGTCATCTTTTCCGAATTTTTCGACTTGAACCTGATTTTCTCGAATAAAAAGCAATTTATAACTGGGGGGGGGGGAGGGACTTGTAATCAGTAGCGTACCGAAGGCATTTCCCAAGGGCGGGGGGGGTTGATGAAAATCCCAACTCATATTCTTAAAATTTCCAACTAAAACCAGCGATTATTAACATAAAATTATTGTCCGTTTGTCTTCAGCGAAGCAAGGTATTTATCTAGATTGAAACGAGAGTAAAAAATTTCAAAATAATTATAATTTAATTTGAAAAAATTTGTATTTCAATGTGAATACGAGAAAAATGAATTTGGCCCTAGCGAAGCGAGGGCGAAAATTTTTGAAAATTTCCTATTCAAAGTGCAATAAAACCGTGTTTTGGATTAACAAACTTGAATAAAAAATTGGTCACTTTTATAATGAAACTATTTAAGAATAAATACAAAGAGGCTGAGCGCAGCGAGGCCAAAGCTTTTGAAAAATTGGGTTTTAAATGTCAAAAATAACAAAAATAAGTTCTATGGAGAAAAAATATAATGAATATTAGTTGTAATAATTTTGAGGAAAAATACGAAAAAATGACTTCTCTAGGATTTGAATTATATGAAAAAGGAAAAATATGAAAACAATCAGGCAGTGGCGTAGCCAGAAATTTCTCAAGGGGGGGGGGACCGAAATTTCATATTTTTTTTGAAGAATTCTAAGTTTACCCCCCCCCCCCCCCATCAAATTTCTTTTTACTATAAAAACACAAAATTCAAACTTTATAAAGTTTTCATGCGATTTGCATAGCACGTTTAAGGAAAAAAACTGATGCAAATGTAATTTTGGAACAAACAACTTACATAGGTACTAATTATTTTGGCCTTAAAAATCAATAAAAATACCAACAAATCCAAGAATTGGCGTCAGAAGCTTTTTTTGGGAGGGTGCTAAGTGGGTATGGAGACTTGGAATATCAAAAGGGAACTATTTTTTATATAGTTGATTCAAATAGGTTATAATAATTGTGATTTCTTTCTTACCCGAGTGGAGCGAGGGCGAAACTTTGAGAAAATTTGATTTTTAATGCTCCAAAAAGGCACTTTTTCACGTAAGTTCCTGACGCCAAGGGGGGGGGGGGTCGAACCCCCGGTATTGCAATCAATATTTTATGGTTTTTTTTTTATATGTACTTACTTACTAGGTACTTACTCACCATCATTTACCTATTGTTTTAATAATATGTATAAATTTTTATATCATTTTAACATACTTTTTATTAATTTTATGATTTTCTTTACAATTCTCGTAGAAATTGATCAATTTTTTTCATTTTAAAATAATTTTTCCATCATTTTAAATTTTTTATGGGGTACTTATTTTAACAACTTTTCTTGTATTTTGAAAGAATTTTGTGAAATTTCGAACACTTTATTCGATATTCCATTTTACATATTTTTACATCACTTCACACCATTTTCGTAAAATTTTGACAATTTAAATTACCTATGTAGTTATTTAGATGAGATTTTGAATTCAAAATTATAGATCAAACATTTTTTCATCAAAAATTCATATTAAAAAAAGTTTCTCCAAATGTGTGTACTTGGTGGTGGGTGGGGGAAGAGAAGAAGATGGAGAAAACATGCGATGAATTGATTTCATCGAAATGTCGGGAAAATACGACTTCGGTTTTTTCGATTTACTTAGTAGACGTTCTGTTAATCGTTGTATTTATTGTAGGAAGTTTTTAAAAACAAGTATTTCTATAAATCGAAGAATTTCCGATTGAAAACCTAATCGTCTTATACGAAGGAATTTTGATGAAATAAACGTTTGGAATGTATTAGGCGCGCGAAGAGGGGGCGATGTCGAGAGAGTTCAAGATTTCAAATTTAATGTAGGTGTTGAGAAATTAAGAGTGCTTGGAAATTTCTCTCGATTTTCAAGGGCAATATTTGACGATTATTTTGAACAATCGAAAGAATTTAATGTTTATACGAATTATGCTGAGAATGTCGAAAGAAGGGCAGGAAGAGGCTATGGCACGTTGTTCCGGAAAAGTCGTATTGTTTGTGCACGAGTGCATGACGTAAATGGTGCGAGGGTATATGTATTATGCACCTATTCTCTAAATCGAAAGTGATCAAATTTGATGAAATTCTGCCTTTTTTGATTTAGTGAAATGAATTCCGCTGAAAACGAGTGATTTTTTAGAACAAAAACGCTAAGTTCTTAAGCAATTCTTGATTTGGCAGTAAAAATTGGTTATTTTTGGCTGAAAAATCACTGATTTTCAGGTAATTTCAGTCAATTGAATTTTATCAAAGGATATACCCGGATAAGATAGGTGAAATCGGCCCGGCTTCGATTTTCAATCTAAGCTCAGATAAAAGAATTTTTGACCCTCCGCCCCTTTCCTTTCAGAATCATGGCCGTTTTATTGAATTATTTTCAAGATTTTTTCATTTTAACGGAAATGAAGAAAATTTTCTGTTTTTTGGCACAATATTATATCTCATAAAGGTCTATTTATGGCGCTTTTTTCATCAATTTTTAAACACTCCTTCACAGGGTTAAAAATGCAAAATGGATTATAAAGTTGAAAACGTGTCCAAATCTACGTTTTCATAGGTGCTAAATCCAAATTTGATATCAGTTTTGCACCTGGATCCTCATGGGGGGGGGGTGAAAAAATATGAAATGGGGTATTAAGTTGATATGGGTGTCCAAATCTACATTTTCATAGGTGCTAAATCCAAATTTGATATCAATTTTGCATTTGGAACCTCGCAAGAAGAGATGAGGGGGGTCAAAAATATGAAATGGGGTAAAAAGTTGATATGGGTGTCCAAATCTACATTTTCATAGGTGCTAAATCCAAATTTGATATCAATTTTGCATCTAGAACCTCTCAGGAAGAGATGGGGGGGGGGTCAAAAATATGAAGTGAGGTAAAAAGTTGATATGGGTGTCCAAATCTACATTTTCATACGTGCTAAATCCAAATTTGATATCAGTTTTGCACCTGGATCCTCGGAAGAGGGGTGGGGGGCAAAAATGTAAAATGAGGTATTAAGTTGATATGGGTGTCCAAATCTACATTTTCAAGGATGCTAAATCCAAATTTGATATTTTTTTGCATCTGGGTCCTCTAGGAAGGGGGACGGGTTGGGTTTATTTCAGTAATTCTTTTAACAATCTCAGCTGCAACTAGTTGACCAGAAACATGCAACGAAGCTTGTTTCTCAGGGTTCTGACATTGAATTTTTTTCAAAACTAGTGACAAAATTTCGTCTTCGCTTTTGTTCTGCCGAATCAATTCAAATATAACATGGTGGCTGATTTTTAGTAAATCAGAATTTGAAAAAAAAGACCCAACATTCGTAGAAATGGTAGTAAATTTTTTTGATTCTACCCTTTCACCACAAAGATCATGGTTCAAAACTGATATCAGATTTGGATTTAACATCCTTGAAAATTTACCCTATTTCACATCTTTACCCCCCCCCCCTCACCCCTTTTTTCGAGAGTCCAGGTGCAAAACTAATATTACATTTGGATTTAGCATCCTTGAAATGTAGATTTGGACACCCATATCAACTACCTATATAACCCATTTCAAATTTTTGACCCTGTGAATAAGTTTTTCAAAATTGATGAAAAAAAGTGCCATAAATAGACCTTTGCGAAATGTAACATTGTACCAAAGAACAAAAAATTTCCTTCGTTTTCGTTGAAATAATTTTTTTTTTGAAAATAATGCTATAAAATGGACATAATTCTGATCGGGAGGAGGCGGAGGGTCGAAATTTTTTACATTGGGGACACCCTCTGAGGGAGGTAAGAATGAAAATCAGAGCTGGGATTGATCTCGCCCATCTTATCCGGCTATACCTATCCTTTGACTGATTCAGATTTAGAGAGTAAATATTTTCGAGTCTAGTATAATTATTTTGAAAAAAATTTCGTGTTCGATTGTTAATGAATTTTGAGCCCCCTCACAGTCAGGATAATTTCTCATCAATTTTTTTACATTTTCGCTTCATTTTATCCTGAATGAAAATTCTTGAATTTGTATAAAAATTATCTTGATTTGAAAGTGTTTTATCAGAGCAAGAATTTCGCTTTCGTTTAATTATTCTCTGATCTGATCGTAGTCTCTCGTTCGGTGCAGAGGCGTCATCAGGGGGGGAGGGCAGGCCCCCGAAAAAAGTTCTGGCTCCCGCTTGCCCTCCCCCAAATTCATGTTGTATTTATAAATTTACGTTACAGTTACACCAAATGGGGATTTTCAAAGCATTAAAACATGAAAAAACGTCTTTTTAGGGCATTTAAAATCCAATTTTTTCAAAACTTCGCCCTCGCTTCGCTCGGGCACAAACAAAATTACACTTCTATAATTTATTTGAGACGAAAGTGCGGAAAAATGCTCCCTTTTTACTCCCTCCCCATTTTTAGCAGGTGAAAAAATTCAGTCCCCCTTTTCCACTTCGAAAAAGCAAAAAAATTGTCCAACACACAGCCCCTTTTGTGCCCCCCCAATTTTCCATTCTGTCGACGCCACTGGTTCGGTGTATTTGATCCTCGAGCTGGATGATATTGGCTTTGGCACGACTAATAAACACGTCTCTCAAAAGTGCGTTAACGAAATCAATTATTCGTTGATTTGCACGACGCTCTCGTCTCGTATCTGGCAATAAAAATTATACGAAGAAAAAATTCTATCAGGTGGTGTACGTCTCTGTATGTGCATTATACAGCATATTACATCATGATAGTACATGGTTATAAAGGTGAAAAAAAAATTTCGCCAACTATATGCGAATTAAATTATTCATGGTTTATTTTATTCGTAAAATATACACGATTGGTAAATTACCAACGCGAAGCGGTGTACCAGCTACCTAAATTAATATCGCATCGAATTCGTGAAGCGATGGTTTTAAAATACATACGAAAATTTTTATTACTTTTGAATGGAAAATTTATGCGAATTTTTTTGTCTTCTCCGTTTTACCTACACTCGATTCTGAACAAATTTACGACCTGAGTTGAATTCGATTATTGGAGCAAAGTGGGTATTTTTTACTAAAATGTTGCAAAATCGAAACCGCAAATGTTGTCGTTGGCTCGTCGATCAGGTCGAATTTTTCCACGCGACCATCGAATTGAAAAATATAGGTACAAGAGTCGGTCACGGTGGACTGATGGTGAGTTTGCAAATTTCGTAATCGTAATGTCGTACTTGAGAGTTTAGATAGGTTCTCTATGGTTCGAATCGAGTGTACTTCACGAGATATCTAGATACGTGTTTTCGACGAAATGTAAATCATTTGGATAATTTGCTAACACATTGACAGCGATGAGATTCGCTGATAACGATAGAGCACTATGGTGGACAATACACACGTATGTAGATGTACATATGTGGAATATACCAACGCGTGTTTTTTTATTAGAATTTATTATAGCGTAGATAAATCATGTCGATTGTTAGCAGTCATTAACGCGTACTACGTTGTTCGCCTGCTCGTTATTTAAACAATAACCTTATTAAATTTTACGCAGAGTAAAGGATTTCTATAGCGATGGCAGGGACGAGCGAAATGACCCTGACTGTGAACCTACGTTGTGTCGATGGTCAGGGAATGTGTCGTTGTCGTAGACGTCTTCGTCGTGATTCCCTGTGCTCGGACTCGTGGCCTGATTAGGGATTTTTTGACGTATAGTTTAGTTGTGATTAATTGTACGAGATGGGAGGACTTTTGCAAATCATTCGATTGAACGGGGATCATTCGTGAAGTGTTTGATCGGAGCAGTTTATTTCACGTGATCGAGTTATTCGTGAATGATTTTATCAGAGATGGGAGAATGTTTTGGGTGTGATTCGATCACAGATTTGTCATATTTGTGAACGATTTGGTGAAAAAAAAATATCAGAGTGATTCAGTGGCATAGCTAGGAATTTCTCGTGGAGAGAGTCCGAACTTTGACCTATAATTTTTTGAGAAATTTTGAGTTTCACCTCCTCTCCTAAATTCCCTTTTACTATAAAAACACTAAATTTAAAATTTGAATCATTTTCATAATATTGAAGAGTCGTCCATGTCAATTATTTGAGATTATCTACCCAAAAATTGGCCTTTGCTCAAAACTCTCAAAAATAAAATAGATCTGATTTTGGGCTCAATATGGCTCAAAAGTGTTTAAATTACTCAAATTTTAGTCAATATTTTTGTGCTGCTCGTAAAATTTAGCCCCATTTTGATAGGTCACCCGTCAATTATTTAAAAATGCTTACTCAAAAATTGGCTTATGTTCAAAATTTCCAAAAATTGCTCAAAAAAATTTTGGACGACATTTTAAAGTTTTTGGTGAAATTTTACCCCAATTTCATAGGTCATCTTAGAAAATACTTGAAAATTGACTCACTTTTGGGCTCAAAAATGCTCAAATTACATTTTAACTAATATATGTATTTGTGCTGCTCGTGAAATCTTAACCCATTTTGATAGGTCGCAACCCCATTTTCCGAAATTTTTCGGTAATTCAGTTTTGACAGAAGGGAGCGAAAATAATCGTTTTCTCAACTTTAAAAATTCGCCACGACCGATCTATTGTGCCGACTGTTTTCCATAAACTTTGGCTAAATGGGTGTGGAATGAATACATGCATGTGTTGAGGTGTTTCTTTTTTGTCCCGCAGACCTTATGACGCCTAGGGAGCCATTATTGAGCCAAAAATGGCCAAATTTTGCAAAAAATCACACATTAGGGGCACTAGCACCCCCATTGTGCACGTTGCCCAAGGAAATTGAAGTATATTTGGAGTCAGGGGAGTGTCCGCTACCAGTCTGTGAAAAAAGTTTTTGATCCCGGCTAAATTTAAAAAATGAGAAAAAATGTTTTTTTTTCATGTAGTTCCAGCCCCCTATTGTGCAAGGGCAAAAATCCAAAATACGCTTGTTCGTGACTATGGAACCCATACACATAAAAAGCCAACTGGTCTATTTGTCCTGCAAAAAAGCACGCTCAATGAACACTTTTTACCAGTTGGACTGTAGACTATTTAGGGTGTTTGTCACTTTTTTCGACTTCAGTCACTTTTGGTTACTTTTCACGTCCAAAAGATCACTTCGGTTAGTATTTTTCTCTCAAAAGTCACGTTTTCTTCGCACTCTCAGGCAAAAATTCAAATGGTCACGTAGGAACTGCTATTTTTCAAAATTCTTTTTAAAAAAAATGAAAAAATTGATTTTTGCTAGTTTGTTGTTTTGATGAAGGAATTTAATAAATGAAATTATTCGCGTCTTCTCAGTTGATTTATCTTTGAAATGTTTGCAGAAA
Organism: Pseudococcus viburni; assembly: GCA_033439095.1. Lineage (NCBI taxonomy): Eukaryota > Metazoa > Arthropoda > Insecta > Hemiptera > Pseudococcidae > Pseudococcus > Pseudococcus viburni. The sequence continues at coordinate 1,851,559 of JAVBJF010000013.1, forward strand.
ACTACAAAAAAATCTCCCCCCCCAAAAAAACCTGTAAAAAATTGCCCCTCGAAAAAATTGAATTCTTGGTTACTTTTGGTTACTTTTTGGTCATTTTTTGGTCACTTTTTGCTCAAAGAAAGTTACTGAAAATTACTTTTTTCTTCAAAAATGCTACGATACCTGTTTTAAAGTTCTTACGCGATTTGCATATGTAAAATATTAAGGAAAAAGATTTCGATGAAAATGTAATTTTGGAACAAGCGACTTCCTTACTAATTATTGTGACCTTGAAACCCAAAAATAATAACAAATCCAAGCAGTGGCCTCGGAAGCTTTTTTTGGGAGGGTACAAAGTGGATATGGTGACTTGGAATACCTTGAAGGGGGGAAAGGGAGAAAAAGGGAGCCTTTTTTTCGTATTGTTACTTCAAATAGTTCATATAATTGTGATTTTGTTCATGCTCGAGCGAAGCTTTGAGATAATTTGTTTTTTAATGCCCCAAGAAGGCATTTTTTCATGTAAATTCTTGACCTCATGAGGGGATAGGGTTCGGACCTCCTTGACCCCTTAGCTAAGCAACTGGAATCACTCCACCATCGTCGCTCAAAAATAATGAGATTTGCCAAAAATGATTTTTTTAGAACTTCAGGAATCCTTGATTTGATTTTGCCATCAGATGCCATCGAATTTCACAAATTTGTTGAGAATTATTGAGTGGAAAGGGACTCAATTTCGATTGTACAATAATGGAAAATCACAGCCTTGGTTCATTTATTTAAATTTTCCTTCTTTCCATCTATATTTAAAATTTGATTGGATAGTTGAGACTCATGAGAGGGGAAAAGCAGAGAGAATTTGATTTTTTTCTGAAGAAACGATTCTATTTTCTCCTACCTACTCGAAAAATTTCCAAAAATGAATTTGAGTCATTTTTGAAGAGGAGGAGACGGTGAAGTGAAAAAGCAGTAATTTTTGTAAAAAAATTGAAAAGAGTTATGAAAAAATATTTTTTTTTTAATAATTTTGTCGATGTCAAATTTTTTTGAAAATTTTGTCGTCTTTTTTGTGCAAAGGTTAAAATTTATAATTTTGCTTTGAAATACTTAGTTTTTCCTTTTTATGTATTAAAATTTTTTTCTGTTATAAATTCAAATTTTCAAATTTTTGTGGTGAGGGAGAGTTGGATGGGTTAAAAAATGTTTAGAATTTAATTTGAATCTTTTTTTGGCCCGAGGAGGAGTATCTAAAAATCTCGTAAAAAGTAGTGATTTTGAAAAAAAAAAATCATCGACCCTTTCCATACATTTCATAACATTCTTCTGCAAAATTTCGGGATGTGAGCACGTCTCGCGAAAAATTACCCCCCCCCCCCCCTCCCCCTTTCTTCTCCTTGGTTCACGAATATCATATTCAAAAGGTCTGGAAACCTGGAAAAGTCAGGGAAAATCATCTCTGAAATATTGTAGACAGTGAGACACCCTGATCGGGCATTAGACCTAGACATAACTTTTTTACTATACTCATGCCCTCTAAGTTTAAAATTCTAAATATAGTGAAAAACGATTTTCCTTGGTCGATTGGCTCGTTTTGTATTCCACTTCTCTTCAATTTTGATTGAAATATCCTATAACAGTCGTAATTAGTTCAAGTTGAAAATTTTTTTGGTAAATTTTCCCAAAAAGTTTATTGAGGGGTGTCGAAGGAGAATATGTCTTTCATAGGTTTTCTACTCGTATTTGTGGGTGTTTGTTTACTGTCCAGTTTTTGAAACTTTCAAAAGTGCAATTTAAAAACTCAAATGAGGTTTCGTAATGCCATTCTCGTGGTTTATTATTTATTTATGTACCTTTTGATGAATTTTCGAAAATTTTGATTTTTTTGACTTTTTTCCAAAACTTCTTATGAGATGAAAAGCTATGATTTGTGAGTAACAAATGGATTTTTTATTGCATACGAAAGATTAAAATTACCATCAACCTTTTTATGGGATAATCACTTGGACCTTTCTTTCTTTTTAAAAAAGTAAACTTGAAAGTTCATTTTATCAAAAATTATACCAAAATGTATCAATTACCAACATTTTTTCCATACAACTGATTGAAACATAATTTTTATTCGTAAAAAAACAATGTAAAATTACGTGTATCTGTTAAAATATTCTAATGTGTTCTAAAATTGTAATTTTCTATCATCCATTCCATCGAAAGTGCCAAATAAGTCTGTTTGAACAAACCTCGTAAAAATTTTCCGAACGGAAATTTTTTCCCAGAATTATAACACTCGAACGTTAATTTTCATCGTTTACATCGTCGTCCAAGTTACATAATTTAAATTATGACGATGATGACACACCGGCGCTGCGACTATTCCACCGCGGCCCCTAGTACGAAATTTATTCCACCTTTGTGTATAGTACATATCCGAAGTATACGTAGGACGTAACGTAACAAAACAAATGAATCGTTGGCTTTAAGTTTAAATACTTGCGTTGTGTACGAATTTCGTAGCTACATTCATTTACGTACTCGCTGCTTAACGTTTAACGAGCAGATAAAGTCGTAGACTTATGTCGGGTGATGTATTTTCAAACCATAGGTGTACTGTAAGTACACATAGTCGACCGTGTGCCAAAAATTAATATGACGGAGTGAATTATCCGCCAGAGAAGATTAAAATTCCGTCTGATTTACGTAGGTAACTAGGTATTCATTGGTTTCACGTCCTCTCCTCGTATATCTGTACAATGTCGACGTAAAGGTGATTTGATAAAAATTTTTCGAATTTTTTTTAACGCTATTTCGAGTAGGATACGTACTTACGCGATATGAAAAATAATTATTCTTCATTGATTATCGAATCGCGATGACATAAGTATACCTACTTACAATGAAGTTTGGAATTTGGAAAAACATGAATTTTTTCTAAATTAACCATTCGTAAACGTGAGTGATGTATGGTACTTTAGATTAAAGCTTATTTCTTTTTTCTTTTCTGAAAATATAAAATATGCATAAAATTTTTATCTTATCGTAAAATATTTTCGAATTTCCTGAACACGTGAGCCAATGTTGGAAAAATTCACGTACCAACTTGGAGAACAAGTGTAATTCTTTTCGGTGTAAAAAGAAAGAATTTCTCGTTTTTTCCCCTTTTGTAAAGTTTACATTTTCCGAGACGAAAATTGCCAGTTTTTCAAGATCACTTGATTGAATTTCGAAAAAGGTCTCATATTCGGTCGCAATGTTTAAAAAACTTGAAATCGATACCCATGATGATAGGTCATCACTTATTTTGAGACAGGTCTACTGCCTCTCCTAGCTTTTTTCCAAAATTACCCCTTTCTAGTTAATTATTTGAACCTAAATTCGACTTCAAGTTGAAATTTTGATGGGGTAATGACAAAATTCGTTCAAATTAGGTAGCAAAAATAGCTAGATTTTTGAGAAAAGTTGATTATATTTCTTGAGGTGGGTGGGTGGGTGGGAAGGGGGAGATAATAAATGACAAAACAGAAAAATTGATTGAAAATGGAATCGTCTATATTTTTAAATACTTTTTTTCATGAAGTAATCAAAATTAAACTGGTTGGGATTATTCCTACCAAGCGTGTTCTCTCTTTGCTGTACTAGAAGGCCACGTAAACGTATCTAAAAGGCCTGCTACATGTTGAAACATAGCGCCCCTCCAATACAGAAAGGATGTAACTTCATTCGCTACTTGAGACCTGTGTCGATGATTCTTTTCAGCCTGACACGATCTCTCTCCATTGGATTTTGAAAGTTTTCAATGAAGAGATGGGTAAATCTAACTTTTCAGCAGTTTCCAACATTTTTGATCGAATTAAGACCATGTCACACAGTGGTCTCCTTGAATATCTAGCGTGCCAAAATTCTAAAAATCTATGTATAAGGGTTTTCAAAGCAGTGATGGGAAACTGAAATAATATCAGTGTCAGTTTTCAGTTTTAGTTTTCAGTTTTCAAAATTTTTTAGTTTCAGTTTTGGTTTTCAGTTTTTTCATATTTTTTTCCTTTTGCATTTGCTGAAAATTTATTATTTATTTGGGGCGTTTTTTTTTAGAAAAGGTGACTATTTGGTCGCAAAAGTATTTACTGAATTCTGAATCTATACGAAATTATGTTGGTCTTTTTCATTCAGCAAAATTGACGATTTTATTGTGAGAATTTTGAAGTTTGTTGTTGGAAAATACGTTCCAGTTGAACTTTTTGTAGTGAAAATTTTCAATTGAAAATTTACTCGAAAATATTTCGAAAACTATGCCTTTCAGAAAAATCTAATCACTTTTACCAGATAGGAAATTTTATTCTCTACAATTTTGGTTCTTATCATTTTTGTCGTAGGACGCTTAGTTTGCTCAGAAATGTCACTTTTTGGTAGGCAAGGCACAAAAAATACAATTTTTAGCTGCTCTAACTTATAATTCGTGATTCCTTCGAATCATTCCTGTGATTCGTGATTCCTTCGAATCATTCCTGTGATTCGTAATTCCTTCGAATCATTCCTGTGATTCGTGATTCGAAATTTTTGTACTTTTCTAATCATTTTACGAATCATTTTAAAAAAATATTTTTTCTTTCTGATAATTTATTCTTAATTTTCTTGTTTCTTAATATTTTTTTCGAAATTTTTACCAAATCTTGATTTTTTGTTGACATTTTTTAACTCTTGACATTTTTTTCTCCTAATTTTTTCCAACTTCGAATTATTTTTTCAAACCTTTTCTTACTTCGCATTTTTTCTGAGAATTTTCATTTTTTTTCACTTGAATTCATAATTATTTTTTCAAACCAAGTCTTTTCTCAATTTTTTTCAACTTTGAATTAATTTTTCTCATAAATTCTGAATTTCGTTTCCCACTTTCCCACCCAAAAGAAATCAATTTCATTTCATTCATTCATTTATATTGAAGATTTCTTTTGGGTGGGAAAGTGGGAAACGAAATTCAGAATTTATGAGAAAAATTAATTCAAAGTTGAAAAAAAATGAGAAAAGTCTTAGGTTGGAAAAAAGTGAAAACAATGAAAGTTCATGCGAAGTAGGAGTAGGTTTGAGAAAATAATTCGAAGGAAAAAAAAGGGAAAAAATGTTCAGAGTTGAAAAATGTCAACAAAAAATCAATACTTATTTGGTAAAAATTTCGAAAAAAAATTAAGGATAAATTTCACGATTAAAAGTTGTCAATGAAAAAAATTTCTAGGTGGGAAAATTTTGAAGAATGTGAAGAAAAATTTTTCGGTAAAATCGTATCGACTTGTGTAATTAAATGAAAAATTTAAAAAAACTGAAACTTGACTGAAATTTATTTCAGTTTCATTTTCAGTCTAGTTTCAGTTTCAGTTTTTTTCTGTTTTCAGTTTCAGTTTTAGTTTCCCATCACTGTTTTAAAGTCGCTGAATCCATTTCTAACATCATTTTGGCCGACAGCTGAAAATAGGCCCCAGGGGGAGGGGCAAAACTCAAAATTTTCGAGTTTAGTGAGTTGATTATCAAAATTTATGGTTTTTGATCTCCTGAGTTAATTTCCGAGGTCATTTTGACGAAAAACCTGAAAGGTATCTCAAGAGGAAGGGACAAAACTCAAAATTTGTGAGTTTAGTGAGTTGGGTATCAAAATGTATGGGTTTCATCCTCCTGAGTTCATTTCCGAAGGCTTAATCCATTTTTAACATCATTTTGCCCGAAAACTGAAAATAGGCCCCAGGGGGAAGCGGCAAAACTCAAAATTTTAGAGTTTAGTGAGTTAGGTATCAAAATTTATGGGTTTCAACCTCCCGAGTTAAATTCGGAGATCATTTTGATCAAAAACCGAAAAGGATCTCAAGGGAAAGGGACAAACCTAAAATTTTTGAGTTTGGAATTATTAAGATTACCAAATTTCTCGACACTTTTTCTGGCAAGTCTGTTGGCGTTTAGATGCTCTACCTGACTTGCCCTCCGTCTCTGTTTCTCCCTTTTTAATACATCGTCGTATTTTTTCTATCCCATTACCGACTTTTTTTTTCTGACTCCCTGAAATTATCTCATCTCTCTCAAAATATTACATTACTAATTTTATTAATTTTTTTCAAAATTTTTGATCAGTAGATTTTTTTGTGATTTTTTCAACATTTTTCATCATTGGATTAATTTTTTTGTATTTTTTTTTTATTGATTCCAGTACTGTATTTTGCCACGGTAAACTACTACACACGATACAAATGGCGGGCATTTTCACCGATTCCAAAACGTTCGTAGACATGAAAATCAAAACATCGCCGGAAGACGTGCTGCAAAAGTTCGAGCTCCTCATGAACGAGACGGAGAGCACGCCGACCAAGCTGGAAATCCAGAACTTCGTGAAAGAAAATTTCGACCGCGAAGGCAGCGAGTTCCAAGCGTGGGATCCGCCGGACTGGAAACAAAATCCGGACTTTTTATCTAATATTAAAGACAAACGTTTCAAAGACTGGGCATCACATTTAAATCTATTATGGAAATTTCTAGGTAGAAAAATTAAAAACGATATCAGGGACCATCCGCAACTGTATTCGATAATTTACGTACCGAACGCGGTTATCGTACCGGGCGGCCGGTTTCGCGAGTTTTATTATTGGGATTCGTATTGGATCCTTAAAGGTTTAATACTTTCGGAAATGACGGACACGGTGCGCGGTATGATCGAAAATTTCCTACATATTGTTAAAACCTACGGCCATATACCCAATGGCGGACGTATTTATTACCTTATGAGGTCTCATCCTCCGCTACTGTTACCCATGGTGCAGCTGTACTACGAGCATACCAAGAATCTTACCTTTATCGAGGAGCACATAGACACGATGGAGAAAGAATTCCAGTTTTGGATGCGAAATCGTACGGTGAAAATTGAAAAAGATGGAAAACATTATACGCTGGCGAGGTACAAAGAAGGAAGCTACGGACCGAGGCCGGAATCGTACAGGTATGTTGATTTTGGTTAATTGTTTTTAATTACGATCGTATCGTGTAGCGTAAAAATGACTCAATATTTGGTCAGCGAGTGATATCATTTCGAGGCGTGATTTTTTTTATCGTCTCGTTTCTATTACAAATATTACGTAATTTTGGTTGAAATTTTTCGTCGTCGAGTTTATTTGTAGTTTTATTAGAGGCTCGTCTGTTTTTTACGACGCGAGAGAAAAAATTTATCTAGAATGTTGCAGAAATTTTTATCGCGAGAGTCACGTTGAAAGTATTTCTAAATCATACAGTGATCGTATAAATTGCATTAGTTCGAGATTTACAACACTACAGCACATCTAATTTACTTTTAAAAAAATTATAGTTACGTTATCGAAATAAGAGTACCTAATGGAAATTATAACTTTGGTGTGTCTGTGTACCTAGATTACCTACCTACGTGTAACGTCGCGTCGAGTCGCGTGTACGAAGAATTCACATAATTAAGTTACGATTTGAATTAGTGTATAGGCAGCTCTACGTATATCTCGTAATTGTATATAATTTATTGGTAACGTGTACCCTTCTAACTAAAGCTTACGTATTTTATGGTAAAAAGGACCGGAGTCCGCCTGCGGATACGGAAATCATACAGATACGAACGTTATTCGGTTTCTTGACGATTTTCATCCCTGAAGGTGCAAATCGCATGTTATATGTTCAAAAGTAGTATATGGTTGAAAAAAAAAGAAACCGGGTTTCGGGGAAAAAATTCGACTGCAGTTTGCTAAAATAATGATCACGATGCACTGATGTAAGTTTAATTAGATGAGCATTTTTGAAACCGGTTCAAGGTTTTCGAGAACCAGTTGTAAAAATTTTATAGAAATTGAATATGGAGAAAATTTGAATCAAAAGTTATAAGGGAATGAAAAACCATAATTTTCTGTTCTAAACTTTTTTTTCATGGTTTGAACATTTCAAAAACCGGTTATATGGTCGAGAAAAAAACGGGTTTCGGTGAAAAAATTCGACTACAGTTTGCTAAAATAATGATCACGATGCATTGATGTGAGTCTAATTGGAGGAGCATTTTTGAAACCGGTTCAATGATTTCGAGAACCAGTTGTAAAAATTTTCTCAAAACTGAAAATATGGGAACATTTGAATCAAAAGTTATTAGAGATTGAAAAACCCATCATTTTCTGTTCTAAATTTTTTTTTTCATGGTTTGAACAATTCAAAAACCGGTTATATGGTTGAAAAAAAAACCGGGTTTCGGTGAAAAAATTCGACTGCAGTTTGCTAAAATAACGATCACGATGCACTGATGTGAGTCTAATTAGATGAGCATTTTTGAAACCGGTTCAATGGTTTCGAGAACCAGTTGTAAAAATTTTCTCAAAACTAAAAATATGGTAAAATTTAAATCAAAAGTTATTGGGAATTGAAACTCCCATCATTTTCTGTTCTAATTTTTTTTTCATGGTTCGAACATTTCAAAAACCGGTTTACAGAATTAAAACCAGTTGTTATTCTGAGAAATTGAAGTATAGAAAGAAATGAACACAAAAATCGTGGAGTAGGTATTTAAAAACAGCAATATTTTATTCCATAATTTTTTGTATTTTTTGAACATTTTATTGAAAACCGGTTTAGGACTTTTGAACCCGTTGTTTAAAATCTCTCAAAAATGAAGAGATAGGAAGAAGTTTGACACAAAAAATGTGAAGTGATGAAAAATCTATAATTTTTTGTTTTATAATTTTTTCCACGTCATTTGGAACGTTCCAAAACCGGTTTAGGATTTTTGAACCATTTGTTTAAAATCTCTCAAAAATGGAAAGATGGGAAGAAGTTTGACACAAAAGTTGTGGAGTACTGAAAAATCTATAATTTTTCTTTCCATGATTTTTTCCTCATCTTTTGAACATTTTAAAACCGGTTTTGAGCTTTTGAATCAATTGTCGAATATTTCTCAAAAATATCGAGATGAGAAAATGTTTGACAGAAAACTTGTAAAGTAAGTAGGTACTGAAAAAATTATAATTTTTCGTCCCATGATTTTTTCTTCATCTTTTAAACATTTTGAAAACCGGTTGAGTGCGTTTTCCTTGATTTTTTCTAGTTGGAAACCGGTTTAAAAAATTTTCGACGTATAAAAAGTTTTTCGACGAAAATTGTACAGAATTATAAGCCAATTATTTTATAATCTGATTTTTTTGAGAAATGGTCTCAAGTTCAACCCATTTTTTCGTTGGCTTTGACGATAAAAATATTGAAAAAATTGTGTAATTTTAGTCTTTCAATTTTTTTGAGAAAATTTTCGCCTTTGTTTGAGTCGAACTTCATAAATTTATCAATTTTTATCTATTTTATGAAATAGATAATTTGTTTAGAATACTTGAGAAAATCGTATCAAATGGGGCCATAAATGTAAACTGAAGTAGGAGCAGGAGGGGACAGGTTTTCTCGTCTACCACAGTGGAAAAATTTCATTTTTAGTTGAAAAAATTGGGTTTTGGAAAGTGATGATCCTTTTTGGGAAATTTTTGTCTCAAGTTCAAAGTGTCAACGAATAAAAAAGTTGAATATGTTAGAGATAGAGTTGTCCGGGGGTAAAGAAATACTCGGCCGAAGATATAACTTGTCCCCAGATACTCTAGGTCTAAACGGGGGTTTTGGTGGTGACGGCAGTCGAATATTATATAAGAACTATTACACAATAAAGACGCGGACACCGTATGGCGTGTAAGATAATTTATTCGCGTAATAAATTATATACAGGCCAAGTTCGTACATTCAACTATAAATCGTACATTAAACAAGAATCGAACATTACACAATAAATCGTACATTAAGGATAATCGGGCAGACTATCATGTTAAGCATGATGCCTGCTTCGCGTCGCGTGCCGACTACCTTGTCATATGGGGTGAGAAATCTAAAGGTCGCGCCTAGCTCGCGGTTATTAGAAGACTAGTTTCCCTTACGATCTCGCGATCGTAAGAGAAACCTGGTAGCTACCTGGGCAGCAGTGTTACCGCCCAGCAGCGTAAGGGAGAAACGGGCCATATTACCCTTCACATATGCCCCTTCAGGCTTATCAAAGCACTTGATGAAGGTAAGCATGAATCTGTGAAGAATAGCATGTCCCATGTGTCCCCTGCCCCATTCAGGCTTAGCTGCATAAGGTGGTTACAAGGCTGCATCTTTTCAATTTGGAGGTTCGAAAATCATGTTTTTGAGTGCTCCAAATGGAGATGATTTTGAGAGGTAGCTACCGTTTTGGAAGTTGAACTAGACGGCTTGTATTTTAAGAAAAGGGAGAATTTTGAAAAAATGTTCCAAATGGCTGTTTCTATATGGAGTATTGTTCTCAAAGTTCTGAGTTTTAAAAGGGTATAAATCGGTACGTTGTGGGTTGGTTAGTTATTTCGGTACGGTCGTGCGAAGCGCGCATCAGTCTTACATTCTATCTACATATGTATTCATTCGTAGCTATATAAATTATCATATTTATATACCGTATGGTAGACGCTAATAACAACATACAAATGTGAGGGCATATGTAAAAGTAAAAAAAAAATATAAAGGAAAAGAAAAAGAAAAGAAAAAAAAAAAATATAGAAAAGTAAAAAAAAATATAAAAGTAAGCATAAGTAATGATAAAAAAGTAAAAAAAAAAAAATAATAATATGTATGTATAACAATAATAGTGAAGGAGATGGAAAAGAAAATGATTAATCTGAAATAGTAATCAGTTAATACGAAAAGATTTTGTAGTGTTAATTTAAGTTTTTCTATCTTTTGAAATATTTTCCGGTGGCACAATGGTAATAAAACACAGATTTTACATTCATATGGCGTCGTGGAGAAAGATCATTTACATAAATTCAAATAAAAAAAAAAAAAAAAAATTTTAACAAGGATGAAATAGAAAATATGAATAATAGAATAAAATAGACGTGTGTAATTGATAAAAAAAAAATGCAATATTGGCTGATTCTTCTGATGAAACATATATTATTATTGTTGGCTGGAATCCGAGGAGATTATTTACATTTTTCGGATACAGCGGACCAAATTGTTGCCATGTGGTGGTTTATTTGGCGAGTATATTGACTTGGACGTGATCAATATCGATAGGTACCCATTTGTTTTTGAATTGTTTTATTGAGAGATTGACTTTTTATATGCGTGGTGCGATGTCTTGTACCTTGCGGTGTAACTGCTTAGTCAGTATGTATCGTTTGATGTTATTGGATATCATATGGTGTTGGTGGGTACTGGTGTTGACTGAGTACTCATTAGTTGTCAGAGTACTGATTGTTGCGCCGTATATTGTACTGAGGCAACGAAGTCGATTTTGACGATATTCGGTTGTCATCGGCGCATTTTTGTTTTGTAACATGGATTTTGGTCTTATTTTGGCTAATGGTCAATTTGGTGGTCGCTACGTATTCCTATAGTTCCCATATGGTTGATTGGTTTAGTTTTCTGTGGTACGGTCGGTAGTCAGGTTCTGTAGTATCGGGTTGATTTTTCTTCATCGTATTGGACTAATTTTAATATAATTTATATTTTATAAAATTAAGTACTGCCCGATTCCTTGAATTATTACTAATTTTATTACTAGTCTAAGCCTATATACATTACCGTATTGCAACGAATTCGAGGTTTTGTGTATTTGAGTCAAATTTTGATCGAAAATTTTCGTTTTGTGATTTTATTCGAAAATGATTTTTGCGTTTTTGTTCTTGTACTTACGCTGTTTGTTATACTTACGACGTCGTATAGTTAGTCTCTTGCTTCTGATTTCTTTTTCTGCATTTGTATGGTTTTCTTGTTTTTGCTTCTTCTCTTTAATTTTAAAATTTTAAATTTTTAATGTTCGACCAAAATGGTGTAAAATATGAACAGCGATTTCTGGAACTCTTCTGGATCTTTTTTCTGGAACTCTTTTGGAGTAGACGCGGTTCTCATTTTATATTTTGTTGCAGGAACTCTTTTTAAATTTTGAGAGAATTTTTGTGCAGTCTATCCTTTTAATTTTTATTTATTCTTTATTTTTCACTGTTCATTTTGCTGTAATTTGAGAAAGTATGACTTTTGTCGTGGTATTTTTGAGGTAATTACGTTTCTCATTTGTGATTTTTGGTATTTGAATTCTTTTGAGCATTTATGAATTGATGCAGGGTACGAACGAGAGAGAAAGTCTATTTATATATCTATTCGTTTTTGACGTCGGTTATAAAAATAAAGAAAATTCAAAAACAAGATGGTCGTATCGATTGGTAGCTTTAGACTAATTTATGCATAGAGAGTATGACGAGATGGTGCTCCATTTGGGGCTTTATGGGTAAAATAAATCCATATGGTATATATATACAAATAAATGAAAACAAAACAAAAGTAAAAACAGAGAGATAGGGAAAGAAGACTAATCATAACAATGGGAAAATATAAACGAAAGGAGAGAAAGAACAAAACAAAAAAAAAATTTTTGGACCGAATTTGTGTGTCGAGCATGTATACCTCAGTATACCTGCCGCCTTTGATTCGGTTTGGGTTTGTATTTGAGTTTTAGTTATGCATATTCTGTTATCCAGGTCAGCATTTGTCGGATTTGCCGAGCCTGGTAGTTTTCGTCATTTCTCTTTTTCAGGTCTTCGTGATTTCGCATTTGTGATGCGAATGTTATGTTCGGTTTAGTTGTGAATATGTCGTTTATCTTTTTGGCTGTACTATTTGTCTCGGGGCTGGGTATTATGGTTACGTCTATTTTTCTATTTTTTATTATTTTTAGTAGTTCTGTAATATGTCTGTCTATTTCAGTGTTGGTTTGTGAGTTTGTCGATAAAATTATTTTGTTGTATATAAGTGGTATTTTCTGTATCAGTTCAGTCGTTATTGCTATTGAATTTGTTTCTTGGTAGTATCTCGTCTCTTTTATGTCTATTATTCCGTATTTCTTGTTGAATATGTGAGCCATTGCTGTGCTCACATATCCGTTACCGACTAGTATAGTTTCGTTTATTGTTATTATGGGATGTTCGTTATACCAGTGCAATCTCGCGCCTTTTGGGCAAAATCTCGTTGAGATTACACCTGGTATTTGGGTCGTTGTTTCAAGTTCAGTTATTGTTTCAGTTTCATTTTCTCCATATGGAGGTTCAAGTTCAGTTATTGTTTCCGTTTCATTTTCTCCATACGGAGGTTCAAGTTCATTTTCGATGTTCTCGGGTGGCAGGATATCTGGGCGCGGCGATCTTTTCACTTTTTTGGGTTCGGGGCCATTTTCTTCTTTTTCGGTGTATTCCATAGTTTCCGCCATATGGCGTCTACCGAAACTCGGATGGACTCGCCCTGCTTGTTTCTTAAGGGCCTCGATTTCTCGGCGGCAGCTCTCCATTTTCGAGTTATGCATGGCTATTTGATGATTTGCATTCGCTGTTTTTATTTTCTCTGCTGTGATTTGCGTTTTGGCCTCCATTGTTTCGGCGTTTGCTCTTTCGAGATCCTTTTTTAGTATCACATTATCGTTGTGGAGTTTTTCCATTGTTTTTTCGTCTTCACATATTGGTTTAGTAGTCGTCTCTAATCTCAATAGAAAAGGCACTATTTCGTTGACATTCATATTGCATTTTGGGCCGAGGCATTTTTTATGTTCTTTTCTCATCTCTAGATAGCAACTATCGTGTATCAGGTGGTAGCATGGTGTAATTATCATTGCAGCCTTATCACATATGTTGTTTCTGCATTTGATGCATACCACTATTTTCTCTTGCCTTATCTGTATTTAAAAAATAATAAAAAAAAAAATTTTTTTTAGCTGGATGATAGAAGGTAGAAGCGAGGTTGAGAGAGAGTGCCAAAAAGAGGTATAGAGAAAGAGAGAAGATAAGAAAGAAGAGAGAAAAAAAAGGGAAAAAAAAATTCAAATTTTGAGTGTGTGTATAATTTTTAATTTTAGTGTTCCGTAGGTTAGTACTGCACCGTGCTGTTTTTAGGAGAGGCGGGAAGGCGGGGTTTTCATGTGTTCCGTTGCTTGCGCGTATTTTACGTTGGGTATTCGTGGGCGTGGTCGTGATTTTCATTCACTTGTTCACATTCAAAAGTTGTCTACTTTGGGGCATAATTTTGGGTATATTTGGTTTGTTAATTTTTACTTTATGGTGGTTTGAAAAGAAAAAATGGTACTCAATTGAGTTTTTGGTTTTATACGGAATTTTGAATTTTGAATTTTTTTGCTTTTTTGCCCCAGTTGATGTTTATGGTTATTTAGTGATTTCAAATTATTGGGTATAGTTAATTTAAATTTTTCTGTTTTGCCCCAGTTGATATTCATGATTTTATTCAATAATTCTTGATTATTGGGTGTTTTAATTTTATTTTTTATTTTTGCCCCAGTTCCGCGTATGTAGGGCATACGTGAAGTTTTTTTTTTTTTTTAAATTTTCTAAATTTCATGAATTTATGGTTTGTCAATTTATTTTGCAACAAGGGGCATGTTGGTTTTAGTGTTTTGTGAGATTTTCAGGTTCTGATTTTATATGGGTAATTTGGAACATATGATTGGGTTATTATCGAATACCTATGGCCTTTTAAATTTTCCATGTGGATTTTATTTTGACTAGTGCGGAGGTTTAGGTGCGTGTTTATTTTTATGTGTTATTTGACAAATCTTTTCTAAATGGTGCAGTGTATTTTTACCTGCGTTTTGTTATCTAATTTGTGTATCTACGGTGCGTAAGTGAGGGAATCGTAGCACATGGAGTCTGCTGTGATCCTAGCTCTCGGCGGGTGTTCTGGTTGCGTTTTCGCACGTGTGATGTTCCGGTACCTGTTACCTGTATTTCGTGATGCAGATATTAGGTACCATAACATCCACGTTTATTTAATCACGTCGCGAGATTTAGGTACAGGCATATTATTGATTCATGTGCTCATTTTTACCATATGGTATAATTTTGAACGCGTCATAGATATGCAATTATGATAGAATTTTTTAGGTTGGATAATCTTTTGATTTTAAATTTTCTTTTAAATGTATGGGTTCCGAAAGTCGTTTGGTATTTTAATCGAAATTAATTTGATTCTATTTACACACTGATTTTATCGCGAGTTTAATTGACACTGGGTATTTTATTAATACGATGCATATGCGTCAGTATGATTTTGTTCATTATGCTTTTTGCATAATTATTTTTTGGAAGGGTGGCGTTTGCCGATGATCGAGTTATTTTTATAAATCATACCTTAGTGTATGCATTCATGCCCATGTGGGTTACGTTAATTCAATTTAGATGATTTAAAACTTGTACTTACAGTAGCCATGCTGGTGTTCAGGACGGTTACAGGATATCGCGAATCACTTTTTACAGAGGTGTTGTCTATATGGTTAACTTTACGCGAATGAGGTTAGGTTACGAAAAGATTTTGGATTTGACTGGGTTTTCTGTTCGCGATTTTTTGTCCAGATATTTGTTTTGTCTTCATTATATTTATTACCTTATCCAAATGGAGATGTCACTCTTCGTAGGCCCTGGCAATGTATTCCTTTTCTTCATTTCTTAGAAATTGGAGCATTGCTACGGCCAACGGTTTTGACTTTTTTCTATTCGATCGTCGAAGTGGCGTCTCTGTCTTATTGTTATCGTCTGTCTTTGTCTCACCCATTTGGGATGATGTTTTGTTACCACGTTTCTTCAGGTACTTAGTTGTTTCATGGGTAATCTGGTTTTTTCTTGTGTTTGTAGCCGCCGCGTTTTCTATCACGTTTTTTAGCTTTTCGAGATCAGCTGGTTTTTTCGTTTTCCTTAAGGATGGTTCAAGTGAGTCGAATCGTTTGCGTGCGGCTGACCGCGTGTCAGGTGGCGCGGGTGTTGTTTTGCTTCCCTTCTCCTCCTCTTCCCGTTTTTTATACCTTTCTGCTCGCTCTTTGGCGGTTGTTCTTCTTAAGATCTCATTCGCGGCTTCATTTGTTGCCTTTTGAAAGTCGCGATCAGCTGATTTTGTTCTTTCAATTTTTAAATCGTCGTATAGGTGTTTTTCTAGGTAATTTTTAATTTTTTCCTTGATGGAGGTATGGTTAATTTTTGATTTCAGAGTTGGATCGTTTTCTAAGGTTTCGAGTTGGTCTTTGGTTAGGAAAAGGGTTAATTGCCGAATATTTACGTTTTTTGAAGGTGATTTGTCCTGACTTTCTACCATGGGTGCGACTTCGTAACAATTTGTTGTTGTTTGTTGTTGGACTATATAGGGACCATGTCGTTTAGGGTATAATTTGGCAGACGTGCCCTTGTCGTAGCTCGATAATTTATGTTCGGTTATCAGTACCATGTCTCCTTGTTGGAGCATGGGTGCATCACCATGCGATTTATTAAACTGATATTCATCGTGGATACGTTGTAATCGTCTCCTCTCGCGGATGTAAGTTTCTATAATTTCCCTGTCGCCCATTTCTTCGATTTTTTTGTTCAGTAGTGCACTTGTGTACACTGACTTTTTTGCTAGTTGATCGGCCAAAATATTTGTATATTCGTACCTTCTGGCGTATACATGGTGAAGTTCAAATCTTTTAAATTGTTTTGACATCGTAATGATGTCTTGAAAAATTTCCTTATGGTGGACTGGCTTTTTTCTCGAATTTTTCCAGCCATTCTTTTCCCATTGTATACTGGTTTCATTTATCGATTTTGTGGCATATTTTGAGTCCGTGAATAATTTTAATCTTTTGATTTCGTTAAAAAGTGCTATTTGCATAGCTGTTTTAATTGCTATTAGTTCTGCATAATTGTTCGAAATTGTGTATTTTTCGCTAGAAATTTGTTCAGATACGTTTTTGTCAGTGTCGGGTGAGAAACAGATTCCGATGCCCGCAACCGCTTCTTTTTTACCATTTTTGGAGCATGCTCCGTCTGCGGTAATTCTTACAAATTTATCGGCGTCGGTAATCATGTCTTTTGGTTCGAGTTTATCTATTAGTAAAATTTCAGAAGTCGTAGATGGTTTGTCATTTTTTATCGAATTTTCATATAATTGGCGAAGGGCTTGTTCGAAATCGAATGGTTGGTGTTCAGTGGGCAATTTTCCAGAGATATCATCATCTATAAACCATGCTTCATTTGGTTTATAACCGTATTTTGTAGGTGTGTTATTAATTTCATTTTCTATGTCCAAAATGTAGTGATGCCAACCAAAGTGACATCGTTTTTGATCATAATAAGTGTTTAATTTTATTCGGAGTTTATCGGAAATTACGCGCATTTGGCGTTCAACGAGGGAGCTCTGCGGGTTGTACGGGGAGGTGTGCCCTACTCTGATGTTATAAGAGGACAACATGGTTTTCCATTTTTCTGATATAAATTGCGTCCCGTTATCAGTTATTATTTTTCCCACGTGGATACCATAACTTTGAATTTGCTTGATCACCATTTGCATGCAGGTTACAACCGTCTCTGCTTTGATGTTGCAGATCGGGCGCAACCAGCATCGGGATGTGAATACGTCCTTCGCGACGAGTAAGTACTTCGGGTGTTTGTACTCATTCGCCACTGGTCCAAAAAGATCTACCGAAACAACATCGCCTATCTTATATGCTTCTACTTGTGCATATTCTAGAATTTTCTGTCTGGCGTAGTTTTTATTAATTTTGCATACCACGCATGCATTGGATACTTCGCGAATATATGCCATTGCATTCGGGTAATAATAAAGTCTTTTGAAAATTTGTTCTAATTTAGCGGCTCCTACGTGCCCATATTCGTCATGTAGGTATGTTACGGTATCATAGAAAAGGGATTTTGGCATAACGGGTACCGAGGTGTCGTCATCGAATTTTCGGTATAAGATTTCGTGTCCATTTCGAGGTTCTAGTCTAAATTTTTTCGAACTTATAGCCTGTTTTCGTTTGGCTTTTTCTGATTCGTCAATTTCGGTGGCTTTTAATGCTGATGTGATTTTCTGACAATATTCATCAGTCTCTTGATACGCGAAAATGTTAGTTAGGAGATCGAGCAAGACTTCGATTTCCTGTTCGGCGAATTGTACAGCGTACGGTTCGATATTCGTCCATTCTAAACAGTTTAACGTTAATTCTGGGGCTTTTATTTTGTAGAGAGTTTTTTGGGTTTTGATATCGTAATGGATATCGTAGCCATTCAGCTCCGTTATCCATCCGGCGGCTTTTCGATGGGTCATCATTAACTGCTCAAATTTGTGTACTATTGGTTTTAGATCGGATCGAACGTGAATTTTTCTCCCATGCAGCCACATTTGTAATTTGTGAATGGTTGTTACCAAAGTTTGCATTTCCTTGTCTATGATTGTATATTTCTTTTGATGGGGTCGGAAAGTGTGGCTTGTGAACATAACGATACGGTTTTCACCGTTTATTTTTTGATATAAGACCGAATTCATGGCGTCTTCTGTGACCATGGTGTCGAGGTATAGATCGTGTTCCGGATGTGGTGGCATGAGTTTAAAATCTTTCATGTATTCTTTTTCTAATTGCTCTAAAGCTTTTTGTTGTTCTGTGCCCCATTCGACTTTTTCGCTTTTTTCGGTTAATTTGTAAATGGGTGCCAGAATTTGGTGGTAGTTTGGTATAAATCTTCTATATAGTCCTGTTAATCCGACTAAGGCCAAAACTTCTTTTTCGTTTTTTAGGGAGAATTTACCATTTTTGGTGTGTTTTTTCTTAAAATCTTCAAATTTCTTAATTTTATCGCTCTGTTTTCCGATTTCGTTGTGAGCGAGTGTGAAGCCTAAATGTTTCGTTTCTTTTTTGAAAAGTTCAGTTTTTTGTGGATTTAATTTTAAGCCATTTTCTCGTATTATCGCTAGTACCATTTTTATCCTATCTAACATTTCGCGGAAGGTGTTCGCGGTAAGGAGTAAGTCATCAACAAAGGTTTGTACTCCTTCCATATCACTGGGTATTATGGTGTTAATTACCTCGATAAATTCTGCGGAAGCGATTTTTATGCCATATGGCATTCGTAAGAATTCGTATACTTGACCGTCTACTTGGAAAGCTGTAAATTGTCTAGATTGGGCGGTGAGTACTAGTTGCCAAAAGCCACAGACGAAGTCTAGCGTGCTGAACCATTGAGCATTTGTACCGTGTATTATACTCTCGATGCCTTTTGGTTCCGTCATGCTTCTTTCTAGCCATTTGTTTAATTCGTCTGCGTTGAGACATAATCGTAGGTCTCCATTTTTTTTAACGACGGGTGCAGTTGTATTTATGTAGGCGGATTTTGAAGGTTGAATAATTTTTAGCGCGAGCATAATTTTGATTGCTTTTTTAATTTTGACCATTAATTTTCGAGATGGTTTATATTTTTCTCCCCTCCATTTATTTTTATGACCGTTTCCAGGAATAAATTTGAAATCGACTTCAGTTCCTTTATATTTGCCGGGATATTTGCTAAAACAATCGGTAAATAACGTGAGTTCTAAATAAGCTTCTCCTGCTTCCTCTCTCGTCATCCACCCTTTTTGGATCGCTTCTTCCAAATCACTTTTTAATTTTTTGAGGAACTGTTCGGGACCGTCGTCCCGTTCGTCTTTGTCTAATTGCTGAAATTGTGATGCTTTTGTGTGCATAATTAGAACGTCGCAAGCTTCAAAAGTGAATTGGGGTTCAAATTCAATGTAATATGTTTTTGAAAGATGGTATTCATCTTGGGTCAGGAATTTTAAAATTGTTGTTTCAGATGCCCCAGTCGGGGTGCATTCTGCGTGACCTGTTTGTTGTTTTAATTCAATTTTGAGTTCTTTCATGGATACTCGTCCAATGATCCATAAATATGTCGAAATGTCCATTACGTAAAATGGCATTGTCAGGTCAATATTACCAAATTTAAAATTTACTTGAATTATGTGTGTCATTGTTCGAACAGTTTTGTTATCTGCGAGTTTTAAATTTACCGGACGTGGGAGGGGAATGTATTTTATATTTTCTGGATGTTCTCTCGTTAATTTCTCCACGATAGAGTGGGAGAGAACATTTGGCATTGCGCCTGTATCAAGTTGTGCGGGAAACATATTGCCATTAATTTCTATGGGGATCGCACAAGTCGGGTCTTCCGTGGTTTCCGAAATTATTTGTCTTTTGACGATTGGATCGATTCGTTTTTTAATATTTGCATTTTCGACGGCATCTATTGCTCTTGCTAAAATATCGCGTTTTGATTCTTGTTCATCGCCTGTTTCGAATTCAGTTTCAGGTTTTTCAGTTGCAGTTTCGTAATCGGATTCTGTTGGATTTTCGTGAGCAGTTTCGTAATTTGTTTCAGGCTCGGGTTGAATTGCGTTTACTTCTAATTTTGGTTTTGATTTTGAGTTGTTTCTTTTTGATTTTGGTTTTATGTTAGGGTTCAAAAATTCTGGTCCGAGATATATATCAGGATCTGGTTTGTGTAGTTTTCTTCTTTTAGATTTTGGGGAATTTTTTGGCGATGAATCTGGGGAATTTTGTTTTAAAATATTGGGTGAGTTTCTAGGTGAGTTTTGTTTTGAATTGATTGGAGAATTTTTTGGAGAATTTTGCCTTGAATTATTTGGGGAATTTTCCAATGAATTTTGTTTCGGATTATTTGGAGAATTTTTCGGAGAATTTTGCCTTGAATTATTTGGAGAATTTTTGTTTGATTTTGAGGAATTTTTGTTCCAGTTTGTGGGTGAATTATTCCGTGAGTTTTCGTTTGATGGGTTTCTAGAATTTTGTTTTGAATTGTTCGGGGAATTTTTTCCGGGAGAATTTGCGCTTGACTGGTTTTTTCTTTTATTTCTTTCTTTTAATTCTTCAAAGGTTTGTTGGTAAGAAGGGAGTTCGCGCAATTTTCCCGTTATCTTTTTAGATGGGCATTGTTTTTCCTGTCTTTTTAGTGCCTCAATTTCCTGCCTAATGCTCTCTATAACGTTGTGATACATTTTTGAGTGAATATAGAATTGATCATATTTTGGGGTATAATTAAATTTTTCTTTCTTTGGTTTAATACATTTGTCTATCCCTAATTCTGGTTCGTCAATTTCCTTGTTTAGTCTAGTATTTGGTATTCGAAATATAAATTTTTCCGAAGGTTCTCGCCATACTCTGATGCGTTTGTCATTAGTTAGTCTAGCATAAATTCGCCTAAATTCTTGATAACGTCTAAAGTATACGTTTGAGTCGTGAATTCGATCTGGTTTAACTATGGGAAACAAAATTATAATTTGCTCGATACCTTTATTTAGTAGCATGTTCATGAGAATTTTTAATCGTCTTTCTACGCTTTCGTACGGGTGATTTCGATAATTTAGTTCTAATTGTCCGGCTCCGATTAATAATTTCTTTTTCGTGAATTCGACGTCTTCGAGTTCTTTTATGATTTTTTCGAGGGAGAGTTGATGTTGTAGGTATGCTGGCAATTTGTTTTTATAGCCATTTTGCATCCTTTGAATGTAGTGGGCTAGCCCGTCCCCCGCGAATTGGAACTCGTCGAACTCGCTGGGGAGGTCCGGAATTTTTGGACTAGAAGGTCGCCCACGTCCTCCTAGTCTTCTTCGTTTCCCGGTTGGCTGTCAATTTCGTACTCAGGAGAAACGATCCATACGAATTCTCCTTCCTCATCCTCTTCAACGTCATTACTCATGTAATTTGTCTCAATTACTCTTTCTTTCGGAGGTTCGGGTTCAGGAATTTTATTATTTTCGTTCAAAACTTTAGGAATGTCGTCTATTTTTACCCCTCTCAAAATTGGAGTTGATTGTTCGTACCCATTTTGGTTTCTTTGACGTTCTTCCTTTTTCTGATTAAAAAATTGTGGGAGATCTTTTATATACACTTTTGTGCGATTATCAAATCTACGGTTTTGATTTACGTTTCGTCCCCCCATTTGGTTCTGCGGTCGGAAAATTTGGTTTTGATTTGTTCTGTTCTGAGGTTGGTTAGGTCTAAAGGTTTGAAATTGGGTCTGATTTGGACGAAAATTTTGATTTTGATTTTGATTTATGCGGAAATTTTGATTTTGATTCGGATTCATATTATAATTTTGATTTTGATTTTGCCATATGGCTTGATTTTGATTAAAATTTTGGTTTTGGTTTTGATTTTGCCAAGTGGCTTGATTTTGATGAAAATTTTGGTTTTGATTTTGGTTTTGCCATGTGGCCTGATTTTGATGAAAATTTTGATTTTTATTTTGCCATATGGCTTGATTTGGATTATAAAGATGTCTTGGTATGATTGTGCTTTGACCATCGATTGGATTTTCTTCAATGGTATCGTGAAAAATTTTCATACGGTCCATAAATTTTTGTATTGACGTTTTGTCTTCTTCCGGAAATTTTAGTCTTAATTGGTCGGGCATTTTTGCCCATAGGAGGTCTAGCTTTTCTTCGACCGATCGAATGGTCATGTTTTCAATTGCTTCCCTCCATTGTATGAATTTCAAAGTGTACTCATTAATACTGTACGCTGTTTCGACTGCAGCTCTAAATGCTTCGAGTGCCTCTCTTTGGGCTTGTTTTGACCAAAATCTACGTAATAATTGTTTTTTCATTTCCTCAAAATCAGTTTGACGGTCCATATGGGAGGTCCAGTGATCAATACCCGGAAAATCGATAACCATAGCCATTAAGTGGCATTTTTGCCCACAATCAGCCTTTCCTTTTACAAAATTTTCAAATCTGCGGATAAATTCGTGTGGATGATATTTATTTGTTTCGTTGAAAAATATTTTACTTTTTCTCACACCTTCATACGTCAACTGCATTGTTCTTTCTGTCATCCCACCTTCTTTAATCAATTTTTTAATTAAGAAATTATCGTGATCGAGTTTTTCTTGCATTTCGGTTACTGATTTTATTTTTTGACGGTCCTCAGCTTGGGCTTTTTGTATATCTAAATTTACTTCGATAGTGTCATTTTTGAAATCGGCATAATCTCTTTCCATGGGTTGAATTTTGTCAATAATGGGCGTTACGCGATCCGCGAAGTTAAATAATCCCTTTATCTCGGTTTGATGTTTTACTAAGGACTCCGTATGGACTTCAGACGCTTCTAACATATCGTTTACCACTCTAGAGTTTTGTTTGCTTAATGCCGCTTGTTTTATCAGATGTTCTTCAATATGCGAAATTTTATTTTCGGTTTGTTTTCCCATTTGGGTGTACATGTCATTAATTGCCTGTGTTAATTTTTCAGGATCGTCAGAATTTAATGGTAGGGTGTGGTGGGAGGGTAATGTTTGGGGTTCAGTCGGAACAAATTTTTTGTAAGATTTTGCTGTGTAAGGTCTAAGTGGATTAAAAACGTCATCCTCAACTTCATTTTGATTTTGGTCCTCAATTCGAGGTGTTTCGTGAGTTATGGAATTTTGGGTATTATTTTCGCTTGTATTTTCTCCATTTGGAAGTGGTGAATGAATCGTACGCGTCTCCCCAGATCCCCCGCTCTGTGGCGTTGTTGGTCTAGAATTTTCTAAATTTTGATCAGTTTTTTCAGAATTCGAATTTTTGTCAATTTCGTTGCCTTCTGTGGGGGCCTGGGTGCCATTTGCGACACTTTCTGTTTGATTTTCCAAATTGGATGTATTCAAATCATTTTCATTCGTGAGTGTTTGAGAGTTGTTTTCCAAGTCTTTAATTTTTTCTAGCTCTTTTTGGTTCTTTTTGGATGCGAATTTCGCTACTTCCGGATTTATTTTTAAATTTGTCAAATGTTTTTGAATTTTGCTACGTGTACCGTAGCCTTGGTATTCAGACATGTTTAATTTTTAGAGTGATCTAGTTTTCTCTAAATTTATCAGGCTTTTCGCTCACTCGCTGACCAGGCGTGTGAGTGATTCAATAAGAATAGTTCTAAATTACAATAAAATAATAAAAAATAAAAATAAAGAAATATAAATCTAGGGATCACTACTCAGTCACGTAGCCGTCGCTGTCGAGAGTGATGTGTAAATTTAAGGATCGCTACTCAGTCGCAGAGCCACTGCTGTCGAGTCGCGATGTGTAATAAAATTAAATTATTACTCAGTCACAGAGCCACTGCTGTCGAGTAATAATTATAAATAACCTAAATTACTACTCAGTCCCAGAACCACTGGTGTCGAGTAGCAATTACAAATAATCTAAATCGCTACTCAGTTACAGAGTCCTGAGGTCGAGTAGCAATTGCAAATAATCTAAATTACTACTCAGTTACAGAGTCCTGAGGTCGAGTAGTAATTGCAAATAACCTAGTACCACAGATGTGGAGAAAAAATAAATCTATAATTAATTTAATTTTTACAATTATTTCTCCTTTTGGAAGAATTCTGTTTATAAATTTTATTTGGCAGTTGTGTACTTACACTATGCTCAAATAAAATTTGGTCACCTGATTAATTATATAGAAAAAATTACTTTCACCAAATATCCAGATGGATTTTTAATTGAAGATGGATTGAATCAGCATATGCTGAAATCGGCTCGAATTATTCCACTTGGAGTTGAGAGGTGCGAGAATGGATCCAGTTGGATGCGTCTATATCGGCGGCGTGAATCAATAGCTATATGGCGGTATTAGCGGAGCGATCTATTGGCAGTTATAGAAGTCGTGTTGCTATGGAGTCCGGTTTGCAGTTGAATGGTTATCTCGTTTTCGTGGGCCGCTATGATGGCGTTGTATGTCCTTGATCGCTTGTAGGGGATGATGACGATGTCGGAGGGTTGCGCGGCTGATGTAATCGGTTCGCGGTTGTTGTTAGAAAAGAGAAATCGCGAGAGCCAAGGCCGCGATGTTGCCGGTTGGCGTTTATCTACCACGATGGTGTTTTTGTTGAATACGGCAGGTATAAATATTGTGACTCCGTTTGGAGAAAAAAGGTTCGTTATTTACAAATTTATGTACAGCGTTCGGAATTCCGAACAAGTGTTTTTTGTTGTCCAAATGGACGTTCGCCTTAATTCTATGAGAAAGAACCGTTTTTAGAAAGTTAGTTTTGTGTTTTTACACAATGAAAAGATCCTTGGCTGAAGGCCGAATGTCCGATCTTTTGTAAACAATAGCCTTTTGGCTGGCTTGTTTCTTTTTATATAGGAAAAAATCTCACTATTTTACCGCTCTTTTTATATCTTGAAAATTACGTTACGTTTGAAAATACTCTATGGTATATTTACGTTACATAATTTCCACAACACAAGAAATTGAATTTTACAGAAATCGTACTTTGAAATATCATGCATTAATCAAAAAATCAAACTTTATAGAAAAAATATCAAACATTAGGTAAAAAATCAAACTTTAAAACAATAAAATCGTACTTTTGCGGATGTATTTCGCCAATATACTCCTTTTGGTGGATTCCTGCTCCTTGAATCCTTGGTGGGGTGTGGGGATCCCACGATGTCCTCGGTGCCGGTGGATCCTTGGGGAGCTACCCTTTGAGATGCCGACTTTGAGACCACGTTCCAGGGCGCCAATGTTAGAGATAGAGTGGTCCGGGGGTAAAGAAATACTCGGCCGAAGATATAACTTGTCCCCAGATTGTTCTATGTCTAAACGGGGGTTTTGGTGGTGACGGCAGTCGAATATTATATAAGAACTATTACACAATAAAGACGCGGACACCGTATGGCGTGTAAGATAATTTATTCGCGTAATAAATTATATACAGGCCAAGTTCGTACATTCAACTATAAATCGTACATTAAACAAGAATCGAACATTACACAATAAATCGTACATTAAGGATAATCGGGCAGACTATCATGTTAAGCATGATGCCTGCTTCGCGTCGCGTGCCGACTACCTTGTCATATAGGGTGAGAAATCTAAAGGTCGCGCCTAGCTCGCGGTTATTAGAAGACTAGTTTCCCTTACGATCTCGCGATCGTAAGAGAAACCTGGTAGCTACCTGGGCAGCAGTGTTACCGCCCAGCAGCGTAAGGGAGAAACGGGCCATATTACCCTTCACAAATAGCAAAATTTTTAACAATTTCAAAATCCTTTTATTAGAAAATAAATAATAATTCTGCGCATTTGTGTTTTCCCGCCTGGAAATTATTTTGTAAATTTAACCCAAATTTGTATCATTTTTTCATAATTTCTCATCACAATGAAACTTCCAAAAAAGCTCGAAATTTTTTTATAAAATGAGCGTACGTAAGAGGAGGATGAATTTTTTTAAATATCTAAATGAAAAATGAAAAATGACATGAAAAGTAGACAAACAGCAAGATTTTTCATTTCTCAGAAGTAGTCATTTCAAAGTTGAAAAAAATAGGAAAATTTGTACTCGGAGTCGAAAAAAATGAAAAAATTTATTTCATTCGGAAATTTTTGATTTTTTGTCTCTATAATGAGTCACACATGCCGCAATCTTTGCCTCCTGTCGTGACAACTTTGTCCATAGAATTGCCTTTTTATGATTTCAGGTTGTGGAAGTGTGAATTATTGAGTCATTTTGAAATTTTTCCTTAAAAGTGACGAAGAATACAGCTTTTTTGTCAGCTGAGTGTAGTTTTTTGAAAAAAATATTCGACTAAGGTTATACTTTTTGTGTCATAAAATGCGTGGATGTATTCTTTGTTTTTTGAAAAAAAAAATTTGAAAATGGTCAGATTCCAGCTTATTTGAGAGAATTCCGCCAAAAATTGTAGGTTTTGACACTTTGGGATATTTAGAATTTTAGACAATTTAAAATTGTAAGATTTTTTTGTTCTAAAAATTTTGGAAAAATTGTTGCTTCAATGTATATTTTATGATCATTCTGCGAAAAAAATGCAATCAAAATTTTTAACGAAACCGGTTTCTCAATTTTTGGGAAGCCTGAATGAATATAGCTTAAAATTTTTGCCATAGACTTTGAAAGTCTTTTTCATGAATTGCATGAACGAAACGAATAAATTTTGATGTATTCTGCATAATCTTCATTTTTTTCAGGGAGAGTAGCTAATTAATTAAGAGAATTATTTTAATATTCCATACTATCATTTCCCTTTCCTCTCCTCCATTAGAAAAGTTCTGTAACCCAACTCTTTAGGACCAATTATATCAAATCTAAAGGTAGTAAAATTTTGACGACTGATATCCGCTGTTTTACTATTCTCCAAGTACCTATAGTCTTCTCAGAATATCCCAGACTGGCCCTTGACCGGCTTCCAGCAACCTCCGAATTATCTCCTCTGCCTAATACCTATGAAATTATGGAATCGCGGTTATAATTACGTAAGTACTTGTTGCAGTTGCCAGTGCTCTGCAAATAGCTATACCAAAATTTAAACCATCAAAGTAAGCGTATCACGCTCTACTGACGTCGCTTACGTTTACATACCATAAAATGAGCTCTCTACCCCTCCGCGCTGTTGATTCATTAGTTAGCGAGTCACGAGAATGGAAAATCCACGACCCTGATTGCCTACTACAAATAGTACATACAAATAGGTGCGATACAATTACCTATACTTTGTGTGACTCATACCAGCTGCAAATTTGCTAGTAATTTTTTATTTCAATTAAAATTTTGAAGAGTCCCTTTCCCCCCACCCCCATACCACTATCGTAATTTATGGGTATATCATCTTTGTATTCCTTATTTTGTATGGATTCTTAGTTCGAAAATAAGATCGCCATTTAGAGAATATTTGCAGGTATTGCGAAGGTTACATTTATACGTAGTCGCATAATTGTTATTCCGTACCTCTTCAACCCTCCACCGATAGTTGAAATTTTCATAAAAATTGCACCGTTCAGTCAAGGTGCTGTAAGAGTTTGGTAAACGTGATGATTTGTGAAGGATTTTTCATAAACGCTATGTCATTTTTTTCCTGTATCGTGATGCTTAATATAGTACGAGTATTGTTAGTTCTACGAAATCGTAGGGGTTTTGTATTGACAATGAGAGTAGGTGAAGTTGAGGTACCACTCGAAGAGATGTTTCATCTGTGAGAAGCAAAAGCAAAGAGATCGTTGACCTGGGAATTCTATTTTATGATACGAATGAACTTCACTTTCATATTCGTAGAATTAAAAATAAATCCTAAGAGTTGATCTTGTAATTTTTTTGGTAAATTTGTACACAGTCAGTCGGTCCGAACTAGGGTAGGGTCATTTTACCTATCCAAAAATCATAAAATTGTTTTTTCATCTGGAAAAATCGGATTCGAATAGGAAATAATGAAAATTGCCAAGATTTTCTTTCCAGAAAACTTGCAGTATGAGTCAGAAAAATTGGAGTAAATGTATTTTAAGCAGAAAAAATGTTGTCTGAATCAGAAATTTTCAATTTTTGCCTCTTCAGCAATCTCAACTTTGATTTGTTCCTGAATTTATGCTAATTTTTTAGTGATTCTCAAACAACTATGGTTGTAGGAACCAAAATTTGAATAAAAATGGAAAATTTCTGGTCAAGGTGGAATTTTTTCGACTGAGAATGAAATTTTGGTGTTGAGCGAGAAGGACTAGATGACCTCAGCTTCTCATTGGTCCAACCCTGGATCGTTGTGTGTTATTGTTTTTCAATCATTTTTTTCTTTTTTTATGTGTATTCAATTTTTATCGATGGTTTTCTTTCGTATCGTCATTATTTGAAAAAATGCGGGAGTTTTCTTTCGATTTGAGGAGAGATGATAATATTTTGTTATTTTTTTGAAGGCTTATGGAATGGATCTAATTTACTTCTTGTTCGATTCTGATGAAGATGAGTTTTTCGATAACAATATTTCTATCCGATTGGTCGAGATTCATTTATTTCATCCCCATTTCATGTTACTCGATTGATGAAGGGTGTGAACTGTGAGCCTGGATAATCTGATCAATTGTGCCAATTTTTCCATTTAAAGAGACATAATTCCATTAGTTTTTGAATGAAAGTTCAGGAAAACCTGGGAAACAGGGAATTTTAAAAATCCAGAATAGTCAGGGATTTTGAAATTTTCGTTGAAATTTTGTAAAAATACCGAAATTTTCCAGAATGTTTATTTAAAATTGGAATTAAGATTCGAAAAAAGTTGAGAATTTCGTATCAAAAAATCACAATTTTTCATTTTTTGGATAAATAAAAAGTCATTTTTTTGTTTTTCAACGTGATTTTCCGAAAAAATTTTCGCCCTCGTTTCAGTTGGACAATCAATATTTTTTTTCTACTTTTTTTCTGAAGAAAACTTCAAGTATAAAAAATTCTTTCAAAAATCTTGGTAAATATTTTAAAATAGAAGATTTTGAAACGAAAATGTGAATGTTCACGACGATCATCCCTTCATCACCACTACTCCTACTTACCACATTTTGTTCATTATTTGAGAACTTCACTTGAAAAAGTTAGAAAATTTGAAAAACAAGTCATGCAGAGATTGTGAATCTTGATTTAGAAAATTCTTTTGAAAAAAACAAACCATTTTCGATTCTTTATCGCTCAAACACTGAAAAATCCGAAAAAATTGATATGAATAATTTCTCTTCCTTTTTAAAATTAATCTTTACTCATTTAAAAAAAGGTCATATTCATATGTCATAGGTATTTACTAAAATAGAAATTCAGCCATACAAAATCAAATTCATGCTTTTTAGTTTACCTATCGATTCTGTGAGACACCTTTTAAAAATCTTTTAAATTCTTTTTTTTTTTTTGAAACCTGCGGATACTCTTGATCATTATCCCATGACAGAATTTAAAATCTCCCCCCCCCTCGTTTCATAATTATCAGGTGTAAAATGTCTGGAAAACGTGGAAAAATTGAGGAAAATCATTTCCGAAATATTGTGGACACCCTGTTTTTCACTTTTTCTAAATTTTACTTCATTCTCCTATTTTCTTATCACTGCCCACCTTATCATTTTATTTCTCAATTTTTACTGC
The DNA here is from genome assembly GCA_033439095.1 of Pseudococcus viburni. Taxonomy (NCBI): domain Eukaryota; kingdom Metazoa; phylum Arthropoda; class Insecta; order Hemiptera; family Pseudococcidae; genus Pseudococcus; species Pseudococcus viburni. The sequence goes on from JAVBJF010000013.1 coordinate 1,881,312, forward strand.
TCAGGAGCGTAACGAACGATGGATGGGGAGGAGTCAAGGTGATTTCTGATTTATTTTTTGAAAATTTCCCTATCGATTTTTATCGAAAATGGAGGGGTTTGATACATGCTCATTTTTAGGTAGTTTTCAAATTCAACCTGAGATCGAAACCACTTTATCTAGGTGTCTAACAAATCTTGCAAGTGATAAAACTGATGAGAAGGTCCAGAAATTGGCAAAGTAGTGCTGAAATGAAAAAAAGTACTGAAAAAGTTCTCCATTTGGCTCAAAATTTCTTTGTTTCCTAATAATGCAAAGTAGAAAAATTGAAATAATCTGGTTCATTTTTCGTTAATTTTCCATTGCATCTGTTTATACAATTTTTCAACGAATTTTAACATGTTTGCAAAACATCAATAATTTTTTTTTGCAAAGGTGAACTCTTTCAATTTGATGGGGGGGAGGGGGGCTTTAAAAATATCTCATCGAAAATTCTACAAAAATGTCGCGTTTTGATTCAAAAATTGTGTTAGACACCTTAGGGACTGTTCACAAGCATCGGAAATAAGAAATAAGAAATAAGAAATAAGAACTTTACTCTAAAATTACGTCCAATCAGAATTAACTGTATCAAACATAGCCAAATATTTTTCACGAAGTCGCTATTCTCATTGGTTAAAAAAATGAGGTAATTACGGTAAAATTCTTATTTCTTATTTCTTAATTCTTATTTCTTATTTTCGATGTTTGTGAATAGACCCTTAGTTGTTGCATGACCTTTTCGTTTCTCTGCCATGCTACTCTTTGATGACTTCGATATATTTCTGTTTCCCATCAAATTTGAACTTTGAACTCATCAGTTGTCAGAAATTACTTCATCCGCCAAAGGAGATTTTTTAAAAATCCTCCAAGTCAATTCTCAACCAAACGATCATTCTCATTCGCTGTAGATTCGTTTTCAAAGCTATACCTATTCTCTTATTTCGAATGAGTGAAAAATCACTGATAAACAGTCAGAATTGTAGCACAAGAAAAATCAGTAAAATTTACCGATTTTCAGCGATTTTTCACTGATTATTCAAAGAATTTCACAGATTTTTCAGTGAATTTCATAAATATCATTCATTTTCAGTGATTTTCTTTCACTGACTTGCTTCCAGTGAAAAAAATTTCACTGATTCATTACTGTGCTGCAATTCTGGCTGTTTTTCAGTGAAATGTCGCTGATAAGTGATGAATGGTCAGAATTGTAAAACAGGGAAAATCAGTGAAATTCTTTGATTTTCAGCGGATTTTCACTGATTTTTCAGAAAATTTCACTGATTTTTCAACAATTTTCACAAATTATACTGACTTCAGTGAATTTTCACTGATTTCCCTACAATTTTTTTCATTGTTGGTTTCAGTGAAAATTTTTTTACGTAATTATTACTTACTGTGCTGCAATTCTGACTGTTTCTCAGTGATTTTCGATGATTTTCACTGATTTATAAACAAGAGAGTACTCTCTCAATTATAAATCAGTGAAAATTACCGAAAATCACTGAGAAACAGTCAGAATTGCAGCACAGGAGAAAATCAGTGAAAATTTGTTCACTGAAAACAAATCAGTGAAAGAAAATCACTGGAAATCAGTGAAAATTCACTGAAAACTCGGTGATATTTATGAAATTCACTGAAAAATCTGTGAAATTCTTTGAATAATCAGTGAAAAATCACTGAAAATCAGTGAATTTCACTGATTTTTCCTGTGCGACAATTCTAACTGTTTATCAGTGATTTTTCACTGATTCGAAATGAGAGAGTATAAGGTCACGAGGAAGACTCCCCAAGATTTCTTTAGGTATTGACCGACACTTCAGCACCAGATGGACAATTCACTTGAACGATATACCTAGTCACCTATATAAAAACCTACGACCCTCGTAACTATTATTCGTAACGATCTTATAGTTGCTCGAATTAGTACTCGAGCAACTCAACATTGGATTCCGAGAATCAAGAACCCTCATTAATTTAGACAAATTACCAAGCTCGCCCGATATTATGTAGTGTGGTAGGCACACTCTCTGTAATCGAACAAACATCTCGAAGAGCCTCAAGGGGGGAATTATACGATAATTATCATACCGCATCGGTATCGGTATCGCTTATACCCAGATTACGCGCGCGAGTCGTCGTAAATTCGCGCCTTAATTTGCACGCTTTCACTTTTCGGCGCAGTTGACCCGAGAACGCAGGTAGATGAAAAAATCTCCCTAGATCGCGACGGAGAAAAAAAAAGAGAAAAAATCATTACGGTGGCGCGGTGTTTTCTGGTCAAATATTACGATTGGTTAATTACATATAATATTCTAAGCCTAGGTAATAAAGATTCGATAATTCAATGACGTGTATGAGAGTAAAGGAGGGAGTGGTTGTAATAGAGCACGCTTACGAGTGTTTTTTTCGTAGTTTTCTTGAGGGTTTTTTTGTTTGATTTCAATTAAAGAAAATGGTGTGTAATAATCGATAATTATAAGTAATTTTATACGCCTATTTAGTACGACCGCGTTAATTGTTTATTAATTTTTTCGCGCCTATCTCTCTGCCAACGAATGAGATGATTTTTAATTAGGCGGTTAGCGGCCTTTTCGGAACCATATTGCGCATGGGTGCGTTTTGTCGAGGTCTTCGCTATCTCTGTTCTATTTGCAGCTTATTACTCGAAATTAACGAGACGACGGTTTGATAGATTTTTTTGGGGACGAATTGTTTGTGTCCTTGCGGAATTTGCAGAATTTGATGGGGTTTTCAATGGTTGACTGAGAAGGTTTTTTTTGATAGCATTTTGATTTTTGGTGGTCAATTGGATGGTAGTCGATGATTTTTTTTGAAAAGATGAAAATTTTGTTGACAAAAAAAATGATTTAAATGGTCACAAATGTGTTCAGGAGTTCAGGACCAGATCGAACGAAAGAGAAGAAGGCGAATCCCTCGTAATAGAAAATTTTCATTTTTGGAAAAATTGGCTTCGAGTTGAACAATTTTCAAAATTGAATATCTTTTTGAAAAATTTTTGTTTCGAGAAATGGGGGAAAAATTACTCTCTAGTCGAAAAAAATTGTAAAAAATTGCTAGTTTTTAGCAGTTATGAACGTCTTGGATTAATAATGCTTTTTTATTGAAAAATTCAAAGAAATGGTATGGCCGGATAAGGGGTGAATTTGTCCCTTGGCGATTTTGAGCTCCTAAACATTTCAAGTGGTGTATATTGACTAGAAAATTTTTTTCACAAAATTTTGTACCCCTACCAGGGATTCTTCTCGAAGTTATGGCCATTTTATTGCATTATTTTCAAGAATTTCCAATTTCAACGGAATTACTTGAAGGAAATTTTATGTTTTTTGGGCACAAAGTTGCATTTCGTAGAGGTGGATTTATGATAATTTTTTCAACAATTTTAGTGCACTTTTTCACGTTTTTTTGGCTATTTGAAGTTTTCAATAGGAAAACACCAAATAAGCAAAGAGCAACCATCCTGAAAGAATTATTAAAAAATTGTTTTTTTATGTAGAATTTTTCTGTGTGTTTGGTTTTGGCCATTTCTTTCACCCAAGGGTCGAAAATCGCAAAAAACCGAACAGAAATGTTACTTTGGCAATTTTTTTTGAATTTTGAACGTTTTATGCAGAAAAAAATGACCAAATGAGAAAACCAATTCTATATTCGTGTTCAGCAGGTCAAAATACCCCATTAAATACCCTTTTCGTGATAGTTTTGCTTCAAGTTTCAAAATTCACATTTTTTATTAATCGCAACCCAAAAATGCCAGGAAAAAACGTGAGATGATTTTTTTGGGATGAAATTCCATTCCAATGATCAACCCGGCCAAAAAAAAAAAGAAAAAAAAGAAAACGTGCGAATAATTCTGCGATGAAAATCCATCCCAAATTAATCGCAGCCCAGAAATGCTCGAAAAAATCGTGGGATGATTTTTTTGGATGAAAATCCATTCCAATGATCATTCTGGGCTCAAAAACTAGAAAAATACGTGCGATTGATTCTGCGATGGAATTAATCGCAGCCCAAAAATGATTGGAAAAATCGTGGGCTGATTTTTTGAGATGAGAATCAATTCCTACTCTCTTAATTTGAATCAGTCAAATTCCACTGATTCCCCTGTTAATCAGTGACATTTTACTGCCGGTCAGTGAAAAATTACCGATTCAAATAGTGAATTTCGATTATTGAATCAGTAAAAATTAATTGACTGATTTCAATCAGTCAAAATTCACTGATTGAATCAGTAAATTTTTTCACCGAGTCCTACAGTGACTCAATTTTGTCGATTTAAATCAGTCAATTTTGACTGATTCAAATTAAGAGAGTATGATCATTCCGGGCTCAAAAACTTGACTAGAAAAATACGTGCGATTAATTCTGCGATGGAATTAATCGTGGAATTAATCGCAGTCCAGAAATGCTCGGAAAAATCGTGGGATGATTTTTTTGGGATGAAAATCCATTCCAATGATCATTCTGGCGGAGTCCATTGCAATTCTTTCAAAAATTGTACTTATTTGTTTGACGTTTTTTGTAAAAATCATTTTTTTGGAGGAAGGTGCCATGGCGGTTCATTCAGAAAACAATGAAAAACGACTATTTTTCATTTTTGTGAATCCCTTGTTTTTTTTGTCGTTTCTTAAAAAAAACGACAAAAACTACTATTCTCAAATAATTCTAAATCCGTACTTTCTTGTCGTTTCTTCAAAAAACGACAGTACTAGTCAAGATAAGTCAATCTTCTGACCAAGAGGTCAAGCTAGTTATCCAAAATCATGGTTTTCTTTCAAAAAAAGGAAAAAAATTTCCATTCACCCTTAATAAATGATTTTAATGAAAAAAATACCATTTTTAAAAAAAATCATATTTCTTTAGTTTGTATTTTTTTTTTTGAACTCGGGGTTTTTAAAAACGGATACCCCCTCCCCATTGAAACATTTGAGTTTAAAAAATTATTTTTGTTCAGAGGGACTGCATAAAAAGGTTGAAAAAACAATCTTTGAATGTGTTTTAATCGAAAAGTTGTTTTTTGACCGAGCGATGGCTCATTTTCTCTTGAACGGTCACAAATGAATAAGTTTTATATTTAAAAAAATTAAAATGTTTTTTATGAGAAAATGATTTTTTCTCTTTAAAATTTTTTCAGTATTGAAGATTTCAATTTTTTATGAAAAGAGGGGGGAGGGGAGGGGAGGGATGTTTTCAAAAATTTTGTTGTAAGATGAAGAAAAAAATTGTAATTTTTTCATAAAGTCATATGAATGTCGTCAGGGTGTCCATTCTCTGGAAAACCGGGAAAAGTCAGGGAATTTCGGAATTTTCTCTTGAATTTTTCGGAAATCCAAAAAAAGTATAAATCATTTAGAAATGTGTTTATTTGCTAATTTTATTCTAAATTTTTTCAAAGAATTTCGCCCTCGCTCCGCTCAGGCCAAATTATTGCATCTTACGAGTACATCTGATTTTTTTATTCATAATTTTTTGTTGATCATAATGTACAATAAATTTGATGTTCAAAATGCATGTCTTCAGAATGTCTAACAAGTCCTGTTGGTGCTTTTGGTCCTGCTTTGAGCTGAGTGGTCATGTTTTGGTCCTTTTGGTCCTGCTTTGAGGCTTTTTTAGAGAAAAGTCCTGTTTTGTATTAATTTTGAGATCCAGCAAGGTTTCTACTGGTCGCGAAAAGTTGCTAAAGTCGCGAAAAAGCCGCAAAATTGACCAAAAATTTGTAAAAGTTGCAAATTTTTTCAAAATATTTCAGTTTTTCAAGAATTTTTCGGTTGAAGAATTGTGTTTAAATATATTTTCAACTTGGATTTTTTTGTAAAAAATTTTCACCCTCGCTTCGCTCGGGTTCAGTAACTTTACAATTATTTTTAAAATACTTTTGGAAGAAGAGGAGCTCATTACAAAATTTCTTGTTTTTTGGAAGTCAAAAAAAGAGCATGAAAAAACATTGAATTTTGATGAGAAAATTTAAGCTTCTGGATATTTTTTTCTGAAAAATTTTCGCCCTCGCTTCGCTCGGGCATGAAGAATATTACAATCCAACAAATTATTTTGAGGCAATTATGCGGGAAAATAACTTTCCTATCCAACTTTTTATGGCCATTTTGTACCCTTCAAAAAAAGATTTCGACACCCACTACTTGGATTTGTTATTATTTTTGGTTTTTGAGGCCAAAATAATTAGCATGACCGTGAACATCGCACAGCACTTCCCAAAGATTTATGAAAGTTCTGATTCTCTCTGAGTAATTCCTAGCAATGCTACTGCAATTTGATATTTTCTATGGAAGAGAAGAGTATTTCCAAGAAGGAGATAATAAAGCGCTTGAAATTTCCTTTAAAACGAGTATACGCAAGGGGGGATTTTTTTTTGGGGGGGGAGTACAAAATTTATCGTACCTATTTTTAAGGGTGCTGCTGAAGGTCCTTTTGGTCCTGTTTTGGATTTTGTCCTGTTTGTTAGACACCCTGGTCTTTGTCCATCACTCTTCTTACTACAGAATTTGTTCAAAAATTAAAACCTTGATGAGCTGTGATGAGAAAATGTTGAAAAAAAGGGAAGGGAATGGAATAGAATTTGAATTTATTGATCATGTTTTGGAAAACATGAATGAGGAAAAATCCATAAAATGATTTATATTTCACCTCCTCATTGACTTTTTTATTTATTGGTACAAACTAAATTTTTTTTAGAGATTGTGTAAATTTTTAAATTTGGGGCATGTGTTTCTCATTTTTTGTGGGGGGGGGGGGGGTGGCGAAGATATTTTTGAATTTTCAGCCCGGAAAAATCCGAATTTTCATTTGCTTGATTTGTTAAGACATCCTGGCATAATTTTATTTCATTTTCAAAACTTGATTTTGCGTTGGAATACTTAGTTTTTCCTTTTTATTTGAAATTTTTTCTTTAGGTAATGAATTCAAATTTCAAATTTTAAATGTGTCGAGGTGGAGTTGGACGGGTTCAAAAATTTTCAGAATTGAATTTGAATATTTTTTCGGCCCAAAGAGGAGCATCTAAAAATTTTGTAAAAAGTTCCTAGTGATTTTGAAAGAAAAATTCGATGTATTTTGTATGATTCTTATGTGAAATTCGGAATGTAAGTACATCACGTGAAAAATCCCCCTCCCCCCTCTGGTTCCCGAATATTGTATTTAAAAGGTCTGGAAAAATTAGTCTGGAAAACCTGGAAAAGTCGGGGAAAATGATTCCTGAGATATAGTGGACACCCTGGTCGTGATCCCCCTCGGGGGGCACATTATCTCATGGTAACCTTTTGCATTTTTTTTCGTTGAAAAAGTCGAATTATCGATGGCTAGAAAATAAGATATTTTTTTATTTGCTGTTTCTAATTAAAATATTGATGACGGACAAATTTCAATCAGTTTTGAGAATTTTTGGACTTTTCGTGAAAATCTTAAAATTTTGTCCATCCATATGAAAAATTTCCATCGCGAGTCATTGAACAACGTTGATAACAGCTCGTCATCTTCCAATCCAATTTTATCGGTCTCGTGTATAGACTTAGACATTGCAAAATATTCGCAATAATTTCGAATTTATGTAACGGCCGGCGCGACGCGGAGAGTTCTCTCATGTGCGAATACAAAACAAACGATAGCGTGGTCGGCGGTTATGTCAAGTGCGAGCCGACGTTTTGCATCGGTAATTTCGCACAATGCTGTTTGACTATGGCGGCTTACTTTTGGGAACGTCGCGGTCGCGTCCCCTTTGTCTCGCTGTCTGTTGCCGGTTGCCTGTTGCCAGTGACTTGTGCAGATCTGCTGCGCGAATTTTTCTGACGTAAGCAATAACCATCGAGCATGCAGATTACATTGTAGGTACCTACGATTCGAAACCTGGACGCGTGCGCACCTGTTGCGGTCCAAGTGGCATGTTTTGGGAACCCCTGACGGTTAACTGGCGTATTTTGACTGCATCCTGCCTTATGGACTTGGCCTTGTTACGAAATGCACGCGTTGTTGTGCTGCCTCCGTCGTCGCCGCCTCAGATGCAATTAATTCTCTCGTAAATATGCGCAAATACTTTGCGAATGAATGGTTTTAATTGTTTAAACGACAGAACGTATTCGACGAGCTGCCACCGGGCTGGCCTCCTGTCGTAGGTAATACGTACTCGATGCTGTCGGGGTTCCCTCCTCGGACCCTTTTTCGTCAGTTCGCGAATGAAAAAAAAGCTCCGATGGACGGCGACGACAGAGAGAATCCTTTGCTTTTTCGAGAACGCGATTATTAACGGCGATTCGTATATGCAACTTATTTGACTCCCGATACTCTCTCCATAGATACGTCTTGGAACGTCGTCGCGAATTGATCGGAGGCCGGGTGGAGGGGTTGAAAGAATATCTCGATGTAACGCCGATCGAGGTTTCTCCGCGTTCGTTATGTAGATCAACACGGTTTTTTTTTCTGTTGCTTGCGTATAGGCGTAGATATGTAATGTTTTCGTTGTTTTATTTGCAGAGAAGATTACGAAACTGGAAGCATATTCTCAGACGATGAAGATAAAGATGATTTCTACAGCGAATTAAAATCAGCAGCTGAGAGCGGATGGGATTTCAGTACGAGGTGGTTCATCGCCAATGGAACCAATAAAGGTAAAGTACCTATTTGAGATGTTGATTTGTATGCGTTATTTTACTGGAGTCGTATTTCACGTGAATTGATTTATTGTGCTGTGTGGGAATTCCCTTCTGAATTGTGAATTATAGTGTACCCGCGTAAAATGAAAGTAGTCTTTTGATGTCGTCTGTCTAAATAGAAATGCCTGCTGCCTGAAAGTATACATTGGTCACGTGTAGGGAAATCCCCATAATATTATGTGTTGAATCTGTGTCGAGTCTTGAAGAATGAGGTCTCTGGATTTCGTGTTCGGAAAAGGGCAAATTTAAAAAAAAATGGAAGTGGTAAAATTTTCAGCGATATTAGGAAGTATTTTTTTGATTGAAATCAAATTCGTTTGTACAGGCATCCCAGTAGGTTACTTTTGAAGTACCTAACTTTGTTACTTTTTTCAAGGACAGTCACTATTAGTAATTTTTTGTACTCAAAAGTTACCATTGGTTACTTTTCATTCAAAAAAGTTACTTTTTTCAACAATTTGAGTAAAAAACAATTTTTTTGGTTTTCGCTTTTAAAAAAATTGTTTTAAAAAAAATCTAAAATAGCTTTAAAAAATGATTTGAAAAAAGTATACCATGGCATTACTTGATACTTAACTATATAAATGTAGTTTGCGTATTTGTTGAAATACAAGTAAAAATTCGAATAACTTTTTTACATTTTCTAGGTGAAATCATGAATTAAAATTTTTAAAAAAGGTTACTTTTGATTAAACTCGAAAACTGTGAATTTTCAGACGGGGGTAAATATCACAAAAATTGTAGAGGAAAAATTGAAATATTGAGATTTTCAACCCGATTTAAAATCCATTCAGCCGTTTTCGAGCCATTTAGCTTTAAACTTTAAGAAATTTGAATAAAAAAGGTGAAAATTTGAGAAATTTGAATAAAAAAGGTGAAAATTTGAGAAATTTGAATAAAAGAAGTAAAAATTGCAGAACGCTTTGAATTTTGATTTCTCAAAAACCCCTAAACCAATTGAGCTGAAATTTTCAGAAGTGACAAAGGAAAGTTGCAAGGTGCTACGGTAAAAATTTCAGTTCAATCGGTTGAGGTATGCCACTCCCCGGGTAGCTGAAAATTGATTAACAGTTTGTTTGAATTTATTAAAGGGAGAAATATGATATATTTATTCTTTTAGAATTTCTTATCTGAACTTTGAGCATGAATAACTTGAAAACTAAGCCCCTCAAAAAATCTAATGACACACTAACGAAAGTAAATTTTATTCTCTACAACGTCCTTCACCGACTTTTTCGTGGGACGCCTCCTTTGTTCAAAAAACGATCACCAAGGGGCGTTATGGGAGGTTCAATACTCAAATTTTGCATTCGAAATTCGGTGAAAGGGCATAATCTGGGTCGCTGATTCCGAATTTTTTCTTTGGTTTACCATTTTTTTCGATTTGAATCCCGTAGATGTCCCTAGGGACATAAGGATGCCTGAAGGGATGGGGGAGGGAAAGGGCAATTACTTTAAAATTACATACAGCTTTTACCTATGTAATTTGGGTTTATGTTCTCAAATTTGGCCTTAGTTTTTCGATTTTAACCCCCCTAGATTCCCCTATGTACTTACATTAGAGAGCATAGAGATCCAAAATTTTGAAATTGGATACTAGGCAAAAATTTTAATTTCGAGTAATAATAAAGTAATAACTTGAAAAATGGAATACTATTTTATGTAATTTGGGGTACTGATTTCAAAAGCCTTAGTTTTTCAATTTGAACTTCCCTAAATGTTTCTATGGACATAAGAGGGAATCGAAGTTCAAAATTTTGAACTTGGGTACTACGCCAAAATTTTTATTTCGAGTAATAACTTGAAAAGAAGCAATATAAATTATGTAAATAAAAAGAATTGCTGATTTCAAATTTGGCCTTAATTTTTCGAGTTGAACCACCCCTCCACGCTAATAAATTTACATTACGTTGTATGTAAAAACCGAAAAGTCGGGTTACCTTACGCAGAATGCGTAAGGTTTTTTACATTTTCTAGGTGAAATCGTGAATTAAAATTTTTTTTTAATGTTACTTTTTTGGTTACTTTTTCGTCTGCCAGAGGTTCCTAAAGTTATTTTTTTCAAATTTTGGCTGGGATGAAACATGAGTCGCGAAATTGGTGATTCGAATTATTTTTTATTTTCGAGTAAGTAACTTTTTTTGTTGAACGAATACGAATTATTAGCAATTAATTTCCATTTCTATGATTAATAAAAGACTTGCAAAAAATTTAATGAAAAATTCAAATCCTCAAGGGAAGGAAGAAATGTTCAAAAATTTTCAGAAATGAATTTGAGTTGTTTTTTGACCGGAAAAGAAGCATTTAAAAAACCTTCCAGTTTTTTCTGTTTTTTTTTCAAGAATTTTTAATACTTTTTCCATATTTTTCCCTATTTTTAAAAACATTTTCCTTCTTTTCAAAACATATCCCAATTTTTTCTCTGAATAAAATATCTTGGACATTTATACATTATAATACAATTCAGAAAAACAAAATTGCCAATATTAATTCAAAATTCAGACGCTATACTCTATTTTTTTTAAATAAAAATTTGTCTCTTTATTGAAAAATGACAATGCACTTGAATATATTTTCATCACTTTATTCTCTTCTTTCCCATGTACATTTTTAAAATCCTTTTCCAATTTTTTGTATTAGGTGGCTATTTTTTTTCAAAACAGACTCCAGTTTTTTTTGAATACTCTCTCATTCTGAATCAGTGAAAAGTCACTGATAAACAGTCAGAATTGCAGCACAGGAAAAAATCAGCAAAATTCACTGATTTTCAGCGATTTTTCGGTGATTTTTCAAAGATTTTTACTAATTTTTCTGTTTATTTCATAAATTTTACTGACTTTTTAGTGAATTTCCACTGATTTTCCAGTGATTTTTCTCACTAATTTGTTTTCATTGAAAATTTTTTCACTGATTTTTTTCCTGTGCTGCAAACCTGACTGTTTCTCAGTGATTTTCGATCATTTTCACTGATTTATAAATGAAAGAGTACAGAGTGCCCGAAAAATTCTGCCCCCCACCAATTTTTTATTAGAAATTGTAGTTTGGCAGTTCTGACTTTTAATATATCAGTTGAATAATTATACCTAATTATTTCCCATTTAAAAGTAAAAACAAACGTAAATATTTCACATTTTGTACATCTAAAGTATAATTTGACTTCGTTTGAATGTTTTATCATTATTTATCACTGTCATTCCACGATTTTTCCGAGCATTTGAGGCTTAGATGAATTGTTCATCCCAGAATCATCCTACAATTTTCCGCATTTTTGAGCCTGGGTTGATTATTTGGATGAATTTTCATTCCAAAAATCATTCCACGATTTTTTCAATTTTTCGAGTCTGGGATGATTATTGAAATGAATTTTTCATCCCAGAAATCATTCCGCGATTTTTTCAATTTTTTGGGTCTGGGATAATTATTGAAATGAATGTTCATCCCAGAAATCATTCTCGTCTCAAAAATCATTCGGCGATTTTTCTGAGATTTTGATGCTGGAATCTACAATTTTCACCACAGAAATCTCAGCAGGGGCTAAAATTTTTCGGGCACCCGGTATTTTTTAAACATTGATCCTCGTCCAATTGGTAGGGATTTTTTGCGGAACGGCTCAACTTCGAAGGCTCATATCTAGAGATTGGTTAGGCCCAAGATGAAGCTGTTTGCAGGGTTTTGTTGAGAATTGAAAGGAAATTCAAAATCGATAATCCTATATTGAAAAGTTTGAAGCCGAACTTTTGCGATGAAAGCTCAACTTTCACGTCAAGTACAAAAGATGAAAGCTACCATTTAAAAATCTGAAAAAATTATAAGCCCTTTTTATCCTTTTTTGAATCGAAAAATTTTCAAAATTACATATATCTCAACACCCCTGGGGTAGCGGTACAGGGCTCCACAATTTTGACCAAAATTTAAAAAAAAATGTAACTAGTGAACTAACACATTGATTTCTACTAATTTGAAGACGCTGAGTTTGAATATGAACTGAGTTTTTCGATCCTCACCCCCCCCCCCCCCCCCCATTAGAGCACTTGATAAGGTCAAAAGTCAAAAAAATTCAAAATTAGGTGTGACGTGTCGTTTGTTGGATATTCGAGGGCACTGAGTTCGAATATGCCCTTATTTTTTGGATTCCACCCTTCAGGTCCTCCCTAGCCCCCCCATTTTAAGAAAACGTTTGCAAAAAAATGAAAATGGCGTGTAGCACATAGATTTTTACCAATTTGAGGTCACGATTTCGAATATCGGCTCAACTTTTCTATCTGGCCCCTACCCACGCTCTTTCTACAAATTACAAAAAAATATTGAGAAAGGGGGTAGGATTAGAGCGTTGGCAGGGGTCTTAAAAGTTCAACTTCGAGCTCTTAAAATTTCAAAAATTGGTTTTGAATTTCCTAAAATCCCAATTGTACGAAAATTACGAGGACTGCCTCACACCTCCCTCCTCTTTGAAGAATTAGAATCGAAATGATGGCAATTCCTTCATTAGACCATCATGAGGGACCCCTAAATTTTTTTTGAGTAAAATCGGAAGACCTGAGGTCAAAACCTGGTCCAATTGACATGGAATGATCCAACTACTCATAGCACATCCGCCGTCGTTAATGGTGCGAAGGCAAAATAAACGAATCGTTTTTTCGTCATTTTTAATTTCTATATTTACCCGTCGTAACCGGTAATTTTTCTTTTAAGTATTTAATTTGGTAAATTACGAATATTCTCGAAACGCTCGGAAATTTCTGGTGATTACGAGTTCCGCGATGAAAAATTTCGTATTCGGTGTCCCGGATCCAATTTATTTGATAATTTACGTATTATTACTAGATTTAGGTATCTACCCCTACCTATCTGTATTTTTCGCGCCTATCAAACGATAACGTAATTTAGTAGGTATTCTAATAGTGGCTCGAGAAAACACTAAGTCAGGAGATCGACCTACGTAAGTAGTAAGTACACTAAGTACTCGACGTCTATGTAGGTAAAAAATAATGCTCAGTTCGCATCGACGTTTCATATTCACGCCGCATATTACGATTAATTAAATAGGTTTTCGCGCAAGGTCACCGCCACACCGCGCCCTCCGTCTCTGTCTTACGCGGTGTTCGCGAGTGTGTGCGTATATACAAATTAAATGCAATTCTCGATTACCGATGCGATTGCGCAATCGCCCATTCGTCGGTGTAAAAATATTACAACTGCGGTGGCTTCGAGAATCCTCCGCTCGACTTGGTCCGGTTGCGTCGACGGTACAATCCTTTCGTAGGTAGATAGGTACCTAGTTAATAAGGGCCCGACGACGTTGGCATATTTTTCGGCCGACCAGAGTATAAATCCCCCGCGATGAGGCGAGACCAGCCAGCGACGGCGGAGTTTATTTGGAAATTGTCTAAATTACTTGATAATTGAAGTAAGACCTATAGTAACACTGATGTGGTTATCATCAAGTGGCCAAGGTTAATAAAGTAAATTGTTATTCATGACTGTCAGCTTTATATACGCTTTAACTAACATCTTGCCTTCGCAAATTACAGGTTTCTTTTTCACACAAGCGCACCACGATCGTGCTCATCCCCCCTGCCCTTGCCTGGCTAATTTTTGGAGTTAGGGCCAAAATTGAGCGAATTTCGATGCAAAATTGTCGTGTGTGTTTTTTTTTATATGAATTGGTCGCGCCTAGTTTGTCCGAATATTTGTCTGTGCGTTGTAAAATGCTGGTCATCGAATAAAACTGAACTATGATATCGCCGGCGTACAAAATTTTCCGAATAAAATGTAAAATACTTTAACACGGTTATTAAACAGTCGGTATGCAATTTTAATTTCATTTTAGAACCGAATTACGAACCTTGAAACGACTCGATGGCCAGTGGTGCCAAATTTATAAGTAGTCTGGCCTAAGTTGGAAGTTACGGAGCATAGGTTCTGGATACCTGTACCTGGTTATCTACAGGGTGACTTGAAAATACCGGAACTTGAAAATTATTGCTTCGTATGAAAACAATAACGCTCGATAAACAATGAAATTGAATTTATGACATAGTTGAAGCTTATTTCCCTTTAAAAAACATGAACTCATTTCTCATTGGTTACAGATCATTGAAAAATTGCAGATTATTTTTTAGATTTTTGCACTTTTCAAAAATAAATTCTCAAAGTCCAAAATTTCCAAAATTTTTAATATTTAAAAACGAATTGCATTTGACATACTTTTGGATAAAGATCAAAAATTATCGAATCATTTTGCCTGATAAAAAAAATTTAAGGGACATTAATTTATGAAAAAAATCAAGTTTACGTGAGCAACAAGCAAAACAAGAAAATTACAAGAGTTTTGATAATTTTACTGAAAAAAGCAAAAATTTTCAACATTTTTCTCTTGAATTTTTCAATCGAAGGATTGCCTTTAAATGCCTTTTCAGCTTTGATTTTTCATAAAGATTTATTTACCTTTGAAGTATCATTATTCGACTTTTTCCTGTCAAAATCTCACAATTATGATTGTTCTGTCTGGAATTACCACCAGAGGACCGAGGTGGAGGAGGGAAGGGGTAACTTACTCCCCTGCTGAGATTTTTCAGTATTTAGTTGGGAAAATATGAGTACAAATGGTAAATATTCTCAAAGAAAATAATAATTTTTTCTACTTTTTGAAAAAAAAAACAAAAACGAAAGTACAATTTAAAAAAAAATTTAAGTATTGGATATTGAATACCAAAAATTAGAAAACGAAAATGAAAATTTAAATTCAAAAATCGAAAATCGAAATTCAAATATCAAAAAGAGAGTAGGTTGATACTCGAGATGATGGTTTTACACTTTATTTTCGAAAGTTGAAGGAAATAGAGGGCCAGAAAATTATGCCTAGACTCCGGACTTCAAAACGACGATGTAAAAATTCCAACCCCTGACTCCACATTACCCCTTCCTACCGGACCTTAAAATTTGACTTTGTTCATGGTACCTAAAAATACCATTAGAATCAATTTTTTCATTAGGGGGTCCTTGAAATGTTTTTTCAATATTTAGCGAAAAAATTGAAAAAAATTGAAAAAATTTTCCTCGAAATGATGAGAATATGAATATTTAATTCAACTCATTAAGGAAAAATCGTGGAAAATTGATGCTAATATTTAAATATTCGTGTAATATGTATTATTTTAGGGAACATTTTTTTCATTTTCTTTTTTATTCTTTGCTAAAATACCATAATATCGAAAAAACATGAAAAAATTCATATTTCTTAAGGACCTCCTGAAAAATAGGATTTTGATTAAAACTGGGTGCCAATGCTATTTCAGGGTAATTGAAGAAAAAACATCCATACCGAAACATTTTTGAAAAAAATAATTTAGCCAAACTCTTCGTGGTATCTCCTGGACAATGTTAGTAAGCTGAAAGAGGTTCAAAATCAACTCGTGCACACCCCTGAAAAAAAATGGGAATCAATTCGAACATTGTTGAAAATTGATAAATTTTGTGCTTGCCTAAAACTTTTTCAGATTATCTTGGGGCGATGAAATATTCAAGATCAGCTCTTTTTTGTGTGCACCTATTTTGATATTTTGATTTTCAAACATTTTTTGTTCTGGTTTCGCTCAGGCCAAATCCCTTTTCTGTCTGACGTTTGGAATTTATATGGATAAAAATGTCATGAAATTCATCCAAAATGTCTATATTATTTTGTGTTTGAAATTTCTATATTTTGAAAATTTCACCTTCTTTTCATTCGAAATGAATAATTTTTTACCCCAAAATTTAATATTGAATAAAAATCCATAAAATTCGTTTCAAAAGTATTTTTCTGGGTTTAGAAATTTTTATTTTTAAAAATTGTTGTCTTGGTTTAGCTCGGGTCAAATTTATGGACCAATTGGAATACAATATTTTGAGGAGGGGGGAGGGGGCAATTGGAAAACAATTAAAATTTATCGATTAAAAAAATGCTGGAGAATAGAGAGGATACGTTTTTTCGAAGCTTAGGGGAAAAGTTTTGCAAAATTCATTTCAAAGGTCCTGCTAAAGTTCTGCCTGTAATTTGTTACATACATTGAATGTTTTTACTTTGCTCGTCAATTTATTTCATTTTTTACCTAATAAGTACAGGGTGTCTAACAGGTCAAGCTGTCCTGAGAAGTCAAGCTTTTTGACCAATTTACCCTGATTCACTCAAAAGGTCAAGGTTTTTTCAAAAAAAAAGCTATTAAAATTACGTTTTTTTGAATTTAATATGTTTGTTAAAATTTTAATTTTCTATAAATGGCTACAAGCACACAAATGTATAGATTTTTTTGGGAGGGGACGCGGAAAAGTCATGCAAAAAGATATTTCAAAAGGTCAAGCTAAATCAAGCTTTTTGCTCAACAAATTTTGTTAGACACTCCGAAGTAATATCTCATTGAAATGAAATTGCCAAAAAAGTGTTTGAAATTTCCTTTAAAACGAATATTCGCGAGGGGGTTATTTTTAGGAAAATTGGAGCAGGAAAAATTGTAAAAAAAATGTTGCAAAAATTTTGATTTTCCAGATGCAATCGACACCCAGTGTTGTCCCTTGTCAATCTACATGTAGGCAACCCTTCGTTCAGATCAACGCAGGACAAAGTGGAACGTTTTCTCTCTACATTAAGAAAAAAAACTGGGTTCCGGAATTTTTGGGTCACTCCAGGGTGACTTAAAAATACTAGAACCCAAAAATTACTTCGTAAAAAAAATAACGTCCAACAAAATTTCAAAAAAATTTAAAATTAATAGTTGCATAATATGATAAAGTTTTCGTTAATAGGACTAAAAATCATTGAATGTAGATTTTGCCTTATCAAAAATTTAAAGGAGCAAAAATTTCCGAAAAAAATGAAATTTTCTTGAAATTGGCAACACTGCATTCCCTACCCAACCCTTACAGATATTTTGAGTCCTACATGTAGTCAACCCATGGTCGGTTACTGGAGGTGCTGGTGTGCTCGAGCACCTACAGGGATCAATCCCAAAATTAACAAAAATTTTGAAGTTCAATCACAACGGTACCAAATGTTGTAAAAAAAAATGAAAAATTTCACACCAAATTGAAATCCAGGAATAAAAACCCGTAAAATAAAACTTCTGCTCTTGGCTTTCCATTTGAAATTTCAAAAATACCTAAAACTTCTGGATTTGCCTTTTTAATTTATACAGCTAGCTTTTGGCTAGCTTTCAGCTTTCTCTCGTTTCAGCTTACTATGTGAATAAACTTTCAGTTTAATACTTTTAATTTTCACCTTAGAACTTCTGATTTACAGCATCTTGACAGCACAATGATAAAAAATTATCGTTCATGTCTGTACTGTTTTCTCAAAATTTTAATTTTTTTAGGTTTCAGAATTTTTTCACAAAATTTCAATGTATCTAACTCCAAAAAAATTTTCCCACTCTTGGAATTTCTTCCTCAATTTTTTTTAGCTCTAAGATTTTTTTTCAATTTTCATTCACCAACTTTTTTTTATTTACTGATATTTATATCAACTATCACGTGTATAAAATTCCATTATTTGATTTAAAAATATTTAAAAACGAAATTCTCTCGAGTTTTTTCACCTTGAATTTCTTTTAAAAATTTCCAACTCGAATTTAAAAAAAAATTTTATTCTAAATATTTTAGAGCAGGAAAAAATTGAGAAAAAATTAAATTTTTGAAAAAAATTCAAGAGCTAAAAAAATTATAATTTTGAAAAAAAATTTCAAGAGCTGAAAAGATTAAAAATTTCAGAAAAAATTTCTGAACTTGAAAAATATGTATTTTTGAAAAAAATACCAGAATTGAAAAATTTTTAGACCTGAGAAAAAAATTGGAGGGAGAAAAATTTCAGCGTTTAGGGTTGAGAAAACTCCCCCCCCCCCGAGTGTGAGAGTATCTACGGAGAAAAAATGATCCGCCGGCTCTGAGTCAACCCTTCATTCAGATAAACGCAGAATAAAATGGAACGATTCCTCCTTAAATTGAAAAAAAATTAGAATTCTAGAACTTTTGGACCACCCTGTACTTACATGTATATTCGCGATACCTATAAGAATAAGTATTTCAAAATACAACGTCGCGGAAGTAATTAGAAGTTGAATTTTTGTTTTGACTTTATTATCTAATTGCAGGAAATCTTACGAATATTAGAACATCGTACATAATACCGGTGGATTTGAATTCGATGTTATATTGGGACGCGCGGATCCTCAGTAATTTCTACTCACTGCTGCAGAATCCCAATCAAACCATGAAATACGAGCAGATCGCCAAAGACTGGCTGGAGGCGGTCGAGCAAGTCCTTTGGCACGAAGAAGTCGGCGCTTGGCTGGATTACGATATTATGGATGAAATAAAACGCGATTATTTTTATCCAACGAATATTGCTCCGCTGTGGACCGGATGTTACCATAAGGAAAAACAAGAGTATTACGTGTCTAAGGTGCTAAAGTACCTGGAAAGGACGCAGATTATGAATAATCTGGGAGGAATACCGACTACGTTGGAGCATTCCGGAGAGCAGTGGGATTTCCCGAATGCTTGGGCGCCCCTGCAGCATATGATGATCTTTGGGCTGGATAATACCGGTGATTCGTGGGCTCAAGAGCTCGC